>CM066036.1:165130440-165730440 GCA_033557465.1 Ichthyophis bannanicus | reverse complement strand
TAGTACTCACCTTTAAAGCCATCCACAATATAACTGCTTCAACGCTAGTCAATCTACTTCAACCCACTCCACCCAACAGATCCAGAAGATCTACATCAGCAAACACCCTAATTATACCAAATGCTTCAACAAAATGCACACTAACAACATCCAACAGAGCATTCAGTCTTTATGCTCCCAAATGTTGGAATACACTGCCTCCAGAAATCCGATCAATCTCTGATCTCATGCAATTCAGGAAAGCACTCAAGCACCACTTATTTATACAATACTACCAAATCAATCCTAATACACCATAGACACACCCATCCTCTAGTCCTAATGCATATCCATAGATTTATCATAAGATATTCACAAAACTCATTGTTATATATGTAAATAATTTTGTGCATTTCTCCCTAAGTTATCCAAGTTTTTCTTCCCTGTTCTATGTAAAACTGTTATTGTTAATTATGGTTCCATGTAAACCGCGCTGATGCTAAAGAGTGCGGTATATAAGAAAAATAAATAAATAAATAAATAAATTAAAAAAGCATGCATTCTAGTGTGCGCTAAAAACACACTGGGACACGTGTTTCCAATTAGCATAAGGCCATCACAGTTCAGGATGATTCCCAAGCTAACTATACAACAGTCATTGGAGACGCAAGTAGACAGGGTAGGGGTAAAGAGTGTGTATGGTGAGCTTGGCACAGCGCTGTGTTCACACCACATGCTAATTGTATTTGCATGGATTAATCTAATGCCACCTCGCTAATGCAGCATGTGCTGTGGGACAGGGCTCTGCGTTAACTGCCAAGGAAATGCTTTTCATGTCTTCGACAGTTAACGCAGAGGCATTGCGCCTAACATGCCATGGCTTCAGAGAGCATTGAGTCACACAGGATTAAAGTGTTGCAGGAAACAAAATAATGGTAGAATCTCTATGGACTGAAATTCCATGCAAGAAGGGGAAGGCGATGGCAGTGGGGGCGTACTACCGACCGCCTAGCCAGAATGACAAATGGATGATGAAATGCTCAAAGAAATCATGGAAGCTAACAAAAGTTACAATACAGTAATAACAATGGGTGATTTCAATTGCCCCGGTATCGACTGGGTCAGTGTCACCGCAGGACATGCTAGGGAGATAAAGTTTCTAGATGAAATAAATGACTGCTTCTTGGAGCAGCTGGTTCATGAACTGACCAGAGGCGAAGCCATATTGGACCTAGTACTTAGTGGAACACAAGATCTGGTGCAAGAGGTAAGAGTGCTGGGGCCACTTAGCCACAGTGATGATAGCATGATCGCATTTGATTTAATAAATGAAAGGAGGATGGCAAGGAAATACATAGTACTGCCTTTTAACTTTCAAAAGGGAGACTATGATAAAATGAAGAATATAGTTAAGAAAAAACTAAAATGAGCAGCTGCAAAGATTAAAGATGTACATCAAGCAGGGCGTTGTTTCAAAATACTATCTTGGAAGCCTGTTAGTAAAAGACCCCTTAAGATTGTGAGCCCTCTGGGAACAGGAAAAATACCCACTGCACTTGAATGTAACTTGCCTTGAGCTTCTGAGCTAAACACATTTCCCTCTCCCTTTTCCTTACACATGTATTTCCCACGTCATATAGGGAATACCTGTGCATTACTGTAATTGACATGTTGAGATGTACAGCTGCTCTCTGGCATGTATAGTTTTTTAAACCATGCTTATTTTTGCCATCCCTTTACAGGCGGGTTTAAGACATTATCCACATTAATCACCTGCAGGGTTTGCACAAGGAGATGAGGTGCCCTAGGCAAACCTCATCTCTTTTGCCCTTTCCCCCTCTGGCACCCCAATGCTGCTGCCGCTGTTGCCCCTCTCCAGGATATGCTACAGCAGCATCAGCAGCAATGGCCACAAACAGCCCTGCGGCACTTACCTTGACACTTTGGCACCATGGGACTGTTTGCTTCTGCCCCCTCCAATGCCCAATGCCTTTGCAAGCATGAAGTCAACATCGGGCATTGTAGGGGATGGAAGCAAACAACCCATGGTGTGACGTTTCAAGGTAAGTGCAGCAGGGATGTTTTCAGCCATTTCTGCCACTCTGGGTCCCCAGAGGGCTCCCCCAGAGGGTTGGCACTCTAGGCACCGGTCTAGTTCGCTTCATGGTAGCACTGATCCTTATCACCTGTTCATTTCTCCCTCCAAATTTCAATTAGAGAAAGATAGTGGCATCTGTAGCTAATAGGTGACATTTTATACTTGTAGGGTTGCAAAATGGCCAGCATAGGCATGTAAGTGCCAGCATTTATACAAGGAAGTGGTCGAGTTTCTCTTGTTCATATTTTGCATGTGTAGATTTTCAAAATCCTCCGACTCCATGGTATCAACAAATGCATGTGTACTCCTGCACTATTTTAGAACAGGCTCCTTGTCTAGCATTGCCTTTTCTAAAATACCGCCCAAATTGTGTACTTCAGAATCGTGGCATCGCTTTCCAATTGCCACACATTTTGAAAGACATCCAGGCAAATTCCAATTTTCTAAATGAGTATACAGTAAAAATGTTTGCATGACTTGTAGAAATTTTGGGGTATTATGTGTGCAGATAGGAGGTATCAGAAGTAAACCCAGTCTCTGCTAGCTTAAGTATTTCGAGGCCTGCAGGAATACGGGAGCCCTGTGGGATGTATAAGTTGGGAGTGATTTAACTGTCTGTCATACTCCTAAAGGGATGGGCCTAAAAGGAGTTTTATTTTTCTAAATGGACCAAAGATCTGTGCCTGCGAGATATATCTATGGAGATTTTGGGTAATATAATGATGATATAATTTTCCCTATAAAGTTCAAGGATAGGAGGGAAATTCTTGGGCTTTTTGAAGTTTCTATCCCTCCTGCAATAGTGATTGGGCTTGGTGGCCAGAGCAGCTTGAGCTTAGGAAAACAGAGCTTTAGATCAGGGCGGCACCTGAGGAAAAGAAGACCCCTTAGAGCAGGGGTCTCAAACTCAAATTGCTTTGAGGGCCAAATGAGGACTTGTAAAGTAACCCGGGGGCCGCATAAGACGTGGGGCCTCATTTGCATAAGGGGCCTCATTTGCATAAATATTTGCATAATGTTACCATACACTAACTTTTAGTAAACATGCCTCTTAATGAGTATGGATAAAGAAAGACTAAAAGATTTAGAAATAGGAAGACAATAATTAAACTGGGAACCCCAAAAGCCAAACTTGGAATGTACAACAACACTGTAGAAATAAAACTATAAATTAATTTCCTCTTGTACTAAACAAAGTGCAAACATTAATGATGCACATTTCCCAGAGCTGACATATTCCAGTTAATAAATTCAAAATAAAGAGATATTTTTCTACCTTTTGTGCATTTTTTTTCAGTTGCAATTGCTCCAGCCACTTCTGGTTTCTTCGTGTCTTCTGCTATCTCCATCGTCTGCTGTCCATTTGTTCTTTCTTCTCTCTTCTAGTTTTTTTCCATTCTCTCTCTCTCTCTACATCTGCTTTAACATACTAATCTTTCTCCTTTTGCTCTTTCCTCATTCCTATTTCATCCACTCAAATTTTACCCCTCCATCCTCAATCCCCACTTACTCTCCCAATACCTGGCCAATTGTAGATTTGTCTTCTCTTCCAGACAAAATATTTTTCCCCTCTCCATTTCACTTTCCCAGCTCCATCCCATTCTAATCCTCCCCCAACATCAGCTCCCTTCTAGTTCCAGCCCCACCCAGCATCTGCTCCTTTCTAGTCCCTGCATCAGTCCATTTCCAGTCCTATCCTAGCCTCACCATCAGCCCATTTCCAATCCTAGCCCCCATCAGCCCATTTCCAATCCTAGCTCCCTCCCCTCACAGCCCATTTCCATTCCAAGCCCCCCTCCCCATCAGCCATTTGCAGTTCAAGCCCCCCTTCCACTCAGCCCATTTCCAGTCCTAGCAACCCCCCCAGCCCATTACCAGTCCTAGACCCCCCATAGCCCATTACCAGTCCTAACCTCCCCATAGCGCACTTCCAGTCTTACCCCCCCATAGCCCATTACCAGTCCTAGTCCCCCCCATAGCCCACTTGCAGTCGTATCCCCCATCACCCCATTTTCAGTCTTACCTCCCCTCATAGGCCATTACCAGTCCTAACCCCCCAATCAGCCCACCTCCAGTCCTAACCCCCATCACCCCATTTTCAGTCCTAGCCCCCACCATAGCCCATTACCAGTTATAACCCCCCCCCAGCCCATTACCAGTCATAACCCCCCCCCTGCCAATAGCCCACTTCCAGTCCTAACCCCCATCTGCCCATTTCCAGTCCTAGCCCCCACCATAGCCCATTACCAGTCATAACCCCCCCCCTGCCAATAGCCCACTTCCAGTCCTAACCCCCATTACCCCATTTCAGTCAGCCCCTCCATAGCTCATTACCGGCCAGCGAAGGAGGGAAACAAAAAAAACCCAAAACCCTGGCTTCTGCCGTTGCCGCCGTGGCAGCGGCAGAATCAATTGTCAAATTTAAAAAAAAAAGACTTCTGCTGCTCAAGCAGCAAAATCAGCTGTCCTGCGGCCCCTTCCCCTGTGCCCGGAGATCCGAGTCTGCTCTATCAGCGGCGTGCTTTTCAAGCCGCGAGGAGAGTATTCCCCTCACGCCGCTGATAGAGCAGACTCGGATCTCCGGGCACAGGGGAAGGGGCCGCAGGACAGCTGATTTTGCTGCTTGAGCAGCAGAAGTCTTTTTTTTTTAAATTTGACAATTGATTCTGCCGCTGCCACGGCGGCAACGGCAGAAGCCAGGGTTTGGGGTTTTTTTTGTTTTCCTCTGTCGCGGGCCGCACAAAGTTGTCTCGCGGGCCGCGTGTTTGAGACCCCTGCCTTAGAGCCTTTTTTTTTTAATTTCTCATTGCTGGCAAGGCCCATAGAGTGTGAGAAAGGTCCCTAGCTTGATTCTGTCTCACCAGAGAGCAGGAGAAGTGGAGAAAAGTAAAAGTGAACAGAACACAAAGAAGGACATTCCTAAGAATACAGTGAAGATGAAGAAAATGGGGAGTGGATTCTTTTACCTAGGAATTCCTAAATGAAGTCTCAGTGGAAGCCTACAATCACTCATGCTACTACAGATCATCCTATAATTTACTTTACCCAGAAGTGAACTCTGTACCCTTATTTGCTACAATGAAGGTTTTATTTGTGTCCTTCAGTTCAGAAAAAATATATATTTTTCATGTTCAGTCACTACTTGCTTGGTTAATGAAGTTTTTTGCTGAATCTGCTAGAAATAAATTGCGGAGAGAAGTGATTGGTGGCACATACCCCCAGAGACATGTCCAGAAAGGTATAGCACCTACTGTAAGTAAGGTTCCTTCCTCCATCCCACATGAGCCCGGGTTGAAATGGAAGCCTTTATCCTCCTGGTCCCTGACCTCCTCCATATAGGAGGTGATAAGAACTGCATTTGTTAATCACAACAGGGTTAGAATATGCAGAGTGACCCATGTTGTCTGGCAAGATAAAATCTCTGGGGACTAAAGCTGAATATTTCCCGAACCCTACTGCTAACATTTTCTATGGCTCTGGGTGTTTGCAGAACCAAGTCCTCTGTAAGACAAAAAATTCAATAAAATATACTTAAATAAATAAATAAATATTTTGAAATAGCTGTTCCATTTTGGCATCATATTTTAGCTGTATTCAAAGACAGTTGCGGAAATGCTGACTGGTTCACAGAAATGCTTGCAATGGAATGCTGGTTTCAAGAGGTCTTTTGTTTTTTGGTTAACTAAAATGACAGATCCTCCCAGATAAGGATC
This sequence comes from Ichthyophis bannanicus, assembly GCA_033557465.1. Lineage (NCBI taxonomy): Eukaryota > Metazoa > Chordata > Amphibia > Gymnophiona > Ichthyophiidae > Ichthyophis > Ichthyophis bannanicus. The sequence continues at coordinate 165,724,650 of CM066036.1, read as the reverse complement.
ACTTAATCTTTTACCCAGAAGTACATTTAACTGAAAATATTAAAGCCCAAATAATTTGACAACAGACAATAAACTGCAACATACTAGGTTATCTATAAGGAAAATGAGAAGAAGAATCAACATTTTGGAGTGCTGCAACTTACATTAATCTGGTCTCCATAGAGACAGAGGCAAGGATTTCTGTTTCTGATCACGATAGCCAAGAAAAAGGTATGCCAGTGCTTCTATTTATAGACCTTAGAGAATGCATTGGGCATCTAGTGTGCCCGTTCTCCTCGGAAATACAGTTTTTCTAAATTATTAAGTTAGGTTCCCTAAAGTACAGGGAAATGATATTCCAAAATATTAGTGTACATACATCAATACATTTTCTGTGCAGTGCTTAACTGCAAAGGTACGGAGATTTAAGCCTGCACAAAATAAGATCATTTTCAAGAACAAAACCACCTACACAGTGGGAAAGATGTACAAAAGATATCTCAATAGGAAAAATGTTCAGTATATAGACCCCCTTTGAGTAAAGGTGTGTTTTTCAATAACAACACATGCATACACATTACAACTCCCCTCCTACTCTGCCCAAAATATGCCCCCAGGAATGTCTAGGTACAGTCTGGCAAAAAATACACAATGCTGTTGTGGGCACACGTTCTTGAACACAGATTCACCAGTGCAGTTTTATAATACCCATTTTCTGTAAGCTACATATGCTTTACATGTGGAAATGCTTTATAAACTCACCGTCAATGCAGATATCTCTCCCCCACACACTTCTTTTTCTAAAACATATGGGCCTGATATTCACAGGATTTATGGTCCTAGCTTTGAACGTTATGCTCCTAAATTGATCTCTGAAAATGTACTACTGCTGAGTGCCTAAATATTTTCTTAAAATTTTACTAAACTCAGGAGCGTAAAAAGTGGATGGCAATGAGGATGGATTTAGGGCGGGGAAAAAGCTAGTTGCTTAGCGTTAATTTTGAGCCCTAGACACCTAAATTAGGCTCATGAATCTAGGCAAATGTATGACTGGCCGAAATTTAGGAGCATAAATTTTAAGCTCCTATGTTAGAATGAATTTTCAGCTGAAAACTTAAAGGTACTTTTACTAAAGGCTGTTAAGGGTGCAAAGGTGCTGTGTGCGTGTGTTATTGGCACTTGGTAGTGGTTACTGCTGCGGGACGTGCTGATAACATGTGCTTACCAGGCGATACGTTGTAAAGGGGTAGAAAATGGGCGTTAACTGGGCAGAGCGTAGGCGTAGTTGGAGACAGCGTGTGTTTCCCTAATGGCCATTCTCTACCACGTGTTACAGGTGCAGCTGCCAGAAACTTTAACGCCAGCTGAAAGCTAGCGTTAAGGGCTGCTTTGTAAGACAGAGAGCCATTCTCACTCATTAAACACCACACAGAGAGACCATTCAAATGTAGGCAATATGCAGCTCTTAGACAGGAGCCAGGAAATTAGTGATTGTAGTGGTGCATTTGCAGTCACAGCATCGTGCCCTTCTAATAAAGGGCCATGTGATGTTGGGGCAAAAGGAGGTGCCACATGAGTGATGCAGTGAGTCTGGCCAGTATTCTAGGCAGACGAGGTGCCCACCTAGGTGCACATCGATGATGTCTGGTGCGACTCTGCTTTGACAGCGGCGGCACACATACATTCTGCTGCTGTCACAAAGGATTCATGCCACTGCCACTGCCACCACACAGCGCCATGTTAGCAGCATGTGGGAGTGGGGGTGGCAATGGCAGTGGTTTCTGCCTGGTGCAGAAGATACCTTTGTCCCTGCCCTGTGTGTCAGATGCAACACTGCTGTGTGTACTGTCAGGGGCATGCTAAGCATGATCTCCAGGAACGAGCAGGAATATAGACTTCACATATGGGTAATGTTGGTACTGATGGAGCCCGCATAGGAACGCTCCCCAGCATCCAATATGAAAGCTTTTGGGAGCATCCTACTGCACCTGCGTAGCTGCCTTCCTATCTTTCCAGCTCTCCCTCCTCAGTTCTTCTTTTTCCGCAGAGCCAACAAGAAGCAATTCCTGTCACTGCAGAAATATGTTGTTTTCTTATTTTTTGTGGTCACGTATGCCTTCCTGTCAATGCTGGTACCACCCTCGTCAATGCTTTCTTTCTTTCCTTTCAGAAATAAAAAAGATTTAGTGAGGGAAGAAAACTTTCTTCCTTCAGGCATAATGACGCCATCTTAGGCTTATGCCTTTCCCTTTTCCCATAATGGAAAAAACAGTGGTTTTAAGAAGTGTTCCAAATGTGGCAGTACAATTTCGGCCATGGACACCCATTACTGGTGTCTAAAGTGTTTAGGACCGGATCACCAACCATCAGAATGTCCTCTCTGTAGGAAGATGACAAAGAGTGGCCTACAGAACAGAGCTGCGAAACTGGGCACCCTCTTTGCCACCGATTCAATGTCTGTAGCATCGGCATCATCATCGAGAACTTCATCTTCCTTTCAAGGATCTCAGGTATCGAAACCTAGGTCTTCATCAAAGAATAGCCGACTCTTCAAGAGTAGATCTCCTTCTAAGCATCGAGATACCTTTTGCGTTGCCCTGGATGGGGACACACCGGCCAAACAGCCCTGGTGGTAGGTCCTTGCCTCCAAAGCCTTAGTTGGGTCCCAGGATGTTCCCAAGGCCTCCACCTCTGGAGAGCTCCTGGCGCCATGCTCATGGATCATGGCCCATAACTCCGCTACTGATACCCAAGCATCAGCAACCTCCTGGCCATAGAGTGGAGTTTAGCAGCCTTACTGGCGACCTCTGTACCGGTAAAGCCTTTACAGTCGATTCCTCAGACATCGGTACCTACTATGGTAACGAAAGAGCCTGCATTGACTTTTTTACCACTTTCTATGCTACCGCCTTCGAATCCGTTTCTGGTACCAAGGTTATGGCATCGCAACTTCTAGCTACCAACTTTGAGCGGTATCGAGTATGTGCAGAGTGCAAGCACCCTGCCCATCGATACTTTGAGTCTTCTGACTCAGATTTGTCGTCCAACCCGGGAAATGAGAACTCTCCTGGAGGACCCATCTCTGTCCCCATAATGTCACATGTCCCCTCCAAAGGACATGTCTTTCCAAGACTTTATTTGCGATGTTGCTTGGGGTCTGTCCATAATGGTGACTTTGGAGAAAGAACCTAGGGCTGAAGAGCTTGAAATCCTTCAATACCCTGAAGCCCCAAAAGAAGCTGCTACTCTCCCTATTCATTGAATACTTCACGACCTTATGCTTCGTATGTGGGAGACACCCCTAACCATCTCTCCACATACTCAACGACTCAATATAATGTACTGGGTACTGGAGTGTCCCAGCTTCCAGAAGACACAATTACCACACCATTCCATTGTGGTGAATTTGACAATGCGTCGAATAAACAGTGCTAAGACACATTCCTGGAACCCTCCAGGCAGGGAATCGAGAACCCTCAATGCTTTTGGCCGTTGATGTTTTTAGGCCTCCATGTTATCTGTCAGAATCAGTTCCTACATACTGTAGATGGGTATGTTCCTTAGGGTGGTGGCTAAGGATTTGGGCTCCTTCTCCCTGATGACAAGAGAGCTGATAATCTCACCCTTGTATAGCATGCCCAAAATGTTTCAAAATTTGTTAACAGGGCAACTTTTGACTGTTTTGAATGCATCAGCAGAGCTTCAGCTATATGCATTGGTGCACGCAGGATTTCTCGGCTCCAAGCATTTGATCTTGAACAGTAGATTCAAGATTGCATGGGTAAAAACCTTTTTTGCAAGGATTGGCAGGATAAGTCTTCTCATCTTGAATCTGAGAATGCCACTCTTAATAGACTTTCTAGATCTACTGCCAACCCAGCTAAGAAAAAGACATCAAAGAAACCTTTTTTTCAATAAGAAAAATAAGTACTACTCTTCTTACACCCCTATGGTGCACTGTCCCATACATGCTCCCCAGAAGGGGCAGCAGCAACTAAAAGAGCAGAGAAAGGCTCAGACTCCCAGGTCTCAGCCACCCCAGCAGCAACCTCCTCAGGGTCTTTGACTCCTTTCTGGAGAACATAGCTGTCCTGCCTCTGGAGATTCCAGATACCATCCCATTCCCGGCAGACTATGTCAGTTTGCCCACAGGTGGCATCTAGTAACATCAGAGCACTGGACTCTCTCCATAGTACGGAAGGGATACAAACTTCATTTCTGAAGTCTACCCCCCCAGTCTCTTCCAAGAGAGTTCTGTTTTCAACCCCCTCTCATTGCTCTGTTGTCGCAGGAGGTCACTGCTCTTCTCTCACAGGGTGCAATAGAAGAGGTGTCACTCTCCCAGCAAGATCTGAGTTTCTATTCTCCTTACTTCCTCATTCCAAAGAAGACAGGAGGATACAGGCCCATCCTGGACCTCAAGGAACTGAACAGGTATTTACTTCAGGAGAAATTCAAGATGATCTCCCTAGGTACTCTTCTCCCCTATCTCCAGAGGTAAGATTGGCTTTGTTCTCTAGATCTAAAGGATGCATATACTCGCATTCTTATTCACACAGAACACAGAATGTTTCTGCATTTCGGTTCCAGGGAAAACATTATCAATACAGAGTCCTGCCTTTCGGCCTTGCCTCTGCCCCAAGAGTCTTTACAAAGTGCATAGCATTGATAGCTGCATTACTAAGAACTCTAGGGATATTTGTCTTCCCAGCTACACTAATAACTTCTACTACATCCTCCAGTAATTCCAGAGTTTAATTACACATTGGGTGAAAAAATATTTTCACTTATTAGTATTAAACGGGTTACACTGCAGCTTCATTGCATGTCACCTAGTCTTTCTACTTTTTGATGGCATAAACAATCTATCTACGTTTACCAATTCCACTTCATTTATTTATAGAACTCTATCATACCTCTCCTTAGACATCTCTTTTCCAGGTTGAAGAGCCCTAACCTTTTAAGCCTCTCCTCATAGGGTTATCCTTCCATTACCTTTATGATTTTAGTGGCTCCTCTCTGTACCTTTTCTAATTCTGCTACATCCTTTTTAAAATATGATGACCAGAACTGCACACAATTTTCAAGGTATGGTTTCATCATGGAACGATATAGAGGCATTGTAATATCCTTTGTTTTATTCTCCATTCCTTTTGTTATGATTCCTAGCATTCTATTTGCCTTCTTGGCCGTCGCTGCACACTGGTCAGAGGGTTTTAATGTTTTATCCACAATGACGTCTAAATCTTTTTCTGGGTGGTGGTTCCTAATGTGGAACCTTGCATCCTGTAATCATAGTTTAGGTTGTTCTTTCCTAAGTGCATAACTTTGCACTTGTCCACATTAAATATCATCTGCCATTTGGATGTTCAGTCTTCCAATTTATCATGGTCCTCTTGCAATTTTTCACAGTCCTCTTGGGGTTTAACAACTTTGAATAATTTTGTGTCACTCTGCAAATTTGATTACCCTCACTCGTTATTCCCATTTCCAGGTCATTTACAAAGATGTTAAAAAGCAGCAGATCCAACACAAATCTAGGAGTACTCCACTATTCACCTTTCTCCATTGGGAAAATTAGCCATTTAGCCCTACCGTCTGCTTTCTACCCTTTAACCAATTCCTGATGCAGAATAGTACACTGCCTCCTATCCCATGACTTTTTAATTTTGCCAAGAATCTATCATGAGAGACCTTTTCAAAGGCTTTCTGAAAATCCAGATATACTATATTGACCGGTTCACCTTTGTCTACCTGTTTATTCCCACCTTTTAAAAATATAACAGATTAGTAAGGCGAGACCTTCCATGGCTAAAGCCATGCTGGCTTTCTCCCATTAAACCATGACTAGCTACATGTTCAGTAATTTTGTTCTTTATAATGGTTTCTACCATTTTGCCCAGTTCTGACATCTCGCTCACTGGTCTGTAGTTTCCCAGATCATCCCTGGAACCCTTTTTAAAAATTGGCATTATATTGGCTATTCACCAATCTTCAGGTATTACATATGATTTTAATGATAGTTCACAGATTGCTAATAATAGGTCTGCATTCTCAAATTAAGCTCTTTCAACACCCTTGGATATATATCATCCAGTCCAGGTGATTTGGTACTCTTTAGTTTATCAAATAATTTTAATACATTTTCCTGGTTTATCGATATTTCTTTCAATTCTTCCGATGTATCACCTTTAAATACCATTTCAGTCATGGGTAATTTCCCTGCATCTTCTTCAGTAAAGACCAAAGCAAAGAATTAATTCAGTCTGTCTGCAATGGCCTTGTCCCCTCTTAGTGCCCCTTTTATTCCTCTATCATAGATTTTGTGCTACAAAAGTAGTTGAAAAAGTTTATATTTCTGCGTTTTTGCTTCCACGGCAAGCTTTTTTTCAAATTCTCTCTTTTCCTGTCTTATCAATGCCTTGCGTCCAACTTGCCAGTGATTATGTTGTTTCCAGTTTTCATCATTTTGCTCCTTTTTCCATTTCCTGAAAAATGCTTTTTTGACTACAGCAGCCTCTCTGACCTCACTTTTAAACAATGTTGGCGGTATACAGTGATGTCCATTACTCCCTGATATGGCTGTGTCCAAATAGTATGCAGGCTGGGCAACCTGCTAAAGATGTGCCACTCAGGTAGGTATCAGACCAGGGTATAGGGGTTTGCATGCAGGAAGTTGGCAGCACGCGCACGCGTACACACACACACACACACACACACACACATACACACACACACAGCAATGTCAATACTGATCCAGGTTGACTAACTTAAGTGGCTCATAGTGCAGGAAATATGTGCATTGGCCATTGAATATAGCCTTCACAAAGTGGCCCTTTGACCGTATTTGAGCAGGGGCTGACTTAAAACATAATTTCTGGATATCCCATACAACCATTCACTGTACTTACTCCCCTGATGCATCTGTCAGGCCAAAATTAATGACTTTCCTTTCTGTGATCATGACAATGGGATTGCTACACCATTCTTCATTTCTCCTTCCTGCTGGGAGTCAAAGCATATACTTCAGACCTGAATGTCACAGACATGACTGATGCATGCTTGTTTAGTCAAGATGACACAATCTATGTTTTCAGTGTGATTCTTTCCAAACCATACATGAATGATATTGATTTGTCCCCACAAATATCACTATGCACAATATTGGGGGCAAATTTCAGTGGAGTGCTTTGGATCAGTGAGCCCATGCAACACTCTTGCACCTACATGCATTGTTCTCCACATAGGCTCTATGATCACTCGTATATTCTCATGGCAGTTGATACACGCAGTCCCATACAATAGCTCTTTCCTCCCTAGGACATATCATACATATATCACCTGCAGAGGATGTGCAGGTCACCACTCATTCTCTGTCACTGCAACTCCTCACTGACACATGCATCTCACTTCTCTGCCACTCACTGATATTACCCCAAATAAGCAGAGCACCTCTAAATGACCATGACCATGTTATAAATTTGTAAATAGTTACCCCTGTTATCCAAGTTATATGTCCTGTTCATCTGTAAACACAAAGTACTATTGGAAATGTGTCTTTCATTGTTTTATTGTAAACCGCGCTGATGCTGAATAGCGCGGTATAGAAGTGACTATAAATATATAAATAATAAATAAATAAAATGATAACATTCACCTGCCTCCCACATTATCCTCACACTCACTGTCTAACACATAAGGGAAATATGGCTGTGACAGCTATCACCTTTGCTTCCATTCAGCACCAGTAAGGCTCCTTATCCCTCATTAAGAAACTAGCCTTTTCGGGTGTTAACGTGCATGCTTGGCACCCTTACCACCCAGTTAACGTCTGCTTACTGGCCGCTAGAATCCTCACTGCCAGAATGCTTACTCCCCTCCCAAGCCTGAATGATGCTGTTTAGTGCTTGTAAATGTTGCACCCTTACTGGCCTTTGCGCTCTACTGCAATACCCAACAACAAATATGCCAAAAATTGTTCCAGCTCTGAAATGAAGCAATAAATTCAACGCACTCTCTAAGCAAGAGAAATAAACGCTCCAATTCATGAAGACCAACCATACCATCATCATTCTCCCTGCTGACAAAGGACACATTATGGTGGTACTTGACAGGGCAGAGTACATATGAAAAGTGAAACAATTACTACAAGAGATGTCAGCGGTTCACCAACAACAACCCAACCGTGAAACTCATCAACAGGATCAACAAAACCCTAATGAAACTTGAACAATTGAACCATATCACAAGAGAAGAACACTGGCAAATGAGAGCGGCCGAGTCCAACATTGCGCAGCTCTACAGACTTCCAAAAGTTCACAAAGAAGGCACACCACTACGGCTGATCATCTCACTCCCAAGCATACCTACTTACAATCTAGACAAAGACATGTAGAGATACCTCAAACACATGACCTATAAGTCACAACTCTCTATAAACAATGCTCAACAGTTTCTGAACCAACTAAAAGACCATCAGATTAACAAAGATGAAGAGATGGTATTGTTCAATGTCATAGCACTATTTACATTCATCGACCAAAAAACTGGCAGTCAGTATAATCGGAGACCTACTCGATGACCAAACAACGTGAGCAGGGTCATTCACAACACAAAGCATATGTGAACTCCTTGAGCTGTGCCTATCAACTTACTTTGAATTTGATGGATAAATCTATGAACGACTGAAAGGATCGCCAATGGGATCCCTTATATATGCCTTAGTTGTTGAGACTGTGATGCAAAAACTCAAAAGCATTGTACTCCCAGAAGTAAACCCAAAACTGTGGGTATGGTACATTGATGACACCATCATAATAAAATGCAACCAAATTGATGAAACATTCCAACTACTCAACAGCATCTTCAAGGACATTTGGTTCACAATGGAAATGGCCAAGGACAGCATACTTCCATTCCTGGATGTTCTTGTCACAAGAACCAAAACTGGAAAATTCTACACATCAGTCTACTGGAAAGCAATACATATGGTCCAAATCCTGAACTTCTACAGCAACCAACTGAAGTGCCACAAACAAAGCTGCATAAAATCACTTTTCATAAGAGCAGAATCCCACTGCAACATGACAGAAGCTAAAATGGAAGAAGAGAAACACCTATATAAGGTGTTAACAGGAATGGATATTCATGGAACTTCATCTGCAGATACTTGCAGCCAAAAAGCCTGAACCTCTAAACTGAAAGTGCACAATGACGATTCATCCTCCCTTACATCCAGAACACCTCTGAAATGACCATGAGACTACAAAGAGACCAGGGCATTATGATTAGTCCACAAACCGACTGTGACCCTGAGAAGAATCCTGTTGGCTAAACTACGAGAACTACATTGGCAAAACAGGAATAAAACTATCCACCAGACTACATGAACACCAACTAGCCAGCAAAAGACACAGCCCACTCTCCCTGGTCTCAAACCATGAAGATGTGGAAGGACACAAATTCAACTGGAACATCACTGAAATCATAGCACAAGCACAAACATGAAGAGAGGGAGAATTTTTGGAAGCTTGGCTTTTCACAGAAACTCAATAAACAGACATATCGACATAGACCCGATCTACCAATCCCTGCAGACCAAAGAGCTGAGGCACCACCAATAATGCCCAGGAACAGCAACCACACCCCAGCAGCTCTCAGGGAAACCAACCAATCTATTCCTGTGGACTAAAGAGCTGAATCATCACCAACAAGGTTCAGAAACAGCAACCGCGCTCCAGCAACCCTCAGAAAAACCAACCAATCAATCCCTGTGAACCAAAGTGCTGAGTCACCACCAACCCTGATATAAGTATAAACTCAAACATTCAGGCACATTAACATCTGGAACCTGCACTAGTGTTGTCCCCTCAAATGTTGACGAAACATCTGCAATCAAACTATCAAGCTCAGAGAACAATCCAACATCAGCTTCTCATATCTTAATAAGAAATATAAGAACAATTACAGGAATGCTGTTAACTTAGACCAATGTATATTTATTTATTTTTTTAACCAATTTCTAGCTTTCTGTATCAATAAATGTTAAAGCGGGTACTAAGGAGTATTTACAATAACATTCAATATATAATCACAGCAGTTTATATTCATGGTAATACATAATCCCACCCTCTATTCTGATCCAAATATCCTGCAAATCGCTAACTGTACAGAACTCATCTGGCAGGGCATTCCACATCCTCGGGCATAAAGTGAAAACTTCCTGACATGGGTGGACTGATTTCTATAATCATCTGTAGAACTGAACATTCATAGCCTGAAAACACGTTTGCATAGGATGATTAGTACAATATTGTTGCCGTTTCAAACTCAAGCTCCCAGCTGTAAGGTTACACATAACATTGGTCTATAATTTTTTACATGTTGTCTGCTTCAGAGACAAAATATGCTAATTCTGATGGATTTTGATGAGCTGAATTCCAAAATGACAATTTAAACCATTGATTGGCTACTGTTTCCATGATATCTAAGCTTTTCCATTTTACGCATATATACAGCATATTGGTAGTAGAGTTTTAATCACAAATTATCAAAAACTTAGATCTTTTCTTAGTCTTGGAAATTTCCCGCTGAGATACTTGAAAGCTGGTTTTGTTTTGTCCATGGCCTTGACAAAATTTTTCATTAGACTCAGCTTAATGTGTAAGGGTGATAACAAAATCTTCCTTGATTCAACAAGTGGTGGATGCTGCACACTTTTCTTTCCAGGCTTCAATGACTGTTGGAGTGGCCAATCTCTCTTAATATAGTGGGAATCTTTGGCATGATTATTCCATTCATGGAGAAAACAGCACTACTTGCTCTATTGCTCGGTCTGCAGACTGGATACACAATGACTTTCAAATCACCACAAAGCTGCCACTGAGGTTGGTCATAGTTTATGTATCTCAACAGTTGTTTTATATGGTCATAGGTTTCCTTCATATGGATTAGGTGACAAACTGGAATTGACACTCATATGGACTACGTGATCAACTGGAATTGATGGCAAAGCATTGCCACTCATCTGGATGATGCATGATGTTGAGGGCACCATCAGACCATTGATGTAGTTGCAGGCTACAAGATCACCTTCCATGAAGAAGAATGTAACCAGATCCTTTTGGCATTCATGGAACATAGAAACCCTAACATCACCTGACACACTGCTGAAATCTGGAGCCTAACAGCTCTGTCTTACTCTTAGGTAGTTTCAAAACCCTAACAAGGTCATTCAGTTCACATTGTGTTATGAGGTGCAGGTCAGAGGACGAGGATGGAAGAAAATCTGGGTCATGTGACATTGATGGTCCAGGACTAGAAGGTTTATCCCCTTCCTCTTCCTCGTCTGACTCAAGTGAGAATGATTCTGGAGCATCAGAAACGGGCAGTCCCTTTCTGTGGGGTACTGGGCGTATAGCTGATGGAATGTTTGGATACTATACAGGTCCACTTTTTCTTTTCAACAAACCTTTCCCAATAGGAGACATCATGAAGAAATAATAATTGCTGATATGATCAATTGGGTCTCTCCAAATTATTGGCACTACAAAAGGCATGGATTTCCTTTCTCTTTTAACCACTGGCAAAGATTTGTTGCAGAAGTGTTGCAGCATATGTGTGGGGCCCAGCTCTTGTCCTGATCTTCAATTCTGCAGCCAAAGTAGTGGTAGGCTTTCTTAATCAAAGCGGTTATACTGCATCTTTCTGGTGCAAACGTCACTTCAGTACAAATGTAGCAGAAGTGATCTGCATTGCTCAAGCAATCTCTCACTTTGGCTAAATGGAAAAAAAAATCAAACACTGAAAAGGCTGATCTACAGCCAAAATACTATGTTGTTCATTAAAAACATGTTGAACAATTTGTTCTGCAGAGTGACATAATTAAGCTGAGTTAGGATTGCATCATCTATGAGGGGGACTACTGTAAGTCTCTGGCGTTGTATTGCAGCAGAAAGCTATGGACACACTTCAGTTCTGGTGGTCCAAATGATCTCGCTGCAGTTTGTATAATCCTCCTAGAACCAACATTAGCTAGGTGGAGTATAACAGGTCATTTTGGCTAAAATTGGCTATAGGGTGTGATTCTATTCCAATGGCCCTCAACCACTTTTGAAGTTTTGTGAATAGGAAAAACCTGTGTCTGTGTGTATCTGTTCATTTTTCAATTCTTTCCAGCTTGGGATTATATTTGTGTAGTATTTACTTGATATGCCAGCAATTGCCTTCAATACCCCTGTGGAAGGGGCATATTTGGTTTACATCTCTGCCGTGCTTGAAATATGGACAGTCATTTCCACTCCAGTTTCAGCCACTGCCAAGAGATGCAGCACTGCCACTGAAGCCTTCCCCCCTTCCCTCTGAACCTTCATTTGACTACCATCGTAAGAGGCTTCCACTTCGTCCTTATGGACTTACTCCAGAGACTCTCAGATAGACTCACAATTTGAAGGCAAAGGTGCAGCATAATTTTCAGGGATGAAAGATGTTACTTCCCACCAGGTGGGCATTCCTGCCACCAAGACACTAGACCGCTCCAATTATTTCTCCAATGCTGCTACCATCATCAGCTCCAGGATCAAGTGTTGGTGAACTATGGGCTGCTATGAAAGAACAAAGGGCTTACATCTCAGACATTGAATTTCTCCATCAAAAACTCCAAATGAAACACAACAAGTTGAAAAGTGTTATCTAGTAGTATGACACAATGACCTGTTTCCCCCATTTCCAGAATCGGTCATGTGGGGAGGGGAGTTCATATGTGTGTCTCATAGGAAGCATCAGAGTGAATACACGTGTGTGTGTGTGTGTGTGTGTGTGTGTGTGTGTCATGGAGTATATCAGGGGCTGGGTTAGTACATATGTGGATATCTCATGGGGGAGTGTCAGGGACTATGTGTGTGTGAGATAGGGAGTGTCAGGGTAGATATGTGTATGTGTGTGTCTTGGGAAATGATGAGGGCTGCGTGCATGTATCTGTATCAGAGAGTGTTGGGGGCTGTGCACGTATGTGTGTATCTCTCTCATGCGCCCCCCCCCCCCCACCCCCAAACCAGCCTTCCTCTAGTTTCTTTCTCTCATGACCTCCTTCCCTTCATCAGTCACTCTTTCATTCACTAAATCTTGTCTCTGGCTACAGCTTCTGAAAACCCTAGCAGTTCAGTTCTTTCACCACGATCATCTCTCTGCATGACTGAGTTGCTCAGTGCAGGAAGTTAGGTCTATTCTCTTGATTTCAATTCCTGTGAGACTTCAAATCACTCATTAGTCCGAATGTCCTTCACCATATGGCTCAACCATGTAGAGAGCAAATCACAGTGGGGGAAGTGTGAACCACTGCATTTTTCCTAGGCTAGAATATTCATGTTTACGCATGTGCAAATATGTGCACGGGCAATTTCCCTGCAGCCTGAACACTCGGCAATAGATACTACACCCAAGCAAAATGGGCCTAAAAAGGCAAAATATTTTTAAGAAAACTCATCATGTGCAATCGTCTCTCAATCAGTTGCCATTTTGGTTCCCAAGGAATGTAGAGTTTTTGAAGTATATAATTCTAGGGAAGTTAATATTCCTATAGATTTTTTTTTCTTATTAAAATCTGAAGTTACACAAGCTTTTTGGATACTATGAAATGTTTGGCTTTAACTCAATAGTCACCTTTGTAATCAATGAAAAGTGGTATAGTTTGGACCTTGTCTTTATTCCTAAAAGATTTATGACTAAATTGAAGCCAACCATTTCTATGCAAGAATTGCCTTAGTCTGATCATTTTATGATCACTTTTTGCTGGATTAAACCTTTACATTCTGGAGATGTTCCTAGAATTAAATATGAAAGAATAAGTTGCAGAGAAAGCAATGTTGGTAAATGTATACAGGTTTGGCAGGAAAAGTGCGTAAACATGCCCCAGGATGATGTGTTCAGTCTTCTTTATGTCTGGAATTCAGTGATGCCTAAAATTTTTGATCAGGTGATGCCCTTGAAAAATAACAGCAAAAATACACTACATGGCTCCTTGGTTTACTAAAGACATTAAGCAAGCTATGCATGTGTTTGTACAGAGAACGTGGTGAAAGATCACTTCTACTGAGGATAGAGAAAAGTATAAAGTGGCTTTAAACGATTATCGGGCAGTAACTGAAAGGGGAAAAAGAGAGATTTTACTAATAAGGTTAATAAGGACATAAATCAAGCTCTAAAATTGCTTAATGTGGTTCATCGTGTGACACAGCAGAGATAAATCATGGATGCAATTACTCCACTGAACTCTGAGGGCTAAGCAAAGTTTTTGGTGAGGATCCGCAGGCTCACTACAACATAATCGAGAAACACTCTCAATCATGTGCTGAAAGCCTTGGAGGCCAGACTATATATAGAATGAATTTTCTCAACTATCTAGAGAATAGGTTGACAAGTTGTTGATATGCAGATCAAATTGTAATTTTATATTATATCCTTTCCCAAGAGGGATTGTAAGGGGTTGTAGGCTTGTATGGACAATGTTTTCACAAATTTCATCAGTATATCCGCAGCTCAGCGTTATCTGCCTGCCACGATAAGGAAAGCTTTCGTCTGTCCAGTGCTTAAGAAATTGAGTGCTGATTCTGAAATTCTAAGTGACTATTGATAGAGTTCAAGCTTACTGGTTTTAGTGAAAATTAAAGAGTATGCTGTACTTTTATTGCTGCAACAGTTAATTGATAAATATAAATTTCTTGATTATTATCAGTTTGGTGTTCATGCTGAGTACTTCAGGGAGCTCTTCCCGTCATGTATCACTAATGTTTAGCTGTACAGTATAATTGTTGCAGCTTTTCATGATCTTTCTGCAGCTTTCAACTCTGTTTTACATTTGACTTTCCTATCCAGAAGACACTGTGACACCAACAATATTGTTGAAGGAGGGCTTGTTCATTGCTTTGGAGGCCCAATCGCCTCCAGGGCAGACGACCACTGCCAATCAACAGTGGTCTCACTGCCACATTATCGGGCCTTCAGGCAGATAGTGCCACCTCTTGATGTGGCATTACCAGCTATTGCAATTGGGCCATCCCCACTCTGATCCTGACCGCAAACCAGTTATCGTAGAAAAGTGCCTATGATATCTGATGTTCTTGCACGTTAGCTGCTTCTGCAGGGTGATAAATCTGCATTAGCTCCGCAGTAGCAGCTAATACATTTTAATAGACATACCCTAAGAGAAGCTAGGAAAGCAGTCAGGAAAGCAAACATACAACTGGAGGGAAAAACAGCCATTGCAGTAAAATGGGAGGACAGAACATAGGGAGAGGAGAATGTACAAAAGTGCTAATGTCTGAAGCTAATGAGGATAAAGCAGAAGTGTTAACAAAAAAGTATTTTCTGTGTTCACAGAGGAAGGGACAGGAGTAGGACCTTGGGAAAACATGCAAAAATAGAAACAGAAATGAGGTGGATCTTGAATGATTTTCAGAAGACTGTCTTCGTATGGAGTTAGCTAAACTAAGAGTATACAAAACAAAGAGGCCAAATAGAATATATCAGAGAGTATTAAAATATCTTAGGAAAGTTCTGGCAGCTCCACTGTCTGACCTTTTCAATGCTTCTTTAGAGTCAGGAGTGACCCCGAGGACTGGAGAAGGGTGTGTGTGGTCCATCTACATAAAAGCAGATGTAAGGACGAAGTTGGGAACTACATACAAGTTAGTCTGACCTCTGTGGTGAATAAATTAATGGAAATGCTGCTGAAACATGCTAATTCTTTTTCCATTGCTATTTGACTTAGATCCTTCTTTATTGAGGACTTGAGTGGGATTGAATGGTTTTGTTTCCTTTTTTCTTGTCTTTGAATATCACCCTGGCTGCATTTTCTTTGGCAACAGCTTTACTGTATAAGTGTATAATTGCTTAATTGTAATTTTCAAATATCATAAATAAATAAAAATAAAAAGGATAGTGAATTTTCTGGAATCCAGTGGATTGCAGGATCTGAAGCAGCATGGTTTTACTAGAGGAAGATCTTGCCACAGAAAGCTGATTAATTTCCTTAACTGGGTGTTTAGAAAGTTGGAGCTATGGAGAAAGCTAGATGTGGTATACATAGATTTTATGGATGGACCCTAAAGTGACTCATTGGGTTAGAAATTGGTTGAGTGGGAAGCAACAAAGGGGACAGGTAAAGGGAGCTCACTCTGAGGAGAAAGACATTAGCAGTGATTTGTGCAGGAATCTGTCCTTGGTTCAATTGTTATTAACATTTTTGTAAGTGATTATTGCAGAAGGGCTGTTGGATAAGGCTTGCTTCTTTGCAGATAATACCAAAATATGTAATAAGGTAGGCACCCAGGAAGGTGTAGATAACATGAGGAGGGATCTAGAGAAGCTGAAAGAATGGTCAAGAATTTGGCAGCTGAGATTTAATGCTAAAAAATGCAGGGTCATGGATTTGGGCTACAAAAATCCAAGGGAGCAGTACATTATACGGGGTGAAGTACTTCTGTCCATGAAATAAGAATGAGGTGTGGGGATGATTGTTTCTGATGATCTTAAGGTGGCAAAAGAGGTAGAAAAGATGATGGCAAGAGCTAGATGGATGCTTGGCTACACAGGGAGAGGAATGGCCAGCATGAAGAAGGAGATGATAGTGCCTCTGTGTAAATCTTTGGCTAGATCTCATTTATTTGTTTATTAATACACATTTATATTCTGCCAATCTGTAAATTCTGAGTGGATTACAGTAATACATTAAGAAAAAAAACACATCAACAAACCATACATAGAATAATGTAGGACATAAGAAGGTCGAAAATACATTTGCAGTATTGTGTGCAATTCTGGAGACCAAATCTTGAAAAGAATATAAACAGCATGGAGACAGCATAGAGGGTGGTAACCAGAAGGGTCAGTGGCCTTCATCATAAGGCATATGGGGAAAGACTTGAAGATCTCAATGGTAAAATACTTTGGAAGAAAGATAGGAGAGTGGAAATATGACAGACATTTAAATACCTCCATTGCATAAATGTTCAGCAGGAGAAAGAAAACTCCTTTACAAGGGATCATAGGATCAGGGCCGACCCCAGAATTGATTCAAGGTGTTTGTGCCCTAAACAAACCTTAAGCTTTACATCCCCCTTTGCTATGAAAATCTATTGTGTAGCTTTGAATAGAAACATAGAAATACGATGACAGAAAAAGACCACATGGCCTATCTAGTCTGTCCTTCCATATCAACAACTACAACAGTCCCCTTTTTTCCTTTTGAGATCCTCTGTGTTTGCCCCATGCTTTTTTAAATTCAGTTACTGTCCTCATCTTCACCACCTCCACTGGGAGACTATTCTAGGATCCACCACTCTTTCCGTAAAGAAATATTTCCGCATATCACTCCTGAATCTATCCCCCTTCACCCTCATCCCATGTCCTCTCGTAGCAGAACTTGCTTTCAATTGAAAGAGGCTCTCCCCCTGAACATTTATGCCACGGAGGTATTTAAACATCTCAATCATATCACCTCTATCCGCCTTTCCTCCAAGGTGTACATATTAAGATCCTTAAGTCTGTCCTCATATGCTTTTTAATGAAGACCACTAACCATATTAGTAGCCACCCTCTGCACTGACTCCATCCTGTTCACATCATTTTGAAGGTGCGGTCTCCAGAATTGCACACTATACTCCAAATGAGGTCGCACCAAAGACTTATACAGAGGCATTATCACCTCCTTTTTTCTGCTAGCCATTCCTCTCCGTATGCTCCCAAGCATCCTTCTAGCTTTTGCTGTCACCTTTTCTACATGTTAGCTACTTTAAGATCATCAGACACAACCACGCCTAGGTCCCACTCTTCTTTAGTGGACAAAAGTACTTCACCCCTATACTATATTGCTCTCTTGGATTGCTGCAACCCAAATGCATGACCTTACATTTTTTAACATTAAATCCCAGCTGCCAAATTCTAGACCATTCTTCAAGCTTAGATAGATCCCTCCTCATGTTGTCTACACCTTCCTGGGTGTCTACTCTATTGCAGATTTTGGTATCATCCGTAAAGAGGCAAACCTTACCCAATAGCCTTTCCGCTATATCACTAACAAAGATGTTAAAAAGAATCGGACCAAGGACAGATCCCTGGGGCACACCACTGGTAAATCCTTCTCCTCAAAGTGAGCTCCATTTATCTGTACTCTTTGTCGCCTCCCACCCAACCAATTTCTAACCCAAGCAGTAACTTTAGGATCCATCCCTAGGGTGCTCAGTTTGTTAATAAGTCGCCTGTGAGGAACAGTGTCAAAGGCTTTACTGAAATCTAAATACACCACATCTAGGGCTCTCCCTCGGTCCAACTCCCTGGTCACCCAGTCAAAGAAATCAATCAGATTTGTCTGAAAAGACCTGCCTCTGGTGAATCCATGCTGCCTCGGATCCTGTAATCCGCTGGACTCCAGAAACCTCACTATTTTCTCTTTCAGCAGTGTTTCCAATAGTTTGCCCACCAGCAACATTAAACTAACTGGCCTGTAGTTTTCAACCACATCCTTACTTCTGCTTTTGTGTAAAGGCACCACATTAGCCTCTCTCCAATCCTTTGGCACCACTCCTGACTCTAACGAGGCATTGAAAAGGTCGATCAGCGGAGCTGCTAGAACGTCCCCAAGTTCCCTCAGTATTCTAGGGTGTATCCCATCCGGTCCCATCGCTTTGTCTACTTTAAGTTGAGCTAGTTTCTCACAAACACAGTCTTCTGAAAATTGTTCAAGATGCCCCTTGCTTCTGTTCCTGTTTGTGGGTTTTTTCTGAGGTCCTGCTCCCGGTTCTTCATCTGTGAACACAGAAAAGAAATATTTGTTAAGCAATCCTCATAAGCTTCTACATATTCCTCCCCTTCACCCTTGAGTCTGACAATACCACTTTTGCCCTTCCTCTTCTCACTAACATATCTGAAAAATGTCTTATCCCCCCATTTTATTGCATTGGCTATTTCCTCCTCTTTTTGAATCTTTGCTTTCCTGACTACTTTGCTAGCTTCTCTGATTTTTTTCCAAATATAGATGCCTATCTTCTTCTCTCTGTGATCTCTTGTATTTCATGAAGGCCTCCCTCTTTTTTTTCACTTTTTCAGTTACTTCATTCGAAATCCATAGCGGTCTCCTTTTCCCTTTACCTTTATTTACCGTTTTAACAAAAAGGTTGGTTGCCCTTAAAATATCCCATTTCTGTTTTTCCCACTGTTTTTCTACATCCCCCAGCTGTTCCCATCCCACTAACGACTCCCTGAGGTATTGGCCCATTTTGGCAAAGTTAGTCTTCCTAAAGTCTAAGACCCTCACCTTTAAATGGATTCTAACAGCCATAGTCCTAATACTGAACTACACCATCTGGTAATAACTGGATGCAAAATGATCTCCCACTATAACTTCAGAAACACTTTCACCATTGGTAAGCACCAAGTCCAGTATGACCCCTTCACGTGTGGGGTCTTTTACCAATTGCCTGAATAGTTCTCCCTGTAGAGAATCCAGGATCTCTTTAATTCTAGATGATACTGCTGCAGGAATGTGCCAATCAACATCTGGCATATTGAAATCCCTTATCAGTAGCACTTCCCCTTTCCTAGCAATGCTGAGTATGTTTTCAATTAACTCTCTGTCCACCTCTTCCTCTTGTGAGGGAGGTCTGTATATCACACCAATGCAAATAGATTTCTCTTTCCCTCTTTCTAATTTAACCCACAATGCCTTCTCTCTCCCTTTTAAGCTCTGTAATTCCAAAGCTTTAATAGTATTTTTTACATATTGTGCCACTCCTCCTCCCCTTCTTCCTACCCTGTCCTTTCTGAATAAAGTATAGCCAGGTATAGTTACATCCCAGTCATGGTTTACTGTGAACCATGTTTCTGTAACTGCCACTAAATCCAAGTCGGCCACTCCCACCAAAGCTTCAACATCAGGGATCTTATTTCCCATGCTACAGGCATTTATACACACTGCTTTCCATATGTTACCCCTGTTACCCATTTCCATAAAGGTATTTAATGTATCACTTACCTAGGGGCTTTCTTCACCCATCCCCAATGAATCTAGTTTAAAGCCCTCTTCGGTAGATTAGCCAGTCTACTACTGAAGAGGCGTTGACCTTTCTTGTAGAGATGGATGCAATCTCTGCTCTGCAACCCTTGGAACAGCATCTCATGATCAAGGAAACCAAAACGCTCTCGATGACACCATCCACACAGCCATGCATTCATCTCCAGGATTTATTTATTTATTTATTTATCTATTTCTTCTATACCGCCCCTTCCAGAGATCAGGGGCGGTTTACATGGAACAATTTAACAGTTTTGTATACGTTCGTATAACATTACATTGAACAAGAACTTTTTAACTTTTTACATATAACAGAACAGTAAATTATTAAAACTATTTACAAGGTGTATATCTTGATCAGAAGTTTCTAACTTTTTACAGGGAATAGGCAGCGAGCTGACATTTCTATTTACAGGTGTTATTTACAAAAAGGTTAGGATACAGTGTAGTGAATTCACTATTCAAGTGTGTGTGTGTGTGTGTGTGTGTGTGCGTGCGTGTGTGTGTGTGATGGAATTTATTTCCATTTTTCGTGGGTTTTTTTGTGTGTCTTTGGGAGGACTGTTTGAGGGGGGCTGTGTATGTTCAGTTAATTGTGTTTTTGCGGGTTTTTTTGTTTGTGTGTCTGTGGACGCTGTGTGGCTGAACTTGGAGGGTAGGGGATTCCGAAGTGTTCGGAGAATAGGTATGTCTTGAGTTCTTTCCTGAATTGAGAGAGGTCCTTTATGATTCGGATGTCTATTGGGAGGTCATTCCAAAGTGTGGGAGCGGTGAATGTGAAGGCTCTGGCACTGGTGGATTTTTTAGTCCTCGTGAATGTTTTTGGTAACTCCAGTGAGAGGGTTGCATTTAGTCTGCGGGCTCTTGAATCATTTGGGGCATGAAGGAGTGTGGATAGATGAGAGGCGGCAATATCATTTAGTAGTTTGAAGGTTGTTAGTAGTGTTTTGTATTTGATTCGGTTATTTATAGGGAGCCAGTGTAGTTCTAGCAGTATAGGGGTTACATGGTCCGCTAGGCTGGCTTTAGTGACTACTTTTGCACAAATGTTCTGTGCTCTTTGTAATAAGTAGATATTCTTTTGTGGGAGGCCGATTAGGAGACTGTTACAATAGTCAAAGTGAGGGGTTATGAGTGAGCTGACAACTGATCTAAAGTCATGCGTGTCAGGAAGGGGCCTTAAGTGTTGAATAGTTTTGAGTTTGTAGAATATGGTTTTTACCGTCTGCTTTATGTGTGGTATCATGGTGAGTGTGTGATCGATTATAACACCTAGGTATTTTACCTCTTTTTTAACAGGTATAGTTGTGTTATTGATGGAGATTGTTGTTGGGTAGGTATCTTCAGCCACAGGTGATCTTGATACGAACATTGCTTCAGTTTTTTTGAGATTGATGCTGAGGTAGTTGGTTTCCATCCAGGATGTGGTTTCTGCCATGCACTCGGATAGAGTGTTATAAGTGGGGTTTTTCGTGGTTATGGGGAGGGCGAGCATGATGTCATCAGCATAGATAAAATGACTGATTTTGTGTTTTTTAAATATTTTTGTGATGGGTTGTAGGTACAGGTTGAAGAGGAGAGCAGAAAGGGCCGATCCTTGGGGTATTCCTTGTCCTTGGGGGAAGGTTTCTGATGCTTCCTGGTTTACTTGAACTCGCATTAGTCTGTGTGTGATGTAGGACTTGAACCAATTGAGGACAGTCCCGCCTATTCCTAAGTTTTCTAATCTATTAATCAGTGTAAGGTGGTTGATGTTGTCAAATGCGGCGGAAATGTCTATGAAAAGGAGTAGTAGGCCTTGAGTGTTATCGTCTGTATGTCTTATGAGGAAGTCCATCAGAGTAATTAAAAGGGTTTCTACACCATGGAAGGGGCGGCGGAAACCAAATTGGTGGGAGTCAAGGGAGTTGTGCTCATCTATGTGTTCTTGCAATTGTAGTTGAACAGTTTTTTCTATTATTTTAGCCATAAATGGAATGCTGGCTATCGATCTGTATGAGTTTGGGTCTTTCGGGTCGAGTTTATTGTTTTTTATTATTGGGCGGATCGTTGTGTGTTTTAGGGCATCAGGCATAATGCCTTGGGAGAGGGATTGATTTACTATGTATTGAATGTTTCCAGCTAGTTCCAGCTAGGATGCGGGCGTCTCTGCCTTGGCCTTTACCCTCAACAGGTCGGATTGAAGAGAACACCACCTGTGCACCTAACTGCTTCACCCTCTGTCCCAGAGCAATGAAGTCACTCTTGATATGCTCAGAGGGATACCTGGCAGTATCATTTGTTCCGACATGGATTACATTGGGTAGTAGTCAGTGGGCTTGATGAGTCTCTGCAAACTCTCCATAACATCTTGGATTTTGGCACCAAGCAGACAGCATACCTTTCTGGACATCAAGTCTGGTCGGCAAATGGATGTCTCAGTACCCCTCAGTAGGGAGTCACCAACCACCACTACCCTTCGCTTCCTTGTGCAACTTTGTGGTACTTGAGCTTTGGTTCTTCCCTTTCCAGGGAATGCCGCACTCTTTGCCACCACCTAGAAGTTATCACCCTAGGCAGCTGCCTAGTTTAGCTGGTTGTTGGGCCAGCCTTACATAGGATAAAGGTAAGAGGAAAAAGATTTGGGAGCAATCTAAGGAAATATTTCTTTATGGAAAGAGTGGTAGATACATGAAATAGTCTCTCAGTGGAAGCGATAGAGATGAGGACTGTATCTGAATTGAAGGAAGCATTAGAAGATCAATAAAGGAGGACAAAGGGACGCAAAGCTTTGTGATTGGTACGGAAGAACAGACTGGATATGCTCTATGGTTTCTGTGTTTCTATATTTTCTTTAGTCATTAGACTTTCATGCCTTTTAGGGACAGGGAAATAACTACTTACCTGGATGTATCGTGCTTTGAGTACCACTGAAAAGGCATGAGCTAAATTCAGTTAAATAAAGTGTGTACTTATATTACTGCATTCCCTTTTCATTTCACTCAAACATGCCAGTGTATCAGCATCTGATCATGCATGGGGAAATGATTATTAAAATGAGTAATGTTATCAGTTTCATGCATTGAGATTATTCATGAACCACGCTCTTTATACTTTCAAAGAGATTCTCTTTTAGAGTTACCTCTATGATTGTAGTTTGGTTTGCCTTTTCATATTCACAGGCACTATTCATTAATTTCTTAATTAATACATAATACAATCCATTGTATCTGCAGCTAATTTATTTAAAAGATATGCCAACTGGTAGACATGAATGCAAATACTAGCAATCTAAAGCTGTCATAAATTTGCAAGCAACACACGTGCTATATAGGAAAGTAGTTGACTGTCTAATTTTGTCACTTCAGGTTTTAAATAATGTGAAGCATTACTTCCTGAGGCTCATTATGACACTGAGAGCTGGTTTCTAAGGTGCACTGATGTTAATGTGGGTTCATTCACAGTTAGCGTGCATTATTAATAACTTGGTCCCATTGAATAAAATAGGGTCTTTGCTGAAATAGCACACATTATAGCAAATTAATGCACGCTAACTTCAGCACACCTTAGTAACTAGCCTTCTCTGTGGCATAAAGGCTTATGATTCCATGTAGGCCAGTAGTGCTAGCCAAGTTGTCTTTGGCTTTATCTTTATTTAATTCTTGATATACCACCCAGGCTGAAAGGCATTAAAGCGGTTTATAAACGCTACAAGCAGATACTGGATACATTCCCTTGTCCCCGAAGGGCTCACAATCTACATGCATACCTGAGGCAATGGAGGGTTAAGTGGCTTGCCCAAGACCACAAGGAACACCTATAGGACTAGGGACCCCAGTCACTCCCGCCCGAGATTACTGTCCCTGATTGGGAATCAACCCCCCCGGCCCTCTGATCTATGTTCTATTCCTCCAAAAATAAATGTTTTCACTTTGAATACTAAAGGAGGAAGTGATTTGCATCTCATTATTACGAAACTGGATTCCTATTCTGCAGTGTAATATGAAGCCCTGGTAACGATCTCAATCCCAGAGAATACACTTTCTCCCTATAGCTAGTATGATTCTGTTTTATCAATTTTTTCTTCAGGGGATAACAATAGAATATAAAAGATAAACACTTAAGAGGCTTCAGAGTTATTGCCCCTAATCTCTGAAACTAAGTTCATTATATGGCAGCTTGACCTCTAACAGTAGAAACGTGACTATGACTAGGGGCCGTGATTGATATTTTGAACCTGGTGCTGGCAGGGACTGAAGTGACTGGGGATTACTCCTACACCAACACCACAAGACTACAAGGGACAACAAAAGTTTGACATGGGAGGCCTATGGGGGAGTAGGGGTCTTTATGGGGAGGGGGGGGGAGCTGTATAGGAATGGGAGCTATTTGGGGGCAGTTTCTCCAACTGGATTAGTTTTGTGCATACCATGACAGTCATGAACCCCACTTCTAAGCATGTGGCATATGATCGCAGTCTCTACAATTTACTGATAATGCTCGGTGTAGTACTTGCTTCGTGCCAAAGAAAGCTTCCATCTGGAGTTCGTAAGATGTAACATGTATGGGTAGTAGGCCAAGATGTGCTTAGAAATTCTTCTTTATCAATCCTGTGGCTCCCAATATGATGGGAAATATTTCAGTATCTTTCTGCTCCATTTTCTTGGTCTCTGACTGCATTTCTGGGTACTTCGGGATCTTTCACTCCATGCAGTTCACAGAATAATCACTCTGAACTGACACCTCTATTATCCATGCTGTTCTGGTGTTTTTCTCCTTTACCACTATGTTGGGTTTCCTTGCATCCAGTTTTTTATCCGTCAGAATGGAAATATCCTAGATGATCATGGGAACTATCTTTGGGAAGAGGTCTGTGTGGCAGATGAGACTGAGGGTGTTATCAGGGAGGGTGGTAGTCTTTTCTGAGAGTGAATGGGGACCCCTGACCATGTTGTTTTTTTTTAAAGTACCAGCCTCCTTAAGATAGGCTCTTTGGGAGCATCAGGCCATACAGTAGCAACCTGCTGATTCAGGGTTACAGATTAACGCAGCTGGTGCGATTGATCACAAGCTGCATTATTCATTTACTGCTGGAGTTACTTATCAGTGGTCACAGCAAGGCCAATCACAAGGTAATCTAGGCGGTCACCTAGGGTGGCAGATTCAGGGGGAGAAGGGAGGGGTGGCAAAGAACAGGGCATTCAAAGCTAAATAATGGATTCTGACAGCTTGGGGGTGGGGGGGGGGGGTGTAAGGCTTAAGGTTTGCTTAGGGCTCCAACACTTTGAACCAGCTCTGGGGCCAGGCTTGCCTGTGGGATTGAGTTATGGCAGGATAATGACTCCCATAGCAAATTTAAGCAGTAACTAGTTCCCTTTGTAGTCAAATTTCACAGCTGATTAACACCCTGCATTATGCAAAAGAATGCAATGTGTGCCTTTTGAGTCAGTGTTAACTCCTGGCGACCCAGCAGCTCCTGGGTTTTCTTGGCAGTGTGACCTGAAAAAGATTGCCAGGCCTTTCTTCTGAGGCAATGGAGGGTTAAGTGACTTGCCCAAGGCCACAAGGAGTGCTAGTGGGAATCAAATGCTGGTCTCTTGGTTAGTAAACCTAGTGCTCTAGCCACTAGGTTACTCCTTCACACTCTGTCATTATATGTACTCTTAAATGCTGGTTCCTTTCTTTATTCTAGTTAATATTATGAATGTGTATGTCCCAAAATTATTGGTTCATTTTAGGAATCTTTAGAAATGTCCTTAGTTTCGGGTAGTTTTTTCATTCATTTCACAAACTGGGATTAATAAAAAACAAAAAAATGTAAAATACATTAAAGCTTCTTAATGAGTCCAAATCAGTTGCACACATATTAATTAGTAGATTAATAAAGCAGGTGATTGAACCAAATATTTTCTAGTGAATGCACATTCCTAATTTTAATTTAATTTTTTAAAATAAAGTATCACATATTGTGAACCAATCGCTGCAACAAGGAATTATGCCCACACAACTCAAGAAATCAATAATAAGACCAGTACTAAAGAACAACTCACTCAACAAGGACGACCCAGCATCCTACCGCCCCATCTCCAGCATATCATTCCTGGCAAAGATCATTGAGAAGTCAGTCCTATTACAACTACAAGACCATCTGGATGAACATGAAACCATAGATCAGCGATGGCGAACCTATGGCACGCGAAGGCCTTGCAGCTGGCACGCGTGAAGGTCCGCAGAAAAAGAAAAAGCGGGCTCTGGCTGCTGCCGCGGACGCGGCAGCATGCAGTGTCCCGCGGGGCCCCCTCCGCCCGCTAAGCCCCTCTGCAAGGGCTTTCAGATTCGCGAGGGAGACAGCGTCTCCCTCGCGAATCTGTTAAGCCCGCAGGGGCTAATGGGAAATTTCCCATCAGCCCCTTTAGACGCGAGGGACTGATGGGAAATTTCCCATTAGCCCCTGCGGGCTTAACAGAGACGCGAGGGAGACGCTCTCCCTCGCGAATCTGAAAGCCCTTGCAGAGGGGCTTAGCGGGCGGAGGGGGCCCCACGGGACATTGCATTCTGCCGCTGCCGCGGCAGAAGCCAGAGCCAGCTGCTTTTTTTTTTTTTTTTAAATTTGCCATGGGGGGTGGGTTAGGACTGCTAATGGGCTAGGGGGGGGGTTAGGACTGCTAATGGGCTAGGGGGGGTTAGGACTGCTAATGGGCTGGGGGGGTAGGACTGCTAATGGGCTGTGGGCTGATGGGGGCTGTCTGGAAATGGGGTGATGGGGGGTTAGGACTGGTAATGGGCTATGGGGGGGGGGGTTAGGACTGCTAATGGGCTAGGGGGGGTTAGGACTGCTGATGGGGAGGGGTTAGGACTTGAGGTGGGCTGTTGGGTGGGGTTAGGACTGGAAATGGGCTGATGGGGGGTTAACACTGGAGGTGGTCTGATGGGGTTAGGACTGGTAATGGGCTATGGGGGGGTTTAGGACTGATAATGGGCTATGGGGGGCTGGGACAAGAAATGGGCTGATGGGGAGGGGTTAGGACTTGAGGTGGGCTGATGGGGTTAGGACTGGTAATGGACTGTGGGCTGAGGGGGGGGGGGGTTAGGACTGGCAATGGGCTAGGGGGGGCGGACGGGAAGTGGGCGGATGGGGGGACAGGACTGGAAGTGGGCTGATGGGGGGTTAGGACTGGTAATGGGTTATAGGGGGGGGCTTAAACTGAAAATGGGGTGATGGGGGTTAGGACTGGAAGTGGGTTGATGAGGGGGGGATAGGACTGGTATTGGGTTGGGGGGTTGCTAGGACTGGAAATGGGTTGGGGGGCTGCTAGGACTGGAAATGGGCTGATGCAGGGACTAGAAGGGAATGGATGCTGGGTGAGGCTGGAACTAGAAGGGAGCTGGTGTTGGGGGAGGATTAGAATGGGATGGGGCTGGGAGAGTAAAATGGAGAGGGGAAAAATATTTTGTGTGGGAGGGATAAAAAATCTACAATTGGCCGGGTATTGGGAGAGTAAGTGGGGATTGAGGATGGAGGGGTAAATTTTGAGTAGATGAAATAGGAATGAGGAAAGAGCAAAAGGAGAAAGATTAGTATGTTAAAGCAGATGTAGAGAGAGAATGGAAAAAAAAACCCAAGAAGACAGAAGAAAGGACAAATGGACAGCAGATGGAGAGTTAGCAGAAGACACGAAGAAACCAGAAGAAAGTGACTGGAACAATTGCAACTGAAAAAAAATGCACAAAAGGTAGAAAAATATCTCTTTATTTTGAATTTATTAATTGGAATATGTCAGCTCTGGGAAATGTGCATCATTAATTTTTGCGCTTTGTTTAGTACAAGAGGAAATTAATATATAGTTTTATTTCTACAGTGTTGTTGTATATTCCAAGTTTGGCTTTTGGGGTTCCCAGTTTAATTATTGTCTTCCTGTTTCTAAATTGTGATTCCTTGTTTGGTAATGGTCTGTTCTGCATGTGTAACTGAGCTGAGGTATTCTGTTTATATAATTCCTATTTGACATTGCCACTTGTTCTTTCCCCAGTAGGTCATGTATTGTTGTTCTCTGAGATGTATTGGTTTAATATTTGCAGTGTTGCCTTTTGATAGGTAGAGTATGGTGCTTTGTGAGTCCTGGTAGTGCTGTTAGGATACGGCGGGTTTGCTATGGGTTCTAAATGGGCAGCGTTTGTAGTAGTTCCTAATGTGCCTGGCGGTTGGTACTGGATTATAGTAATGTAGAAACCTTTTAGTCTTTCTTTATCCATATACTCATTAAGAGGCATGTTTACTAAAAGTTAGTGTATGGTAACATTATGCAAATATTTATGCAAATGAAGCACCTTATGCAAATGGAGCTTTAATTGACGTGCTGGCACTTTGAGGAAATTCTTTGGTTTTGTGCGGCAGTTTGGGCACTCGGGCTCAAAAAGGTTAGCCATCACTGCCCTAGATGAACAGCAATACGGTTTCCGACAACGTCATGGGGTGGAAACACTGTTGATAGCGCTGCTTAACAACCTCCTCAAGGGCCTTGAAGACAAAAGAAAAATGTTTATACTCATTTTCATTGACATCTCTGCTGCCTTTGATACAGTCCATCATGGAACCCTCCTACAAAGGATTGAATCAATAGGAATATTGGGAACCCCCCTGAAATGGTTCTCGTCTTACATAACCAACAGAATGCCACAAGTTCATTTCAATGGCGAAGAAGCCGAAGCCTTCCAACAGACGCAAGGCATACCTCAGGGCTCCGCCCTCTCGGCACTACTTTTCAATGTCTATATGCGACCCCTCTGTAATATTCTACGACAGCACAATATCAACTACCACATTTATGCGGATGATATTATGCTCTACACACAGTTGGATTCCGATAACCAGAATTATACTCAGCTTGAAACATGCCTAGCCGAGATGTTAAATTGGATACAGCAAAATAACATGGCGATCAACCATAAGAAAACTGAGGTCATGTACATCTCAAGAAAACCAAACTTTGACCCGCCTGCATCAGTCACCCTATGCAACAATACATATCACACGAAGAATGAAATAAAATATCTGGGTGTAACACTCGATAGCAATCTAAAGATGGAAAAGCACCTCCGCAAAACCAACAAGGCCATTTTCCACAAACTTAGAGTCCTACAACCCCTACGGAGCATCATTGATCCTCAAGATTTCAGGACTGTTGCGCAAGCTCTAATCATGCCGCACCTCGACTACTGCAATGCCATCCTACAGGGTCTTCCAAAGAAAACCCTCAACATTCTCCAAATGGCCCAAAATGTTGCGGCTAGGGTCATCATGAAAAAGAACCTCACTGATCACATTACCTTTGTACTAATCGAGCTTCACTGGCTCCCCATTGCAGCCCGGGTAAAATATAAAATACTAGTAACCACCTTCAAACTGATTCATAACATAGCACCATCCTTTCTCTCCACCCTTATCAGCACGCAACCACCCAACAGAAGCAGGCGAACAGTCCACTCAAATACACTCCATGTTCCCCCGGATATCAGATCTGTAAATACCACTACTAGTCAACGAGCATTCTCCTATTTGGCCCCGTCCATCTGGAACCAACTACCACCGGAGCTGAGAGCTGTCAAAGACCTTATGGAATTCAGAAAAAAGCTCAAGACACATCTTTTCCAGTGCCAATACAATCTGTTATAATCCCAGGGGTAGAAATGATACCCCCCAATGAAACATGGTGGCAATTTATGTAAATAAGTAAATATGTAAATATGTAATGTCTGAATCATTCCCATATGACATTCCCACGTGTGCTGTGCTTTCTCCGCCAAATCAATGTGTGTATATTCCTAAATTTTGACATGATTGTACAAATCCGTTTTGTTAATCAAACCGCTACTGATCGCTAGAAGTAGCGGTATACAAATGTATGCTAAATAAATAAATAAATAAATAAATAAATTATCTCCATGAACAAGCAGGAATGCAGTCTTCACATATGGGTGTTATTGGCACCGACAGAGTGGGAATGCTCCCCAGCATCCAATAGGAAAGCATTTGGAAACACTCCACTGTGCCTGCGTGCCTGCCTTCCCACCTTCTCAACTCCTCTCCTCAGTTCTTCATTTTCCATGGAGCCAGCAGGATGTTTTGTCCTGTCACTGCCGAAAAACATCTCTTTTTTGTGTGGAGCATCGTGCTGCCTTCTCATTGACGCTAGTCTGTCAAATCCGACACTGGTCCCAATAATTCTTTATATGTTATAGTTTTCTATTTCTTTTTTCTTCATCTTTAATGATGTTTTCGCCATAAAAATAGGCCTATAGGCCTCCATAGCCTTATCTTCAATCTCGAGGACAACTAGTGGCTTTAAAAAATGTATCAAGTGTGCCAGTATCATATCAGTAACTGATAAACATGACTGGTGTCTAAAATGTTTGGGCCCTGAACATCAACCCAATTCTTGTCCTTTGTGCCAGCAAATGACAAAGAAATGCCTAAAGAACCAAGCCAGACAATACCAATCACTGTTCGTCTCGGATTTGATTTCAGTGGCTTCTACTTCATTGATGTCATCAACTTCCTCTCATGGGTCTCAGGTTTCTTCATAGTCCAAACATAAAAATAAGTCAAAATCTCTGTCCACTCCCAGTCATCAACATCAAAGACTGATACCAAGACCAGAAAGAAATCCTAGCATAGACATTGTGACTCCCCTCGAGGTGCTTCCGATGCAGACCGGCCAGCCAAACAGCCCCAGCGGGAGGATCTGTTCTCCAAAGCACAAGAGGGGATCTGGGATGCTCCCATGGAATTAACCTCCGGAGAACTACTGGTTCTATGCCCTGGGACATTGGCTCAGAGCCCTGTGGGTGATTCTATCCAGAAATTGGCCATCTCCCTAGACCAGTGCCTGCTGGCTCTCGAGAGGAATTTGGCGGCACTCCTAGCTGCCTTGGTACTGATAAAATAAGAACTCCAGGTGTGCAAGCTTTGGCATCGAGCCTACAACCAGATGTATCAGCCCTCAAACCGGCATTGACGGCAATTAAGACAGAACCCCTGAGAGCAATACCTTTGTTGGAACCGACTGAGGAACCCAGTATCCAACAGACTCAATTTGACATGGATATATGTTCTCATACCTCCGAGCACTGGCATCGACCTTCACCGTCCATGAAGCATCGAGGTCAAATCCAAGATTGTCGATACTTTGACTTCTTACCAGACTCTGAATCCAGCTCTTCAGATTCTGCAGTGGGATCATTTGATTCCTGAGAACTTCAACATCCCTTTGGACCCTTCTCCACCTCAGGAACGGCATCGGCCCCCACCAGAAGACATGTCATTTCAGGACTTCATACATGACATGGCAGCTGGGCTCGCCATCACAGTAGCCTCGGAAAAGGAACCAAGGACAGAGGAATTGGAGATACTCTAGTACCCTCCCATACCCAAAGAGGTGGTTATGCTACCAGTGCATTGGATACTACAGGATCTTATGCTCCGGATGTGGGAGACCCTGCTCACGGTTTCACCTGTCAGCAAGAGGCTCAATACCATATACCGAATACCAGAGTGCCCAGGTTTACAAAATCCTCAGTTTCCCCCCCCCCCCCCACTCAGTGGTGGTGGAATAGGCGATTGTGCCAAATAAAGAACCCTAAGAACCATTCATCCATGCATCTGGCAGAGACTCGACGACACCCAATGCCTTTTGGGGTCAGTGCTTCCATGCATGCATGTTGGCCTCCAGAATAAACTCTTACATGCTATACATGGACATATTTCTAAAGAATGTCACCAGGGATCTGGACACTTTCACTCCCCTGCTTCCTGAGGATAAGTGGAGTGTATTCCAAACACTCATTAAACAGGGCCAGAACACTTCTAAGTTTCTTACCAGGGCATCTTTTGATGCCTTTGAATCAACAATCTGGTCTTCAGCAGTCTGTATTGGAGCTCACAGAATGGCCTGGTTACAAGCATCAGATCTCAAGCAAAGGGTCCAGGATAAACCAGCCAGTATCCCATGTATTGGAGAAAACCTTTTTGGCAAGAATTGGAGGAAAAAGCAGGGGAGATTGAGACAGATGATCTCAGCCTAAAACGTCTTTCCAGGAAAACAGCTGACCCATCCAAGAAGAAGGCTCTTCCCAAGAAATATTTCTATTCTAAAAAGAAGAAATACTATCCTTCTTACCCACCTTCTGCTGCCTACCAGCCTCAACATCCTCAGCAGAGACAGCAGGGCCCTCACCAACCCAAGAAGCACAAGGATCCTAAGCCTCAACCAGCTACAAAGCCATAAGCTGTGGCTAGTTTTGACTCCTTCCTAGAGAGCATTGCCAATCTGCCCCTGGAGGGTCCTCAGCCCCTCCACATAGCCAGCAGACTGTATTACAATGCCCACAGATGGCACCTCATAATATCAGAGCAGTCCAAAGGAGTTACCAGTTTCACTTCAAAACCTTACCCCCCCCCCCCACCAGCTTCACAGGGGATTATTCCACACAACCCCTTCAAAGTATTCTCTTAAAAGAAGAGCTAACCACCCTATTGTCCCAGGGTGCCATAGAAAGAGTTCCTCCTTCTCAATAAAGGATGGGCTTCTACTCTCCATATTTTCTCATTCCAAAGAAAATAGGAGGATCTCAGAGACCTAAACAAGTTCACGGTCTGAGAACAATTCAAAATGATTTCTCTAGGAACTCTTCTACCATACCTCCAGAGACATGAATGGCTTTGTTCTCTAGACCAAAAAGAGGTGTACATGCATTTACTCATCCATCTCTCACACAGACAGTATCTGCGCTTCATGTTTCAGGGAAACCATTGTTCTCCCCTTCAGTCTTCCCTTACTTAGATGACTGGCTGATCATGAGAGACTCCCCTCAAGAGGTAAGACTCTCCCTTCATCGCACCATCATGGTGCTCCAACATCTGGGCTTTGTCATAAACGTCTCAAAGTCTCACCACGCTCCATCCCAATGATTGGAGTTCATTGGAACATTCTTAGACACTCAACAGGCTAAAACTTTCCTTCCACAGGATTGCTGTGTCCACCTCATCAAGATGGCAAAGGGGGTGTAAATGCAAAGCCGAGTAACAGCTCTAGAGATGCTACGGCTATTAGTACACATGTCCTCCACGGTCCATGTCATCCCCTATGCTCGATTACACATGTGACAAGTGCAATGGACTCTATCTTTTCAATGGATACAAGCAGATGTCTCAGAGACAAGATCCACATCACCCATCAACTGATCAGGTCCCTTCAATGGTGGTTGTCTGCACAAACCCTACTCTCCGTGTCACCATTTCAGATGCTTCCACCTCGATGCACCCTGACAATGCATGCTTCCAAGCTGTGTTGGGGGGGGGGGGTGCATCTAAACAATCTGACCATATAGGGGCTCTGGACACCACAGGAATTTGCCCTGCAGATCAACCTGTTAGAACTACGAGCACTGACAAATACTCTTTGACTTTGTCAAGCCCAACTAATCAGCACAGATAACCAAGTTGCCATATTCTACATGAACAACGGGGGGGGGGGGGGGGATGGGTCCCGTCCCCTCTGTGAGGAAGCAATTTACCTGTGGTCCTTTGCCCTCTCACATCTCATTCACCTCAGAGCGGTATATCTCCTGGGTGAACTCAATGTCCTTGTGGACAAGCTAAGCTATATCCTTTGTCCTCACAAATTGACCTTGCAATGGGAGATGGATGCTTGGATTGGCCAGATGTGGGGAATCCCACTCATAGAGCTCTTTGCCACTCCGCAAAACACACAGCTTCCACTCTTCTGCTCCAGGGTTCTGTCGCTGCACAGACAGGCCCAGATGTCTTTCTTCTACATTGGGGCAGGGACTACTCTATGTATTCCCACCTATCCCCTTGATACCCAAAATGGTTTTCCAGCTGCAGGCCAACAAGAGCTTGATGATTCTCAAAGCCCCCTTTAGGCCCCATCAACGTGGTTTCCTCTGCTTCTTCGCCTTGCGCAGACTTAACCTCTAAGGACCATGGGACACTCCTCCATCCCAATCTTCACTCTCTATACCTGACAGCATGGGTGCTGAAGAGCTAGTGCTCGCTGACCTTGACCTGCCACAGGTGGTCAAAGATGTCCTCGCATCATGCAAAAATTACACCAAGCAATCTTATGCCTTCAAGTGGTGTAGGTTTGCCCTCTGGTGCTCCCCAAAGGACATTTACCCCTTTTCTTGCCCAGTGGAGTCCCTTCTACAATATTTCCTCCACTTATCCTTAACAGATCTTAAAACAAGCTCTGTGAGAGTTTACCTTAGTGCCATTGCAGCCTCTCACAGACCACTCGATGGACAGTCTATCTTTTCCACCCCTTAGTAGCACGCTTCATGTGGGGGCTCCTGTTGGCCAAGCCACCCATTAAGCTACCTCCTTTGGCATGGGATCTGAATGTGGTTCTCGCTCAACTTCTAAAACCTCCTTTTGATCCTTTAGCTACCACTTCACTGAAGTTTCTATCTTTGAAGGTCATCTTCCTCATTGCCCTCACTTCAGCTTGCCACATTACTGAACTTCAGGGTCTGGTGGCGGATTTGCCCTATACCCCATGATAGGGTAGTTCTGCATACCCATCTGCATTTCCTTCCAAAGGTAGTCTCCTCCTTCCATCTAAATCAGTCAGTCTGGGAGATCCAAGATGGCAGATTGCAGGCATGTGTGAGCTGTCAAACTATTCCTAATGGGAAGGAAGCAGAAGGTTAAGGGTGAAAAGTATCCCTCCCTGTCTCCCTCAACCTCCATGCTCTTACTTTGGCTGTTGTGCCTCTTACCTTACCTTTGGCTGTTGTGCCTCTTGATTATTTTGTAATTCAGCCAGCTCAGCAACTGGCAACAGGGAAGTATAGTCAAGCAGTGTCTGTGTCAGAGTCTGGAGGTTTGGTGCTGACTTTGGGCAGTGACTCTGTCTCCCCTGATTCACGGCATTTGACGAAGGTGGTGTGCATGCAAGACTCCCTGGATGTGCTGCAGCAGGAGGTTTCACCTAGCGATGGGGATTTTCAAGGGATAGCCCTGGTGATTTCAACGGATGGTGCATTGCATCTCCCAGAACAGAATTCTCATGGTACACTCATCGAGCAGCCAGCAGGAATTCAGGTAACAGAAGTGACTACCTTACTGAACCACATTCAAGCACTGGGAGGAATGGAGGGCAATACTATGGCTACAGAGGTGTCCTCTTCAGTTTTTACCCTACAGTGTCCAGAGACTTTTACTTTGGAGATGGTTTGGACTGTTATCATACAGCTGAGTGCAGCCCTTTTCTCCAGGTCTCTCCTCTTACACAGAAGGTTCAACATAACTCTTCAGTTATTGAGGAGAATGCTTTTAAGGTAATGTCACTTCAAAATTCCTTTGTTGTTGTTTAAACGAGGGTTAATTTTTTTTGGAAGAGTGTTCAGACTCCTGTGTTAAAGAATCTTCTGTAATTAAAGTGAAGTTAGAGTTCTTGGAGAATTCAACCAGGGCAGCTAACCTGAGGATGGTGAACTTTCCTCGGGCTTCTTTAATGTCAGCTAGAGATATGTTCCGGACTTATTTGACTGTTATATTTTAGGGATTCCAGCTGAGTCACATCTACCGATGGTGAAGTTCTATTACCGTGTTTTCCCTAAAATAAGACCGGGTCTTATATTTATTTTTGCTCCAAAAGATGCACTAGGACTTATTTTCGGGGTAGGGCTTTATTATTATTATTTTTTGATATACAGCTTGACAGCACAGAATGAGTGGCGCTGCAGCTCCCGCCCGCACAGATGATGGAAGTGGCCCGAAGCACAGCACAGGCACCCGATCAGCATCGGGGAGTGGAGCAAGAGGAAAGCTCCTCCCCGGTCCACCCACCGAAGCCAATCAGGCCACAACAGCACCATCTTCCAAAGAGCAGAGCGCCCTTGGCACAAAGGAAGCGGCCTGCAGCTCAGCACTGGCACTCGATTGGCGTCAGGGAGTGGAGCAGGAGGAAAGCTCCTCCCCGGTGACCCCCCCCCCCCAGGTTCCGAATCTGTCAGACATGATCTGCACTAGGTCTTATTTTCGGGGTAGGGCTTATATTATGGGAATTTCAGAAAAAACGTGCTAGGTCTTATTTTCAGGATAGGTCTTATTTTCGGGGAAACACGGTATTTGCCTTCATCTAAAAAATGCTCCAGGGTTGATGCAATATATCTGCTGTTCTGGAGAACTCACAAGAAGAATTTGTATTTCCTGCTACATTGTTGGTTACCCTTGCTTTGTTATCTGATTAAGAATGGTTAATAAAGATCTTTAAGAAAAGGAACCTGTGGTTCAGCGGCCTGCTGATCCACATGTTCCCTGATTTAGCTCAGGACACACAGTGAAGGAGATGGGAATTTTTCCTCCTATGCCCTGGCAGTTGGGAGTGCTCTTTTTCCTCAAATACCCTTGCAAGTGCTTGGTTAAATATCAGGCTTGTTCCTATATTTTTTATGAACCCTCCCTGCTTCTGGACTTCCTTATTGTCCGGTGCTTGGAGAATCTGGTGACCCACCATGCCATTTTGAATATACTGGTTGTTTTTGCCTAATTTATTATCCTTACTTTGTTGTGTAAATGTTTCTTTTCCCCTATTTGGATCTCCCTTGTAGAGGGCTGGAGTGAGAATGTCTTTATGTTTTATCCTTCAAGTTGTTTTCTCTTATTCTTAGTTGTTTCTATAATCATATCCCATTTTCTGTACAAGGTATATTCTTGGTTATTATTGTAAATTGCATAAATATTAAAAATAAATAAATAACCAGTTGGTAATCCTTCTGATTTTGTCCATAGACCATATGTGTCTCAGGCTGAAGCAGAGCTACACATCTTAGGGGTATGTTTACTAAACCGCGCAATTGTGCAGGGCGCACTTGAGCGTGCGAAAATGATGCACTTAAGTGCTCTTAAGTGCCCCGCACGAGTGCGCGTCACACTAATGGGCCCCGCACATGTGCGACGAACACGCGCACGTGTGCGGTGCGGTACTGTGCGATAGAGGCGGGGAAAGGTGAAAGGAGGGCGGAGGAAGGCCCCCGAGGGGCGGAGAGACGGGGTCAATGGGTGGAAAGTGGGAGGGGAGAGGCTCCCCGCACAGGAGCGGGGCCGAATTTACAAGTAAAAACTACCGCGAGTGAAACACTCGCGGTAGACTGCATTTAAAGGGAAGAGAAACCATTTCTTTCAGCAATGTACAGCAAAACCGGGGAAACCTAAAATACGTGAGCA
Source organism: Ichthyophis bannanicus (assembly GCA_033557465.1). NCBI lineage: Eukaryota > Metazoa > Chordata > Amphibia > Gymnophiona > Ichthyophiidae > Ichthyophis > Ichthyophis bannanicus. Next base: position 165,687,379 of record CM066036.1, on the reverse strand, counting down.
GTGTGATACATGTGCACAGAACAAAATGTTAAATAAACAATGGAAATAACCACAAAAAAACCTTTAAAAATTATAATCCAGCTGGGCAACATTGATATCAATGGCCAACAATAAAAAACACTCCCAGGAAAGCTCCAAAAATTGGAATGATCTATGGAAAGGTCTACGGAGCGTAGACCCTTCCAAAAATCATTTCTTTTTTTGGAGCTTACCTGGGAGTGTTTTTAATGTTGCCCATTGATATTACTGGTGCCCAGCTTGGTTATGTTTGTTTTCCCCTTTTTTCAAGGTCATTTCTGAGGTTTATTTGCCCTTTTGTCACCATACAAGGTGAATGAGTCCACAGTAAAATTGTGCAGAGAAGGTTTTCTGAGCCGTTCGGTCAGGTTATCTATCTCCAGGGACTGCACTGTCTCTGTGGCTGCAGTGTGGTGTAGCAGACACAGCCAGTGCCTGTAGGACCAGAGGGTCACAGGTTCAAATCCTAGCTAGGGCTCATGACAACACAGTCTCCATAGTTTTACCCACCACAAAACAGTGATAGTCAGGACACCCCTGTATTGCAGAGCACATAAGCATGGTGCAAACACCCATATTTTACCCTACACCGCACACAAACCATACCAATGGCCATTACCTACAGCCAATTCCCCCAAATACAATCCTGGAGTGCCACAACTCAATCCGGTCACATGCTTTTTCCAAGATAAGAACATGTCAGCATGTTGGCGGAAGGGTACAGGTGGCGGAGGGACCAGTGGCTGCAAGCCACAGCACACAGTGGCCTAGGCCTGTGCAGGCTGGCATGGTCCACCGCAACAGACAGGCTCTGTCACATATACAGTCATGGCCTCCCCAGGGAATGCAGCACATCTGTGGCAACACAGTGGTGCAGTGCACACAGACAGTGTGTGCAAGAACAGAAGGGCACAGGTTCAAAGCCCAGCTGGGGCCACTGCCAAACCTGTCCACATATTTTTCCCACAACTAAACCGTGATAGTAAGGACAAAACTGTATAGCTGAGAACATATGCATTGTTAATGCGCCTATATTTTACGACACCATAAACAGGCACATTACCTAGAGCAGAGTCTCCCAAATGCAGTCCTGGAGGGCCCCACACCATTCAGGTCCCATGCTGCCTCTAATAATGATGCCTGTGCTGCATATCTATGCACCACCCCCATGGTATGCAGATGTAGCTCATGCATATTTATGAGGGACAGCATAAAAACCCGAACAGTGTTTGGAACACCAGGACTGGAGTCGGGAAACCCTGCCGTAAAGCAGCAGCCAACAGGGCCAGACACCCCCCCCCCCCTCCCACAGGCCGCATTGGCCAATGTCTCCTGGAGAGGCAGGACATTGGGCCCTGCCTGTATCTCCCAATAGTAGCAGTCGCAAACCTTAGCAATGCCACCCTACACCTGGGTATATGGTACACAGCTATCAAACGCTTCCTATGATAACTGCCATATATCAATTCCTACGTTAAGCACATTTTGGTCATTGAGCTCCATCATAACAATCATTCTGATGTTTGCGGTGTGTGCTGCAGGTCTGGTCCCTGACAGTGTTTACCACCCTGGGGAGTGAACCCCAACAGTATTGAGTACCATATCCATGCCTGTACTGTGCCCAGGACTGGTGTAGTGGTTATGGCTGCTGACCTCATCTATAATAGCACAATGCTGGCATAGGTGTGAGGGTGGCTGTCTGTCTATCCAGTGTGTGGTGGCTGCAAACACCTTCCACAACCCACACTGCCATCAATGTTGCCAGTATTGGGCTGCCAATGTGCATAATGAGGAGCAAGGTACCATGGGTATAGGCCGGACTGGGTGGCCTGGCCAGGGTGCATCTGCACAGTGCATAGGGCACTGACTGGGACATTGTAGTGCCCGGCCACCACCTACACAGACAGGGTGACCTCAGTATGTCCTGCTGAGAGATCACTCTCACCCTGACTGTGCAGTGACCACAGCATGGCTAGGCACCCCCATAGTGCTGTATAGTATTTCTCTTGGGTGATAGTTATGGGTTTCTTTTTGGGGCCCAATCACTGATATATCTGCTTGCTGTGTATGCTGACATCCCAGTTCTGGGTGCATGCATCTCCACTGGGAACATGCACTATAGACTAACTAGCAGATTGTTTGTAGCTGGTATGTGTCTTGCTGGAGTGGCTTGCAGGGTGCAGTGGCTGATGGCTTGCTGCAGGAGAATAACAGATAGTGGTGGGGTGCAGCTTACCATGACCTTGTCTAATGTCTATCTGCTATTGTGTTATGGATGTGTATAGAGCTGCAGTAACTGCCCTGTGGGGTGTCTGTTTCTCAGCAGGACTGGGGTTGATGGTCCCCTCTACTGCCACCTTTGCAGGGAGGTAGAATTTTGATCTATTGATGGGAAACCATGTTTGCCACCCTCAGCCCTGTGGGGGTGGTGGTGCATGGTCCATGGGGGCTACACCTGACTGAGACAGACAGAGATATCCATGATGTTTGTGCAGAAACTACCTATCTTACACATTAACACTGCTTTGGACCTCCATCAGCCATGGAAGGTGTTGTGAACCTGGTCCTGGGCGCCTCATTGCACACTCAGGGTGAGCACAGTACCCGCACAATGTGACGGTGTGTAGCTACTCTGTGCCAGTAAAACACCCGGTCCATACCCCCTACCAGGCCGAGGTGCTGTGTGGGTGCACCCGGTCACTTCCTCCTACCAGGCCGAGGTGCTGTGGGGGTGCATTCCCCATCTTGTGTTCATCTGTGGACAGCTGATTTGCATGTGCAGTGCATCATGGGTTCGGGTGGGCTAACCCTATCCTGGAGACCACAGCAGACTGTCTGTGTGGTGACATGCAGGCTCTCTGCAGCCAGCCAGGGGCTTGCTAGTAGCTATAGAGCTGTAGCCTAATAGTTACTTCACTGCCTGTAAAGGCAGAGGTTATGGGTTCAAACCCACAGTGGGGTTATTTGAAAGGGTTGTCCAAAGCATTGTTTTTCTTTAATGTACATATTTTGATGCCAGCAAAAACACCCTCAGCGTACTGTACCCATAGGGTGCCTCTGAGAGCGCTTTATAGGGCACCCTATAGGGCACCTTATGGTTCCCGTCCATATAAGGTGCACTATACATTATCCTGTGATGCAACTTATAGGGTGCCCTATAGGGGATATATTAGGGTGCCGTGGCGGACAGTGCACTTTATAATGTGCCCTATGGAGTGCCATATAGGGTGCCTTTTACGGCACCTTCCATTACGGCACGTGAGGGTGTGTTTGCTGGCAGCAATTAATAAAATACACATACGGTGCTGCAGGAACAGATATGTACATTGCAAATCTGATGGAAACACAAACAGGAGCACTGCTCGCAAACAAACTGAGAAACCACAAAAACGAGCAGTAGTGGAAGTCACAGGCACTTTATTAATTAAGCGAACCCCAACGCGTTTCGGCTGTTGCCTTCATCAGGGGGTACTAGAGGACAGCAAACATAACATTAAAATAATTAAACATACATAAAAACACAAAAAATATATTAAAATAACAAATATGAATAATCATAATTATTAATTAATTCATAAAAATTAAAATTAAAATTGAAACATATAAAATATATATATATAAAACATATATATATATAAGAAATATACTATACAAACAGGAAAACCAGCAATACATAATAATAAAATATATTAAAATGTGTATACCATACTTACAAATGAAGTGCACAAAAGCAATAAAGATATGGCACAAACCAATCAATGGTGGATAATGCTAAAAAACCAATGTGAAAACCATTAATATGATACTGAAACAATTAAAAACATCAATTAAACCATACAACATTGAACAAAAAGAAGACAAAATGGAAAACCCAGACCAACGAAAGAAGCAAATTAAACTTGGGTCTCCAAGTATTGAGGATGAATGGGGAGAGGCAGTCCAGCTGACTCAGAAACTTGTTCGTGAGGACATGCATGCTGCTTCACTTCTTGAGTATTGTCGCACTAAGATGATTCCGAAGGGCTTACGTGTTCAAAAAGCCCCTGGAATGTTTAAAGACGATGAAGAATTTATGTCCAATTGGGTCAAAATATTGAACAAATGCTCATTGGACTTAATGATTCTTTTAATTAACACATCAAAACGGAAATCCACTGATTTGAAAGTCAAGATTGATCGGAAGATGGACTTTCTGAAGGAAAATGACCGCAAATTTGATAAAATGAAAAAGGAATTCGATAAGAATAATATAGATTATAGTAAAATCATTAAAGAAAGGAAACTTAAGAAATTTAGGTATAATGAAAGTGATTATAAGAATGGCACTGTATATTATTGGATGCATAATAATGGAAAACTCAGACCACGTAAGACATCCCACAGGTGGGATGTTGATCCTCCTAAGAATGGTAATATGAATAAAAGTAAGGCCAAAACCAGGCTTTTCTCACCCGATCCTCTTTATGAGCGCCATAATAAGAGAAGTCGTAGTGTAGTTGAAGAAACACAAGAGCAGGATACTTCAGCCTCTCTCTTCTCTTCTGATTTTGTTAACTTTCAACCCCCGGTTTTTTCGATGGATGCTCTATGGAGGGGGGGAGGCAGGAAGAATGCAGATCAACAAGTAAGGACCCCTTGCCATCAATACCAGGTTCAGGAGTTCCGGTCCAATCCGCCACCCAGAGGGAGGGGCAGAGGGAGAGGCCGGAGCCATCAAGAGATTGTGGATTAGTTTCTAAAAGTGGGATTTTTAATCTTTCTGATTTTACTCTTAGTGAAACACAAGTTGAGGTTTTGGAGAAAGGGTTGTCCTTTGTTCCGGTTTCTAGACACGATCAATTCACTACACGAGTTGAATTATATAAATTCTTTCGAAAATTGAAGATCATGGATTTCTTTGAAAAACAGAGTGAAACGATTTCAGATGGTTCTGTATTACGAAAACCATCCACATGGAATCCGCCGAACAATACTAACCTTCTGATAGATGCTTTTGAAAGAGTCGTGGTATCCCAAGTGGAAGCCCTTTACAATAAGAGAGCTCGTACTTTTTATAACCTCACTAAAGGGCAAAAATCAGCCTTGTTGGAATTGCAACAAAATCAATCTATTGTAATAAAACCAGCAGATAAGGGTGGGGCGTTGGTTATTCAAAATAAGTTAGAGTATGTTAAAGAAATTTTACGTCAAATTAATGACAAGACTTTTTATGAAAAGATCTTTGCAGATCCTACAGATGCCCTTAAACACAAAGTTGATACATTAATATTTATTGGTCAACAAGCGGGGTATCTCACTGCACATGAGGTCCAATTTCTCACTGTTACACATCCAGTCACACCAACTATTTACGTTTTGCCCAAAATTCACAAATCACTCAATAATCCACCAGGACGTCCGATTATTTCGGCAATAGGATCCCTTTTGGAACCCCTATCAAAGTTCTTGGATTATTTCCTTCGGCCTTTTGTTCCCCAAATCCCCTCTTATGTTCGTGACTCCACGCATGTTATTAATATTTTGAACGATTTTACTGGTTATCATGAGCATCTAATTTTGGCGACGTTAGACATTAACTCTCTATATACCAATATTCCTCAAGCTGCTGCTTTAGAGGTCATTGCAAATACACTTATAAAAAGAACCCTACCTGTCTGTATTCCTACATGTTTTTTAACTCAGATGGCTGCCCTCGCTATGTGTGAAAACTTTTTTTTGTTTTCGAGATGTTTTTTATAAACAAATAAAAGGGGTGGCCATGGGGTCCTCCATGGCCCCTGATGTGGCCAATCTCTATGTCGCCAATTTCGAGCTCCAATTTCTGCAACATCATCCATTCAAAAAGTTCATTAAATTGTGGTTGCGATACATAGACGACGTTTTTTTGATATGGGATGGCAATGAAGTGGATTTACAATCTTTTTTTCAGTGGCTTAATACTCAAGACGTTAATTTACAATTTGAAGGGGTTTTCAGTTCAGTTCAGATCTCATATCTTGATATCAACATTAAAAAAGGCTCTGATGGGTTCCTTACAGACTTGTACCACAAGCCCACTGATCGTAATTCCCTTTTACGCTATGACAGTTTTCATAACCAATCTCTAAAGGATAATCTTCCATACAGTCAGTTCTTGAGGATTAGGCGGTTATGCACTGTGCAGAAAGACTTTGAAAAACATGCACTCAATATGAATGCCAGATTCACAGAGAGGGGATATCCTAGACATGTCATCCATAAGGCTTACACTAAGGCAAAAACATTAGATAGGAGTGTGCTACTTCAGAAGAAGATACCTACCAACGAAAGCAAAGTTGTTTGTGCCTTGACCTTTTCTACTCTTTCAAAAGATATCTCTAAAATTATCAGACGGGAGTGGCATTTGGTCTCATCACTTCCTTGTTTTACATGTAAATCTTTGACTATAGCTCATAAAAGGAACCGGAATTTGAAAAATTATTTAGTGCCCTCAGCTCTGTCCAGACCACGACCAATTATTAAAATGAATGGTCATTTTCAATGTGGGCGATGCTCTGTGTGTTTGAATGGTATTGTTGTGAAAGATGTGTTTGTTCATCCAGTCACTCACAGAAAGTTTTTTCTCAATCATTATTCTAATTGTTTGACCAGTAACGTTATATATGTAGTTATGTGCCCATGTAAGTTGTTATATGTCGGCAAAACTACTCGGCCGGTTAAGACAACGCATTATTGAACACAAAAGGTTGCCTAGGAAGACGTCTTGCAGACAAACCCATGGTTGCCCATTGGAGTGAGAAGGGCCATCTTGTGTCAGATTTAAAGTTTTTTGTTTTAAAGGTGGTACATCCACACTGGCGGGGCGGCAATATAGATTCAATATTACTTAAACTTGAACAGCGGTTCATTTATGAGTTACAGTCAGTGGACCCTTTGGGTCTGAATCAGGACCTTAACTTAGCAGTTTTTCTGTAATATTCCTATTTTATTCCTATTTATATTTATTTTTATTTTTAATTTTTTTGTTTTTCTTTTATATACATATATACACATATATATTTATATTTTTATATCGGTATTCTTAAATGGTATTTATCTGTGAGCTTTTAATCTAGCACGCATGGGTTGAATATTTAAGAGAAGATATACATGCATACATATTTATTTATTTATTTATTATATATATATATATATATATATATATATATATTTATAGAATTTGGTTTGACATGATAAATGTCAATATTACATAATGTTTGGTATGTTTTCTGCATTATATATTACATGGTGTGGATTATATAAATGATTATGTAATTTGCACATGATATAATTATGTATATATAAAAAAAAAAAATATATATATATATATATATATATATATTATATTTTTTATGTATATGTACATACAATTTTAACATTTTACTCTATAATAAATTGGAGTGTCTCCTAGACACTCTTGTTGGTCCCCTTTTTTGATTATGCAGTGACCAAACATATTTATTAGTTACATGTTTATGGACCTTTTCAACTTTGGTTCCCTTATGAGAATATTTTTTATGTAATACCAGTTTTAATCATCATCCTTGAAAGAATTATTGGTCTGTTTCGTTATGGTTAACGGTACAACGAGTATTTTATTATTTATCATTCATTTTCTGTATAATCTCATTGTATTTAATTCTTCGTTTTTAGTTGTTTTTAAATCCGGGAAAGTTGCCGGTTTTAGGATAGGCTTAGATGCCCCCTCATGATGACAAGTTGCTGAGAGTAGTGCATTGTTTACTTTAAATTCTTAACAAGATACTATTGCGAGCACTAACAAATTATTTTTATTTTTATTTTATTGATATGCCGAATCGCTGGTTTTAGTCTTTGCTGAGCTGTCAATCATGACGATTTGTTCGTTGCCCGTGAGGTTCAGTGAAACCTCTTTTATATTTATATTTTTATTTTTATTTTTATTCATTATTTATTTTGGTTTTACAATTGTTTCATTTTATTTTTTATTTTTCATCTGATGTTAAGTGTTATAATACAATGTTTGTTAACACGAACGACTTTTGACGTCATCACATGCATATGGAGTGCCACGATGCAGCCTGTCAATTTAAATGCGCGCCAAAGTTGGCGTTCTCAAGAATTCTACATAGCTGGCCGTTGGTGTTCAGGTATTTACTTTTTTGAGGTGGTTCCCCCCTTTTTTACACTTTTGGTTGAACTGTCTTTATGTTTTTAAGTTCTTCACGAGTCGGCATTTGTTCAGCAGGTCAAGAAGGTGTCGATAAGGTTCGTTTATGAAGATAGTTGACTGCGATTTTAGTTTCTTTCTTTCTCCTTTTCTCCAGTATACTATACAGGTTGCATGTCACGTTTGAGCAGCTATACGAGCTTATATGTCATGGGTCTACATAGAAGTTAAATGTTTGGAGTCTAAATTCTTATTGATAGTTTTTTCCGGTAGCTATCTGGTCCATTTAGATTACAATTTTCAACATGGGTTTATGTATTGTTTTTCTATATTGCCTTAAAATACTATATCTGGTTCTACACTCCTGCACCTTTTTACTTGTTGCACTTTTAGAAGCACACATTTTATTATTTCTATTGAGTACCAGTTCCTCTAGTTAATATTTGTAATAATGGTACCGCATGTGTTTGTCTAATGATGTGTATGCTCTGTGTTTTGTATATATACAAAGAGATTTCTTTTGCTTGAATAAGATATTTTAATAGACTAATATATATTTTTTATGATGACTTATCTCTACTGTAAAGTTTAATTTGCTTCTTTCGTTGGTCTGGGTTTTCCATTTTGTCTTCTTTTTGTTCAATGTTGTATGGTTTAATTGATGTTTTTAATTGTTTCAGTATCATATTAATGGTTTTCACATTGATTTTTTAGCATTATCCACCATTGATTGGTTTGTGCCATATCTTTATTGCTTTTGTGCACTTCATTTGTAAGTATGGTATACACATTTTAATATTTTTTATTATTATGTATTGCTGGTTTTCCTGTTTGTATAGTATATTTCTTATATATATATATGTTTTATATATATATTTTTTATATGTTTCAATTTTAATTTTAATTTTTATGAATTAATTAATAATTATGATTATTCATATTTGTTATTTTAATATATTTTTTGTGTTTTTATGTATGTTTAATTATTTTAATGTTATGTTTTGCTGTCCTCTAGTACCCCCTGATGAAGGCAACAGCCGAAACGCGTTGGGGTTCGCTTAATTAATAAAGTGCCTGTGACTTCCACTACTGCTCGTTTTTGTGGTTTCTCATTGCAAATCTGATGCCACAGCCAGCCTTACGTATTAGGCACCCTGGGGAGCTACCTCATGACCCCTGTATCAGCAGTCAGTGCCTTAACCATTGTGCTCCACTGCTGCTCCTCCATGCATGTCAGCGCACCTACGTATGCTTTTCATTCCTTAAACTGCACAGTGCTGCCATCAAAAACAGTACTCTGACCTTGCGGTACCTCATACGGCACCCTCTAAAGCGCCCTATAAGTAACATTCTAGGGTGCCTTGGCAGACAGTGCACTTTAAAATGTGCCTTATAGGGCGCCTTATGTTAACACGCTTTGAGGATGCGTTTGCTAGTAATGATAATTAAACTAAAAATAACATGCCCCCTAAAGCACTCTTCCCCATAATATGCAATGCCTCAGCCAGCCTTGTTCATTGGGCACTGCGGGGGATCGAACCCCTGTTCTCTGCATCATTGGTCAGTGTCTTAACCATTGTGCTGTGGCTCTGATCCTGTGCCTGCACATCTGTGTGCCGCCTTATGCCTCTCAATAATAGAACAGCCTCCTAAATCAATAGCGCACCGCCTAATGCCCATCTGCGCGCCTCCTTATGCCGCCCATTCTTTGTATGCCTCCTAAAATATCACCTCAGCCAGCCATCGTCATTGAGCACATTGGGGGATCGAACCCCTGATCCCTGCACCATTGGTAAGTGCCTTCACCATTGTGCTGTGGCTCTGCTTTTCTGTTTGTACATCAGCGCGCTGCTTATACCTCCCAGTATTAGACTGCCGCCAAAAACATCAGCGCACCGCCTTATGCCGCCCAAAACATCAGTGCCCCGCTTTAGGCCGCCCAGTATTTCTCTGTCTCATAAATTAACAACTCAGCCAGTGTCATTGAGCACTGTGGGGATCAAACCCCTGCTCCCTGCATAGGTGTCTTCACCATTGTGCTGTGGCTCTGCTCTTCTGTTTGCCCATCAGCGTACCACATATGCCTCCCGCGCAGCCATCTGATGCGCTAAGGTGTGGGGCGCACAAGGGCGCCGCACACCTTAGCGCATATTTAAATTCCGGCTTTTCTTTTTCAGGATGGAACGCCCACTCCTTATATGGCATCCGCACTCTACCGCGGCCCGCACTTTAACGGGATCTTAGTAAACATACCCCTTAGACTGCAAGCGAACACTGGATTACTATTTGGATAGAACTAAAGATCACAGAAGATCCTCTCTATTATTCATCTCCTTTGATCCTAGTCACCTAGGTCTACCGGTGACAAAATGTACTCTATCCAGATGGATAGTAGATTGCTTTCTTTTGTTTATGCACAAACAGGACTCTCTTTGGAGGGTCATGTCACTGTTTATAATGTGCGGGCTATTGCAACCTTTGTAGTCAATCTCCATTCAGTATACATTGAGGAGATCTGTCAGGCATTTATCTGGTCCTCCATTCATACTTTTGCTGCACCCTACTGTCTAGACAGAGAGTCCTGTTGGGATGCTGTCTTTGGCCAAGCTATACTCCAGCACCTCTTTGGGACTTAAACTTAACTCCTACCTTCTGTCCCAGATTTCTACAAGAGGCCAGACTATCATTGGGGGATTATCACTTCCTGAAATTGAGTCCAATAGCCCACAACTCTTCCAGACTCTTCATCTACAAGCTTATAGCCTCAGGGATCACTGCTCTCCCCCCATACCATCCTGGTACCTGGGAGCTAGTGAGTCTCATATGTGAAGACTGCATTCCTACTTCGTCCTGGAGTTAGCATAGTTACTCATCTGTAACAGATGATCCCCGGAACAGCAGGAATCAGTCTTCACAACCAACCCCCTTCCCCTAGGAGTTGTAGGGTCCTTGTATTTTATTCTTCTCAGCTACAAACTCAACTGAGGAAAGGAATTGGGAAGGTGGAAAGGCAGTCATGAAGTCACAGTGGAGGATCCCAAAGGCTTTTGTATTGGATGCTGGGGAGCATTCCCACACTGGGTTCATCGGTGCCTACATCACCCATATGTGAAGATTGATTCCTGATGTTCCCGCAGATCACCTGTTACAGGTGAGTAACTATGCTTTACTTCTTAAGTTAGATTGCAAATAAGTCAGAAAGTATTGACTTATTTGACAAAATGCTCTTCAGGATTTATTGTGAAACAAAATTACTTGAAACATGAATCAATGAATTTAATTTCTGAGGGCTCAATACAATGTTTTGGCATTTGGAGGGCAAACAGAGCTCATAATCCAAATTGTAGTTGCTGCAAAAGCAGATATTCAGGACATATTTGACAAATAAACAATAATATCTATCCACTGCATCTAAAAATATTCAGAATATGTGAGAGAAGATGCTCCCAAATGTTTTGATATTGTAAAACTGACTCCTGCATTCCTATCTCATAAGGAACTTTGAGGCCCTGTTAGTGAGGTGCAGTAAGTTCTTGCAATTACCGCGCATATGTTGAGTAAAAATTAACGTGTGGCAAGTAAAAATAAAAGTCACGTGCTAACTGTAAGAGGCATGACCAGCAAGTTCCTGGCTGTTACTTCACTGAAAAACACCCCAATATGTGGCAGCAGCTATCTCGGGTGCACTTAATGTCACGCCTTGAGGTGATACTAAGTGCATCCATGCTAACTGCAATATTGACAATTAGGGGCTTGTTTACTAAGCAGAGGTAGCTACTTCTGACCGATATCTGTCTGAAGCCGCTACCGCTACTTAGTAAACAAGCCTCTGAGTGTGCGATGTATATACCTCTTTGTTAACCACTATGTGCAGTCCACACACAGTCTCCATCCCTATCCTGCTCAGTCACTTCCCCATCTTGTGATATGCAGTTAATGCAGGAATTAGCATGTAGTAACTGCCATGCCATCATCTTAACAGCACAGGCCCATACTAACAGTTACCACGTGCTAATTCCCACATTAACCGCTTCATTCCAAACTCTAAGCTCAACAACTCTGAAGGCCTGATTTCTGGATGACACCAAATGAAAATGCCAGGAAATCTGGAACATTATTCACAGCATTATCTATTATACTGAGCAAACAGCAAATGGGTACATATTGATGCAGCAATAAGGATAGATAGGATGGCCAACCTATCCTCAAAACTTTAAAATTTATTAACAGTCCCTTAAACTCTGCCCTAAATGCAAATAGTGACCAAGGTAATCCTGCAAAATAGGTTTAGTTTAGTTTATTTAGAATTTGATATACTGCCAATTCGAAACATCAAGGCAGTTTACAATAAAAATAACAATCTCATGGCTTTTTCTTCATAACCAGTCTTGCTGTCATGTTTTGTATAAGCTGTTATTTATACAATAATTTCTTCAACATTCCCTACAAAACAGCATTACAACAGTAACCATGATTAGCAGACTGGATACATTCAGGACCAACCGTAACTGCCATAGCGGGCATAATGCTAAAAGGCACGCTTCAGAAGAAATTTGATGTTCAGAAGTTAATATGGCGCTCAAAACATCCTCTAAATAATACCTTCCATTTCCCCAACATATAGTGTAATACAATGCTTATATACAGTGGATCTATTTCATAGTCGATAGTTTCCAAGAAAACATAAGAAATAATAAGACATTTTACACAATGAAAACTAAAATTAAAAAAACAAAGAAATAAATGAAAAACAATATTTATTTTACATAAAACTACCTAATCTTACTGAATCGGCATGATTACTTCAAGAATATACCTGCCTAAAAAAATAGGTCTTCAACTGCGCAGAAATCACCTCTTTCTCCATTGTATTCTGTTCCACTTGCACAATTACAGGAGATACAAGAAAAGTTTAAGACCAGATGTTATGGAGATAGATTTCAGACCATTCTTCTGGAGCTTGCAATGCAGATGGCTCAATTTCGGGACAATTTAAAGACATTTTAAGATTTAAAAATTTAAGCAGGATCGGAGTGATTATCAGGTATATCTGTGGATGTCGGAAAAAGATCCAGTTGCTCGTAAACAGGTATCTGTTGATGAAACCTCTGACAATTCAATGGATACTGATGAAGGTGAAAATCTGAAGAAGAATAAGTCCCGCCAGAAATGTAAGCCTTGGCATGGACAGGGGTTTGAGGGATCGCTGGAGCAAGATGCCAATTTTCAGCAGGATTTTCCAGAAGGCTGGTATTGGGGATAGCCCCGAGCTCGATATCAGACAGGCCAGTGGAGGGATCCGACTACCATATTATGTCTAAAACACCAATCTTCAACCTCGTGATAAACAACTAACTGAAAGTCAGATGCAAGTTCTTTCTATGGGGTTACCATTCATACCTACTATGTCATATGATGCCTTTGTTATGAGGGTAGCTTTGTATAGCTTCTTTAGAAAATTGCAGGTGCCCCTGTATTTTTCCTTACATGAAGGGCAGTGGATGACTCTATTGTATTTAAACCTTCCAATTGGATTCCTACGGATCCTGTTGACCCGGTGATTTCTAATTTCCAATGCTTAGTATTGGCGGATTTGGCTAGAATGGAACAAACATCTCACTATGTAGGTTATAATTTAACACAGATTCAGAAACAAACATTACAACAATTATCAAAAGATGGGGATTTAGTTATTAGGAACATGGATAATGGGGGTGCAATAGTACAACAATCACAATGTGACTACCATCAACAGATCATAAACCAACTTAATGACAGGCATTACTATGAGGTCCTAGAACAGGATCCAACTCCATCTCTGAAAATTGAGATTGCAGGATTATACCACCAAGCTTTAGTGGCCGGTTGGATCATGCAAAAAGTCTATAGGTTTTTGACAGAGGAAAATCCTAAGATCTTTTAAATTTATACAGTCCCCAAAATGCATAAATCATTGACCTTTCCACCGGGATGCCTCATGTCATGGATAAGTGTTGGAATCATTGTCAAAATTTAGCGATAAATTTCTTCAACCGACTGCAGTGAAAGTGCCCTCCTTTGTCCGGGACATATCACATTTATCTTAATGCCTTAAGTCCATTACTATGCCTGATTCTCAAGTTCTGTTAGTAACTTTAGATGTGGTAGCATTGTATACTAACATTCCTCAGACTGAAGCATTGGCTGTTATTTCTGGGGTTCCTCTGACATTACCTACTCAACTGCCTAAGGATTTTATACTTTCTCTTCTTGAGTTAGTATTAACAAAGAATTATTTTTATTATGATGGCACATTTTACTTGCAAGTTTTTTGGACTGCCATGGCGGCGACAGTTGCCTCGTCTGTTACTATACTATTTATGGCCCATTTTGAAGATCATTTTTTATATCCATCTGCATGGTTTAGGTATATACTGTTGTGAAAAACATTTTTGGATGATGTTTTTATACTCTGGACAAGAGAGACATCCCAACTTCATCAATTTGTGGACTGGCTAGATACTGTTGACAGCAATATTAAATTCACAGTCAAATATGATGTACATTCAATTGAATACATGAATGTTTTGGTGAAACATATGGGGAACACATTATCCACTTCTCTGTTCCACAAACCAGTTCAACAAAACACTGTTTTTAGTTTTCATCCCTTAGCGCTCAAACATGGTCTCCCGTTTGGACAGTTTTTGTGCATTAGGTGTATTTGTTCAACAGTAGAGGATGTTAAATTTCATGTGCGGGAATTGTGTGAGTGTTTACGCCAATGGAATGGTTGTTAGACCCATTGATTGGAAGTCATCAACCAGTATCTCATGAGGATAAACTAGTTGCTGTTTTACTTTTCAGGACTCGCTCCTCAGATGTACAGTCCATTCTACATTGGCAAATTTTAAATCTCCATCCTTGTATTTGCAAATGCCTTTGTTTGGCATACATCTAGGGCAAACATTTGCGGGATTGTTTGATACAGGCTTACCCTTATAACTGGAGTGAATTGGAGCGGGCTGGCATTTACCTTGCGGGAGATACACATTCTGGTCTTGATCTCTGGAAGGAGAAACATGGACTGATCAAACCACTTTGAAAGTGTGCCATTCTAACTACCACACTACATGTACAAGTAAATGGAGCTCACTCTGAGGAGAAGGATGTTTACCAGTGGTGTGCCCCAGGGATCTGTCCTTGGTCTGATTCTTTTTAACATCTTTGTTAGTGATATAGCGGAAGGGCTGTCGGGTAAGGTTTGCCTCTTTGCAGATGATACCACAATCTGCAATAGAGTAGACACCCAGGAAGGTGTAGATAACATGAGGAGGGATCTAGCTAAGCTTGAAGAATGGTCTAGAATTTGGCAGCTGGGATTTAATGTTAAAAAATGTAAGGCCATGCATTTGGGCTGCAGCAATCCAAGGGAGCAATACAGTATAGGAGGTGAAGTACTTTTGTCCACTAAAGAAGAGCGGGACCTAGGAGTGGTTGTGTCTGATGATCTTAAAGTAGCTAAACAGGTAGAAAAGGCGACGGCAAAAGCTAGAAGGATGCTTGGGTGCATACAGAGAGGAATGGCTAGCAGAAAAAAGGAGGTGATAATGCCTCTGTATAAGTCTTTGGTGCGACTTCATTTGGAGTATGGTGTGCAATTCTGGAGACCGCACCTTCAAAAGGATGTGAACAGGATGGAGTCGGTGCAGAGGGTGGCTACTAAAATGATTAGTGGGCTTCATTATAAAGCATATGAGGACAGACTTAAGGATCTTAATATGTACACCTTAGAGGAAAGGTGGGATAGAGGTTATATGATTGAGATGTTTAAATAAATGTTCAGGGAGAGAGCCTCTTTCAATTGAAAGCAAGTTCTGCTACGAGGGGACATGGGATGAGGGTGAAGGGAGATAGATTCAGGAGTGATATGCGGAATTATTTCTTTACAGAAAGAGTAGTGGATCCATGGAATAGTCTCCCAGTGGAAGTGGTAGAGATGAGGACAGTAACTGAATTCAAAAAAGCATGGGACCAACACAGAGGATCTCTAAAGGTAAAAAGTGGACTGTTGTTGTTGTTGTTATGGAAGGACAGACTAGATAGGCCATGTGGTCTTTTTCTGTCATCATGTTTCTATGTTTCTATGTAATGCTACTTATGTTGTGTGTGTGTTGTTCTGTCCTTGTGGGCTTAAGTATGTTGGCTGCACCACACGCCCATTTAAAAGAAGACTGGCAGAACATGCTTCGCAAATCTGTACTCATGCTCTTGCTGCCCCAGTTGTGCAACATGCTGTTCAATATAACTATTTTTTTTCTCAGTTTACACGGAGAGTGATTGATTGGATTGCTCCCTTGATCAAGGGTGGAGACAGATTATCTCAATTACAATATAGGAAATGACCGTGGATTTTTAAGCTTAACTCAGTTGTACTGAATGGCTTAAATTTGGAATTGGATTAGTACAGCTTACTTTGATCCTGTGAACTGATTGGATGGCATTACCATGGTTATTCTCTGCCCCCATAGGCTTGGCAGTAAGCAGGAGATAGGGTGGTGACATCAGATGCCATGTGTTTACTTTTTCAGTCTTTAGCTTTTGACAAAGTGATGATTTGCTGAATGGAGACCTGAAGCAAGATTTTTGGAAATTGGTAAGTACTGTGTCATGTTGTTTCACTGGGATTTACTGACTCTGGCCTTAAAGATAAGTGCATGTTTTTTTTAAATGATACATCTACATTTTTACTGCAAATGAATAAAAGGACATGATTTCAGTAGCGACTAATCCTCACCTGTTGGTCATAGTCCGACAAAAATTTCTTTGAGTGTTTTTGAAAGTGGGGATAGATAGTTTTTTGGACCAACTGTTGTTTCCAGTATAATACCAGCGGCTGCACATGGAACTCATGTAAGTCCCAGCATGCCTGTTTGGTCTGTGGAGCTAGCCACTCAGCTTCCAGAAAAGGGCACGTGTAGATCTACCAGTAAGGGAAAGCCTTTTAAGCCACTGCCCCAATGACCCAGTGAAGGACATGGCTCCCTCGCACATCAGGCTTGAGAGCATGCATCTGTAGCCATGGTCCTATTTTCACCAGGCCTGGGCACACATCATTATCGGATGGCTTTGCAGAAGGTTTCCCTATTATATCCTCTGCCCCCAATTCCTTGCGCACCATAATCAACTCCCCTTCCTTCAGCATCTTCAGGTGGTGCAGGAAAAAAAAATTGCCAAGGAAAACGTCTTGGGAAGGGTGGCAGGTCCTTACTGGGAACCCCCCCCCCCCCCTTCCCAGGTCTGGTTTTGTTCCCATTGGAAATAGTGCCAGAGAAGGTGTCAGGTAATGTTTGTTTGATACACAACCTGTTCTGTCCCAAAGGCAAGTTGGTTGATGACCATATTGATCCTTCTTTGTATTCTGTGTGATATGCATCTATAGACCAGGCCATAGCAGTCATTTGGAATTTGGGCCATAGGTACAACTGGCTAAGGCGGAGATAGAGTCGGCGTTCGATTACTCCTGGTGCATCCAGAGTCTTTTTAATGTACTCTGTTTTCATCTTTGAAGGCGAAGACTACTATGACAAATGCACGTCCATGGGCTACTTAATTCCTATGCCTATTTTGAGCAGTTCAGTTCATTCCTGCCATATCTGGTCAAAGAAATACCCAGGCCTGTCTCAACTGTTCAATACCTAGTTGATTTTCTGTTTGTGGGAGATGGGTTTGAGGAGTGCAAAAGAATATTGACGCCCATCACACAGTGGTTAGGAGTACTTCTGGCGGCAGAAATGGCCATGGGATCCACATGACACACTTCTCAGAACTGAGTTAGATATACAAGCCCAAGTCTGTAGACTGCCCAGGCATAAGTTGGAGAAATTAAAAAACATCACTGGGCAAATGAGAGGCTTGTGAAAAGTTTAATTAGACCAGAAAGCTAAATTAGAGCAGCTTCACTCTATTCTCAGTTTATTATGTCTCACCTGTGAGATGATCTCGATGGGGTGTTTTTTTCTGCCGCCAACTGGCTCTTGTGACAAGGGGGTCAAGCAGAGGGAACACCGCATCAAGGTTGATAAGAGCATAAACAAAGACCTACAAGTCTAGGGAACATTTCCTGAAGACCTTTAATGGCTTAGCCTTCTGCCAGGACTCCCACTGTTGAAACTGTGACCTGGAATTGTTCACAGATGCATCAGGGGGCAGTTTTGGGATATACTTCTGGGGGGCTTGGGGCTCGGAGTCTTGGCCATGCGAGTGGCACTCCTTTGGCACTGATGAGGATATCACATCCTTGGAGTTATTCCCCATGATGGCAGCCCTGTCTATCTGGGCCCCTCAACTGGCTAACAAGGTGATTACATTCCACACTGATAATTTGGTCCAAGCAGTACACAAGATATATGCCAGGATGTTAGGGGTGGTGGCACTGCCCTGGGAAATTGTTATGCTTTGTGTTTGTCCCATAAAAAGCATGGGACAAACACAGAGGATCTCTAAAGGTAAAAAGGGGACTGTTGTAGTTGTTATGGAAGGACAGACTAGATAGGCCATGTGGTCTTTTTCTGTCGTCATATTTCTATGTTTCTATTTTGCATAATATCACCTTTAATGCAGAGCATATTATGGGATTCTACAATAACATTGCTCATGCCCTTTCTCATTGTTCTGTGTCAACAGAATGTCCCTTCCAGCAGCAGTCTGGGCGTTTGGCCCACCAAAGTGCGGGGGCTATCAATGAGTTTCCTTGGCTGAATGCACCAGTTGGAAATATTTTGGAAGCCTGGGGGCATTTCTGTGCATTCTGTAGCCTTAACGGGAGCAGGGACAGTGACTGATGCATGGTGGGCTCCACGCTCCAGTGTATTCCATCATGCAAGGGGAGCGGCATGATGAAATATGTGGTACAGATGCACCTGGTAGCAGTCACTTTCTTTGCCTGGGCAATGGGGAAAAAGACCCCTTCAGCCAATTTCATCATTGCTAAAGGATGATGGGCGGGGTGGCTGTTCTTTGCCATGCTCCATTCTGCAGGCGTCCGATCACCCACAATGTGTTAAGGAAGCTGCTTGCTGACATGGATGGCAGTCTGCTAGGACACCTTTGAGACCTGTCTTTTCAGATGCGCCTTTTCCTTAGCGTTCTCCGGGGCACTCAGGGTAGGAGAGCTTATTTTGTCCTCATGTTACTGGTTCCATAACACAATTGCCGATGCCCTTTCTCATTTTAAGATAGCAGCATTCTGGGCCAGTGCTCCTGGGGCAGATGCAATCAAGACACCCATTCCAGTGTCTGTTTGAGTCAGGGCCGGCCCGTCCATTGAGCAAGAATGTTTTTTGCACAGGGCCCCGTGTTTCAGGGGGCCCCGCGCAAAAAACATTCTTCATCATCCCAAGTTTAAAAAAAAAAAAAAAAACAGCTGCTTCTGCCGCGGCAGCATCAAGAGTGCCGCCGCGGGGCCCCCCCTGCCCGGCAGAGCCTCCCTGCATCGTAGGCTAGCGTTGAATTCCCGAACGCGGGCTTCTTTCAGAGCCGCGAGAGTTTCCTTTCTCGCGGCTCTGTTAATCCCGCCAGGGATTTCCTCAGCCCCGGCGGGATTAACAGAGCCGCGAAAAGGAAACTCTCACGGCTCTGAAAGAAGCCCGCGTTCGGGGATTCAACGCTAGCCTACGATGCAGGGAGGTTCTCCCGGGCAGGGGGGGCCCCGCGGCGGCACTCTTGATGCTGCCACGACAGAAGCAGCTGTTTTTTTTTATTTTTAAATTTGGGATGATAGGGGGGAAGGGGGTTTAGGACTGGTAATGGGCCATGGGGGGGTGCTAAGACTGGAAGTGGGCTGATGGGGGGGTTAGGACTGGTAATGGGCTATGGGAGGGAGCTGACTGGAAATGGGCTGATGGGGGGGTTAGGACTGGTAATTGGCTATGGGGGGGGCTAAGACTGGAAATGGGCTGATGGGGAGGTTAAGGACTAGTAATGGTTTATGGGGGGGGCTAAGACTGGAAGTGGGCTGATGGGGGAGGGTTAGGACTATTAATGGGCCATGGGGGGGTGCTAATACTGGAAGTGGGCTGATGGGGGGGGTTAGGACAGGAACAGGTCAAGGCGGCGGCTAAGAATGGCATTGGGCTGATGGGGGGTTATGACTGGTAATTGGCTATGGGGGGGGTGCTAAGACTGTAAATGGGCTGATGGAGAGGTTTAGTACTGGTAATGGGTTATGGGGGGGGCTAAGACTGGAAGTGGGCTGATGGGGGAGGGTTAGGACTAGTAATTGGCCATGGGGGGGTGCAAAGACTTGAAGTGGGCCGATGGGGGGGTTAGGACTAGTAATGGGCCAAGGGGAGGTGCAAAGACTGGAAGTGGGCTGATGGGGAGGGATAGGACTGGTAAGGGGGTATGGGGGGCGCTAAGACTGGAAATGGGCGGCGGGGGGTTAGGACTGGTAATGGACTATAGGAGGGGTTAGGACTGGTAATGGGCTAATGGGGGATTAGGACTGGTAATGGGCTATGGGGGCTAAGACTGGAAATAGGCTGATGGGGAGGCTAGGACTGGAAATAGGGTGATGGGGGGGGGTTAGGATGTAATGGGCTGATGGGGAGGTTTAGGACTGGTAATGGGTTATGGGGGGGGCTAAGACTTGAAGTGGGCTGATGGGGGAGGGTTAGGAGTAGTAATGGGCCATGGGGGATGCTAAGACTGGAAGTGGGCTGATGGGGAGGTTTAGGACTGGTAATGGGTTATGGGGGGAGCTAAGACTGGAAATGGGCTGATGGGGGTTAGGACTGGTAATGGGTTATGGGAGGGGTTAGGACTGGTAATGGACTGATGGGGGATTAGGACTGGTAATGGGCTATGGGGGGCAAAGACTGGAAATAGGCTGATGGTGGGCTAGGCCTGGAAATAGGGTGATGGGGGGGTTAGGACGTAATGGGCTGATGGGGGGGTTAGGACTAGTAATGGGCTATGGGGGGGCTAGGACTGGAAATGGGCTGATGAGGGGTTAGGACTGGTAATGGGCTGGGGAGGGCTAAGACTGCTAATGGGCTGGGGGGTTGCTAGGACTGGAAATGGGCTGAGTGGAAGGAGGGCTTGAACTGCAAATAGCTGATGGGGACGGGGGCTTGGAATGGAAATGGGTTGTGAGGAGGAGGGAGCTAGGACTAGAAATGGGTGAGTGGGGGGGCTAGGACAGGAAATGGGCTGATGGAGGGGCTAGAATAGGACTGGAAATTGGCTGTTGGGGGGTGCTAAGATTGGAAATGGGCTGTGGTGGGGGTTTGGATTGAAATGGACTCATGAAGGGGCTAGAACTGGAAGTAGGCTCATGGGGGGCTTGGATTGGAAATGGGCTGAGTGGAGGGGAGCTAGGATTTGACATGGGCTGATGGTCTCATGGGGGGCTGGATTGGAAATGAGCTGATGGAGGGACTCGGATGGGACTGGAAATAGATGGGGGAGCTAGGACTGGAAACAGGCTGATGGTGGGTCTAGGATAGGACTGGAAATGGGCTTATGGGGGGCTAGGACTGGAAATGGGCTGATGCGGGGACTAGAAGGGAGCGGATGCTGGGTGGGACTGGGACTAGAATGGAGCTGATGTTGGGGAAGGAATAGAATGGGATGGAGCTGGGAGAGTGAAATGGAGAGGGAAAAAATATTTTGTGTGGGAGGGAAGACAAATCTACAATTGGCCGGATATTGGGAGAGTAAGTGGGGATTGAGAATGGAGGGGTAAAATTTGAGTAGATGAAATAGGAATGAGGAAAGAGCAAAAGGAGAAAGATTAGTATGTTAAAGCAGATGTAGAGAGAGAATGGAAAAAAACTAGAAGAGAGAAGAAAAGACAAATGGACAGCAGACGATGGAGAGTTAGCGGACGACACAAAGAAACCAGAAGAAAGTGACTGGAGCAATTGCAGCTGAAAAAAAATGCACAAAAGGTAGAAAAATATCTCTTTATTTTGAATTTATTAATTGGAATATGTCAGCTCTGGGAAATGTGCATCATTAACGTCTGCGCTTTGTTTAGTACAAGAGCAAATTAATGTATAGTTTTATTTCTACAGTGTTGTACATTCCAAGTTTGGCTTTTGGGATTCCCAGTTTAATTATTGTCTTCCTGTTTCTAAATTGTGATTCCTTGTTTGGTGATGGTCTATGTTCTGCGTGTGTAACTGAGCTGAGGTATTCTGTTTATGTAATTCCTATTTTACATTGCCACTTTGCTCTTTTCCCAGTAGGTCATGTATTGTTGTTCTCTGAAATGTATTGGTTTAATATTTGCAGCGTTTCCTTTTGATAGTTAGGGTATGGTGCTTTGTGAGTCCTGGTAGTGCTGTTAGGATACGGCGGGTTTGCTATGGGTCCTAAATGGGCAGTGTTTGTAGTAGTTCCTAATGTGTCTGGCGGTTGGCACTGGATTATAGTAATGTAGAAGTCTTTTAGTCTTTCTTTATTCATACACTCATTAAGAGGCATGTTTACTAAAAGTTAGTGTATGGTAACATTATGCAAATATTTATGCAAATGAGGCCCCTTATGCAAATGAGGCCCTGCACCGAGTCTCCGCACATGGCCCCGCACCCCCCTTTGGCCGCCCCTGGTCTGAGTGTTCGGCCCACTGACTGTTTTGAGCCTCTTGATGGGTTTCCTGGCAGAGTGTACCAAGCCAACATACAGGGGAGGTTGACTTAAGGCCAGCACCATTCTTCGCTGGATATTCTGCTGCAGGACAGGGGCAGGAGTAAATCCATGGTAAGATACACTTAACGTCAATCAGCACTTTTGCCAAAGCAATGGTAGGATGGAGCCCTTCAGTGGATTTTGTCATTTATTTATTTATTTATTTTTTATACTGCGCTCTGTAGAATCAGCGTGGTTTACATGTATACTAACAGGTACTTTTTATTCCCTTGTCCCTGAAGGGCTCACAATCTAAGTGTACCTGAGGCAATGGAGGGTTAAGTGGCTTACCCAAGGCCACAAGGAGTGGCCATGGCACTAGAGACCCCAGTCCCTCTGGCCTGAGGTTGCTTGTCCCCATGCGGGAATTGAACCCCTGGCCCTCTGGCCTGAGGTAACCTGTCCCAACCACTGAGCCACTCCTCGCTCATTGCAAGGATAATGAAGGGAT
Source organism: Ichthyophis bannanicus (assembly GCA_033557465.1). Taxonomy (NCBI): domain Eukaryota; kingdom Metazoa; phylum Chordata; class Amphibia; order Gymnophiona; family Ichthyophiidae; genus Ichthyophis; species Ichthyophis bannanicus. The sequence goes on along the minus strand of CM066036.1, from coordinate 165,664,070 downwards.
GGTTAGCAGAGCATCACCTCATGCATGACCACAGACCTATAGCACTAAGACGAACCCCATGAAAGACAGGGCCAAATTGTCATGGTCACCCCTGCCAGGAGACCGCACGTGTCCAGTGTAGTATTTTGAGGATTGCAGATGATTATGCCCAATGGGAGGTGAGCAGTGTTGTTGAATGTGGGCGGAGCACCCCCTTTCTCATTTCCAGTTCGCCAGGATGCGGAAGCCGGTCATCGCAGAGGCGGACCTTGAGGCTGGCTATTACAGCATTCATTCCTTCCACATTAGGGTGGCTAACATGGCAGCTCGACTTGGCTTGACAAGGGAACAAATTATGTCTGTGGTTGGAGTTCTGACCATTATAACCTGTGTGTTTGCCCATAAGCTAGGGATTGACAAATGTTCCTGTGACTAACCTGACCTTTCTTGTGTTCTTCTTTCGATGGTTTGCCCTAGGTGCAACTCCCTGGGAAATGTGGATATGAAGCCATCCATATGTTCATTGGGTGCAAAGGAGAACCCAGAGCAAACCACAGGACTTTAATTAAAAACATAAGATATGCAATAATGGGTCAGACCAAGGTCCATCAAGCCCAGTATCCTGTTTCCAACAGTGGCCAATCCAGGTCACAAGTACCTAGCAGTTTCCCCAAAAGACACAGGTTCCACAATGTATGTATTGGGGCAAGCAGTGAATATTCTGGGTCCCCTTTAAGAATGGTTTATGGACCTTTCCTCCAGGAATTTGTCCAAACTTTTTTAAAACCTGACTACGCTAACAGCTTTTACTACATCCTCTAGTAACAAATTCCAGAGTTTGATTACACGTTGAGTGAAAAAATATTTTCCCTTATTTGTCTTAAATAGGTTACCCTGAAGCTTCATTGCATGTCCCCTAGTCTTTCTATATTTAGATGGTATAAACAATTGATCTACATTTATCCGTTCCACTCCGTTCATTAATTTATAGACCTTTATCATATCTCCCCCTCAGCCGTCTCTTTTTCAGGTTGAAGAACCCTAACCTTTTTAGCCTCTCTTCGTAGGGGTGTCCTTCCATCCCCTTTACCATTTTGGTGGCTCTTCTCTGTACCTTTTCTAATAATGCTGTATCCTTTTTAAGATACGGCGACTAGAATTGTAGATAATATCCCTTGTTTTATTCTCCATTCTTTTCCTTATGATACCTAGCATTCTATTTGCTTTCTTGCCACCGCTGCACTGTGGGTGTAGGGTATCAACATGCTGCACATGATGATGCCTAAATCATTTTTCTGCATGGTGGTTCCTAATGTGGAACCTTGCATCATGTAACCATAGTTTGGGTTGTTCTTTCCCAGGTGCATAACTTTGCACTTGTCCACATTCAATTTCATCTGCCATTCGGATGCCCAGTCTTCCAATTTATCAAGATCCCCTTGCAATTTTTCAGTCTTCTTGGGTTTTAACAACTTTGAATAATTTTGTGTTTTCTGCAAATATGATTACCTCACTCATTATTCCCATTTCCACATCATTTATGAATATGTTAGAAAGCAGCAGACCCAGCACAGATCCCTGGGGTACTCAACTATTCACCTTTCTCCATTGGGAAAATTGGCCATTTAGCCCCACCCTCTGCTTTCTATCTTTTAACCAGTTCCTGATCCACAATAGTACACTGCCTCCTATCCCATGGCTTCTTAATTTTGCCAAAGGTCTCTCATGAGGGACCTTGTCAAAAGCCTTCTGAAAGTCCAGATACATTATATCAACTGTCTCACCTTTGTCTACCTGTTTATTCACACCTTCAAAAAAACATAACAGATTAGTAAGACAAGACCTTCCATGGCTAAAGCCATGTTGGCTGTCTCCCATTAAGCCATGACTATCTACATGTTCAGTTTTGTTCTTTATTATGGTGTCTACCATTTTTTTCAGTACTGATGTCAGGCTCACCGGTCTATAGTTTCCCGGATTACCCCTGGAACCCTTTTTAAAAATAAGTGTTACATTGGCCATCCTACAATCTTCAAGTATTACAGATGATTTTAATGATAGTTCACAGATTACTAATAGTAGGTCTGCAATCTCATATTTCAGTTCTTTGAACTCCCTTGGATGTCTACCATCCAGTCCAGGTGATTTGCTACTCTTCAGTTTATCAAATAGCTGTAATACATCTTCCCGGTGTGTCGATATTTCTTTCAATTGTTCTGTGGCATCACCTTTAAATACCATTTCAGTCATCTTCCTCAGTAAAGACCGAAGCAAAGAATTCATTCAGTCTTTCCACTATGGCCTTGTCCCCTCTTAGTGCCCCTTTTACCTCTCTATCATCTAATGATCCAATTAGCTCTTATAGGTTTTTTTGCTATGAATGTACTTGAAAAAGTCTTTACTACGCATTTTTGCTTCCACAGCAAGCTTATTCTCAAATTCTCTCTTTGCCTGCCTTATCAATGCCTTGCATCTAATTTGCCAGTACCTATGTTGTTTCCAGTTTTCATCATTTGGCTCCTTTTTCCGTTTCCTGAAAAATGTTTTTTTTTTTTGGCTTCTCTGACCTCACCTTTAAACCATGCTGGCATTTTTTTTGGACTTCCTTCCACTTTTCTTAAAGCATGGAATACAGCTGGTCTGGTCTTCCAAGATAACATTTTTAAACAACACCTATGCTTGATTTAAATCTTTAACATTTGCAACTGCTCCTTTTAGTTTTTTCTTAACTATTTCCCTCATTTTATCATAGTCTCCCTTTTCAAAGTTAAAAGATAGTACTGTGGATTTCCTTACTATCCTTCTTCCATTTAGGAAATCAAACATGCTCATGCTATGAACACTATTGCCAAGTATCCCCAACACCCTTACTGTATCTCTTGCACCAGATCTTGTGTTCCACCAAGGACTAGGTCCAAAATGGCTTCCCCTCTGGTCTGTTCGTGAACCAGCTGCTCCAAGAAGCAGTCATTTGTTTCATCTAGAAACTTTTTCTCCCTAGCATGTCCTACTGTGGCACTGACCCAGTCAATACTGGGGTAATTGAAATCATCCATTATTATTACTGTGCTGTAACTTTTGTTAGCTTCCCTGATTTCTTTGAGCAGTTCATCATCCATTAGTTCATTCTGGCCAGGTGGTTGATAGTACACCCCCACTGCCATAGTCTTCCCCTTCCCTTTTACCATACAATTTCATTTTATAGAAATTCTACAGTGAATTTTGTTTCCTGCAAAACTTTAATCCTCTGTGACTCAATGCCCTCTCTAACATAGAGTGCAACCCCTCCACCAATTTGATCTGCTCTATCATTACGATATAATTTGTACCCAGGTATCAGTGTCCCACTGGTTGTCCTCCTTCCACCATGTCTCTGAGATACCAATCATATCTAACTTCTCATTTAGTGCTATACATTCTAACTCTCCTGTCTTATTTTTTAGACTTCTAGAATTTGCATACAAGCATTTTAGAGGCTGTATTTTATTCATATTAATCTGGCTATTGGTAGGTAGGGATAATTTGCAATTTTTAAGCTCTGTCTACTGTGTACTCAAGGACATTTGGGCTACTTTTGTCTTTATTGGAAACTCTATGCTGATATGTCTTAACCTCAGTCTTTTGCTAGGATCTTTCAAGGATACAGTGTTTTGAAACGTGCTCTTGTGTTACTGTTGGTTCTACCCTATTATCTAGTTTAAAAGCTGTTCTTTCTCCTTAATGAGAGCAACCCGGTTCCATCCTGGTTAAAGTGGATCCCATCTCTTTGGAAAAGCTCCTTCTTTCCCCAGTATGTTCCCCAGTTCCTAACAAATCAAAACCCCTCTTCCTTGCATTATCGTCTCATCCACGCATTGAGACTCCGAAGCTCTGCCTGCCTTTTGGGTCCTGCATGTGGAACAGAAAGCATTTCGGAGAATGCTATGCTGGAAATTCTGGATTTCAACTTCCTACCTAAAAGCCTAAATTTAGCCTCTAGAACATCCCTACCATGCTTTCCTATGCCATTGGTACTGACATGTACCAAGACAACAGACTCCTCCCCAGCACTATCTAAGAAATTGTCTAGGTGGTGTGTGAGGTCCGCTACCTTCAGACGGAAAACGGAATCCTTTCCCGGCTCATATCCGTACTATCCCCTTATCAGCAGTCCCATTTTTTAGAATGTGGGAATTGTTAGGGTCCCATAGATTGGCTCCTTTAGCACAAACAGCACATTACTGCATAGCCTGAATAAACACTATTTCTCTTCTTATTTCTGTAAGGATGTTTATTAATGTGTCTAGACGTTACAGCATTCCCTTACCTCTGCTCCCTGAACTTTAAAACTACATCTTGTGTTTTCCCGACTGCAGTCACACTAGTTCAAAACATACTTATCACTATATGGGCCACATTGCAGAGAAGAGTAGAATTTTTCTAAGTCCTGGCCTTGATCCACGTTTCAGCAGGAATAATGTGGACGTTTCCAGGAAACACTTAACAAATACATGGGACTTTCCTCAATATGCTTTCTACATCTCTGCAGCTGTTCTGGCCCTTCTGGGTACGTTCTGAGATCCCAATGCTAGCGCTATGTTCATGCATGCCAGCAATGTTTCAGAATATGGTTTTGAAAGTTTTCAGCACATACATGTCCCCACCGCATGTACAGACCCCTTATTCGTGTTCTGGAATGACCCCCATAGTGAATACATTTGTATGACCAAAATTGTCTACATTGGGATTCACACCTGCTTCTTAGCATGTTTAGGTTTAGATCAAGTGTTCCATTTCGGCCATTCATTTATGGGAGTGATTAAAGGAGTTATCCTCCTTAATCTCCCCTAGTTTATTTCCTCCTCCAAATTGAACTTAGATAAAAATAGCAGCCTCTGTAGTTATCTAGCAGCATTTACAGTATATGTGTAGGTTTGCAAAATGAGCAAGGGCTGGCACTTAGTCCTGGAAGATGCTAAGATGCCTCCACTGATCCCCCCCCCCCCACATAGGTTTATAATATGGCCCCTCCTGTTCCACATATTAGCACATTGTGCACTCTTACACTTCCTTATTCATATTTTAGAAAAGACTCCATGTTTGGCAGACAAGATCATAAGAAATGCCATACTGGTTCAGACCAAGGTCCATCAAGCCTAGGGTTACCAACTGGCTCCAGATGCGCCCGACAGGCTTGATCCAGTCCTGGGTTTACCCCATTGCATGCAGGGACATGTAGTTCTGATTTCTCCATTGCACTCCATAAGAAAAACAAGACTACATGTCCCTGCATGCAATGGGCTAGACCCAGGACTGGATCAAGCTTGTCGGGTGCATCTGGAGCCAGTTGGCAACCCTAATCAAGCCCAGTATCCTGTTTCCAATAGTGGCCAATCCTGGTTCCCAGAAAGGCACATAGGTCCCTCAATGCTCATCCAGGGGTAAGCAGTGGATTTCCTGGATCCTCCTTAATAATGGTGTATGGACATTTCCTCCAGGAACTTGTGCAAGCCTTTTTTAAACCCAGCTACATTAATAGCCTTTACTACAGCCTCCAGTAATAAATTCTAGAGTTTAATTACCTGTTGAGTAAAAACATATTTTCTCTTATTAGTCTTAAATGGGTTACATTGTAGCTTCATTGTGTGTCCTCTTTTCTTTCTACTTTATGAGGTGCAAACAGCCAATCTGTGTTTACTGTTCCAGTCCATTCATTAATTTATAGACCTCCATCATATTCCCGCCCCCCCCCCACTCAGACATCTCTTTTCCAAGTTGAAAAGCCCCAACCTTTTTAAGTCTCTCCTCATAGGAGTATCCTTCCATCCACTTTACCATTTTTTTTCACTCTGTTCTGTATCTTTTCTAATTCTGCTATATCCTTTTTAAGATACGGTGATCAGTATTTGCCACAATATTCAAGGTGAGGTTGCACCATGGAATGATACAGAGACATTATAATATCCTTGGTTTCATTCCCATTCCTTTCCTTATGATACCTAGCATTCTATTTGCTTTCTTGGTCACCACTGAACACTGGGTGGAGGGTTTCAACTTATTATCTACAATGACACCAAAATATTTTTCCTGGGTAGTGGTTTCTAAGGTGGTACCTTGCATCCTGTAGCCATAGTTTGGATTGTTCTTTTCTAGGTTCATAACTTTGCACTTGCCCACATTAAATTTCATTTGCTATTTAGATTTCCAGTCTTCCAATTTATCAAGTTTCTCTTGCAATCTTTTACAATCCTCTTGTTTTTTAACAACTTAGAATAATTTTGTGTCATCTGCAAAGCTGATCACCTCACTCTTTATTCCTATTCCCAGGTCATTTATAAATATGTTAAAAAACAGCAGGCCCAGCACAGATCCTTGGGGTACTCCACTATTTACCATTCTTCATTGAGAAAATTGGCCATTTAGCCCTACCCTCTGCTTTCTATCTTTTCACCAGTTCTTTATCCACAATAATGCACTGCCTCCTATCCCAAGACTTTTTAATTTCTCTAAGAGTCTCTCACGAGGGACCTTGGGCTTTCTGAAAATCCAGATATGCTATATCAACCAGCTCACGTTTGTCTACTTATTTATTCACACCTTTTCTAAAATACAGATTGAATTTTGTATGTCATATCTGCAACGAATCCAATCCAGTCTGGCACTAGTATCAAAAGTGTGCCTTCACATCTATTACAGAAATATGCTGCAAGCTGAATATAGTAAAACATTAACATTTCAAAGAGAGTCTACTCTAAAGTTCAACAAAACTGTTATGATACAAAAATGTTGGCTTACTGTATATGTTGAGATATTTAAGTACTTCTCACTTTTCTTGTCATTTGGAGTGCTTAACCAATCTGTTTTTTGAATTGTCATGTAGCATTTTTGCCTTGATCAAACGCTCATAATAAGAGCCCGATTCTGGTAGGGGCAAATCCGGGCTGTCCAGATGGCGCCAAGCAAGACAGGCCTGTTTGGACCCAATTCTGGACTGTGAGAACAAAACGTTCCTGTGGCAGCCAAAATCAGGCCAGAGGACAGCCCAGCATGCCCCTGCCACCTGGGGGGATGTCCTCCCCGCAGGCACCCCCGACTCTTTTGTTCTCAGTCCTCCCATTCCCCGCTGCCTAACCCAAGGCTAGCCTGCCGTGGCCTGGATCAGGAGGTGGGACCCCCCCCCTCACCTGGCCCCGGCCCCGATCAAAGCAAAAGTACTACTTATTCCACCTTTGAGGTGGAATAAGCAGCACGTCACCACAGGTCCAGCCAGGGCCGGCCCGTCCATTGAGCGAGAATGTTTTTTGCACAGGGCTCCGCTTTCAGGGGGCCCCGCGCAAAAAACATTCTGATCCTAAAGTCAAATTTCAAAAAAAAAAAAAAAAAGCTGTCTTCTCCCACTGCCGGGGCCGCCGCGGCAGAATCGAGTGTGCCGCGGGGCCCCCCCTGCCCAGCAGAGCCTGCGCTCCCCTGTATCCGCTCTCTCGTACAGCTGCCTGCAGTCTCACATGCCGACTTTCAGAGTGCGAGGGGAGAGTTTCTCCCTCGCTGCTCTGTTAAGCCCGCGGGGGCTGATGGGAAGTTCCCATCAGCCCCCGCGGGCTTAACAGAGCCGCGAAAGGGAAACTAGGGGGGGTTAGGAGTGCTGATGGGCTATGGGGGGGCTGTGGGGTTAGGAGTGCTGATGGGCTATGGGGGAGCTAAGTCTTTATATGGGCTGATGGGATTAGGACTGGAAGTGGGTTGATGGGGGGTTAGGACTGCTAATGGGCTATGGGGGGCTTAAACTAAAAATTGGGTGATGGGGGATTAGGATTGGAAATGGGCTGGTGGGATTAGGACTGGGAGTGGGCTGATGGGGAGGTTAGTACTGGTAATGGGGTATGGGGGGCTTAAACTGAAAATTGGGTGATGGGGATTAGGACGAAATGGGCTGATGGGGGGGTTAACACTGGAGGTGGGCTGATGGGGTTAGGACAGGTAATGGGCTGTGGGCTGATGGGGGTTAGGACTGGTAATGGGCTATGGGGGGGGGTTAGGACTGATAATGGGCTATGGGGGGGCTAGGACAGGAAATGGGCTGATGGGGAGGGGTTAGGACTTGAGGTGGGCTGATGGGATTAGGACTGGTAATGGGCTGTGGGCTGATGGGGGGGTTAGGACTGGCAATGGGCTATGAGGGGCTGACTGGAAATGGGTTGATGGGGTTAGGACTGGAAGTGGGTTGATGGGGGGGCTAGGACTGGTATTGGGTTGGGGGTTGCTAGGACTGGAAATGGGCTGATGCAGGGACTAGAAGGGAATGGATGCTGGGTGAGGCTGGAACTAGAAGGGAGCTGATGTTGGGGGAGGATTAGAATGGGATGGGACTGGGAGAGTAAAATGGAGAGGGGAAAAATATTTTGTGTGGGAGGGATAAAAAATCTACAATTGGCCGGGTATTGGGAGAGTAAGTGGGGATTGAGGATGGAGGGGTAAAATTTGAGTGGATGAAATAGGAATGAGGAAAGAGCAAAAGGAGAAAGATTAGTATGTTAAAGCAGATGTAGAGAGAGAGAATGGAAAAAAAAACTAGAAGAGAGAAGAAAGGACAAATGGACAGCAGATGACGGAGAGTTAGCAGAAAACATGAAGAAACCAGAAGAAAGTGGCTGGAGCAATTGCAACTGAAAAAAAAATGCACAAAAGGTAGAAAGATATCTCTTTATTTTGAATTTATTAACTGGAATATGAAAGCTCTGGGAAATGTGCATCATTAACGTCTGCGCTTTGTTTGGTACAAGAGGAAATTAATTTATAGTTTTATTTCTACAGTGTTGTTGTACATTCCAAGTTTGGCTTTTGGGGTTCCCAGTTTAATTATTGCCTTCCTGTTTCTAAATTGTGATTCCTTGTTTGGTGATGGTCTATGTTCTGCATGTGTAACTGAGCTGAGGTATTCTGTTTATGTAATTCCTATTTGACATTGCCACTTGTTCTCTTTCCCCAGTAGGTCATGTATTGTTGTTCTCTGAAATGTATTGGTTTAATATTTGCAGTGTTGCCTTTTGATAGGTAGGGTATGGTGCTTTGTGAGTCCTAGTAGTGCTGTTAGGATACGGCGGGTTTGCTATTGGTTCTAAATGGGCAGTGTTTGTAGTAGTTCCTAATGTGCCTGGTGGTTGGCACTGGATTATAGTAATGTAGAAATCTTTTAGTCTGTCTTTATCCATACACTCATTAAGAGACATGTTTACTAAAAGTTAGTGTATGTTAGCATTATGCAAATATTTATGCAAATAAGGCCACTTTTGCAAATGAGGCCCCGCACCGAGTCTCCGCACATGGCCCCGCACCCCCCTTGGGCCGCCCCTGGGTCCAGCAGCATGTACAGGGCCGTGACCTGAATGGGCCCTGTACATGCTGCCGGACTGTCCCGCCCCCAGTCCGCCCTATCCCGGCTCTCCCCATCCAGATGCACAGGATGTACAGGGAGAGCCAATGGGAGAATTGGGCCCTGCAACCCGTGTTTCTGCATGAGGCCCTAAGTCTTTGTATGCAAAACTGAAAATTTTAAGTAATTGTTCTATTGTTTACTTTTATTACTAATACTTTTTTATACTGTATATAGATGTTTTAATTTACTGTAAACCTTCTTGATGCCTGCGATGGCCAGTATAGCAAGTCTGCAATAAACAACATGTTTGTGTATTCAGAGGAGTGCACTGTCCTATTATTAATGTCTGTACTTTGTGTTGGGAATATAGAACAATAAGTAAAATATGTGTAATTACTACATCACCACAATTTGTATGTATCGCTTTCTATTTGTTGTCAATTGCTGCCACAAGCTATCGTCTCACATTCCAAACAGAAGGTTTAAAGAACTAATCGGTGATAGTGTTCCATGATCATATGAGCTTATTTGGGCTTCCCATCATTAGACAGTGTTCTTTTGCCGGTAACAGTACCGCACTGTCTGACTAAATCTCATTAGTACTGTACGTAGATCATGTACAACAGGACTTCATTAAATACAGCTCTGCCTTTGCTATTAAACTACTAGGCAAAAGCTTTTATGAGCTGTTGAAATGGTATTATTAACCAGATCACCTTTACAATGATCATCTTTGTTGTAATATATCTTCCCTATTGCTGGGGATCACATTCAGGCTTTGCAACAAATAATTTCAGACACTGCATAAACATTGGAGTTGCAAGAAAAGAGTTTCTGACCACTTCTAATAAGGATTCAGAACACAAGGGGGTTCTGATTTGTTCTGATTATTTCTAAAGATCTGTTAAATGTAATTCTTAGACTCAACTTGTGTTTAATCACTTGGGACATTCTTTGTTATGCAAAAAGAATTGTTAAGAACAAATACTGTAGTTTGAGTTACTAATTACAGCCACATTCCAGTAGGCAGAGTGGAAAAAAAAAGCAGGGATGAACACTCAAATTGGCACATCTTATTGCATCTGCTTCTAGAATGTTCTTCAAGTGAACAGAAACCATGTGATGATAAGAACAGTTTTTTATATTTTAAGCACATCATAAAAATCATAGTTTAGGATTTTATCTCTACATTTCACAGGCGCCATCTTTCTCTTTTTTACCATGTTCTTTCTCTATTTTCACCCTGTGACCTACTATATACAGTATCTCTCTCACCCCTGCAACCTACTATACTATATATCTCTCACCCCTGTGACCTACTATATGCTGCAATGCCTCAGACTACTTATAGACCCACAGGACTTTAGGACAGTCATGCAGGCAATGACTCTCCCCCACTTAGACTATTGTAATGCAATTTACCAAGGTCTTCCGACCACCAGTCTCAACCCCCTTCGGACAGCCATCAATGCAACAGCCAGGATCATCCATAGAGGTAGGAAGTAAGACCACATCACCCCCATTTTGAGAGAGCTTCATCCCCCCCCCCCTTGAGGCACAGATCAAGTATAAAATATTGGTCCTAATCCATAAAGCAGTTCATCAGAAACAAACCTCTCATATGAGTACCCAATTACAATGACTGATCTCCAAAAGTCCAGCACGCCAGGCCACAAGCAACCTCCTGTCAGCACCGCACCAAAGGTCTAAATACAACCAACAAACTTGCAACCGTGCGTTTGACCTCTACACCCCTTCTCTATGGAACACTCTCCCAGCCACACTTTAGAACAACAAAGATCTCCCCTCATTCAGGAAACAACTGAAGACACATTTGTTGAGAAAACACCTCAAAATAGAATAGAGCCTCACTAAGCACTCTCATGATCACTCCGATCATTGGACAAACTGATACTCCAAGCCAGATTATATTTGTGGATGTCACTTAGACCTGATACATACCAATATTGCGAATGTAAATATGTTTGCCCTCCCATGGTGATGGGTTCCCCCCCCCCCCCCCGGTAAGATATCATTTCCTGTTAAGTGTAATTCCTTGGTTTTGTGTATTGCAAACTGCTTTGACCCGGTGAAAGGCGGTATATAAGTAAGCTAAATAAATACATCTCTCACCTCTCTTACCATTTGCGTGTTCTAGCCAATTTGGTTTCCTGTCTACCAGTTAGTGGTCCCTTTTCTGCAATTATCATTCTTCCTTTAACTGGTTAAAATCATTTTGAATAAAATGATGGAAGATGTTCTTAAGAACAAAATTACTGCTCACAGGGATATATATGGCTTAATAGGAGAGAGACAGCATAGATTTAGAAAAGGGAGGCAGTTCCTATCTAATCTATTAGAAATCTTTGAAGGTCTGAATAAGCTTGTGTGCCTATTTATAGTATGTGTTTGGCTTTTCAGAGGATATTTGAAAAAGTCCCTCATGAGAGACTCCTTTGGAAGTAAAAAGCCATGAGATAAAAAGCAATATCTTGCGGTGGGTTGGTAACAGTTAAAAGATAGACAGAAAATACAACTAAATGCTAAGTTTTCAGAGTGAAAGTGTCTTGGGGACCTGTGGTGAGACTGGTCTTAACATACTTGTTAATGATCTGGAAAAGAGAAAAAATGAGTCAATTGATCAAACTTGTAGATGACACAAACATATTCAAAGTAGTTAGAATGCAAGCAGATTCTGAGAAACTGCAGAACACATTTGCCAGGCTGGAGAATATGAGTCAAAGTGGCAGGTTACATTTGGGGGCCCTCTTACTAAACGTTAATGTGCATTAATGAGGTTAACGTGCATTGTGTCACTGTGCACATAGACATAAATGAGCTGTAGGCACTTAACATTTATGAACACACGTTAAAACCTTTAGTAAAAGGGCCCTTTAGTGTTGATGACTCCAAAGTGATGCATATAGGGAGAACCAATCCCAACTATACTTATACAATGCTGGGTTCTGTATTAGAAATCATCATTCAGTAAAAGGATCTTAGCCACTGCAGACAATACACTGCAACCCTCAGCGTAATTTGATTAAGATTTTCAGCAGAAAATCACACTTCATATGGGAGAAACGAAACTTCAGGAAGATAGGTTGGGAAAATTGGAAATGGACTGTAAGAAGATCCAAGAGGTGCAAAGGGGTCTTATTAGAGATAAATTGGTTGTACACAGCAGGTTGGAAGACCTTAGCCTAAAGTTTCTGCAATTTTATCTTGTGAAATGTTCAAGAAATATCCAGTAGAAGCTTTCTCAGCCCTAGAGTCAGCCTTGCTACCAATTGTGAAAGTCTATTACGTACATTAAAAGTTCAGAAGGGACAATTTCTAATGGTGCAGAGAAGAACGTTGTCTTATCTCTGGATAGCTTGGATATTTCCAAGATCCTGGATAAGTCTGTTGAGGAAGATCAACAAAGAAGCTTCCAAACCATTACCTACCAAAACTAACAGGCGCTATAAAAGAACCTCAGAAAAATGGTACACACACGAATTAGCATCTATCAAAAAAAATCTTCGAAAAATAGAAAATAAATGGTGAACAAAAAAAACACCCGAGTTCCGGGAGCTATACTTCACAACTCTTAACAAATACAGAGCAGCAACTAATAACGCTAAAAAACAACATCATACCTCAATTCTATCTAAAGCTATTAATCGTCCGAGGGAACTGTTTGAAATTGTAAAATCCTTATCAAAAGCCCCCACTACTAATCGTCAACCGGTCCCTATCAAGTTACCATATCTAGAAAATTATTTTGCTAGTAAACTTAAATTATCCTCAATACCAATACCTGACTCCGTAATATCAATAAACAACAAAAATACATGGAACTCCTTTCAGCTGACTGATAAAAAACAATTACTAAGTATAATATCGAATATTAACACCACAACATCCATCCTTGATCCCTGCCCAGTTACGTGGATTAAGACAACAAAACAAGAACTGGCCCCCTTTATTCTAAATATAGTTAACAAATCTCTTCAGCTTGGGGTATTACCTAAAGAACTCAAAAACTCCGCAATCCGCCCGATTTTAAAGAATAAAACACTAAATGAAAATGACCCATCATCATATCGCCCGATTGCCAGTATCCCGTTCCTGACTAAAATCATTGAAAAAGTTGTTCAACTACAACTCCAAGATTACATAGACACGTCTGCACCCCTTGATGATCACCAATATGGATTCCAATCTTTTCACGGTGTAGAAACCCTCCTTCTTGCCCTACTTGATACCCTCATTAAGGGTCTAGATAACACAAAACAAGCATTCATTCTGGTATTCCTTGATATATCCGCTGCTTTTGACAGCGTAAACCACAATATTCTCATATCAAGACTCAGACAGATAGGATTAAGGAAACTACCCTAGATTGGTTTAAATCATACATATCTGACCGCTCACAATTTGTACAAGTTAACCAGAGCTCATCATCCCCTTTTCCCCAGGAACAAGGAATACCTCAGGGCTCTGCATTATCTGCTCTTCTATTCAACCTTTACCTTCAACCAATTTGCACCATTTCCCAAAAATATAAGATGAATTACCATATATATGCGGATGACATTATGTTGTACTCCGCATTTAACATACATGATCACAGCTATGACAAAATAGAAACCTGCCTCATGGAAGCTGAAAAATGGCTACGTTCAATCAATCTGAAAATTAATTAAAAAAAAACTGAGGTATAAATCACATCCAGAAACGCAAATTACACACCACCAACCGATATCAAAATTCTGAACTTTACCCTACCCATCAAGGAAGAGATTAAATATTTAGGAGTCACCCTTGACAAGACCCTTAGTTTCACTAACCACATTAAGAAAATAACCAAAACAATTTACTTCAAGCTTCGCTCCATTCAACAACTGAGGCCACTTTTAGAAAATCATGACTTTAGAACTATCACACAAGCACTAATAACCCCCCACTTTGACTTTTGTAACGGAATATTACTAGGAGTAGCGAAAAAGAACATAAAAATTCTACAAATGGCCCAAAATGTTACTGTGAGAATAATTTCCAAAGCCAAGCTATCTGACCACATTACCCCGATACTCTATTCTCTACATTGGTTGCCTATATCCAGTAGAATTCAATATAAAATCTTATTGACTACCTTTAAATTAATTAATCAGATTGCCCCTTCATATCTATCCACACTGATTCATAGTCCTACAGAAAATAGATTAAGACGAAGAAAAAACCATAATACCATCCTAGTACCCGACTCTATACGAAAAACAAAACAAATAACAAGTACCAGTGCCTTCTCATTCGTAGCACCTTCATTATGGAATAACCTTCCAGATCAATTAAGGGAAACAAAAGACTTACAAAAATTCCAAAAAGACTTAAAAACATACCTGTTCTCACAATACTGCTCTATCATAGATAATGACTTGGATAAGACCTCCTATCCACCGTAACTCACTAATGAATATACTAGCTACAATACTCTTTCTACAAATCCTATAGCTGAACTCAAGATGAACCACCAATATGTATATATGTAAAAACTATGTAATAACTTGTAAATAGTTTCAAAACATTGCTATACCACCTGTATATAGTTTAATTACAGTTCAATGTACCTGTTTATATATCGCTACAATTGTTCCATGTAATGCAATGTTGTTTGGATGTAAACCACCACTGATCTTCGGAATTGGCGGTATATAAAAGATTTGCAAATAAATACATAAATAAATAGAAGGAGCTATTTGGCGACCTTTGTTTTCCCTAAGATAAAGATCATGTTCTTTGTTTGGTTTTCTATAATAGAAATGCAATATTTTGGGGTTTCTGTGGTGCTATACACAGGAAAGAAGAAAACAATTTGTTAAGTTACGTCAAGAGGTTTTGGCTCTTGGAGGCCAATTCTTATCAAAGTTTCCTTGTAAATGTATCATAGTGATTGCCACTGTGAAATGCATTTTTTGAACCTGAACCGTTGCGATTACTTTAGGATGCTAAGAAGCTGGATCTATTCATAAACACCAAAGTATAGGCTCTATGTTTTGGATATAGATTAGGTACTGCTGTAAAATGTACTGCTAATTTCCCTTGGTTTTACTTTATCTTTTTGCTTCATTTTAGTTTCACTACCATAATTCTCATTTTCCCCTTGCTTCCTTATGTTTGATAGGTGGTGGACTTTTCTCATGTAATATGAAGAACCTTTGCTTGTACAGCTGAAGTGTCTAAGGACAAATAGAACTAGTACTAAAGACATTTTCTTTTACTGCTTTTTAACACTTCACTGTAGACATTCTTGCCCCACGCTCCCTGCATCTTGTAAGGCAAGCGAAAGGCCAGGCTTAACTTACCTCCAGAGTTTGCTTTCTATGTTCATGTTCTGTCTGAAATCCTCCTCTAAAGATTAGTTTATGCATTTCAAATTCATGTTTGCCTCCATTTTTATTTGCTATCACCCTCACGAAACAAGATGATTATGTCCATGTGACAAACCCTCTTACTTCCACCCCAAATGGCTCTTTACTACTCTCACCTTCCTCTTTAAAATGCTCCTATCTCCCATTCCCCCTTCACTTTCTGCCCAGGCTTTGGCCAAACTCTTCCATGAAAAGAGTCACAAAATTAGTTTTGAATTACTTGCCAGTCTGTAGCTTCCTTCCACATATTCATCTTGCCTTTTTTGATCCCTGGTACACTTTGAAATCATGAGGGAGGTAAAGCCTATCTCTTGTCCTTTTCTAAGCTCACTACTTCCTCTGAACCCACTCCAGTTGTATTCTTTCGACGTTGCTGCACTCTTTTCCTGGAACGGGCTTCCTGAGTCAGTGTGTTATGCTCTCAATCTGGTCATATGCAAATCCAGAGTAACTCTGTTAGTCTGGACTAGATTGAAAGATCTGTGGACTGTCTCTCTTATGTTATATGTATGACACTATGTACATCTAGAAAATTTAGCCGTTGCCGCAGGGCCGGGTCCCGAGGCCGGCATTGTAACCGGGTCCCCGGGGCCCGAACCCTCAGCACGTGGCATGGGTGGAGTTTTGGGGGGGGGGGTGAACTCGAGGGAGCAAGGGCGGGCTGCGTTCCGCAGCTCGTGGCGCCGTCAGGCGCGTGATTGGGCAAGTGGGTGGAGGAGGCGGGGTGGCAGGGAGCGTGGGGGAGCAGTTGTGGTCATTCTCCCTCTCACGTCCTGCTCACCCCGGAGAAAGGTGTGTGGCATTTTGTCCTGTTTGTGGCCTGCGGCGCGATGTGGTGGTTTTGGGCATGGGGGGGTGTTTGGCTCTTCGCGGTGTGGGCTAGGGTTCGGTGCACGGGGGGCCATTTCGCCAGCGGGCATTCTGTCGGGTCTTTAGGGGTGCGCGTCAAGGGTGCGTGTTTCTGGGCCGGCTGCACGTTCGGCGGCCTGCACTCTGGTAGGCTGCTGGGTTTCGGTTCCTGCGCTTGGAGGGTGCGAGCACTTCAGCCGGCAGCTCGTGGGGTAGACGGAGGTTGTTGCTCTGCTTCCCGCACATTGTGTGCTGCTGGGGGGGAGGCCTTCACTATAGGGAGGCATTTCCTCAGGGGGTCTAGCAGCGGGTGAGGGCTTTCCCTTTTCCAAAAAAAAAAAATAAAATAAATCCTATATATATTCTCTTAAAGGGGCCTTACGCGCTATTTTCAGCCCTTGTGCAGGGCCGGCGCGGGGGTGTGGGTGTGGGATATTCATTGTAGTATCGCATTTTTCTGGTGTATCATGGGCGGGGGCGCTACGCCTCGTCGGACGGGCGGGCGAGGAGCTGGGAAACGGATTGGGGCAGCAAGTGCGGCCAGGGGTCGGGGCTTGTCTTCCAGTCGGGGTAGGGCTTCTGGCAGGGGGGCTAGGCCAGTCGGTGAGCTTCTTGCGGCACGCTCAGAGCGTGGCAGGGGGAAGGAAAAATGGGCGAGGGGCCGGGGAGCTTTGCATCAGGTCCCACAAACCAGTGTGCCTGAGGTGGCGGCAGAGGGCTCAGGGTTAGTCGGATTGGGGCCTTCGTCTCCAGCAGCGGATGGCAGAGCAGGGTGCGACGCAGGAGGGGGAGTAGGCGCTGGCTGTGAGGCGGCGTCGGGGGTCGCCGGTGCAGCGGTTGCACGGGCCGTCGGGCCGGCAGCGCTTGATGTCTTCAGTGGACCTATTAGTGAGACTACTTCCTTTGCGGTGCCCAGGCAGTTGATGCACCCGGGGTGCTCCGGGTCGTGGGGCCCGTGGGCATTTGGTATGGGGCAGAGTGTGGGTATGGGACATTGGGGGGCTGGGTGGGGTGATTGGTTTGGTGCTGGGCGTGGTGGGCCAAGCTGTTTCGGGGCTCGGGGCCCCGCGGCTTGGGATGCTGGTGGCCTCGGCTCCTCCACTTTGGGCTGGGGTGGGGGGCCGGTTTCTACTCCCAGTGCGTCCAGGCCTGTGGCTGCTGGTGTTTCTTCTCCTCTTCCCCTGCAGATACATCTGATGTTGATGGCCCGGGCAAACATGGAGAACACGGCTCAAGGTCCGGGACATGCAGGTTCCTCGGAGGAGCGGACCGATGCGGCGGCGGCGGCCCAGCCTGTGGATGCTTCCGTGGCTTCTTCCTCTGCAGCTGGTGAGTATGCAGTGGGTTCAGGTGGGGTGCAGGCCCCTGGTGCTGGGAGTGGTGCGGCTAAAAAGGTGAGAACGAAGCGCAGGCGTGGGCGCCGTTGTCGTCGTGCATCTTCGTCCTCCTCTTCGTCGTCCTCTTCGGTTTCTTCGAGCGATTCGGGGCTAGCAGGGGGGGGAAGGGCAAAGGTGGGGGGCCCGTGGTGGTGCGCTGTTCCGAATTATGGGAGTGCGTGCCGCGGAAGCTGCGCCATCGGATTAAGCGGCGCAGGTATATTGATATTTTCCGCCTGTTGGATGGCAGGAAGCATTCTGGCGAAAGCCGTAAAAAGCGCAAGGAAGACGAGAAAGCAGGCAGGGTGCGGAGGGCGGCTCACAACACCCTGAACTGGACTCGCGCCTTTTTGCGTTTGGCTAGTGTTTGGGGTCATTATTTCCCGGATCATTATGGAGCGCTGCTGGCTTATGCGGATACTATTTTAGCAGCATCGCAGGCTCACGAGGGGTGGGCGTGGTTAAATTACAATGAGGAGTTCCGGGACATGATGGAGGAGAATGAGCAGCTCTCGTGGGGGATGAAGGACATCAATCTGTGGTTAACGCAGATGTCCACTCGAAATCGGAGCGGGGGCATTGGGGGGGAGTGGTAAGTTGGGGCCGTCTACTTCGTCGGGTGGTCCGCGGTCCTTTCGGGCCTCAGCTCCCGTTCAGTCCCAGCCAAAAGGGGGTGCGGGGGGGAGTGATGTCTGTTGGTGTTTCAACAAGGCGTCGTGCCCATTCCCCGACTGTAAATTTCGGCACATCTGCTCCTTGTGCGGGAGTGGGCATGCGGCCATTAAGTGCAGTTGCAAAGGGGTGGCGGGCGCCCCCGCTGAGGGTAAGTGAGGGGGCTTGCGGTACTTTGGCCCCCACGCCCATCAGGGTCTCTGTTATGCAACCTTGGCTGGTCAGTTACGGGCGTGTTCAGCGGGGTGGGGTAGCGCAGTTGTTATTGCATGGTTTCTCAGAGGGCTTCCGGATTCTGTGCCAGGGTTTGCCAGCGGGGAGGGGTTCGCGTAATGCTTGTTCTGTCAAAGCCCACGCCGGGGTGGTGAGGCGGAAGATCGCGGAGGAGTGCCCGCTGGGTAGGGTCACGGGGCCTTTCAGCGAGCCCCCATTTTCACCGTTTACTATTTCCCCCTTGGGAGTGGTGCCCAAGAAGAAGCCGGGTAAGTTTCGGCTGATCCACAACCTTTCTTGTCCACCAGATGATTCGGTGAATGACCGCATTCCTCGTGAACGGTGCACCGTGCATTACGCTTCCTTTGACGCAGCCGTGCTTCTGGTGTGGCAGTGTGGGGTTGGGGCGTTGCTGGCAAAGGTTGACGTCGAATCCGCTTTCCGGCTGTTACCTGTATACCCTTCTGCGTTCCCATTGTTGGGTTTTCGCTTCGACTCGGCGTTTTATTTCGACAAGTGCATGCCTATGGGTTGTGCCATATCCTGCGCCTATTTCGAAGCCTTTAGTACATTTCTGCATTGGGTGTTAGAGCGGCAGACGGGCCTTAGTGGCATAGTCCATTATCTGGATGATTTCCTATTCGTTGGCCCGGGGGGGGGGGGGGGACCGCACTTGTGTTACCTTGCTCGACACTTTCCTATGCTTGGCCGGGGATTTCGGCATTCCTATAGCGTCCAGCAAAACTGTGGGGCCGGTCACCCGCCTCACTTTCCTGGGGATTGAGATCGATACGGAGGCTATGGTCGTCCGCTTGCCTGCCCAGAAGGTCGAGCGGCTCAAGGAGTTGGTGGCGCCCGTGGGATCTTCGCCCAGGACCACCCTGCGGGTCATGCAGTCCTTGGTGGGGCACCTCAATTTCACTTGCAGGGTTCTGCCCATGGGGCGTCCGTTCTCGCAGCGGTTATCGTTGGCCATGGCTGGGGTGCGGCTCCCACATCACCGGATTCGCGTGTCGGTGGGCATGCGGGAGGATCTGCGGGTGTGGGACGCGTTTCTAGCAACTTTCAACAGGTGCTCGGTGTTGCAGTTGCCAGAGATCTCGAATCTAGACTTACATTTGTTTACCGATGCGGCAGGTAGTTCCGGTTTCGGGGCGTACTGTCTGGGGGCTTGGTGTGCGGAGCCTTGGCCGGCGGATTGGGTGCAGTCTGGTTTGGTACGCAACATCGCCTTTCTGGAGCTGTTTCCTATAGTGGTTGCTTTTTGGGTGTGGCCTGATCGCCTGCGGAATCGGCGTGTAGTCTTCTGGTGTGACAACGCGGCGGTGGTCGAGGTGATCAAGAGACATGCGCCTCGGTGTCCAAGAGTAGCGTCTTTGATGAGGCTTTTTGTGCTGGCCTGCTTACGGTTGAATGTGGCTGCCAGGGCGCGGCATGTGCCGGGCACTCAGAATTCCATTGCTGATGCTCTGTCCCGTTTCCAGTGGGAGCAGTTCCGGCGCCTGGAGCCAGAGGCGGAGGAGTTGGCGTCGCCGGTCCCGGAACATCTTTGGAGTGTTGGGACCCCGACCTAATGGCTTTGCTGGCTGCATCGGTGGCGTGTGGTACCTGGGCGGGGTATCAGCGTGGCTATGCCCAGGTGAGTTTGTTCTTGGGTGATAGGGGTTGGTCTGAGGGGTGGGTGCCGGAGGGGCTCGTGGGACAATTTGTTTTGTGGGCTAAGAACGCAGGCTGGGCACGGTCCACGGTCGTGTCTGCGCTGGCGGGGTTTTTCTTCTTTTGTAAGGCGGCGGGCTGGGGAAAACCCCGGGTATCTTTTCTGGTTAAGCGTCTGTTGGCGGGTTGGGCTAGAGTGCAGCCCCGGCCTCGGGATTGGCGGCTACCTGTTTCCCACGACTTATTATTGCAGATTTGTGAGTCGTTACCGTGCATCACGGCCTCGGGTTTCGAGTCCATTCTTTTCCGTGCGTTGTTTGCAACAGCGTTTTTTGGGGCTTTTCGGGTCTGCGAGCTCGTACCTAGGTCCGCGAGGCAGGGCACTTTTGGCGGGCTGGAATTTGAGCATGTGATGGTGGAGGCATCCTTGGTGCGTATCTATGTCCCGCGCTCCAAAACTGACCAGGCGGGAAAGGGGGGTTGGGTAGTCCTCAATGCTATCTTCCCTTTGCAGTCCTGCCCGGTGCATGCTCTCCAGCATTACTTGCGGCTTCGGCCGGTGGCGCGGGGATATTTTTTCATTCATGCTGATGGCAGGCCGGCAACACAGTTTCAGTTTAAGGCGGTGCTGCGCAGGGTCTTGCGGTTTCTGGGCTATGATGATAGGAGCTATGCTTCTCATACTTTCCGGATTGGGGCGGCCACGAGTGCGGCTGCTGCGGGTCTCGAACCCCGAGTCATTCAGCGTATTGGGAGGTGGCATTCTGGTGCTTACGAGGGCTATGTTCGCCCGTGAGCTTTCATGCCCAGCTCCTGGCTTTTGGGCATGCCATGGGAGAGGTATCTATGCAGGGTGGGGGGGGGGGGGTTGCTAATGTTTTCCTTCCTGTTGCAGAGTTGGCTGCTGGTGGCAGTGCGGCTTCTCCTTTTTCAGATGGTGCGCGCTCGGGAGACTGGTGGATTGTCGGACACTCCTCCGTCTACTGGGCGGAGCTGCAGTGCTGCCGTTGGGCACCCATCTCGGTCTCGAGTCTGCAGGAGTCCAGCTGCACTGGATGGGTCAACGGGGTATGCGATGGTGGCAGCTGGTGGCCTGCGTTCAGGCGAAGATGGTTCAGCGGCAGCGCCCTGTCGGACTGTTGCTACATCTGGGTGGCAACGATTTGGCGAGCTGGTCGTGTCATCAGATCATCAGAGCTGTGCAACGGGACATTGAGCTGGTGCGGGAGCTTCTCCCGGGAGTGGCCATTATATGGTCGGACATTATTCCTCATCCCGGGTGCTGGTCTCAGTGGCGCTGGTCACGAGGCCTCATCAAGATCAACAGGCAGATTGGACGTTGGGTTCAGCAGTCGGGTGGCCTTCAGGTGTTGCATCCGTGGGCGGATGTCCGGTGTGCCGGCCTGTATCATTTGGATGGGGTTCACCTCGCCTCGGTTGGGCAGGACCTGCTTCTGAACGATTGGCAGGAAGCTCTTGAGGGTTGGTGCTGGTCACAGCTTTCTTTGGGGGGGGGGGCGGCACAAGGTTAGTGTTTCACCTTGTGCCGGTGGCGGGGTAGCGAGCTGGCGCTTGTCGACCCGGCGGGGCATTTGAGGCTGATGCCGCTTTGAGTGGGAGCGGTTCAGCTCCTTTGGTTGGGAGAGACGTCCCGGCTGGGGTCTCTGCCCAGTGGAAGGCAACTGGAGCCTGCCTCTGCTAATAACATGGCGAGGCGGGCGGCAGAGGAAAGGGGGGGTGGATGATGCACCACTTTGCTAGAAACAGCTGGTGGGGGCATCATCCGGAAAAGGGGGGCGGGGGGCATGTGGCATTTTGCTAATATTGAGTTGGCCCATGTTGGGCCGGATTTTCACTGTTGTTAATAAAGCTGCAAACAAGCATCTGTTTACCATAATCTGGTGTTGGCTAGTTTACTTGGGTTTCATGTGCGGGGGGGGGAGGTGTACCTTAATGCAGCAGGTGGGGGTTAGGCTGTCCGAGGTGGCAGATTGGTCAGAGGGTTGGGGGATGCAGGGTTGGGCTTCTGGGTACCTCGGTTAATTTAGCCGTTGCCGCAGGGCCGGGTCCCGAGGCCGGCATTGTAACCGGGTCCCCGGGGCCCGAACCCTCAGCACATGGCATGGGTGGAGTTTGGGGGGGGGTGAACTCGAGGGAGCAAGGGCGGGCTGCGTTCTGCAGCTCGTGGCGCCGTCGGGCGCGTGATTGGGCAAGTGGATGGAGGAGGCGGGGCGGCATGGAGCGTGGGGGAGCCGTTGTGGTCATTCTCCCTCTCACGTCCTGCTCGCCCCGGAGAAAGGTGTCCCACCCTCCCCTCCCTTGCTTTCTTTAATGGGGGTGGTTGTCGCAGCTGGGGGGTGTGTGTTACTTGAGTTAACTGGCTTGGGCGGGGTAGCGAGCTGGCGCTTGTCGATCCGGCGGGGCATTTGAGGCTGATGCCGCTTTGAGTGGGAGCGGTTCAGCTCCTTTGGTTGGGAGAGACGTCCCGGCTGGGATCTCTGCCCGGTGGAAGGCAACTGGAGCCTGCCTCACCTAATAACATGGTGAGGCGGGCAGCAGGGGAAAGGGGGGGTGGATGATGCACCACTTTGCTAGAAACGGCTGGTGGGGGCATCATCCGGAAAAGGGGGGCGGGGCGGCATGTGGCATTTTGCTAATATTGAGTTGGCCCATGTTGGGCTGGATTTTCACTGTTGTTAATAAAGCTGCGACCAAGCATCTGTTTACCATAATCCGGTGTTGGCTTGTTTACTTGGGTTTCATGTGCGGGGGGGTTAGGCTGTGCGGGGGGCAGATTGATCAGAGGGTTGGGGGATGCGGGGTTGGGCTTCCGGGTACCTCGGTTACAATTTCAAAATAAGTAATAGTAGTAGTAGGAAGAAATATTCCACAAAAGTAATAGGTAGAAGATTCAAAATAAATTGGTGAAAGTATTTTTTTAATTCAGCAAATAATCAGGCTGTGTAATAGTCTGTGTGCAGACATGATTAAGGAATCTAGTGTAGCGGTGTTTAAAAGTGGTTTGGAAAAATCCCTGAGAAAAAATACATAAACAATTTTTAGCCAAGTAGTTACCTGGGAATGAACTGCAAGGAATGAATCTACTTTTTGAGATCTATTGGATGCATCCTAGTGACCCAAACTGAAACATGTAAACTGTTCTGATCTCTTTTTATTTGGGGGGGGGGGAGGGGTGGACGATGTTATATAAACTGGAATATAAATAACGTGACATACCCTGTATTCGTTTGTGATCATCCATTTTTTAAGTTATTTTGTCTTATCATAAAATGCAAATTTGTTACTGGAAATGACTTATTACTCTTTCAATATATTAGAAGACATCTAGGCATAAAAGGTTAATCTTCTATGCATTAACTTTAGATTAAAAGTAGAACTGATGAATTACAAATCCATCTTCCAATAGGTAAAATACATTGTGTAGAATAATGGGTATGTCTACATAGAAAGTAAGTTTGTAGGAATAAAGGAGGGTTGCTTCCTTAATCAGAGTTTCCTAATCCTCTAACAGTTCAATTTTTATGATATTCGCATCATGAATACGTATGAGATGAATTTGCATATGGTGGGTTTCCAATGAAGTAGGATTTATCTTGCATATGCATTGTAGAATTTCTGAAAATTTGACTTTCTGTGGAGTTCACAGAGCAATCTGAGGAAACTCTTCTATAGAATGATGACTCCTATAATATTAAGCTGTCTACAAGATAAAAGATTCATGTCTAATGCCTACTCTATGCTGTTAACTGAAGACTATTATGGAGGAATTAGATTCACTTGAATATTTACAAGACATTAAAATATAGGTGCATATCTATACTACTACTACTAAGCATTTATGAAGTGCTACCATGAGCACGCAGCGCTGTACAATGAAAACATACAAGAGACAGTCTCTGCTCAAAAGAGCTTACAATCTAAAAAATGCCAGTGCAAATCCTGCAGAAATAATAGGTAGAATCAACCTGCTGGTGTAAATGTATGGGCCATGTTTACTAAGATGCAGGTTCCAGCATGCACTATACAGCATTCACAGACCCGTGCTGACAGTTACCATGGTTGCTAAGCAGAGAGCATGGGGTGGAGAGGGGATGTGATAGCTGGCGACAGCCAGCATATAGGAAATTGACGTGCTCTAGCTGTCATGATTGCCAAAGCTGGCTGCACTAAAAGCCACTTCAAGAGTATGTGCTACCTCTAGGGGTCAGTACTATGAGACCAGTGCATTTTGAATGCTGCCGGAGATGGGGATGGAGTAGAGGAGGACCACTCCTGCCCCAATCACCACTGGACCATCAGGGAGCCCCTGATAAGTCCCAGGAGGGTTGGGGGTCTGGATCAGGGGAAGGGTTAGAGTGAAGATGGTAATATTTTGCTAACTGTCCAGGAGAGGTTATGGAAGCTGGGGGGGGGGGGGGGTCGGCAGGGAGTGGGATCTACAGGAGAGGTTTTCATCTGGGGCTTCATCTCTACTTTGTGGGGTCTCCTAAGCCAAGGGGTTTGGGATGCAGGGAAGGAGAGCTTGGATCACCTACAAGGGAGAGGGGGTATTTTGGCTTCACTGTTTTTCCCTTCTTTGCACTTTCATCCCAGGCCCTCATTCCCTGCCTTGGCAGATAGTGTGGGTGCCCCGTGCTGCCTGCTGTGGCATGGAATGCGGCCCATGCAGTTAAGTGTCGGTCCTTTGTGGTAAATACAGGGGGTTGACCCAGCATCTTCCTTGTATTAACCATACACAATTTGCCCTTACCACACTAGTGTTTTGTCACATTCCACTCAGTAGGTGCAAAACTCTACTGTATCTTCCTAAATATGCCCTGTGTGCAAAGCATGTGCATATACGTGCATTTTATAAAGAACGCATGTAAACTGTGACACCACTCATGAGCATGCCTACACATGAGCCACATAAAAGTATGCCCATTCTTTTCATCACACATAATTTCATGTGGGAAGGTAATTTTTCTAAAAGGTATTTTATGTATGCATATTGCATATACATGGGAAAATACTTTACAATATTAGCCCCTTAGAGTCTGTAAGAGTAGACATCATTGTGTGTAAAAAATTCCTAGCCGGGGGCAACAAACACAGGGATCCTTCCTCGACCCTTGGTTTTCTATCTCTGGTCCCAAAAGCAAGTGAGAAGAAATGACAACATAACACACACAGAGGTATATCTTAACAATAACAAAGCTCTGCTAAAGCTTTAGGAAGGAGAATTACAAATCTACAAACTCGAGTGGTCACCTGTAACACCCTCCATAGCTCCTTCTTTTATTAGGAAAAAAAATATCACATTGTATAATTTTGGCTTGTCTTATGCTACATCACACTTTTTGCTTTATGTTCTGTTTATTTATATCTACATGATACAGGTCAAGCTAAACACTACATGTTTCAGGTCAAGTCAAACATAGACATATTGCTCATACTTAATATTGCAAGCAGAAACTCTTTATCTTGCAAGATGCAACCTTAATTGTCTCACTTATTCATAAACACCCTCTGTGAAATGGTCAGCACTTTTTAAGCTACTTTCACTCACAAGACTTTCTCCATGAGACCCCAGTACCCCTATAAGTCCCCTTCTACAATATAACTTATTTATGTACGTTATTGAACAGGAAACATCACAGTGAAATGCATTAACCAAAAGTAGTTTTACCTATAGAAACCATTAACTTTCTTTCTACGTGAAGTGCAACTTTGGAAAGATGTGACCATGATTCAAAAATTCAAAGTAAACAAGTTCTAATGTAGAAACATAGAATCATGATGGTAGAAAAGGTCAATATGACCTATCTAGTCTGCCCTTCCATATCAACTACTATAGTCCTTTTTCCCCCTTTAGAGACCTTCTGTGTTTGTCCCATACTTTCTTGAATTCAGATACTGTCCTCATCTCTACTACCATCACTAAGAGACTATTCTATGCATCTACCAATCTTTCCATAAAGAAATATTTCTGCAAATTACTCCTGAGTTTATCCCCTTTCACCTTCATCCTGTGCCCCCCTTATTGCAGAGCTTTAATTCAATTGAAAGATGTTCTCCTCTTCTGCATATATGCCACAAAGGTACAGTATTTAAACATTTCTATCATATCTCCTCTCTCCCGCTTTTCCTTTAAAGTATACATAATGAGATCTTTAAGTCTTATAATGAAGACCATTGACCGTGTTGGTAGCCACCTTCAGCACTGACACCATCCTGTTTATATCCTTTCATAGGTGTGGTCTCCAGAATTTCACACAGTGTTCCATATGAAGTCTCACCAAAGACTTAAACAGAGGCACTATCACCTCCTTTTTCCTGCTGGCCATTCCTCTCCTTATGCACCCAAACATCCTAGTGGCTTTCACAGTCTCCTTTTCTACCTGTTTTGACACTTTTGGGGTCATTCCAAGACACGAATAGTGGGGATGGACAATCCATTGGGAGTACATCCCCGCTATTCATGCCATCTCCTGATCCCGACTAACTTCCCCGCGTGTTGTACAGGGAAGTTAGATGGGGGTGGGAAAGGGGTGGATTGGGGGTGTTGTTAGAGCACGCAGTGGGTGGTCATTGGTCCCGGACATACAGGGCTGATTCCAATGTCTACCCTGTATGCCCAGGGCCGACTGCTTGAACGGGGAACTTATTCCACCTCTGAGGTGGAACAAGTTTCCCAATTCAGTGGAGGACAGCAGGCCTGGGGCTGGAAAGTGGTGGGAGGGGGCAGAGGACATTTCCCACAGCCTGACCCTGGCCTTGGGAGGTCAGATCGGGGGTCAGACTGTGGGGAATGAAGTTTGCAGTCCGGCGGCCGGGGATCGCGGCTTTTCAATGGAGCCACGGTGCCATGGCGCCACGACTTCATTGAAAACTTCTAACTGAGCCATCTAGGCAATGCCTGTATGTGCAGGCCAATCTGAATCGGGGTCCCAGCCTGCACGTACAGACCTGGACATGATTCTGATTCTACGGGGCTAGATGTGTCCCTCAGGATCAGAATCCTGGCTAACTCTGTGCATCCGGTTCCGTCCGGGCACACAGAGGGCAGGCATGTCCATGTCAGAATCGGGCTCTTTAAGATCATCAGAAACAATCACACCCAGGTCCCACTCCTCTTTCGTGGACAGAAGTACTTCACCCCTTATACTGCACTGCTCTCTTGGATTTTTGCAGCCCAAATGCATGACCCTGCATTTTTCTGCATTAAATCTCAGCTGCCAAATTTTCAACCATTCTTCAAGCTTGCTACATCTCTCCTCATGTTATCTACTTCTTCCTGGGTGTCTACTCTATTGCAGATTTTGGTAACATCCACAAAGAGGCAAACCTTACCGACAGCCCTTCGTCAATATTACTAATAAAAATGTTAAGAAGAATCAAAACAAGAGCAGATCCCTGTGGCACAACATTGGTAACATCGGTCTCCTCAGAGTAAGCTCCATTTACTTGTACCCTTTGTCACTTCCCTCTCAACCAATTTCTAACCCAGTGAATCGCTTTAGGGTCCATCCCTAGGGTGATTGATTTATAAGTCACCTATGCAGAATGTTGTCAAAGGCTTTTCTGAAATCTAAGTACACCATATCTAGGGCTCTCCGTCAGTCCAACTCTCTGGTCTCCTAGTCAAAGAAATCAATCAGATTTGTCTGACAAGTAAACCTATGCTGCTTCAGATCCTGCAATCTACTGGACTTCAGAAACATCACTATTCTCTATTTTAGCAGTGTTTCCATTAGTTTGCTCACCGCAGAGGTCAGACTAAACAGTCTGTAGTTCTCAAACTCATCCTTAATTCCAGTTTTGTGTAAAGGGACCCCATGTGCTTTTTCCCAGTCCTCTGGGACCACTCCCAATTCTAAATGAAGCATAGAAAAGCTCAGACAGTGGAGCTGCTAGAACTTCCTCAAATTCCTTCAATACTCTTTGATGTATCCCATCCGGCCCCATCTCTTTGTCTAACTTCAGCTACTTCCTCTCGAACACAGTATTCTGAAAATCATTCAAGATCCATTTCACTTCCTTTCCTATTTGTGGGTGTTTTCTGAGGTTCTGCTCCTGGCCCTTTATTTGTGAATACAGAACAAAAATATTTGTTAAGCAATTCCACTTTATCCTCATCAGCTTATACATATTCCTCTCCTTCACCCTTGAGTCTGACAATACCACTTTTGTACCTCTTCCTCTTGATAATATATCTGAAAAATGTCTTGCACCCCTATTTTATTGCATTGGCTGTTTCTTCTTCTTTTTGTATCTTTGTGTATCCAGAACGTTAAATAAAAGGAAACATTACCTGTTTGGTGCCTGTTGGGTTGTTTGGGCCAGCTGAGATTTTTTTTTCCTTCCTGGGGCTGCAAGAACAGCTGAAGAATGGTGCAGTTTAAAAAACAAAAGAATCGGAGCTCCAGGAGCTGCTCCAAAGTACTGGCAGCAACACAGAATGTTTTTTTTTTAAATAAAGAGAGGCTGTTAAGGGCCTGTGAGCTTGCTGGAGTCTGAGGATGTGATTGGGGGGAGCCATAGTGTTCACAGCTGTCCCTGATCACAGTGAGGAGCAACTATGAAGCACTGGGGGAAGTCACAAATGCCATGGCTGTTCCCAATGCAGGCCTGTAGTAGTGCACCGGACTGATGGGGGGGTCCTGGAAAGAGATATTTGAGCCGGGCAGCTCAAGAAAATACGTCAAGCCACTGGAAGGGCCCAAGAAAGCCCCAGGCACTAGATTTTGGGCCCACATGGCCTAAACAGATGGGAGGCCCAGAAATTGTATTGGGGTGTTGGTTTGGCCCAGGAAAGGGGAAGGGGCAAGGAAGGAAGCCCTGGGTCATTGGAGTATGAGCTGCATGGCTCTGAAGAGTGTCTGGTATTCAGGCCTGCAGTAGACTTTATCTGAGTGGGCAGAGCCGGCCTTAAATGGCCAGAATGTCTTTAAACAGCTGAAAATGGCAGTGTTTGGGGTTGGGCGTGGAACCTAGGGGCTTGTTTACAAAGCCGCAGTAGCGATTCGCGATCATTATCGATAACGATCACGAACCGCTACCGCAGCTTTGTAAACAAGCCCCCTAGTCTTTCTAAATGGATAAAAATGGCCCAAAGTAAAAGTTAATATTTTTAAAGTTTTGAGGGCCCAGACAGATATGGGTGTGTGTGGAAGAGCTGGTTAGCTCTTAGCAGATTTAAAGTTGTGATTTTTGGTGACACCAAAAGCAGTTTTAAAAGTGCTGTAAAGCTTTGCTAATGTTGCTATAGGAATGCATTTTCTAAATAAAATATGATTTGTTTTAAGCTTAAAAATCAAGTTTATTGTATTGAAAAGTACCTGGATGTAGAGGGAGGGGGATAGATTTCAATGGCAACAATGCAGTGAAGATGCTCAGTTATAATGGAGAGTACACAATGATACAGTTTGTTGTGGGAGTTTGCAGATGGATGGCTGAAAAAGGTAAATAAAGATTCTCCAGAATGGGAAACTAAGGTGCTGGTGTGCTGTTGAACATGGAGAAAGATGACTGCCAAATTGGGATGGCTATCTGCCACAAAACAACAGATCTGCAAGCGTTGGGCTGCATACAAAGCAATGGGCTACATATAAAGAGGGATTACCAGCAGAAAGGAAGAGGTACTTATGCCACTGTACAGGTTGCTGGTGAGGCCTCACTTGGAATACTGTGTTCAGTTTTGAAGACCATATCTTGCAAAAGATGTATAAAGACTGCAAACTGTTCAGAGGAAGGCGACCAAATTGATTTGGAGCCTGCGTAAGAAACCCTATGAGAAGAGACTTGAAGACCTAAATATGTACACTTTGGAGGAGAGGAGGGATAGGGGGAGATATGATTCAGACCTTTACATACTTAAAGAGGAACGATGAACAAACAAACCTCTTCCAAAGACGGGGAAGCTGCAAACCTAGAGGGTATAACATGAAGTTGCAAGGTGGAAAATTGAAAGGCAATGTCAGGAAATATTTTTTCACTGAAAGGGTGGTGGATGCTTGGAATGCTCTCCCGATGGAAGTGGTGGGGGCAAACACGGTGACGGAATTCAAAACAGCATGAGACAAGCACTGTAGATCCCTTTATAGCAACAGGATAAAAACAAAATAAACTGAACCATCTAACTTCTCAACAAATATGGGTGTCCTACATGGAGCAGTGGGTTCACCCCTAAACAAAGACATGGGGAGGGGTGGCCTGCACAGAGCGACAGGTGCACCTACTCTTGCCATCTTGCTGGGCATACTAGATGGACCATGCTGGTCTTTATCTGCCATCATTTACTATGTTACTATATTTGCCTATCAGGCGGGTAAGAATGATGGCCACGACCCCCTCAAAATGGAGGTAAAAGACAGAGTGGGAATGCCAGCTGGAAAGATGACCAAGTTGGATGGACAGAGTGAGGAAGGAACAATAACCCCTCTATCAAAGGCTGAGTTACGGGGTTGGTTTCTGGACCTGAAAAAAGAGCTGATGGAAGTGCAAGCAGAGATTGGGAGCCTGGTCACAGAGTGGAGGTCGCTGAGCTCAGCCTTTACATGCAGGATTGAAAGAAGTGGGCCGACACTGTGCAAGAGCAGGTGGACGGGCTGTGACACTTAATACAGATGAAAAGAATGGTCTAGTTCTCATCTGAGATGGAACAATTTAAGAATTCAAGGTGTGCCTGAGCGGGTGGAATTTAACATGTCACAGTAAATCTGTGTGACCATTTTACAATCCGGAGAGGAGGGCAATGCGTACACAGAGCTTTTGGCCCAGCTAGTGAGCAGAGTCCCAGAGACATAATCATATGCCTGCATGAATTTGAGGTAAACGAAAAAACAGCACCAAAAAATATGATCACTGTCCAAATTGACTTGGAAGGGATGCCAGGTAACAGTTTACAATGTTCTTGTAGTGGCCATAATGATGCGGAGCAGGGTATTCCAGCCAGTTACACTTCGGCTGCAACAGGGATAGTTTCAGTACCGGTGATTATATCCAGTCAGTATTGCATTTACTGTGAGTGGTGCTGCTAAGCAAACCACGCCTCCACATAAGGCCATACAAGAGTTGCATTTGATGGAGATCACTGATATCACATTGCCGGTGCTGGATGGGGAAGAACTTCCCACAAAGCGCCTGAAGAGGAAAAAAGCAGTTTTGTACTCAGGGAAAAAAAGAAGCAGTGAGCAAAGAGACCATAGTGAGCATCAGTGGGGCTCCATGGAGTGGAGAGGGTTATGCAGCCTGTACTTGCCATACATGGGACAGTTATGCTGCACTACTCTGGACTTGCAGTCCATGGGAGAGTTATTTTGAATGAATCTGGACACTGGAGGGCTTTTTGAAGTAATTTGAGTTGGGGAAGGTGGGTGCCAAAGAAGGTGGAGGTATTGAGAGGAAGGGGGCGTTGGGGTATGACATGCAGATGAGGTGGGTCAGTTGATAGGATGATTGTGGGTTTGTGAAGTAGTCTTGGTGTGAATGGGATGTGAGGGGGAATGGATGGGCAGTGGTGTGTGGGGAGAGTATGATGGGCTGCTAATCGGCTGTATATGGGTGTATGTGGAAGAATTGAGCATGGGTGTGGGGGATATATGGTTGATCCGGTTTGTGGGTGCTGGTGGGTGAGTACTCTAGGCTGCAGGAGAGAGTAGGAGGTGGAGAGGAGGTGATGGGGTAGGGAGGAAGAAGGGAGGGGTGGGGGGATAGGGGAGGTTGGCTGCCAGTAAGTGGTGGGGGAGGAGATGAGGATTCATGGTATGGGATGATATGTTGAAGTGGTGCCAGTTTGTATCATTAAATATTAAAGGTCTGGGGTCCTGAAGGAAGCATAGTCTGCTATGGTGGGAAGTGAAATGATGGCAAGTGGACGCAGTCCTGGAGGATGTAGTCTTCCTCAAGGAGACCCATTTAAAATGGAGCCAGGTACATTCACTGGCTGCACACTGAGGGGATCCCCAGAGAGAAAACAATAACAGTGGAACAAAGGACTTCCGTGGATCAGCAGCTACAGGGCAGGTATGGGCCATATCCCTGACATCCACATGGCTCCCTGCACTGCCCCTAGTCAGCATCATCTACCCACATCTCCACTCTTGATTTAAAGAGCCATGCTTCAGGTGCACCCATGCCTAAGGGCCATGCTAACGGGCCCTTAGATGTGGCCCTGGAAGTGAACCCATCGAATCAACAGACGGCACCCCATTCCCAGCTAATGGTGAGTGACTACACATCAAACCAAGCACACAAATCACTCAATTGAAATCACCAGCAAACTCATCAGTGGCACCAAACCATTACCTATCCACAAAACACAAGACCTACTTCTCGCAAGACATCAACTGGATATTGAGGCCGGCTGATTCACAGAAACGTCTTTCACATTAATATCATGATGTTCCCAAGTAAGCCCTTATTAACATTACTCCTGCTGCAGCTACTACTACTCTACACAAGGTCTGCCCCACTATAAGCCACCTTTTTAATGGCACCTACACTAAAATAAATATACCAATATTCACTGTGTCATAACTTCCAGAAACACCCAAACAAAAGGCCACAGAAACTCATAGAAATAAAAACAACCCCACAACCATACATTAACAACAATTGTTAACATTGTTCTTTTGTTGTAAATAGTTGCTCCTGTTATCCAAGTTAATTTTCCTGTTTTATGTAATAACCAGATAAATGTAACTTGTCTGAAGTTTTCTTGTTCCATGTAAACCACGCTGATAATGAATAGTGCGGTATATAAAAAATGTTAATAAATAAATAAATAAATAAAATAAAAAAACATTACTGCACGCACCCGTAAGTCTTGCTCTAGTGAACACCACGTTCAATACACAACAAAGTAAATACCATTACTGACTACATTCATGACCATTAAACAATATACTCTGCATAACAGAATCCTGGCTAGAAGACACAGATAACGTTATCCTGAACAAAATTACCACACCATCTTTCAGTGCATATAACTCCCCTCGAACACAAAGAAGAGGAAGAGGGGTACTGATATTGGCAAGAAACCACTTCAAGTTCAAATCTATATCCAGAACCAAAACAAGGAAAAGCAACACCATCATCATAACAAATACATTACTGTTTGCTTAATGTACAGACCCCCTCACTCCAAAGTGGATGAACTTTCTACATTGCTCAAACTGATATGCACATACAACACTGTACATAAATGATTAATTATACTTGGAAATCTTAATCTAGAAGCAATACCAACAAAGGAATGGAATCACTAAAGTACACACAAATCATTAATACACCAACACCCTTACAAGGTAAGACCCTCAACCTAATCTTTGTTCCCATACAACTCCATGAACACCTTGTCTCACCCTACATTGACTCCAATACCATGAACTGACCATCATGTGAAAACATTCGATTTGAATATCAAACTAATCACTCCCATACAAGAACAACCTGAATTCAGATGATTCAAATGATTCCGTGAACAGTTATTCCCACAAGACATCTTCCAAAACTAGACCAGGAAAAAATGGACCTCTATAGCCTACTCAACGAATGGGACAACACTATCTCATCTGTTGCAGCTGTAACATCATCTCCCAAAAGGAAGACGACATGCAGATGCCACTCCGCACCCTGTTATTCAAACAAATTTTAAAAAAGGAAGAGAGAATTAAGGAGAATTGAATGAAAATGGAGACAACAGAAAACTGAGAATACCCTCCAACTATACAGAGAAAACCAAGAAGAATATAATGACTGTATCAACAGAAACAAAAACACAATACCACATGGACCTTTTTAAATCAGTAAGTAAACTCAGAGAACTCTTCCATATAGCACAAACACTCACAAAAGAACAAGACCAGAGGATGGAGGATAAAACACTTCGCAATGGATGACTAACTTTCTGTTAACAAAACGCCAACACAGGTGCCCTGATATCCAACATCAGGTGGCAATACCCGAATCTCAACTCAAAACAAATGGAATATGGAATAACTTTCACATCCCATCCATAGAACAATAGATAATCCAGATTACTCAGCCATTACTAAATGCTTGTAAGCAATGATTACATGGCTCAATGCAAACAACCAGGCTAACCCTTTTCCTGAAACCTTGCCCTCATGTCGACGACCTGTATCTCAAATTCTTTCCAAGTAGAAAAAAGTCTTCTCAAGCATAAAAATTGACTCACGGGAAGGTGAACTTTTAGGCTCTTAACATGGCAGATGTCATAATGTAGCAATTTATTCCTTTCTGTGGGCTTACGATAAATTGTTGTCTGTAACCCCTTGGCATCTGAATCAGAATATCCAAAAAAGGGCTCTCAAACTCATTAACCTCCATCTTTTTTTTTTTTTAATTGGTTTCAAAACAATGCATTTACACAATACAATCAAAGGAAAATCTGAATAAAACACCAAATCGAATGCAACAACATCAGGTATTGTCCTTAGGTGAAGCTTCTTTCTTTCTTCGTTTCCCTTGTAAGTGTGTAATTACTTGGAAGGATGTTTCTTATATTTTTACTGATGTCACCCAATTGGAAAGTTTTTTGATTGAGAAGCGTAAAGCACTAGGTGAAGTGCAGAGTGTCCATGAATAAGTTGTTGCCTCCTTTTGTGGGCCTTGTGTCTTATTTTCTTGAATATGGCCTTTATTCTAATACCCAGCTAAGTTCCTTGATGTGGGCTATATCAAATTTGTGTTTTCCTGTAACCTCCATCTTAAATTGCAAATTACAGTCACATGAATTAAGCCAATCATGAAATTGGTACAATGCAGACAGACAACCCTTCCATAACAAACGTACTTCATCAATGTTCCTCTTCCAAAGAAGAATACACTCTTTAAAATTATGATTACTCAAAGAAGTAGTTTCAAACACATATACATACAAATTTGCAATGTTGGGAGCCATAGTTGCCCCCATAGCAGTACCCTTAATCTGCTGAAAGAAAGTTCCCTGGAAACAGAAGAAATTGTGCTTTAATGGTAGCTCTGCTAATTTACACAGAAATTCTGTAACGATTCACACAGGATGGGCTCTAGAATTCAAAAAGGAAGGAATCACTGTGATTGCTTCATTCTGCAGAATATTCATATATAAGGACTCAATATATAATGTGACCAAAAGGACTCTGCTAGTATCCATCTGAAGCTCTTGTAAGACAGAAATCATGTGTGAATGTAGGAGGACATAAGATGTAGGAGGGGTGAAGGGGCATAATAAAAAACATCTATGAACTTGGAGAGGGGTTCCAAGACCAAACCATTGGCAGACATAATGGTTAATGTTCACTCATCCATTCAATTTGTTTTCAAACTGCAAATTATTTGGAACATTCGTTCATTCATTCTGATCATTAAAGTCTGTTTAAGAAAGGCGATCAGAAGAAGTCTTCTCTGCCTGCTAATTCCTTGCCTCTTGAATTGCATATGGAGAGGTCATATACAAAATTTAAACTGGGTTGGATAGGGAATTCGAGAAGGCTTAGTGATTTGGCATATGGTGTTTGGCACAAGCTTTCTCTTCTTTTTACTTTCCTTTTGTTTCACTGCTTTGATCCACTATCTCTTGGTTTGCTTGTTGGTTCATCCCTTCCTTTTTTGTGTCTTGTGCTGTGTTTTTTGTAGTGTTTCTGAAACATTGGCTTTTGTAAACAGCCTTGATGGGCTTCTGAATGGTGATATCTTGTAAAGACACAAACATAAAACCAACCAACCAAAAATAAACATAGAAACATGATGGCAGAAAAAGACCACATGGTCTATCTAGTCTGCCCTCCACATCAACTACTACAATAATCTCCTTTTTTCCTTTTGAGATACTCTGTTTTTCAACTCATCTCAACTATCTCCACTGGGAGACTATTCCACGCATCTACCACTCTTTCCATAAAGAAATATTTCCACATATTACTCCTGAGTCTATCCCCTTTCACCCTCATCCTATATCCCCTCATAGCAGAGCTTGCTTTCAGTCAAAAGAGGTTCTCCTCCAGTGCATGTATGCCACAGAGGTATTTAAACGTCTTTATCACATCTCCTCTATCCCTCTTTTCCTCTAATATATACATATTGAGATCCTTATTTCTATCCTCATATGCTTTATAACGAAGACCACTAATCATTTTAGTAGCCATCCTCTGCACCAACTTCAATCTGTTTATATCCTTTTGAAGGTGTGGTCTCCAGAATTGCACACAATACTCCATATGAGGTTGCACCAAAGTCTTATACAGAGGCACTATGAACTATCACCTCCCTTTTTCTGCTGGCCATTCCTCTCCCTATGCACCCAAGCATCCTTCTAGCTTTCGCTGTCACCTTTTCTAACTGTTTAGCTACTTTAAGATCACCAGACACAATCATGCCCAGATCTCGCTCTTCTTTTGTGGACAGAAGTACCCCCCCCCCCTCCCATACTGTACTGCTCCCTTGGATTATTGCAGCCCAAATGCATGACCTTGAATTTTTTAGCATTAAATCTCAGCTGCCAAATTCTCGACCATTCTTCAGGCTCCTCATATTATCTACATCTTCCTGGGTGTCTACTCTATTGCAGATTTTGGTATCATCCGCAAAGAGGCAAACCTTACCTGACAGCCTTTCTGCAATATCACTAACAAAGATATTAAAAATAATTGGACCAAGGACAGATCCCTGTGGCACACTACTGGTAAACACATGCTTGTTGCTTTACCTGTGGCTGATTTCTTGCTCCTCTGTGGAGATCAGAGCAGGCAACTGTTCTTTCACATTTCCATTGGCAGTTGCAGCTGTTGGTACTATCCTCTTAATGAAATTTCTCTTCAGCTTGGCTGCTGGACCTTTGGAGTTTGGCAGCCATCCTCTCTGTTCACCTGGCTAGTGTTGTTGTTGGCTGCTATAAATTATGTTGGTAGCATCAACTGATTACCGCCTCTATTTCTATCATACTTTCCATGGCTACCCCTCCCAAGAACTGTGATTCAATCAGATTAGATTATAAACACCATGGAACAGGAAGACTCTCTTATACGGGTCTGTATGGTGCTGTGTACAGCAGGAAAAGCTTTCAAAATGATACATAATAGTAGTAATAATAGTGGTAGTAGTAGGCTGACTTCCTGCCTCTGTGCTTTATCAGTGCTCTCATTGAGAACCTTTTCTCTATGCTTTTCTCAAGTTAATGCCTTGTTCATGTTAAGTTAATAATCCTGTTCTATCCACATTGTACTTTGTTCAACTGTTAATTCAAGTTCTCTGTAAACCCCTGTTGAGCTATGTTGTTTCATGTAAACTGCTGTGATCTCAGATACAGTGGTATACAGAAATAGCTAAATAAATAAGGCCAGGTATTTAGAAACTCACTCTCTGCCTTTAAGTAGATATAATACTCTCTATATTTGTCTTAAAAGTGCAATGTGTGCCTTTGATTCAATGCTGATTCCAAGTGATCCAGCAGCTTCTGGGATTTCTTGGTAGTGTGGCCGGAAGTAGATTGCCAGGCCTTTCTTCCGAGGCAATGGAGGGTTAAGTGACTTGCCCAAGGCCATAAAGAGTGTTAATTAGAATCAAACCCTTGGCTACCAAGCCAGTGCTCTAACCACTAGGCTACTCCTCTATTCCCCAGAGTCCTCTTTTCTATTTGTCTCTAAGGAGCTTGTTTACAAAGCCGCGGTAGCGGTTTGCGATCGTAATCGGAGCCGCGGCCCCATTGATTTCAATGGGGCCGCGGCTGCGATCGCGAACCACTACCGCGGCTTTGTAAACAAGCCCCTAAGTATGCAGCCTCGCTTAGCTCTGAAGCCAGAGATTTTGTGAGAGAGCTCACATTTATTTTTTTTTTGTATCAGTTACAATACTGACTGTCTGCTTGAGACTTATTTGATTTTTAGATGATTTCTGTAGGGTTTTTAAACATTTTTTTGCACTTCATCAATCACTTTCTTTCTCTGAATGAAGAAGACAAAATGGTGTTCCACTGATGCTTTGTTTCAATGTCATTTTGAGTGGCCTATATTAACAGCTGTGGGATTTGAGGAACAGGAGGCAGGGATGGGTTTGTTTTGTTTCTGGTCAAAACGTTTGAACATGGTTGATGAAGTACCTCATACTTCTTCCTCCACGCCCCTCTCTTCTCAAAGTGGCTCTACTGTGCTTGCCCATACCCAGCTGCATTGTTACCAAAAACAAACAGCATGAATGAGAATTTGGTTCATTCCCTTTGCAATCATTTGGTTCACATAAAAGTATACAATACGAAAATCCTTCATTCATTGTACTTTACCATTTGTCTGAAAATAAATGCACATCCCTACTATGTCATAAATGGAAATTACTGTGCAGCTGAAAGAAAGGATTCATTAGGATGTGGAATGAGCAGAGAAAACAATGGCAGAACTGAAACATTGACGCAGTAGATGAATAACAGGATGAACATCTTTAACATTACCTATGCTGAGGTTTTGGAAGAAACCAAGAAGAAGGAAGCAGGGATGTAGCATCAGAGAGAGGGAGTACAAATCAGGTAAGTGCACAGGGCACAAATTTTCAGTTCATTTGGCCTTTTTTCCCTAATTTTTCAGACATTCACATAGATCATACATTCACTTTAATAAAGGCTTTTTTAAGCATATTAGAACCTTTTGATGTGTGTTAAACAAATTAACACATGTTAATTCATAGGTTATCAAATTTTTATTTTTTTAAAGATGTACTAACTTATTTAAGGCACACTAACAAACTGAATATCCATTGGGTTTTCATGGCAAGACACAGAAGTAGATTGCCATTGCCATGCCTTTCCTCCGGCGTTAACACTGTCCCATTCTGCTGCTGCTGCTCAGATGGGTTTTCATGGCAAGATACAGAAGTAGATTGCCAGGCCTTTCCTCCGTGCAGTTTAAGCTTAGTGTTGTTGCCGTTGTCATAGAAATGTGATCATCTGCCGCCAAACTGTCCCATTCTGTTGCTGCCCAGTTGGGTGGTTTGTCTTGGTCTGGCACCTCAGCTGAGACCTGTTTATCTTGGGAGATCCTGCCAGTAGTTAAACTACCGATAGCATAGCCCTCAGCGTCACTGATGCACACAAGCCCTCACAGCACAACAAGCTGCAAACCAAGTGAGATGGATCCTTGAAAAAGCTAAAGAATACCAAAAGGATATCTATTTGTGCTTTATCGACTACAGCAAGGCTTTTGACTGTGTAAAGCATGAGAAACTCTGGGCCACATTATACCAGAACACCTGTTCATTCTCTTGCACAATCTGCACATTAATCAAGAAGCAACAGTTTGAACAGAACAAGGAGAAACAGAATGGTAAAATAAGTAAAGGTGTACGACAAGGCTACATACTTTCCCCTTACCTGTTTAATTTATATACAGAACAAATCATCAGAGAAGCAGGATTGTACGAAGACAACAGAGATGTGAAGATTGGTGGAAGACTCATCAACAATCTTTGCTATGCTGATGATACCACATTACTTGCTGAAAGTGAAGGTGATCTGAAACATTTGCTTCTCACGATCAAGGAACATAGTCTTAAAATGAGCCTGCACCTTAATGTAAAGAAGACAAAGATCATAACAACTGGCAAAATCAATAAGTTCATCATTGAAGGAGAAGAAATTGAAATTGTGGACAACTTTAACCTATTTGGATCAACTATCAATAAAGAAGCAACAAGCAGTCGAGAAATCCGACGACGCATTGCTCTTGGCAGAATGGCTATGAAATACCTAGACAAGATTCTCAAGAGCAGAGATGTCTTTCTCCATACAAAGATTTGACTCATTCAAGCCATGGTATTTTCAATAACATCATATGGATGCAAAAGTTGGATAGTGAAAAAGATAGACATGAAGAAAATCGATGCCTTTGAATTATGGTACTGGCGACGAATACTGCATATACCATGTACTGCCAGAAGAACAAACCAGTCAGTACTAGAGGAGAACAAACCTAAGCTTTCTTTAGAAGCTCAGATGACGAGACTTCGACTTTCATACTTTGGACACATCATGCGAAGAGAGAGATCATTAGAGAAAGACATCATGCTTGGCAAGGTAGAAGGCCAACGCAAAAGAGGAAGTCAGGCAATGAGATGGATTAATAACGGCTGTGGGTGCCGCTCTATCAATAATGAGCTGCCTGACTGAAGGCTGAACATAATTTAGGACAAACTATCCAAAGGGTCACCATGAGTCAACACCA
Organism: Ichthyophis bannanicus; assembly: GCA_033557465.1. Taxonomy (NCBI): domain Eukaryota; kingdom Metazoa; phylum Chordata; class Amphibia; order Gymnophiona; family Ichthyophiidae; genus Ichthyophis; species Ichthyophis bannanicus. The sequence goes on along the minus strand of CM066036.1, from coordinate 165,623,344 downwards.
ACTCAACGGCACTTAACAACAACAACGAACTGAATGCACACTAACAAATGAATATATCTAATAAAAAAAAAAATTAGAATGTCTTAACAGACTAAGAAAAGTAATTCTCATAGACTGAGTATGCCAAAGAGTTCAGAATATATTCAGGTTAAAGGGGTTTTATCTAACTGGTGATGTAGGGATGAGACAACAGGGTTAGGAGAATGCTCTAAGAAACCATGTTATGCAATGTATTTCTGATTGTTGTGAGCTGCTTTAAATAGTCCTTTGGATTTGAATGTGACAGGATGTAAAAGAAAATAGTAAAAAATTAGACCAGAAACAAAAAAAGGAGTAGTTGACAACACTCCAAAACAAGAAAACAATACAGAATAGAGGGTAACTGAACATTACCTGATCCTTGCAAGGGGAGGTTTTGGGAAGAACAATAGGCAAGAGAATAGAGGTTACGATAAAGGATGAAAAACAATGTGTCCTTAGGTAGCTTTTTGGCTTCTGGCTCCAGACCCTGCCACTAGTGATAATAGGGCCTACAACTTTCAAATCCTGTGGGTGATATCTGTAAGCAATCATTTTCCAGTGCAGAGGCAGATAGGAAATGGGGTTAGTTAGAAGAAAACCCAGGAGCTGCTGGGTCATCAGGAGTCAGCATTGACTCAAAGGCACACATTGCATTGCAGAAGCAGAGGATATCTCAATGTCCATACCAATGTGACTGAATGTGAGAGGAAAATGGTGGTGTGATATTGTATTAACAACAAACAAACTGGGGGGCGGAGCCTGATGTCCAGCGGGATGGTCGCATAACGCTGAGGCTCCCGAGAGGCCTACTCAGAATCCTGAATTAACACCTCATATACTTGGAACTTCTACTCTGATCTTGCCGGGGCACATTGGTGAGATGGCGGGGACCAAACCAACGCGCCTGGAATTTGGGTCTCCAGCGGCTTCTCACGGCAAACGTTCCAAAACTGAACCTCCGTCCCCGCAGAAGGGGCCGGCCTTGTGCGAGGGCCCCGAAATGCAGCAGGAAATCCTCGTAGAGATTAGAGGGGTCAAAAACCTTGTGCAGGCAAACGGGGAAGCACTCCGAGCGCTGCGGGACGACTTTGGTGTGCTGCAAAGCAAGCTAGAAGGGCTTTCTTCGCGTCAAGACAAAATGGAGAGCATATTGGACTCCCATGCGGCCCGGTTGTCCCAACTCGACAAAGTTGAACGACAGGTGCGGGCCTTGCAGAAAGAGGTGGAAGATGGCAATAATAGAGCGCGCCGCAACAACATACGACTCGTGGGCATCCCGGAGGGAGCGGAATCGGGAGACAAGAAAGAGTTTTTATGCAAAATCCTCCCTTCCCTGCTCCAAATCACCTTTACCAAAGATTTGGAGATTGATCGCGCTCATCGTGTACCCACAAGCATAACGCTCAACAGGACGACCCCGCGGCCTATCATTTTTCGACTATTGAGATATCAACACGTGGAGCAAATTCTAAGTGCCTCTCGGGCAAAGGGCCATATGGAGTTTGAGAGCCACAAGATCTCCTTCTATCCCGACTTGTCTAAACCCACAGTCGACCGCCGAAAGCGCTTTCTGGAATTCCGGCCGAGGCTTCAACAACTACAAGCACGCTATGGCCTGATGTACCCGGCCAAGCTCCGAGTCACGCTTCACAATCAGACAAGAACATTCGAGGACCCTGATCTACTAGCGGAGTTTTTGGATTCCAAAGAAGCCGACTTGATGCGCTGACTTCCAGAATATTCCTGCAAGCCTCCTCATACCCGCTGTATCTGCCATATTGGATCTGCCGCAGCCTAGCACAGAGTCTGGCGTGGGCAGTCTGTTGCCTTACTCTTGATGGTATCTGTGACCCGACTCCATCTACCCACAGTAGCCTCGATGAGTATCAGAGACAGTGTTATTATGGACTCTGGTGTTTCTTTTCCTTTTTTTACATGTCTTCTATTTCCTCTCTAGGGCCTCCTCCCGCAGACACATGGTCGCCATATTATTTGGGGGTTTTGCTTCTTCTCTAAGATACGTTGGTACATACTTTTCAATATGGGGTGTATTAGCCAGAATACTCGGTGATTATGACATTGTTGTACAGATTCTGCTTATGTTCTATGTTATCAAGCGCCCTTCCCTAAAATGTCTATTACCGATTGATGGCACCATGTAAGATTTTTTCATTGAACGTAAAAGGCATCAATAATCCGATAAAACGGAAGAAAATCCTAAGCTACCTCAGTCAGGAAGCAGCGGATCTGATTTTTCTCCAAGAAACGCATTTAAATTCGAAGGAAACTCTTAAACTCAATATTAAACCTTACATGGTGGCCGCTTATTCCCCAGCCGTTTCTAAGAAATGTGGGGTTGCCATACTGGTTAGGAAATCTTTGCATGCTACTGTTATTGCGACTAGCTCAGATACAGAAGGTAGATGGTCTAGAGTTCACCTCAAGATAGGTAGCCTAGAAGTTACATGTATATGCCTTTACGCTCCTAATGTTGATGACCCTGCCTGTTTTGTTACCATTGCTCAGGTTGCGCAGGCTTCTGCTAATACTTCATTGATCATTGGGGGGGATTTCAATCTAGTCCTTGATCCCCTGATTGACAAACAGCCGCCTAGGACGAGTGGTCCCCCCAAGAGTCACGCCACGCTTACCTCCCTGATCAAGGATCTTGCTTTAGTTGATCTATGGAGGTTACTACACCCCAATGAGCTTGACTTCACCTTCTTCTCCTCCCTCATAAATCTCAGTCTCGCATAGACTTCTTTCTAATCTCAAAACTGTTAGTTCCTCAGGTGGACACTGCAAAGATTCACTCCCAACATATTTCAGATCATGCTGCCATTTCCTTTCAATTACACACTACTGCACCCCAGGGAAACTCGGGAGCCTGGTTCTTTGATAGAGCCCTGTTAACTCAGCCAGAGTTCCAGTCAGAAATTCGAGTAGCCATACAGGATTACTTCCATTTTAATCTACCCCAAGATACTGCGAATTGGGCTTGGTGGGAGGGCTTCAAAGCGGCCATTCGGGCAACGATCACTAGCTATCAAATCCGCCTGCGGAAACAACGTAAACAGCAGCTGCTCATACTAGACCAACAAATAAAAGCAGGCGAACGAGTTTTAACTTCACGCACTGACCCATGTGTATTAATTCGATTACAGCGTCTCCGTTTTCAATATAATTCAATTCTCTCAACTGCAGCTTCTAAGAGTATTGAGCTTCAGCGAGGGACATATTATCGTGAAAATAACTGAGCCGGTCGACTCCTAGCCAATGCCTTGAAAGGTCAAAAAGAAGCCAAACGCGTTGCGGCCCTCCGAGCTCCACAGGGAGGGGGCATAGTGACCACAGACTCCGACATTGTAGAGCTCTTTCGGGATTTCTATACTCGCCTATATCAATCTGAATGTGAGTTCTCGTCAGAGACATTCGAGCGATTGCTTTCTGGCATTCAGCGGCCGACCCTCTCTGAAGATGATAGGGATGCGATGGATGAACCCTTCTCTACTTCAGAGATCCAATCTGCCCTAAAACGAACAGCCTCGGGCCGTGCCGCAGGGCCTGATGGTCTCCCGACCGAATTCTACAGAACGTTCAGTGCAGATTTAGTTCCCTATTTAAAACTCTATTTTACTGCTCTTGCGGTAGATACATCCTCTTTGGGATCCTTTTCTGCAGCTAATGTGGTTGTATTTGAGAAAGAAGGCAGAGACCCGCTACTGACCGCCAACTACCGTCCAATCTCCCTACTTAATGCCGACTATAAGATCTTCGCAACGGTCTTGGCCACCCGGCTATCTGACATGATGGCTACCCTAATTCACCCCGACCAATGCGGTTTTATACCCGGCAGATCAACTGCTGACAATGCTCGGACCTTGTGCCATGTGTTATCTAGTGCTGCCAATCTCGCTCATCCATGGGTGGGTCTTTCCCTGGATGCCGAAAAAGCCTTTGATCGTCTAGAATGGCCCTTCTTATTTGCAGTTCTCCGATGGTATGGCTTTGGAGAGGGCTTCCTCCGATATCTCCAAGTCATGTACACTCAACCCGTCGCCAGTATTTGTGTAAACGCCATCAAATCTCAGCCATTTAACCTCCAAAGAGGCACGCGTCAAGGTTGCCCCCTATCACCAATGCTTTTTGATCTCGCTCTTGAACCCCTAGCCCTCCTTATTAGACAGTCTGCACGTATTCGAGGTGTCCCCTTTAGTCATAGGGAGATTAAACTCTCTGCATACGCAGATGACCTCATGCTCTTCGTTTCCCTCGATTCGGTTCCAGCCGTCTTGGATCTGATTGACGGATACTCACAATTATCGGGCTATAAAATTAACTGGACCAAATCTGTAGCATTCCCCCTGAACCGCTGGGTACATGAGGCTGACATGTAGGCCTTTCCCTTCCTTTGGCAATCCCGCATGGTGAAGTATCTCGGGGTCCATTACTGTTCTCCTTTAGAAGACACTATCAGTTTTAATGCCAAAGAGGTAGTCTCCAAAGTCCGTGAACTCACAAATCGTTGGTCTCCCTTATCTCTCACATGGTGGGGCCGTTTAGAAACTGTGAAAATGATGATAGTCCCCAAAGTGAACTACATTTTAGAAATGCTGCCATGCTTACTTCCGTTACATACTTATAAAGATATTGAGGGCCTTCTCGTCCGTTATCTCTGGCAGGGCAAACCACCAAGGATAGCTAAACATAAACTGCAGTCTGCAAAGGAACGAGGGGGTACCAGATTTCCTGATTTTCTTAGATATCATCAAGCCTTTCTACTTAAGCAAGGTGCCCGATGGCTAGATACCTCAACAGACCGCCGACCAGTTTGGCTTGACATAGAAGAGGAGCTTAGTAGCCCAATTCCGTTGACCCATCTCCCCGGTATGTTCTATCAAGTAGACACCCGCCATCCACCAATGATTGTCGATACTCTTGCGGCCTTTAACACTCTCATTCTATCACTGGGCCCGAATGTATGTCCTCAGGACGGACTCCCGCTATGGAATAACCCCAGAATTCAAGTCCTAAATAGAACAATAGCCTGGAAACCCTGGTACTCCAGGGGGATCTGGACACCCCAACAGCTTTTCTCTGCAGCTCATTGGAAAACCTTTTCTGATTTGCAAAAGGAATTTGCGTTACCAGCGAAACACTACTTTCAATTGATGCAGCTTCAACACTGCCTCAAAAGTGCTCGAATCATGCCGCCCTCTGCCCCTACTGAGGATGGGCTATTAGAGACAGTTCACTCCATTAGTAGTACACATGGGGTAGCCTCTAACTTTTATAAAATAATTGTCAGGGTACAGATACGGACACTTTTAGAGCTCAACAAGCCTGGGAGCGCGAACTGCAAACTACTATAACCCCTGTGCAATGGAGCGTTTTTTGGAGTAAAGTAGTGCGGGTTTCCCGGTCTGCCTCTGTTACCCAAACTCTCTTCTTCTTTGCACACAGATGCTTTTATACCCCAGAAAAAATAGCCAAATGGAACCCAAATGCTAGGGACCTGTGTTGGTCTTGCCATACTGCTGTGGGAACCTTCGCTCATGTTATTTATGACTGTCCTCAACTGCTGGTCTATTGGGGGCGGGTCTGGGGTCGTATTCAATCTATCTTACACTTTCATGAATCTCTCTCTTGGAAGGTCGTGGGACTCCGCTCTGTGGCGGAGGTCCCCTCTCTTCCTAAGAAGGGTCGCTTTCTCCTTGATTTCATGCTGGGTATAGCTATATGCTTAATCACGAGGAATTGGAAGGATAGCTCTCGACTTACTGTCAATGAATGGTGGAACCTCGTCTGCTTATATAGTAAATATGAGCAGATACCTCAGAGAGCTATTCCCCATGTCCAAACTCACTCTTGCTTGTCTAAATGGCAGATGCTTAATGATTATGTACAATCTGCTCATTGCTCCAACATGCCTGTATAATGTGCACTCATCATGTTTTAGATCACCGTTAGGTTTTGTAATACAATAATGTAAGTACACGCCCGCTTCGGGAATGCTTAGTTTTCTAGAGAAGAAGCAGGGGGGAGGGGGGTGGTAGGGGTTTACTTTGGTGTATGTATTACACGTTATGTATTTGTCTTTTAGCTGTATGTCTTCCTTTCCTTTGTTGTTATAAAACGAAAATAAAGAATTTAAAAAAAAAAAAACAACAAACAAACTATACAGTATATCCTTTTTAAAATGTGAAATACTTTTTTGTCATTCTGTTTATACATCTATAAGCAAAATAACATATGTCAACATTTTAATGAGTTCAGTTTGAAACAAAACATATGCACATTGTGTAAACTGTAGAAGAATACAGAAATGTAAAATCAGCAGGTGACTTTTAATTTCCATACAAACTAGTACGTTAACCAATTAATTAACACAATCGACATAACCCAAAATCATTATTTTACATGTTACCATGGCATATTGTATATTGAACGTCATTAACCACCTGCATTTTATGAAACACACATTTGCTGTATTCTATAAATCACATTAGTCACTCTTTTGAGGCAAAATATTATCAGCATTATGACCTGTCAGGACTCTGCTCCAAATGTATTTTTAGAAAAACTGTTAGCATAGAACAACATTTCTGAGTTGTATCATTTTTTATAATGCATACAATGGGGGATTTTTTTAAAGACTTTTCCTTGGGTAAGCAATTGTTTAGCTAAAGAGAGAGACCTACTGATGACCCCGCCTTCCCCAAAGCAAGTAACTGTATCCGCCTTGTGCCGAGGTATGTAATGAAGGCCCATGCAACAGGGGGTAATTTATTAAGGAGCTATGTAAACATATATGCCATCAGTGTGCAGACATCACATATTTTCAGTGACTTACACACATAAATGGACCTTTACTTACAGTCTTTAGCCAGTTGCTATAGTTTAAGTGAACGTCAGGCCGATGACGCATATTTTCACTGTGATGGTACATGGGGGCAGAGCTTACAGTAGGTGGATCGCAAATCCACATTCACTTTATCTTATGTGAGTTCCTTAAAAATATAGGCACAAGCATTTATACCAGCTCTAGGGTTTACTTGCTTGGGAGTATGCAGAATTATCCTCTTAGGGGTCTATTCTATCCTGCGAATAGCAGGGATGGACCTCCTGTTGGGACGTCCATCCCCACTATTCGCCCCTTTGCCGTCCCTGACTAAGCCTCCCCATACAAATAAGGAGTTTGTATGGGGAGTCTTAGATGGGGGAGGGAAGGGGTGGTATGGTAGTGGAGTTAGGGCAGGCATTGGGCAGTCCACAGCCCTGGACATACAAGGCCGATTCTGAAATTTGCCCTGTACGTCCGGGGCTGGCAGACTGGATGAGGGACGGGAGGCCCAGTCGGGATCTCAAAATGGTGAGGGGGTGCAGGAAATTCCATGCAGCCTGACCCTGGCTATAGGAGGCCAGATAGGGGGTTGGGCTGCGGGGAAAGGAGAAAGTGGTTGGCACTGGGGATCACGGCTCCATAAAGGAGCCGCGGTGCCATGGCAACTGGACTCCATAGCACTGTGGCTCAATTCAGGAGCCTGTGAGTTAACCGGGCAAGGGCCTGTACATGCAGGCTGATGGGAATAAGGTCCTGGCCTGCACGTACAGGTCTATATGTGATTCTGATCCCACAGGACCTAGACAGCCATGAGAGGCTGGATTGGGGCTCAGGCTAAGGGGAATAGAGCATCTCGGCAACAGCAGGCGATTGCAGCTCCTGAATGGAGCCGTAGTGCCATGGCGACGGGATGTCATGGCACTGCGGCTCCATTCAGGAGCCTGGCTGAGTTAGCCAAGGAAGTGTCTGGATGTCCCTCCTGGACGAACAGCCACTATTTGTGATTCTGCTCCCAAGGGGAAGTCTAGCCCCTGTGGCAGCAGAATCAGGTGCATCTCAGAGCCGTCCAGATTTCTGGATGTCCGGACAGCCCGGATGTGCCCCTACGGAATTGGCCTCCATGGCAATAGTGCAGTTTCTTACATAGATTTCTTTTGTTTGTATTATTTTATTTTAGAACATGTCCATGTTATTTGGTCAGTCTTTCTCAGATTTAATTTATCATTACATTTTCATTTCATTTGATATACCGCCAGTTAACTGAAGCATAAGATTGTTGTATTTCTTTCTCTCCAGGCTGTCGGTGTATTTACATCATGCTTAAATTACATATTTTTTATTTTTACTGTTTAATCAATAGTTTCTTATATTATATGTTTATAATACAGAAGAAAAACTAGAGATTTCATTGGTGGTCATATTTACCTTATTGTCTCTACTACTGTTTAGCATTTCTATAGCATTACGATTAGGTATGTGCGGTCACCCTTGTTTTGTGGATCTAATGAACCACCCTTAGTTATTTATTTCTTAGTATTTGCTGAAAAACATTTCACAGTTTATCAAAGCAGTTTACCATCTAGCTTTCTAATTTAAAAGAGATTATAGATAAAGTGGAATTTAAAATAATTTTAAAATATAAAATATACCAAAAATAAAAATAAAAGAACAGAAACAGCTTTTAGCAGAGCTTGACAAAAAAAAAAGAACAGAAGAAAATGCCAAAAATAGAAAGCAAGAGTAAGTTAAGGAAATTATTCTTTGAGATGTTTGCTTAATGGCTGGGAAAAGTAAATGGTTCTGAGATTTGTTTTGAAGCATTTATTAGATTCAGAATGGAGGTAAGGGGGTCAGGAATTCCAACGTGATTGGCTTGCATCACAGTAATGTAACTATTTATCTATTAGACTTGATATACTACATATGAAACACCCCACCTATGCAGGTTATAATAAAATTAAAGATATACAGGATATGATTAACAAATAATGGAGTAGGGACATATGGGTAGGTGTATAGTCAAATGGTAAAGAAAGAAATGATGTTATAAACCCTAGGACATAGTCCCTGTGCAGACAGCAACATCCTTTTTTCAGCATGCCAAAGTGGATTAAATAGGAAGACCTTAACCCTGAAGGAGTTTCATAGAGACCATAGGCAACCCTAAAAGCATCTTCAAGCCAGTCTTAAATCATTTATGAGAATACTCTAATCAAGATAATCTCAGAGGGTAGGGGCACCATATCAAAGGTGGTGGAGCAAATACATTCATGATAATGATAGAAGGGGCAAGAAAATGATTTTGAAAAAATGAATGAAGCGTACTTGTTGGAGTATAAGAGATAAGAAATAAAATTGTTCCAGATCACATGGAAAGACCTGTTTGATAAATAGGACCTAAATCAAAACAAAGTAGTATCTCTCAAGCCAGTGTTGAAAAGACTGTTAAAACAACAACAACAAAAAAACATTGATCCATGATGGTAAAGAGTGAAGACATATCTAATGAAATTACAAAGCTGGTCTATGTATGGTCAAGGTTAACTTGGATATATTCTGGCAACTCTGTGCTATGAAATGGATGTGTTATCCAAGAAATTAGAGAGTTAGGCAGAAACTGTTCTTTCTAGTAGCTTGGACATAAGTGGCAGGTTTGACATTGGATGGCAATTGGACGTTAGGGAAATGTGAGCTCTAGCAGCCTTGTGTTGTGGGTTGAAAGTTGCTTCTTTCCAGTAGTCTGCAAGATCATTCCATTCCAAACTAATAACAATCATAGAGTGTAGATAAGATAGCAGAGTTACCCTTAACTCTTTAAGAAGGGGATGGTAAAGGATCAGTAGGGACTCTACAAGCAGGGGCGGCTCTATAATGAGGCTGAGTGAGGCGGTGGCCTCAGGTGGCAACTTTTTGGAGGTGGCAAAAAATGCCCCCAAAAAGACAGCCTCACTCGGCCTTCAAAATTAAAAAAAACAACAATCCTGCAGGACAAGCTGCTGCTGCCTCTGTTTCTTGGCAGCAGCAGCGGCAGAATCAGCTGCCCCGTGTCCCCCTTTCCCACTGCCCTGGAAGAGCCTTGCCAGAGCCCCGGCTCATCTTTGCAGAGCCATGGGAAGGAAAAGCGTTTCTCTTCTTTCCTATGGCTCTGTTAAAGTAGAGCCCAAAAGCGCTGAGTCATAATCTAGGCATTTCCCGCTGGGCTCAACTTTAACAGAGCCACGGGAAAGAAGAGAAACACTTTTCCTTCTTATGGATCTGCAAAGATGAGCCGGGGTGCCGATAAGGAAATGCAGGGCTCTTCCATGGGGGGTGGGGGGCTTGGACTGGTAATGAGCTGAGTAGGGCAGGGCAGGGCTGGGCTGGGGGGGGGGGGGGTTAGCCCCAGAAATGGTCGGTTGGGGGGGGGATACGACTGGTAATGGGCTGATCAGGGGGTTAGGATTGGTAGTGGGTTGATGAAAGGGCTAGCACTGGTGATGGGCTGATGGGGGAGGCTAGGACTGGAAATGGGCTGATGAGGGGGTTAGGACTGGAAATGGACTGATTGGGGGAGTTAGGACTGGAGATGGGCAGACTGGGGGGTCTAGGACTGAAAGGAGCTAATTTGGGGAGTTAGGGATGGAAATGGTTAGACTGGGGGGGCTAGGACTGGAAATTGACTTATTGGAGGGGTAGGACTGGTAATGGGTGGATCGGGGAGCTAGCACTGGAAATGAGCTAGGACTGGTAATGGACTGATGGGGGAGCTAGGACTGGAGTGGACTGATGGGGGAGCTGGGACTGGAAATGGGCTGATGGGGGGAGAAGAAAGCTGCTGGCACTAGAAGACTGGGGGCTAGAAATGGAAGTGGGCTGATGGGGGGAGGGGAGGAGGGGAGGAGAGAGCTGCTGGCCCTGAAAGATAACTGGGGGCTAGGGCTACAAATGGGCTGATGCAGGGGGATGGGAGAATGGGACTGGAAGGGAATCGATGCTGAGATGGTCTGTCAGGGAAAGAAGGGGCAGGAAAGGAGCTGACATGGGGGGATGGGGCAGGAAGGAAGCTGATATGGGGGGAGGTAGGGGAAGGAAAGGAACCGACACAGGGTGAAGGAGGGGGCTGGAAGAGAGCTGACACATGGAGATGGAACTGAAGGGGGACTGGAAGGGAGCTGATACTTGGGGATGGGGCTGGTAGGTGGCTGGGTAATGGAGAAGAGGTTGGAAGGGAGCTGACATGTGGGGATGGCACTAAAAGGGGATGGACAGAGGTTAGGAAGATTGGAAGGGAACTGACAGGGGTTGGCACTGGGAGTGGAAGTGAGCTGATACCTGCAATGGTATTTGAACTAGAAGGGGCTAGACAGTGGAGAAGGAGGGGGACTGGAAGGGCATGGACACCAGAGGCAGTCCTTTGAATGCAAGGCAGTTGACATTGGAAGGTACGGGGAGGGGAGGACTGGAAAGGGGACTGATACTGGGGAGGGTTACCAGGACTGGAAATAGGCTGATGGAAGGAAGTGAAGAAAACAAAAGAAGAGATAAGAAATGGCAGATGGATCATAGGCCACAGAAAGAGAGCTAAAAGAAGACAGGAAAGCAGAAGCCTCAGATCGGGACCAGCATAATCAGAAAATAAAATGGTCAGACAACAAAGGTAGAAAAAATAATTTTAATTAATTTAGTGATTGGACTTTGTGTTATCTTATATTTTACACAGTATGGAGGAATTGCATATCTTATTTATCTGATGCTGCAATGCATGCGGAGTCTGGCTTCTTGGGTTTCAGTTTAAATTTTATCTACATATTTTTATTTTTACTTTAGATTGTGGTTACTTATTCTGTTCTTGGTGAGGGTCTGTGTTCTGAGTGTGTGACTGAGCCCAGGTGTTCTTTTACATGGAGTTTGTACATAAAGAGCTATACTGTACTGTAGTAATTTGACATGTTTGGTTTTTCAAATAGGTGTATGGATGCTCCAGGGCCCACTGTAGTATTTACAGTGACGCTTTTTTTGGATGGGCTCCTTATGTTTTGGAAGTTGGTGTTGATATGGTATGGTATAGTAGATTTGCTCTATAGATACTCAGTGTCTTTGTTGTAGGGTTTTTTATTAGTTCACAATATGCCTTTTACTGTTAAATGTTTGTTGTTCTTGTTAGTGAGATGATCAAAATCAGATTTTTTTTTTAAGATACTGAGTTCTATGGGTGAATTTCCTGGTTCTGCTCTGCACCCACTGTTGAAGGGGGTTCTGTGGATGCAAAATATACGTTGAAAAAGGAAAAGCAAGAACAATAACGCCGTTTATAAAAACAAAATAAAAATGACTTATAATTTAGTTTTATAAACTGTGATGTGATTCTTGCTCTCTTAGTTCCTTGGTGTACAAACATCTTGCATTTCCTCCATATAATCTAATCGGCTTTTTGGTTTGGTTCAGTCCCTGACTGGAGTTTTGAGAAAGCCCTGCCCCCCTCTATGGGGGGGGGGAGGGGGGCACCATCTTATCCTTTGCCTCAGGCAGCAGATTGCCTTGAGCCACCCCTGTATACAAGATCTCAGAGATGCCAATGTCTCACCTATAGTGTGAGCTGAGAGGATCTAAAAATCTGAGAGAACATTGTAGCTAGACTGGGAAATGCCATTAATGTGGGCATTAAAGGGGTAGCAGGCCAATCTACTATTTCAATCTGGTTAGCAGGGCTATAGAATATCGTCTTTCTAATTCCCTTAATCTTCTCCTTAAAGATTTTTGCAATAGTATCTGAGGAGAACTGCAAGGGACAGGGAGGAACAGGCTATGTCATCTTCATTAATAACCCAAAGATTTTCCCTAGTTGAGAGTCTTGGTTAATCAGGGAAGTGAAATAGGTTCTTTTTTCATATTGTACTGCAAGAGAATAGGACGCGGTATAGTCCTTATACTGTAGTGATGTAGGTGAAGAGCGTTTCCTGATTTGTCCCACAGGCACTACAAATGACAGAGCTGCCTTTTCTAAAGCCATGGTTGTTTTTTTTAGAGGGTTTTTTATGCTATGGATAATTAAAAATGCAAGTGAGGCAACCTTATTAAGAGTGAGCCCCAGGGCTATATGCCACGTCAAAAGCTTGATCAGCTAAGGTGAGCGAGAAGAAATCATTAGAGAATGAGCTGCATTCTGTTACTAAGGCCTCAGTGTGCAGAGAGTGAAGATTCCTAAAAATGTTGGACAATAGAAGTGCATTATGTTGTGCATTATGTCCAACCTAAAGTAAATTAAGAAATGATTAGTCTAGGACAAAGAGAGAATTGCCATTGGATTGATATGTTTTAAAGCAGCTCAGGGACAAAGACAAGGTCCAAAATTTGATCTCCCAAATAAGTAGGAACGGATAATAATTATACCTTCCCCCTATAATCAGAGGTAAGAGTCAGAAAGTCTGTTTCAAGAGAAGTCGGGGTTATCTGTCTATATGTTAAAATCTCCTAGCAACAAGTGATGAGGGGCACTTGCATCAATGCAAAACTAGATCACAAAGTTCAACTGCAGCTAATGGGTTAATGGAGGTGGATTATAGATGAGAAGAATGTCTAGGGGTGGTGATGTAGGAATCTAAGGGGCATGTTTACTAAACCATGTTAGCTGCTACTGTGGAGCTAACACAGACATATCACCCGGTGGTAGTAGCTAACACTGTGGAACTGCAGATATTGCAGGCATTTTTCTGCAATATCTGCATTTCATGTGGTGAACTTGGGAGGAGTTGGGATCGGAGAAGGGAGTACAACATTTGGAAGGCACCGCAATAAAATATTCATCTGATAGCTGCCAAAAATGCCCCAATCGCTGCTGTAGATAATACCACGACAAGAGGTAATCCATGAACTATCATTAAAATTATCTAAAGAGTGAAGAACGGCCAATGTAACACCAATATTTAAAAAAGGTTCCAGGGGAGATCCAGAAAACTACAGACTGGTGAGTCAGACATCAGTAGGGGGCAAAAAGGTAGAAACCATTATACCGATTATGAATATAGTCATGGTTGAATGGGGAAAAAGCCAATATGGATTTAGTCAAGGAAAGTATCGTCTTACTATTCTGCTATATTTTTTTGAAGGTGTGAATAAACAGATAGACAAAGTTGAGCCAGTTGATATAGTGTATCTGGATTTTCAGAAAGCCTTTGACAAGGTCCCTCACGAAAGACTCTTGGCGAAATTAAAAAGCCATAGGTCTGGAGGCAGCGTAGGATTGTGGATCAGCAACTGGTTAAAAGATAGAAAGCAGAGAGTAGGGCTAAATGGCCAGTTTTCTCAATGGAGCAAAGTAAATAGTGGAGTTACACAGGGATCTGTGCTGGATCCGCTGTTTTTTAACATATTCAAAAATGATCTGGAAATGGGAATAACGAGAGAGGTGATCAAATTTGCAGATGACACGATCTCTTGTCATTCAAAAAGCAGCTAAAAAACATCCTATTCCAAGAACATCTCAAAACAAAAACACCCTCTTAAAAATAACTACACCAACCCCACTAAACCACCCTCCAGAACCTATGATCAAAAACTTTGTTACCTTGTCCATGTCTATGTCTATCCTCTGTCAAAATCATCAATGTTGCCTTCCTGGTGATGGCCCCATCCCTATAACCGATTACCCCCCCCCCCCCCCTTTTTTTGTTACACCGCTTTGACCCAGTGAAAAGCGGGATATAAATACAGTTAAATAAATAAATGACACAAAATTATTCAAAGTTGTTAAAACCCAAGAGGATTGTGAAAAATTACAAGAGGATCTTGATAAATTGGAAGACTGGGAGTCCAAATGGCAAATGAAATTTAATGTGGACAAGTGCAAAATTATGCACCTAGGAAAAAAAACAACCCAAACTTTGGTTACCAAAGCAAGGTACCACTTTAGAAACTACCACCCAGGAATAAGATTTAGGTGTCATCATGGATAGTGCATTGAAACCCTCTGCCCAGTGTGCAGCGGCGACTAAAAAAGCAAATAGAATGCTCGGAATCATAAGGGAAGGAATGAAGAATAAAACCAAGGATATTATAATACCTGGGTATCATTCCATGGTGTGACTAAACCTTGAATATTGTGTTAATATCTGGTTGCCATATCTTAAAAAGGATATAGTGGAATTAGAAAAGGTATGGTGAAGAGACACCAAAATGGTAAAGGGAATGGAAGGATACCCCTATGAGGAAAAGCTTAAAAGGTTAGGGCTCTTCGACTTTGAAAAGAGATGGCTGAGGGGAGATATGATAGAGGTCTATAAATTAATGAATGGAATGCAACGGGTTAACACAGATCAGTTGTTTACACCATCAAAAAGACTAGAGGACACGCAATGAAGCGACAATGTAACCCATGTAAGACTAATAAGAGAAAATATTGTTTCAGTCAACGCATAATCAAACTCTGGAATCCGTTACCGAAGGCTGTAGTAAAAGCTGATAGTGTAGTTGGGTTTAAAAAAGGTTTGGACAAGTTCCTGGAGGAAAGGTACATAAACCATTATTAAAAAGGATGCAGGAAATTCACTACTTATTCCAGGGTGAACATTTCAGAACCTGTGTGCCCTTTGGGAACCTGCCAGGTACCTGTGACCTGGATTGGCCACTGTTGGAAACAAGATACTGGGCTTGATGGACCTTGGTCTGACCCAGTATGGCATTTCTTATGTTCTTATTATCTGCAGGCGATTGTGTTGGGAGGCTGGTAGCTGACCACAGTTCTGTGCTAACACTCTGATCGGCCCCCACATATATATACAGATGCACAGCACTGACAAAAAATTACCTTCTGCCCTTCAGCACCGATCCCCTCTGGGCAGCTCCTGTTCTCCATTGGGAACTGTCAGTGGAGGACTGGGGCACCCCCTGGCCAAGTACAATGTCCAACTTGCCAGTCAGGCAACCCTCCCTCCCTTCCAGTGATATACAAGTTATAAGCCCGGCTAGCCAGTCGAGTCGCGATCTCCTCCCCCCCCCCCCAACCAAAAAAAAGTACTTCCTATATATATCCAGTCAGATGGAGGGGTCCCCTTTGCTCTCTCCCCCAATGCCATACCTGTAACATCAGTTGGTCTGGGTGTCAATAGGAGGAAGAGTAGTCCTCTCCTCTCCTGCCCCCGTCATCAGACATCCTCAGAAGGCATACAAATAAGCATTGTCTGCTTTTGGGGTATGCTCCTTAATGGGGTCATTTCGTCCCGTGAATAGTGGGAATGGACATCCTGTTGGGATTCCATTCCCGCTATTCATACCCTGCCTTCCCTGGCAAAAGACTCCCTGTATGAACAGCGAGTTTGTACGGGGAAGCCTAGACAGAAGCGGGAGAGGGCGTTCCAGAGGCAGTGTGGGGCTTGGGTGGGCTGTAACCCTGAACATACAGGGCCAATTCAGAGGTCAGCCCTGTATGTCTGAGGCCTCATAATTAGATGGGGGACTTATTCCACCTCAGAGGTGGAATAAATCCCCATGGATGTGGTGTTTCTTCGGCGGCAGAGTTGGAAGAAGTTCCCTGCAGCTGGATCCTGGCCACGGGAGGCCGGATAGAGGGTCCAGCTGTGGGGAAAGGAGTTTATCTGTGGATCCATTCAGGAGCCTGACTCCGCTACATGGGTAGTCACCGGGACATACAGCCATGCAGAATTGGGTCCCGACCTGCATGTCCAAGCACTAGTCCTAATTCTGATCCCATGGGGGGCCGCGGGATCAAAATAAGATCTAACTTTGGATGGCCCAATTCTGCCCGGATGTACAAAGGATGGATGGCCTGATTAGAATAGGCTTCTAAGCAGGCACCTATGATGTGTCTATGCAGCATGTTCTGCAAATTTAAAATTTAAAAGTGAAGTGCTTGGGAGTGTGGCTTCAGAGGGACTGGATGGCACATTCATGATGCTCAGGGTGGCATAGCAAATTTAAAATTAACCATAAAACATAAACAGATTAGACCACCCTAGAGAAAAGGAGGCAAAGCATACAAGTAAGAGCAATGGCTTTTGGAGCCTGGTTAATGTACATTTAATCATGACTATTTTATAAAGTCAAGTACTTGCTTTAACTACATACTCTGTTTGCATGTTGCTCCTCCTGGCAAAACTAGGCACAATCACTTCCACCAACCCTAGGGCTGGTACAAATTTCTGTGACTAAATTTCCTAAGAATACACATAGATTATAGTCTGTTATAATTTACATATGTAAATTTTCACTTCATCCATGTACATACCTACAGTGGATACCATTGGCCTGATGCACCTACTTATAGAATGGCAACCAGCTAAAGTGTGCACATAAAGGCCCATCCACATGCATAAGTCAATGAAAATAGGTGATTTGTGCATGTTGACAATGCCCATCTTCAGGCAGCTCCTTTTAAAATCAGCCTAAATATGCACACCGTACATATAACACAGCTAATTCTGGAGAATCTGAATCTTGAGAATCTGAAAGGCGGTATATAAAAAATGTTAAATAAATAAACAAAAATAAGCCATGGCTTTATTAACAGACAAGACATACCATAGAGTTGGTGCTTACTGACATATAGGGGTTTGTTTACAAAGCCGCGGTAGCGGTTTCCAATCGTTATCAAAGCCGCACCCCCATTGATTTCAATGGGGCCGCGGCTCCGATAACGATCGGAAACCGCTACCGCGGCTTTGTAAACAAGCCCCATAATTACACTACTCAAAGATAAGACAAATAAATAACCAACCAATGAGGATCCCAATAATCAAGCCAGATGCACAATAAGCAAATGATACTGTGGAGCACAGTCAGCCATTTGCCATTTCACAAGCTGATATGACCACTTCAGGTACAAAGGGCCAGTAATGGTCATGCAGTGTTAAGGTCCCAGTATATCCCTACCTCATAAGCCAGGCAGTTCCAGTTTCCCAAACAAAGCACTAATAATCTTTAAAAATTCCTAGTATGTGGGATGCTGTTCTAATCGATTTACATGACCTCTTGTGCCTTAGAAGAACGAGTAGGGTTTACAGTCCAGCAATAATTGAACCAGAGGTACTGGCAAATAGATTTCTTTATGCTTGGATCAGATTTTGTGGATAAAATACAAAAGGTATATCTTTTGTTTGCATAATCATCATTTACAATGCAAAACTTCAATGAAACTGGGATACGTGAATTAATAAATTGCAATAGCGTACAGAAATCAGAATATTTTCATTCTACTTATACAGAACACTAAGCAAATCGCTAGAATATAGCCTCATAGAGAAATGTACACTTCCTTGGTTAGTTGGCAGATGAACAAAGAAAAAAAATACATAATGTTTTTCTGTATGCCCATTTCAGCAGGATTTTGCATCTTATGATAGGAAACTGTGCAAATTTAATTTAAAGCAGCAGTACTAGTGGGAATCTTTAAAGTGTTTCGGCATTTTTTTCCCATTTATCTTTCTTCTTGGAGTGTTGATAAATGCTTTATAGATGTCATTTGCAAGCTGCTCTAAGGCTATATATAGCTATAAAAGATGAGTTATTTGATGGGGTACATTTAATAAACATGAAATTTTGGGTTTGTATACACTCCTCCAAACCCCCAGTCCAAATAAGCATTTAGCTGATACTTACTCATGTCTCAGAGCAGGTGTAAATGCTGATATCTAGAATTTATGAAGTAAATGTTTATTTCATTTGTTAGACAGGAAATACAATAATACTTTTCAGGCACACATATGCTACACTGAGATTATGTCCCTTTGAAAAATGCAAGGCCGCGGGCAGGGTCCCGGCGGCCACCCATAACTGGGTACTGTCGTCAGCACTCCCTAGTGACCAGTGGCTCTAAGGGTAGGCTGAGAATTTTTATTGTTTCAAGGAGGAAAGGGCTCTTTAAGGCCAAGTGCAGGTTGGTCTTTGTAGTCCAGCTCCTTGTGTGAACAAATTGTATAAGCCAAATAGAGGGTATTAAGGCTTTTATTTCCCCTTTAACGCAAAGGCTCAGTAAGGCACAGAAATAAAGAAAGTCCTTTCTTTCAGGGTTTCACCAAACATAAGCAAGAAGAAAAACTGTTACAAGTTTCACAGTTGATTGGAGAGATTAACTGAAAGATTCTTTTATTTCAGAGCAACTTAAATAAGCAAAACAGTTCTCTGGCATTTAGCACAAAACATGAGCATTCTCAAAGCAAAAAGGTCTGTTCAATTCACAGTTCTGCTAATGACTCAAGGCTGCTAGCAATACACAAGGTACAATCCATAAATTCATCTGGAGGCATGGGAATAGGGTTCTCTAGGTCTATTTCCATGGACTCTGGGTCATTGGCCTCTCCCTCTGAATTGGGTGTCTCCCTTGCTGCTATACTTTCCCAGACTCTGTCTCTGTTTGCTTGTTTCCAATAGGGCTGTTCTAAGGCTCCCAAACAAACATGGCCTGTTCTTCTGCCCTTAAATACTGGTTTGTAAAGCTCTGACTTGTTTCCTTTTCTCCTGCACTGAGCATCTGTTTCACCAGAACTTCTAGGAGATAAACTTTCTTTTATAAATGAAGTGGCACCATACCTGGGCTTCCTCCTGTAGCCGGTATAACTGGAGCTTTCTCTCTGAGGCACCTCTTTCTGGAAACAGGCTTTCTCTTGGAACCTTCTGATCAGTGCTTTACCTTTCTGTAGTTCAGGAAAACCTGGTGAGGAATCCGGATTTCCTTGCTTCCGGGTAAAGGTAGCTCTGCTATCAGAACCTTTCCTTCTTGTACCTCTTAATCCTGATTCAGACTCCTCCGGTGAGCGTAGGCCTTTCTCAAAGCATGGCTTTCTCCTCCCAAGCTCTTTGCCTCTGTGGTCCTCTGCTACCGAGTCTCTCTCCATACTGACTCTCCTTGAGCTGTCTTTCTTTCTGACTTTCTCTGCTCCTTTTCCAGCACTTACTATTTTGGGCGTTCTGCTTGATCCAGCTACGCTGCTTTGGCTGGAGGTGTCACTCCTTCCGTCTGAAGTGCTTCTCCTGGCAGTCTCTCTCTGGACTGTCCCTCTCTGGACTGCTTTCCTCCAGACTGCTTTCCTCTGGACCGGTTCCTCCTGCTGGCCTGATTTCCTCTGGACCAGTTCCTCCTGCTGGCCTGCCTTCCTCTGGACCAGTTCCTCCTGCTGGCCTGCTTTCCTCTGGACCAGTTCCTCCTGCTGGCCTGCCTTCCTCTGAACTGCCTTTCTCTTATAAAGGCATTCTACCTTTGAGTTTCTCGGGCTTGTCGTCAGGTGCAGCTGATTAGCTCTTACATAATCAGTGGCTGGGTGTGTTAACTCAGCCTCAGTAGTTTTGCTCCTGCTCCCTCTAGCTGGGCTGCAAGGTAATTGTATCCTCTGCACATCAACAGCTCTGTTAAAGACAGGTTGTTTTTCTAAGTCTGCATTCTCAGTAGCTTCAGCTTCATGACAGTACTCGGCCCGGTGCAGGGACCCTGTGCGCGGCCGTCGGCAAGGGCAGCAGCAAGGTTGGGCGTGAGGAGGCACTTTAAGGTCATTAACTCCCCCGCGGGCATGAGCATCTGGGAGCAATTAAGGTAGGAGGAGCGGTATGTTTGGAGGTGGGAGGAGTCAGGCATCTGCAACGGATTGCCTGCTCCTCTGCGTCCATGTGGCTGCTGGTGCCTGCTTCCCTCCCTCCCACCCAGTATGGGGGATGTTTGATTGGGTGAAGGGTTGTCGCAGCACTGGGGGGAGTGGAATCCTAGAGGTTTCCGGGGTTCATGAGCCTTAGGCTATACTTGGGGCGGGGGTGGTGTACCCCCAACCCGGACAACCCATGACCAACTTTTGCTAATTACATGGCGAAGTCGGGGAAAAAGCGGTAGGAAGCTGGCCGTTGGCATGACTATGGCAATAGTGGAGGCAAGGTCACCTTGCTAATGGCATGGCTGGTGAGGCATTGCTCCACTATTTGGATTGTTAAGAGGTTATTATTGGTATGTAATGTTCAATTTGTTATAAAGGTTAATAATGCTGCGACCAGTTGTTTTTCCAAGAACAGTTTGGTGTGTAGCCTGTGGAAAAGGGGGGGGTGAGGGGTAAATGAGGGAGAGGGGAGGGTTGTGGATATTGGATGGGGCCCGGAGCACCAGGTCCAATCTACCTTGGTTACTGTGGGGAATGTTTACTAAGCTGGGCTAATGATTAGCATGTCCTATGTGCAACTAGGTCCCATTGAATAACAAATAGCACATGACAAGCATTTGCCCAGCTTAGAAAACATGCCTATGCATACCATGGACATACACATGTAAATGACAACTTTCATAAAGTCACTACTTCGTTTATATTTAGGCAGTTTTGTATGCCACCTTATCCTTCAATCAAAGTGGTCACAACACAATTGGGGGATACATTTAACATGAGGGGATATGAGACAGATATGCTAATATTCACAGGGAACATGGGCAATGGAGGGTTAAGTGGCTTGCCCAAGACCACAAGGAGCACCTGTGGGACTAGAAACCCCAGTCCTTCCGGCCCGAGGTTGCTGTCCTCTAGTGGGATTTGAACCTCTGACCTTCTTGCCTGAGGTAACTTGCCCCAACCACTAGGCCACTCCTCCCTACTACTTAGATGTACTATGCCATTTACACATAAACACCCACTATTTAGATGTGCAAATACTGTGCAAGATTTCTAAAATGAACTCCTTATTAAGTTAACTCAGTTTGCATATATGCAAATGCAGTGCATTGCATATACAGCTGTCCTAAAGTTAACTGGATAACGTATCTGGTTAAGTTTAGGATGCATATTGAGTGATCTGACTTAAATGGATGTTAGCTGACTATCTGACTGAAGTTTTATTACTTTAGCAGACAATGAATTCAAACAAATAAAATATATGAAATAGACTGCACAGATAGTAAATGATGGCAGACAAAGAACAGCATGGCCCAACTAGTCTACCAGTAAGATGATTAGCCTTGTAACTGCTGCTCCATGCAGGTGACCTTCTCTCTTGAAATTCTTTGAAGTGAGAATGTCACTTAAGTTTTGCTATGGGCAGAAATACTCTATACTTTGATTCCATCCACTTGCTAAATTGCTTGATATGTATTGCATGATTTTTGAGTTATATCACTGTTTTTGTCCCCACCAATCTCCACTCAGAGAGCATTCTAAACATCCACCACCCTTTCCTTGAAAAAAATGCCCTAATTCTGCTTTTAAATGTCATTCCTTTCAGCTTTATTTCATGTCCTCTGGTACCATAATATCTCTGTCTTTGGATTAAGGCTGATTGTTCTTGATCCAATTATCTTTAACTAAATAGCATTGGTCCTTTTGTGTTTTATGTTGCTATTATTAATAAAATGTAATGTTCATTCTGTTATTTATTTTTAATTTTTGACCCCTTTGTGTTTTATGTTGCTATTATTAATAAAATGTAATGTTCATTCTGTTATTTATTTTTAATTTTTGACTGAACAGGTGGATTCCCTAAACAAAATTATTTCTTGGTTCATGGAATTTTAGTTAAAATAAATATAACTACAGATCACAAAGGGGGGGGGGGGGTGTATAATAAAGTGTGCTAGCTAAGGCAGGCAGTCCAGTAAAAATCCTTTGCTAACTACTTAGCGTGCAATGGGCAGGGAAGGAAAGGCTTGAGGTGGAGAATGGGAACTGATTGAATACCGCAATTAGCACGAGGATGAATAGAGCGCACTGTCACTGTTGCAGTTAGCAAGGGTGCATTTACCGCTACCTTAATGAGGGACATTAAGTGCACCCACGTTCATTGCGGTTTTAGTGCAGAGAGGTTCTTCTCATCACAAAAACTGCAAGGGGCAGGTCCCAAAGTTAGCACGGGTCTATTTCACCTCCCACATTAATTTTTGCCTCTTAGTGTGTGCTTGGGTTCTGAATCTTAATGCACTTTAGTAAACATGCCCCATGGGTTTTACGTACTAAAGACATACGGGCTACATTGTGTTCTATTAGTTTATAATCAGTGATTTATGAACAGAGAACACTTGTGAATACAAATACTCCTCTCCAATTCACTCTCCATGTAAAATTTAAGCGCACACTATTGGGAGGCTCTTACTCATTAACATTTACTGGCATTTATAGTAATATGTCTTCCTTTTTCTGGACTGTCATTTTCCATTTTTAACCCCAGCAGGGCATTGTCCTGCTTCCTCTTCTTTCCATCCTTTGAAGCTCTCTGAGTCTGTATTTTATGAGGGAATGTTTATAACAGGGTGCCAAGGTTAGGCGCCTACATAAGCACCTGAGTAGGCACTATTTTTATAATGACAAGATAGTGGCTACTTGTTTTTATTAAAATACCAGCATATGTGGCTGGCAATGTGTCTTACAATAAGTGTAAAGCTTAATTAACCCTTAAACTATCTCCCAATTTAAACTTCCAAAATCCAGGGAAACAGACAAACACACATTTTTTGTCGGAACAGGTACCATGAGGAACAAGTCCTCTCGAGGTACTAAGTTCCTTTTTATCTTTTTTGAAGTGGAACAACCACTATAAAGGCCCTGAGAGAGTAACCTCCCAACACCAAAAGTAAACATTTATACGCATCTAAGTCATAAAAACTGGAAAGCTACTTAGCTGAGACAGCCAAATCGCTGTAATCATTCTCTATAAGTCCTCCTTCAGGGAGAAAAAAACATCCAGCTTTAGTCAAATACCGAGGAATCCAGCCAAAAATGACATTCACGTTATTCTGTAGTTCAGTAGTGTGGCAACAAAATAGGGGAAAACTCCTAAAAACAGGTAACCCAACATTGCGTTTCAGGCCACAGGTATTCCCAGCCCTTTCTCAAACCAAGTTGCTCACTTCTATACCGGAAGAAGAAAGCATTTTAAACACTCCAAACGGAGCACATGACCCACCACAATATCCTGAAGGTTCTTGGGAGACGTAGTATCAAATGGTCAGATAACACTCCACCAGTCAATAGATTGATTTAAACCTTTCGGGGAGATAGTGTTCAATGTGAATATCCAAAATTGTTCCCGGTAACTCAACAAGGAAGCACGATCCCCCCCCCTCGAAGCTTAGGGGGAACATGATCTAAAATCCTCCATCGAAGATCACAAAATGAATGATTTTTAATTTGACAGTGGGTCACCATTGGAGCTGATTCCACATTATTCAGAATACGTGACTTATGTTCCTGAAGTCTACGTTTCATCATTCGAGTAGTCTTCCCTATATAGATTTTTTCACAGGGGCAAATTATGGCATAAACAACAAAAGAAGTTAAACAAGTAGTAGCATGCTTGCTATAAAGGCAGCGATTAGAGGTTGGAATGCTCCAGCTTGAACCCTCTATGGTGGAGCAACAAAATTCACAAGTGGTACAAGAAAAATGGCCCACCATAGTACACACTATAGACGTCCCAGAATTATGAACTGTCCAATCAGCCAAATTCCTCCCACGTTGAAAGGCAATCATTAAAGGTTTTTCAAAACTTGAATGCAAGGAAAGAACTGGCCAGTGAGACTTTAGAATCTGCAACACCGTAGTCATATGAGGCATATATGGTAAAACACCCACATAAGATGTGGGACTTTGCTGTTCCGAAAAGGTTGATACATCCGGACAAGGCCACCATTCAGAAAAATTAAAACGCGCTCTACGATATGCTTTGTGGATGAGTGAAATCGGGTAACCCCGTTCACGTAAACGTTGTTTCAAATCATTAGCCTGTAGCTTAAAGTCCTCCAAAGAAGAACACAGGCATCTTAATCGTAGAAATTGACCTGTTGGGAGACCTCTTTTTAATGGACCCGGATGATAGCTTGAATAGTGAAGTAATGTATTACGCTGAACCGACTTGCGGTATAAGGTGGAATGAATTTGAGAATGTACCTTAAACAACTTCAAATCAAGAAAATCTATGGTATCCATATGATATTTAGGTGTGAATTGTATATCTGAGGACAAAGAATTTATCCACAAGAAAAAATCCTGAAGTTCTTGTGTAGTAGCAACCCAAAAAAAGAATATATCATCCAAAAATCTAGACCAAAGCCGGATATTCTGAAACCATGCAGAAGAATAAATGTAGCGGGTCTCAAACTCGGCCATATAAAACGTCGCAATGGAAGGGGCTATCGTAGCCCCCATAGCAATACCATATATTTGATGATAAAACTTACTTTCAAATTGGAAGAAATTTCTGGTTTAGACAATTTCCAATAAAGACAATACAAATTCCTTCGGAAGTCGAGGGGGCAGTATCAAAGGGACCCGTGAAGCCATATCTAAAGCTGCTTGTTGATTAATATTTGTATAAAGCGCCGTAACATCCATCGTCACCATCAGCCAGTCAGACTTATCTTCCGTTATTTCCTGTAATCAATGTAAAAAATGAAAAGAATCCCGAATATAGGAAGGGATAGTGGATAACAAAGGACGGAAAAATAGATCGCAAAACTTTGACAGCGGTTCTAACAATGAGTCCCGGCATGAAACAATCGGGTGCCCTGGCGGCCTCTGAATGTTTTTGTGTATCTTCGGGACCATATATAGCACCAGTAACTTAGGATATTTCTTATTCAAAAATTGATGCTCCTTCAATGTAATCCAACCAGACTGTAAAGCTGTTGCAGTTAAACCTTGTATTTCTTGTATAAGAGACGCCGTAGGGTCTTCACCCAAACACTCATAGTATTTAGTGTCTGAAAGGTGAGTTATAAACACCTTGATACTGACTCCGTTCTTGGATCACTATGGCCCCTCCCTTATCTGCTTGCTGTATAACTATATCTTGCCTCTGACTCAAAACATGTAATGACAAAAATTGTTGTTTAGATAAATTTGAAAAAGGAACAAAACTAATATGTTCTTCCATTCGTTGAATATCACGTAGAACCAAATTTTGGTAAGTTTCAATCGTGGCATCCAATTGACCCGGAGGAAGCCATTTAAAAGGATTTGAAACAAGTGAAGAATCTCTCATAGAGCCAGGAACAGCGCGATCTTGAAAAAATGTGTCACCCGAAGCTTTCGAAAAAACCGATACAAAGCCACTCGAAGTCGAAAAGGATCATAAGGGGTGGTCGGCACAAAGGATAGTCCCAATTGTAATAATTCTTGTTGGTCAACCGGTAAATTCAATCCAGATATATTTATAACTGAAGCCGCGTGTGAGATCTGGTGATTGGTCCCCTCCAACCCTCCTCTGCATGATATGGCCGGTATGTTTGAGGGCGGCCCCTGGAAAAAGGGCACCGGTATGCACCCCCCCCCCC
Organism: Ichthyophis bannanicus; assembly: GCA_033557465.1. NCBI lineage: Eukaryota > Metazoa > Chordata > Amphibia > Gymnophiona > Ichthyophiidae > Ichthyophis > Ichthyophis bannanicus. The sequence continues at coordinate 165,597,263 of CM066036.1, read as the reverse complement.
CCCCGGGAGCGATTATCTGAGGAACCAGTATCTGTAGAATCAGTAGTATCATCAGTGGAGTCCTCAAATGTTACTTGGCGTCTTCCTGATTTCTTCCCACCCGTAGACATGCGTTTCCTCCAAGTATACACCTGATTCAATTCATAATCCCCCGTGTCCCTTTTAAATTTTATGACCTTTTTTTGTTTTATAGTATCCTGAAATTGGCTCATTTGAGGTTCAAATTCCTTCCATTGTAATTGAAATTGGTCCACAGTTAAGGATTTTTTAAGAGTTTCTTCCATCTGTTGTAATTGAACTTTAACGTCTTCCTCTTCAGCTGTTAAGCGTTCCACCAAAAGGGCAATTAAATCCAACCCACATTTGTTCAAAATACTATCCCAAGTGGTGGTAAAATTTTTATCCTGCTGAAACATATGTGGGGGTTTCAAAACCCGCAATCCACGGGGTATCATACGTTGCTTTAAATATTGTGCCATGGCGGTAGCGTGTAATTGAACTCGTATTTGTTTTTTATGAAGGTTTTTAAAGTCCAGCCAGGAAGAAACTATAGACGAAGGAGGTATCTCCAATCACTTGCACCTACTCATGCATGTGTGTTCATGCATGCTTTATGTACATACGCATATAAGGTATTTTCCAATCTATGTGCATCTATTTAAACTCTACATAGATGGCACCCTTGGCTATGCCAAGCAGCAAATATGTGCCTTTATGCCAAAGTGCATACTTCCACACCGGTCAGTCTTTCATAAGAAGTCATCTACGCATGCACATGGCCACATGGCGCATGGATGCCTGTATAAAATGTCCTCCCAAGTGTTTCTGTTTAAGTTCTTTAGACACATCTCTGCATTTACTTGCCTATTCATCTGTGTGGTTAGTGAGTTGCATATTATAGAAGCAATTTTGAGAGTGCATGGTCTAGTTGTTTGTCATGTAGACACATCTTTGGACCTCAGCTAGACTTTGTTCTTATCCACCTAAACTACTCTGCCCCTTAGCCTGAGAATATTACTTTCAGGCATTTTTCCTTTAAGAGGATAATTTTTTTGAGAGATAACATTGTTATTACAATTTGTTTTCAGGTTTCTTGATTAGCATAGCAATATCAAAGAAGAGACTTGGAAAGCCTTTGTAAATTAAGAAACAATTTCTAGCAAGTTTAGATCTACCCATGAGCATTAAACAGTAAATCTGAGAGATTAATATTGTATTTCACATACCCTGGCTTAAGAGAGATGTTCATTATTGTCATGATATGCATCAAGTTAACCCTTTTGGAGGAATTGCCCTCTAAGTTTAAATCTACTCAACTTAGAGCTACTTTTCTCTTGAGAGCAATTTCTCCAAATGGGTTAACTTTGTACATACCATGATAATAATGAAACTCACTCCTAAGTCAGGGTATGTGGAGTATGATCTCAATTTCTCACATTTACTGTTAAAGCTCATGATAATACTTGCATCATGCAAAAGAGAGCTTCCTTCTGGAGCTCATAGGACATAACATGTATAGGCAACCTGTTAAGGTGTGATAGGAAATTCCTCTTTATCAGGCCCATGGCTCCCAATACAATGGGAAATATTTCTGTATTTTCCTGCCACATTTGTTGGTCTCTGAAAGCTTTTCTTCAAAGCTGAGGATCTTCTCTCTTTCCACATGATTTATAGAATAATTATGAGGTATGATCAAAAAGTATTGAGACTTGTACAAATAACACAAGTATAATACTGACAGTTGGAGTGTAGGAGTAGCCTAGTGGTTAGAACACTGGCTTGGTAACCAAGCAACCAAGGGTTGATTCCCACTAGCACTTCTTGTGGCCTTGGGCAAGTCACTTAACCCTCCATTGCCTCAGAAGAAAGGCCTGTCAATCTACGTCCGGTGATATTGCCAAGAAAACCCAGGAGCTTCTGGGTCACCAGGAGTCAGGACTGACTCAAAGGCACACATTGCATTGCAATACTGACAGTTATTACACTCAGTCTCCTTCAAAGCAGTCCCCTTCTGATAAAATGCATTTCCTCCACTATTCCTGCCATTGCTGGAAAGAATTTTGCAATGCCTCTTTCATTATGCTGTGAAGCTGCTGTGTCAAATTTTGCTTAATGGTCTCCAAGTCATTGAATATCCTTACTTTTGGTGGTAATTTCAGTATTGGAAACAAGAATAAATGACAGGATATGAGGCCAGGTGAGTATGGAGGCTGACAGACTTGCTTAATCTGGTGGTTGGTCAAGAACTGCTGGACAAGATGTGATGCGTGAGCTGGAATATTATCATGATAAAGCAACCATTCCCCATTCCTGCACAAATCTGGCCTCTTTTGATGAACTGCATTCTCAAGAGTCAGAACTTGGACAAAGTACTCCTTATTGATGGTTTGGCATTTTGAAGCATACTCAGGATGAACAATACCTTAGTAGTCAAAGAAAACTATGAGCATGACATTGACATTACTCCTCACCTGACAGACTTTCTTGGGCTAGAAGAGTTTGGAGTATTGCATTGTGAGGATTAAGCCATAGTTTCTGGTTCATAACCATAAATCCATGATTCATCACCAGTAATGATCTTTTTGATGAAATCTGAGTCATTTTCAATGCAGAGTCATTTTCAACACATTCCAACAACTCCCTGACTACAGACAGTCGATCTTTTTTTTGGTCAGGGGACAGGAGTTTCAGCACGAATTTTGCAGATACATGTCTCATCCCCAACTAGACAGTAAGAATGGACTGTAATGACCTGAAACTGATGTCCATGTCCTCAGCAAGTTCTCTGATAGTCAATAGACAATTTGAGTGTATTGAGGCATGCACTGTTTCAACTTTGTCTTCATACTTGTTCATAGATGACCTTACAGAACATTTGTCACTGTCAATACTTTGGCAGCCCTCTTGGAAACATTTGTACCAGTCAGAAACTTGAGCATGACTCATGCATTCATCACCATACACTTGCTGTAACTTGTCATATGTTTCTTTGCACGAATCTCCAAGCTTCTGGCAGAATTTAATGCAAATTTGCTCTTCACTTTATTCACTCATCGTAAATCCGACAAACTGCTTTTACACAATACCAAAGATCACATGATTAAAAAAAGTACATGTGTGCTGCAGCCATGCTACACTCTGCACATGCAGAGCACATAACTAGGTCACTACATGCTTAATAGCATTGTGGTGCAATGTATTGTTATATAGCTACACATCAAGTCTCAATACTTTTTGATCACACCTCCTACTTGGAACCAACAGCTCTATTATTAATGCCAATCTGGTATTTCTCTTCTTTACCACTATTCCCAGTTTCCTTGCATCCAGCTTTTAATCAGTTGGGGGAATGTCCCAGGCAATAATAAACTCTTTGTTCTCCATAATTCTCTTAGGATCCCAGTGCTTTCCCAAGTATTGTGATGCTGTAGTGTTTGCAAAGTGTCCAATGGATGAGAAGTGACACCTTGTGCGTCTTCTGCCACCAGCAAATCACAGTCACATATCAATACAGTCAAATCACAAGATGAGTAACCATTTCCAGCTAATGTTAAAGGATCTCGGGCCTTGCATGATTCACTTTGCAAACTGTGCACTCACATGGGACAGCTGTCATGGGAGGGTTGCACAGTTGGCACAGAGAGCTAAGCTGACCCAGCTGTGGATTGGCAGGTGGAAGACAGGCAATAAAATGTAAAAAAATCAGCACTGGACTATGAAGCCCATGAACCTGCTGCTTATCTGATGCATCCTCACACCCTCCAATACAACTTTGTGGTGCTGAGGAGTAAGAACACGTAAGACACGCGGAATACGAGTGGGTTCCAAAACTCCACCCTGACTTTTGCTTTTTGAATTGGCAACAATAATGGTAAAGTAAGGGAAAAGCTACAGAAGCAGCTGAACTCTGAGGAGATGTTGAATGGTAATGAAACAAGACTAACTTAAAGAAGTGCCCCTCCTATTTTCACTGTATGTTTAAATTATGGAAATAGGCAGAGATTCTGGTTGCTCCTGTGATCTCTCTTTTAAGGAAGCAGTTTCCAAATTGTGCAAATCTGAATTCACGTTCTTCAATGGCATTCTGCTTCAGAGGACATTTGTGTTGCAAGATGTCAATGGCAGCAAAGGACAAGGAATCATTAACAGTTTTGTTAAAACATGGTCTTAATTTGCTCTGGGTCACATTCAAAGTATGTTTTATCAAAGATTAGAAAAAAAGATTGCAAGCAAAGAGAATAATCATTTGAAGTTGAGATAGATGAGTGTGTTTAAAGCAGAGGATGTGGTAGTGGGGTGTGTTACTGTGTGTGTTTGATATGGATGGCGTTGAGTGATAACTTATTTTTTTCAAGAAAAATAACAGGTTGGAACCTGCAAGGGGATCCACCCCAATTGAATGGAGATAAGGAAGCAAGTTCAAAATGATTCAGGAGTGCTGACCTGGTGGAAAATCACCTCTGACAGTATCCAAACTTTAGATGCACTGGGTCAGAGACAATGGTAGACCTCCACATCCATAATGATGAATCAGATGTAGCCCGTTTATTTGCTGGTCTGTCTACAAAGTGATGAATACTTAATATTCTAAGTGTTAGCTAGTTCTGCAGTTTAATGGGGAAAAACATTGAGAAAAGTGATATACTTTGATTCTCTGGAATCCATCCGGATATAGCCTCTGTGCTAGTTGCTGATGGGAGAGTATATCTTTTGAGAATCTGTGTATGCAGATTTAAAAGCAAGTTGTAGAGAGAGGACAAGCTTCAGAAAACTATTTCTGGCATTGATGATAGGGAGATAAGGACTGATGGACAGAGAGAAGAGATGCTGAGCTATTAAGGGGAGAGAGAGACAGGCACTGGGATTTGAGAGGTGGATAATTAGATGGAAAGAGAAATTCTGGGCTCTGAGGGGAAGATAGAGAGTTAAATATGAGTGGATAGAGAGCGGGTAAAAAAGATATGGAATAAGGAGCTAAATGAGAAAGATCAATATGTCAGAGACAGAAATAGAAAGGGAATGGAAGAAGACAGAAGGAACAAGGAGAAATAGCAAATGGACAGCAGACACTGGAAAGAGTTAAGAGAAACCAGAGGAAAACAGAAAAGAGGCTGGGAACACTGTGATTGAAAAAGTAACTGCCCAGACAACAAATGCAGGAAAAAGGGAAATTGGTTTCTGGGGGGGGGGGGGGGGGGTGTGTTGTTTTTCTCCATCATTGCTATACATGTGGAATTTGACTTTTTGGGGTTCCCAGTACAATTATTGTCTTCCTATTTCTATTTCTAATGTGTGGCCCCTTGTTCTGTATTTAGTGAGGGTTTGTTTGTTTTGAGTGTGTGACTAAAGTGTGGCATTGTGTTAGCCTTTAGATTCTGTATTGAGATCTGTAGCAGTCTCCTGGTTTTTCCAGTAGGAGAGGAATTGGTGCTCTCTAAGATGTACCGCCTTTTCATAAATCAGATTAGTGCTGTGTGAGTCCTGGTATGTTATGTAATGGCAGGTTTGCTATTGGTTCCGAGAGGGTTTTTTGCAGAATTTTATAGTACTTCATCATGTATGTGGTAGCTGGTGATGGAGGCAAGTAATGTAGAAATCTTGTAGCCTTTATCTAATCCCACTGAACACATAAAGGAAGTTCATGCACTCGTTAAGTTATTGTTAGTACAAAAATGACAGAGACAGGTGGCATCTTATAGACTAACCAATGTATTAAGGCATGAGCCACAATAAACTGGTTAATCTATAAGGTGTCACCAGCCTCTATCATTCTTTCTCTCTAGACGAACACAGCTAACCCTCAGAAAATGTTGATCAGGTTGAGACAAACAAAAAAAGACTTGTGAAGGGATTCTCTGGACTCCCCCAGGGTGTGGGAGAGGTGCAGCACAGTAATCACCTCCGCAGCGCAACAGAAAGGTAACACGGACCCTCTAGGATCGACGTATGTCTGTTTTTGCCAGGTTTTTTTCTGTGCATACTATGAATTATCTCATCCGTAATTCATTGCAAATATCAATCTCTCCTCCTCGAGTTTCACATATGGTTCCTGGAATAATACTTTGTATTTCCTCCTTCATTTGTGCATTTGCCACTTGTTTTTCCTTGTCTTCTGATATAATTCTTACTTTCTTCTTATGTTTTTCAAATTCTGTTGCTTCCTTTCCTATGTACAGTTATACAGGTGGATTCGCTTTCTTTCTGCTGGTCGGAATGCCTGTCCATATTTAATGATGAAACAGGATTCTGGTCACTTACTTACATACATTAGCACTTTTTGTAAATTTGAGTCTGTTGATGCTGTTAAGTAGGCCTATGATGGTTGATTTATATGTATAATCTATTTCTGAGAGGTCATTTCCTTCTTCAGCTCTAGATATGTACTTTCTCAGCATACGCTGATTTTATAAACTTAGCCTTTATATGGTAGCTTGACTTCTAGTGGTATCACTGCAAGAATACTCCTAAAGGTCATTTTGAATCCAGCCTTGGCCCAGAAGTAAGTGGACATCACACCTGTTCAGATCCCTACACAATCATAGAGTGGTACAAGTAGGCCTGGGGTGTCCTATGAAGGGTGAGGGGCTGAGGATTGAGGAGCTGGGGATGGGGTGGAGGATCTTTGGGAAGCCTTGGGATTTGCTGTTGGGACGATATCTTCAGAGGGCAGTGCCTTTGCTGGGGGAGGAAGAGGGGAGGGGGATCCCTTGACTATGTTTCTTTTTTTAATGTGCTGGTCCCATTAAGATGTTCATGAGCAGAGAAATAGTATCAGCTGGAATTATATTGCAAAGTTCAATTCAAGCTATGTTTTTCCATAAAAAGAAGGTGTTTTGCAAACTTTGCATGTTTTGCATCTCATTATTAGGGAAAGTGTATTACAGTGAAGTAATGAGTATTACAATGAAATAATGCACAATTTTACCATTTAACATTCATTAGGGGGCAAAGTATTCATTATTCTCTTAACGTACATTACTAACTACTCCCTAAATCTTAGGAAAAAAAAGCATATAGAGTGCTCACAATATTACCTTAACATATATTAGGTACGGACATATTTCTCAACCTACCTAGGCCATCTGTTATATCTTGAATGACTGAGGAACTCTTGACAATACTGGGTAATTCTTTTTTTTGTAAAATTCAATTAATTTGCAAATTCAAATCTCACTCTATATAAATGGCTTTGCTCATAATAACATTTACAGACTGTCTTCCTCCAGTAGCTTTTAATTCTCAGATGTGGCACATAGTTTCAATGCTCCAAATGCACACTTGACCTAATTATCAAAACCACTCTTCATTAATATTTTTCAATATTACCTTATTGTACCTTACTGTATTGTAATGAGGTATTTGACATTTTCAAAATTGTGAAACATTATTGATTTGAAGCCTGCTGAATACAACTAAAGGACAACAAGCTGTCCTTTATGGACGTGTACTATGGTATTAGTGCTTGCTAACACATGCTAATTAATTTAAAAACATCTACAAAGCGCCTATCTCAAAATTGTTGAGGCTAGCAACTAAAATATGTAATAAAACACACATAAAATATATTATTAAAAAACATATCAAAACCTACAATAAAAGCTACCTGCCTTCTGGATAAACAATATCAAATTAGCAACAGTACCTAGCATCACCCTCCATTATAATTTGTTGATGCAAAGAGAGATTACAGCTTCAGATCAATTCATGTGGAAATGCTTGCTTGGAAAGTAATGCTTTTAGCTGTTTTCCAAAATGAGGCTGCATCAGCCATCACCCATAATGCCAGTGGTAGTTTATTCTATTTAACAGGACCAGTAGTAGAAAATGATCAAGTATAAATATCGGTCAAATACATCTGCGTGATTAAAGGGATTGGCAGCAGCTGAGTCCTATCAGAACTCAGTACATGAGAAGGTCTGAATATTTTAAGATCCAAGGTTAACTATAGAAGAGAATCCCAACTAAGGGCCCTAAATGTTGCTCTGGCCAGCACTTATCTGTTTAGGAAATCCTTCTATCTGGATAAGGGCTTTTAAATATCAGACCATAAGTTTATACCTGAGGCAATAGAAGGTTAAGTGGCTTGCCAAAGACCACAAGGAGAATTAATAAGATTTGAGCCCTGGCTTTGCTAGTTCTCAACCTCTAGACTATTCCTCTAATGGCATGATATTCTAGACAAATTTAAAACCAAAGACTGTCATATTGTCTTAAAGTCATCAATAGGCAACACTGGTTTCAATCTGCGCAACAAACTTAATCTAAAAAAGGTGGAAAGAACTACATTTTTCATCGACAAAGCTGAATCCAATATCACCTCCAGGCAGTGTCTTATCTACGATAGGTTCTGTTTTATACAGTTTTAGATAGTAAATGGAGACTGGAATTGAGCCATTGAAATCAGGATGTATACAATAACCGGGTACGGCAGACTCGTCACCTCCCGCCCCTCCCCCCCCTTTTGACGCCCCTTCCCCCCCCCCTCATTTCCAATGATACACACCACACCTTTTTGGGATTTGAACCGGTCACAGCTTTATTAACCTTTTAACAACCAAACTAAATTCCAAACCACATTAAAATTGCCCCCCCCCCCCAGCAGATCGAGCCCTCACCAGCCATGTGAGTAGCAAGGTGACGCCGTTTCCGCTTCCGCCGGGTCCAGGCCCCGACTATTTTGCATAGCCCTCCCTCTTCCGGCTTCGACATATTATTAGAAAAAACCTGAGGGATTGTCTGGGTCGGGGGTACCCCACCCCTGCCCTAATGATTGCCTCCGGCTCCAGACCCCGGAAACCTCTGGGATCCCACCAACCCCCACCAGCTGCAACACCCCAACACCCCCCCAAAAGCCTTTGACAATCCCCAAGCTAGGGAGGGCGGGCGGGAAGTCCGGCGCCTCCAGCTCCGACCCCAAGAAGGCCGGAGCTATGCCGTGTCCCCGCTCAGCCCCCCCCCCCCAGCCAGGACTCCTTCCTCCCCTCATTGGCTCCCGCGCCTTCCATCTGTCCGCGGGAGCCGATTAGTCTGTGGGACACATTGCGTCCCGCCCCCATGGCCCCACGCCGCCGTCAAGAGGGGCGGGCGCAACAGCCGCCCCCCCAGTTACCGCCGGCCGCTCGCACGTGGGCCACGCGGCCTCACCATAACCGGGTACGGTGGACCCGTCGCCTCCCGCCCCCTCCCCCCCCTTTTGACTCCCCTCACCGCTACCCCCCCCCCATCCTTTCCAATGATACACACCACACCTTTTTTGGATTTGAACCGGTCGCAGCTTTATTAACCTTTTAACAACCAAACTAAATTCCAAACCACATTAAAATTTCCCCCCCCCCCCAGCAGATCGAGCCCTCACCAGCCATGTGAGTAGCAAGGTGACGCCGTTTCCGCTTCCGCCGGGTCCAGGCCCTGACTATTTTGCATAGCCCTCCCTCTTCCAGCTTCGTTATATTAGCAAAAACCTGAGGGATTGTCTGGGTCGGGGGTACCCCACCCCCGCCCTAATGATTGCCTCCGGCTCCGGAACCCCGTAAACCTCTGGGATCCCGCCACCGGCTCAGTACACCTGTCTTGAGCCGCCCCCCCAAGGCTAAGCTGCGACCAGCCGTCCTCCCTTGTATACTACCTTCCCAAGGCCTACTGCCAATCGTTCAGGAGCAAATCCATCCCAACCATGGATAGATGCACTCCATCCTGCCTATATAAACCCGCACAAACAATTTCGGCCCATGGGTGCAAAATCTGGCACCCACCGTGCTCCCCCACCCATCTGCCACTCTGGCGATTAATTTTGGCTAGGCCCCTCAACCATCGCCGCTGATCCCAGCAAGCAGGCCTTGGAATGATATCCGACCAAATGAGAACTATGCCTTTGAACATTGATAACACCTCCCCCAAGTCCTTGTGAACTGCACGAATTAACTGCTGGCAAGTCCATGAAACCAGGTTGTTGCCTCCCAGGTGTAACAACAAGATGTCTGGCGCCCCTCTTACGCGCTGGTGGTGCCGCAGCAAAGGTAAAAGCCGGATCCACCGTAGTCCGTGCTCGCCCAGCCATGAGACGGTCACCCCCGAAGCCTCCAGTCCGATATTCGGCCCTACTGGCCGTGTTGCTGCTCGCCGACCAGCCCAGTACACAAACGAGTGGCCAATCACCCAACAGCGACACGAGCCTTGCCCCACTTCTGCAAAAGAAAGTAATTCGACAGTTAGAAACCCCCATATCCCCCATAAATGCACAGAGCTCCGGAACGCCGGTGACTTCCATCTACCAATCCGCTGTATTTCCCGCTCAGGCAGCCCTTCCGCCGCTGCACTGGTAGCTGCCCCGATGCGGAAAGAGTGTATCCTCACCAATCCACCACCACGCCAGCCACAATACCACTGTAAACTGAAATCGCGTAAGCACCCACGCGTCCTCAGGGATAACAAGACTGCATACGCCACCCGGCCACACTCGCAAGTATGACTTCAGCAGCGTAACCGGGCACGTAGGTGCCCCACCTACTGCTCTCAAAACTACCCAAGTTCCTTTCCCCGTCGGAGCCATCTTGGAACGCGCTAAGCGGATACGAACCCCGCCCTCCGCCAGCTTCACCTGCTGCAATTGCAAGCCCCCGCCTCTTCACCCGACCAGACTCCGCCACCAACTCCCCCACCCGAAAAGCGCCAAAAATTGCTACCGCAAAACCGCCCGAAAGAGCGTGCCTTCATATGGGGACGATACCAACTGAGTTAACGCTAGACACAAATGCATCAGCAGGTCATGCGTAATAGGCCGCCTCCCATCACCCAGCGAAGGAAAGACCGCTCCCAGCCCTGCAGCAGCCTCCGCATTAAAAATCCCCCACAGCAGCCCCCCACCCAACCACCTGTCGAGAAAAAGGAGAACCCCGCCAACTGCATCTGCACCGTTGCCCGTGATAATCCCGCAGCCTTTGCTGCCAAAACATACTGACCCAATAGCTGATCCGATACCAGGCCCTGCTGCCATCCCTGATCCGCCAGGAACGTCACCACATTGCTGCAACCCCGTTGATACGCGGCCCATGTCGCCGCCGATACTGAACTCTTCAGCAGGTCTGTCATTTCCCGAGGCCAAGCTGCCATAAGTGCTCTGGGACCGATGCCCCCACCTCTTCCGCCTCCGGCGCCAAGGTTCGAAACAGCTCCCACATAAGACGGGAAAGAGCATAGGCAATTTTGTTAGTACACCCAGGAATATGATGAGCCCTCACCACCACATTCAATCGCAAGCAAGCCAACACCACTGGCCACATTAAACGGCTACTGGCCTGAATCGTGGGGCATAATTATTGATCACGCTGACTACCGCCGCATTGTCACACCACCACACCACCTAACGATTCCGAAGTCTGTCCGGCCACAATTCCAAAACCACTAGAATCGGAAACAACTCCAGGAAGGTGATATTACTGGTAATGTCTGCTTCCCGCCATGCCTGTGGCCACCATGCCGCACACCAAGAGCCCCCAAAGTAAACACCCAGGCCCCACCCCCCAGCCGCATCGGTAAACAATTGCAACTCCCAACTGGACATCGCGGACTCCCTCAATGCCGTAGTACCATTGAAATTCCTCAGAAACTCATCCCAAACCCCCAAGTCGGCCCGCATACTCTGCGAAACCCTGATCCGATGATGAGGTTCCATAAACCCAACTGTAGCTGCCGCCAGCCGCCGCAAAACACCCTCCCCATCGGAATTACTCTACATGCAAAATTGAGGGAACCTATAAGTGCCTGCATCCCCCATAGTGTCAGCTTACTTGAGGCCATCACATTCCCCACCAAAACCCTCAGCTTCGATACCTTGTCTGCCGGCAGCCACGATACCATGACTACCGTATCCAGCTCCACCCCCAACAAAGTAATACTCATCGCTGGGCCCTCTGTCTTCCCAGCCACCAACGGGACACCCCACGCCTGGGCCAACTGTACAAATCCCTCCAGTAACCTCTTGCACTGTCCCGACCGCGCTGCCCCCACAAACAGGAAGTCATCCAAGTAGTGCACTACATTTTTTCCACCCGACTGCTAGACAAACGCCCAATGCAAAAAAAGTGCTATACCATTCGAAATATGCACAGGATATCAAGCGGCCCATTGGCATGCACCTATCAAAATAACTGTTACCCTCAAAGCAAAATCCCAACAAATGAAACGCCGACGGGTGCACCGGCAACAAACGGAATGCTGATTCAATATCCACCTTCGCCATCAAGCAACCAGGTCCACAGTGTCTCAACAGCTCCACTGCCTCATCGAACGATGCATAGCACACCGCACAAAATTCCTTTAGGATATGGTCATTAACAGAGGAACCCACGGGGGAGGACCAGTTATGAATTAACCGGTACTTCCCAGGCTCCATTGTAGGTATTATCCCCAACGGGGAGACGACAAAGTCCTCAAATGGCTGCTCCGCAAAGGAGGGGGGGCCCACCACCCGACCCAACCCAATCTCAACAGCCAACTTATCTTGCACCATATGGGCAAACCGTCTAACCGAGGGTGAATTCCCAGCTTTGCTCAAGGCCACCTTACCCACCACTGGAATCTGAACCCCTCCTGAAATTCCTCTTCCAAAACAACTCTGTCCCTCCACCTGGGATACTTCCTCAACCACGTTCGCATCACTTTGATCTTCATCGGAGTTGGAGCTAAGCTCTGCCAGCTCCTACTGCTTGGGGAGTGGGGCCATGGCACTGACCGTTCCTTACGTAACACATTTAAGGGCAGAATTCCCCCCATTGCAGACTGAACAGGCATGCCGAACTTGCCATCTGAAAGGGCCGCCCCGCACCCAATGTAGTGACTACCCACTCCGCAGGCCGCTTGCTATCCCTCCGCTCGGTCGGACCGCCCTCTGCGTTAACCATAAATTGACATCCTGCGTCCCCCAAGTCAAAAGATGATTTTCTTCGATCTTATCGCGGAACCTCTCACCATAGTTGAGCCATGCCCAACCGTCATGCGTTTACAACGCCTTTAAGATGGAGTCCGCATAAGCCAACAGCATCCCCTACTGATACGGATGCAGGTGCCCCCATACACTAGCAAGACGCAAAAAGGCCCGTGTCCAATTTACTACATTCCGCGCTACTCTCCAAACCCACCCGCCTTCTCATCCTCCTTCCTCTTCCTTCTACTGTCCCCCGACCGTTTCCTACCTTCCAACAACCGGAAAATGTCAATATACCGCCTCTTCCGAATTTTCCGCTGAAAATTCCACGGCATCCCTTCCCATAACTCAGAGAATGCTGCCACCATAGGCATCGCCCCGCCCCCATCCCCATCCCTACTCACACTCTCCTCCGTCGTAGACGAACGCGACGACGACTCGGTGGACGAAGTGGAAGAGGACACCGACTTCCGACGCCGCCGACAAGAATGCCTCCACTTCCTTCACACCTTCTTCCCCCACCTCCAGTCACCACTGTCCCGCCCCCCACGTCTGCACCCGATTGAGCTACCAACTCACCTGCCAAACCCGACGCCTCTTCCGTAGTCGTACAGATCCCCTGCTGACTTCCGTGCACTGCCAGCCGGGGTACCTGCGGAGAAAATACAACAAAAAGCGAAGAGGCGCCCACCAGTGCCCAAGGTGGCTGCCACACCCCCATCCACTCTGCCCGCGAGGAGCCTTGACCCCCGCCCTGCCAATGCTCCCAAGCTGTCGGAGACCCACCTCCCGCTACCCCCTGCCAGCTAGCCGTATCCACCAACCCAGGCCAGTCTCCTCCCACCATACCTCCCGTCGCGCACACTTCCCCTTCTGGAGGAACAGACCCCAAGCTCGGGCGTCCATCCGAACCCCACATCTCCCCCAGCCCCGTAGCTTCCCTTACTCCCCTGAATTCTTTGCTTCAGTCTTTACTGAGGAAGATGTAGGGATGTTACCCATGACTGAAGTGGTATTTAAAGGTGCAGAAGAATTGAAGGAAATATCGATACATCGGGAAGATGTATTACAACTATTAGATAAACTGAAGAGTAGCAAATCACCTGGGCCGGATGGTATACATCCAAGGGTGTTGAAAGAACTGAAATATGAGATAGCAGACCTGCTATTAGTAATCTGTGAACTATCATTGAAATCATCTCTAATACCTGAAGATTGGAGGATCGCCAATGTAACACCAATTTTTAAAAAGGGTTCCAGGGGTGATCCGGGAAACTACAGACCGGTGAGCCTGACATCAGTACTGTGAAAAATGGTAGAAACCATCATAAAGAATAAAATTACTCAGCATGTAGATAGTCATGACCTAATGGGAGACAGCCAACATGGCTTTAGACAAGGAAGATCTTGTCTTACTAATTTGTTATGTTTTTTTGAAGGTGTGAATAAACAGGTGGACAAAGGTGAGTCGGTTGATATAGTGTATCTGGACTTTCAGAAAGCCTTTGACAAAGTCCCTCATGAGAGTCATGGGATAGGATGCAGTGTACTATTGTGGATCAGGAACTGGTTAAAAGATAGAAAGCAGAGGGTAGGGCTAAATGGCCAATTTTCCCAATGGAGAAAAGTGAATAGTGGTGTACCCCAGGGATCTGTGCTGGGTTTGCTGCTTTTTGACATATTCATAAATGACCTGGAAAGTGGAATAACGAGTGAGGTTATCAAATTTGAAGATGACACAAAACTATTTAAAGTTGTTAAAACCTAAGAGGATTGTGGAAAATTGCAAGAGGATCTTGATAAATTGGAAGACTGGGCATCAAAATGGCACATGAAATTTAATGTGGACAAGTGCAAGGTTATGCACCAAGGGAAGAACAAGCCAAACTATGGTTACACAATGCAAGGTTCCACATTAGGAACCACCACCCAGGAAAAAGATTTAGGCATCATTGTGGATACCATGTTAAAATCCTCGGCCCAGTGTGCAGCGGTGGCCAAGAGAGCAAATAGAATGCTAGGTATGATAAGGAAAGGAATGGAAAATAAAACAAAAGATATTATAATGCCTTTATATCGTTCCATGGTGAAACCACACCTTGAATATTGTGTGCAATTCTGGTCGCCGTATCTTAAAAAGGATATAGCGATTTTAGAAAAGGTTCAGAGAAGAGCCACCAAAATGGTAAAAGGTATGGAAGGATACTCCTATGAAGAAAGGCTAAAAAGGTTAGGGCTCTTAAAAGAGACGGCTGAGGGGAGATACGATAGAAGTCTATAAATTAATGAACGGAGTGGAACGGGTAAGCGTAGATTGATTGTTTACCTTATCAGAATATAGAAAGACTAGGGGACATGCAATGAAGCTACAGGGTAAACTATTTAAGACTAATAAAAGAAAATATTTTTTCACTCAACCTGTAATCAAACTCTGGAATTTGTTACCGGAGGATGTAGTAAAGGCTATTAGTGTAGCTGGGTTTAAAAAAGGTTTGGACAAGTTCCTGGAGGAAAGGTCCATAAACCATTATTAAGAAGGGACCCAGGATATCAATGCTTGAACCAATACAAGCATTGTGGAACCTGTGTCCCTTGGGGAAATTGCTAGGTACATATGACCTAGATTGGTCACTGTTGGAAACAGAATACTGGGCTTGATGGGCCTTGGTCTGACCCAGTATGGCATATCTTATGTTCTTATGTTATGTTCTTACTGATCCTCCTCCCCCCCTACCCCACCCCACCCCCCGGCCCACCAGGCCTTCCCCAACCGGCTCGCCCCCACACACCTCTCCCGCTACCCCGCTCTGCTCCCGCACTGCCCCCACCCCTGGCCTACTGCCCTGACGTATGCCATACCCTTGCTAGCTGCTCTGCCCCTACCCCCGCCTTGCCCCTTTCCCCCTTTGCAATCACCCCCTGAGGCCCAGCCCCCTGCCCCACGCTCCCTCTGGCCACCTGCGCCATGCTAGGAGCCGACACCAAAAGGTCCTCCCCCGCACCTCCCTTCCAGGCCTTCTCCCCTGCTTGCCCCTTTCCCCCTACCCGGACCGATTTATTTTTATTTTATGTTATTTCCTTTTTTTGTTTGTTTGTTTTTTTGTTTGTTTATAAGAGCTTAGTTATGCTCTCCGACCACCGAAAAGGGCCATCTGCCCCACTTGCCTTCTGCTCCCCGACCTCACCACGTGTGCCGCGCCCATCTTCCACCAGCCCGCAGCTGAAAACACGTCTGGCGCCTCCAGCTCCGACCCCAAGAAGGCCGGAGCTATGCCGTGTCCCCGCTCAGCCACCCCCCCCTAGCCAGGACTCCTTCCTCCCCTCATTGGCTCCCACGCCTTCCATCCGTCCGTGGGAGCCTATGAGTCCGTGGGACGCATTGCGTCCCACCCCTACAGCCCCACGCCGCCGTCAAGAGGGGTGGGTGCGACAGCCGCCCCTCCCGGTTACCGCCGGCCGCTCGCACGTGGGCCACGCGGCCTCACCATTCTGTGGTATTTAAGAATAGGCTCTGCCAAATGTTGAGCCTTTTCTAAAATACATATAAGAACGTGCAGGAGTGCTTGTGTATTTGCTGACATGTAGAATAGGAGAAGCCATTTTACAAATCTACATGTGGGAAAAATCAACATAGGGAGTCTGATAACTTAGACGTGTTATGTTTGTATTTTGCAAACCTGTATGTTCAAATATTGCCAATTAAATACAGAGATCACTATCTTTCAGATTGGAGAAGAAAATAATGGGATATTAAGGAGGCTGCCCCCATAATCCCTCCTGTAAAGGGCTGGCCTAAACAATCAGTTTTTAAAAACCTATATGTGTCGGGGAGCAGCTATAAATCAACACATGGACAATTTTGGCCATGCGCGTGCATCTGCTGTATGAAATGGGGAACACGTGTAGATTTTTGACTTGCTCAGGCTACTCCCTAACAACACCCCTAGCACTCCCCTTTGCAATTTAGACTTATTATGGACATACATGTATAAATTTAGCCCTTTCAGAAATTTTTTACATACAGATTTCAAATTCTGTATGTAAATACCAAATTTTCTACATGGAGAGTCCAAACAAGGCTTTTAAAATAACACCCAATGTGCATTAAAGGCAACGGGGTAAAGCACCGTCCCAGCTCCTGCCAGCTGACTTGCTCTGTGACTCCGGCCCAATCGGGGCTGTGGGAGGAGGAGCAGCAGCTGAGAAAAAGCAGCCCGCGATCGGCGGGAATGTCGCCATCTTCACTTCCCCCTGCAACGGGGTAAAGCACCGTCCCAGCTCCTGCCAGCTGACTTGCTCTGTGACTCCGGCCCAATCGGGGCTGTGGGAGGAGGAGCAGCAGCTGAGAAAAAGCAGCCCGCGATCGGCGGGAAAGTCGCCATCTTCACTTCCCCCTGCAACGGGGTAAAGCAGCGTCCCAGCTCCTGCCAGCTGACTTGCTCTGTGACTCCGGCCCAATCGGGGCTGTGGGAGGAGGAGCAGCAGCTGAGAAAAAGCAGCCCGCGATCGGCGGGAAAGTCGCCATCTTCACTTCCCCCTGCAACGGGGTAAAGCAGCGTCCCAGCTCCTGCCAGCTGACTTGCTCTGTGACTCCGGCCCAATCGGGGCTGTGGGAGGAGGAGCAGCAGCTGGGAAAAAGCAGCCCGCGATCGGCGGGAAAGTCGCCATCTTCACTTCCCCCTGCAACGGGGTAAAGCACCGTCCCAGCTCCTGCCAGCTGACTTGCTCTGTGACTCCGGCCCAATCGGGGCTGTGGGAGGAGGAGCAGCAGCTGAGAAAAAGCAGCCCGTGATCGGCGGGAAAGTCGCCATCTTCACTTCCCCCTGCAACGGGGTAAAGCACCGTCCCAGCTCCTGCCAGCTGACTTGCTCTGTGACTCCGGCCCAATCGGGGCTGTGGGAGGAGGAGCAGCAGCTGAGAAAAAGCAGCCCACGATCGGCGGGAAAGTCGCCATCTTCACTTCCCCCTGCAACGGGGTAAAGCACCGTCCCAGCTCCTGCCAGCTGACTTGCTCTGTGACTCCGGCCCAATCAGGGCTGTGGGAGGAGGAGCAGCAGCTGAGAAAAAGCAACCCGCTCTCAGGCAGGCCCGCGCCTGTCGGGCCCGCGCCTGAGGGCCTCGCCAGAGGGCCCTTTGGTGTGGCCCTTAGGCGTGGAACCAGTCAGAGGTCACTCACAAGCTCGGAAGTCACAACTAAGCAGCAACAGCCGAAGGCCCCCGAGAAACAGCAATAAGCCACAAAACCAGAGACTAAGTATTGACTCACTCCATTTGATCAATACAAATGATAATACCTTAACTGCTAGATATGATGTATAATGTATTCCAATACCTATGCCCAATAAGTATAATGTATAACGTAGTTTTGTTATCAACTCCATGGTACTAGACTATGTATACAATATACTTGTTCTACCCTACTGCCTGCTACTAAGTATCTTTCACAGAGCATTCTCCACTAAGTAACTAACTATTGTTACAAAGTACATACAGTGCAACAATCTAAGCTAGCTGTTTACCTGAAATTTACCAAAGTATATACATAGCTGTTACGTTATATATTTCACTGAAATACCTTATACAGATGTTGTTCACTGAATTAGCTTGCTGATCTTTATAGCCTATACTGATGTTTACATGCTGAAGTAGCTTACTGTAGTTCATATATAACCGCTCAAAACAATAAGGGGACTCATTCTACTGCAGACTGCCTTACTGTTCCATTTTAACTTATATTTTCGCCTACTGTACCTTACTACTATATTGAGCCTTATTTCTACTTGTACTGTCACATTACAAAAGTAGTACCTTCCCCACACACAGCAAAACCAACACAACAGCCACCAATCCATTATGGCCATCCCACTACTTACCCCTACTACCTTTTTCCTAGCTTTAAACACTTTGCAATGCTCCATAGCCCTCTCTACCGGGCAATACTATATCACCACCTTACCCTACCTGGGTAAGAAGAACCAATCTAACTCTTACTATTCCGCAACCAGCTTCCCACAACACCCGCGACAATCACACCTGCTATATGTGGCCCTCAATCACTCAGACAACCTCAAAAAAGCTCCACCTAAAACTCAACTCTTCCTCAATTGTGCCCTTATAAACTCGCGCTCTGTGCGCAAGAAATGGCCAGTGATACCGGACCTGATAGCAGTACATAACCTGGATCTCCTCATGGTGACTGAATCCTGGCTCAAGGATACTGACACAGCTCTCATAAACCAATTAATACCTTCCAACTTTTCCATCCACACATGCCACAGGACTAATCGAAAAGGCGGTGGAGTATTTATCCTTTCAAAAACAGACTTAGAATTTCGACTTCTCACATCCAAGAGCTCCACCCATGCGGACATAATCACCATTGCCAATAAGGACATCACCATAAACCTCATTTACAGATCCCCCTCTTCTCCTCCTGAGGTTATCTCTACATTTATTGACTTAGCTTGCAACCCAGCTAACCCGCACAGCTTCAATTGGCTGCTTGGAGACTTTAACCTACCCTCCCTGCAATCCAACCAAGCAGATGCCTTCCTAGAAGCCATGCAAATACTCGGTTTTGATCAACTTGTAAACACTTCCACCCACAATAAAGGAAACCTACTGGACCTAATCTTTGCGCCCCACGCTGTATTCAGCCAAAACTCCAGCCTTAACACCACTATCACTTCCATCCCCTGGTCCGATCATAAACTAATCATGTTCCAGATGCCCACTCTTCACTCTAAGCATCCACCTAACAACCCCAGTACAGAATCCAAACCTACCTCTCAATTCAAACCACTGGACAAAGAAGATTTCATTAAGCATGCCTTACCACTACTCAATTCAATGCCTTCTGACCTCGGAGAAGCAATCACCAACTGGAACACCACATTAAAGTCTATTGCACAGCTACCAGCCACAACCAAAAGCAACAAGACCAAACAAAACAAAAGACAGCCATCACCATGGTTCACAGCATATCTCCGTTCATCCCTCCTCTCCCTCAGGAAATTTGAAAGGAAATGGAGAAGATCTCGCTCCGAATCCGACAAAGTAACATACTTAAACCACCTCAAACTCCACCGTGAAACTATATATCTCAGAATGAGTGAATACCATGCTAATCTTCTCCTCCGCTCACTAAATAAACCTAGAGACCTTTTCAACATAGCAAAATCCCTAATTAAAGAACCATCACCTACTCAACTAGTTCCTATCCCCCCCCAGTCCTACGACGACTATCTTCAATCCAAGACCTCCATAACTGACACACTCCCAGTTACAGCATTATCCCACTCTTACACCTCATTTCCTCCAATTACAATGTTCACAACACCCTCTGAGAAAAACATTCAAGATCTCATCATCTCCATCAACACTTCTACAGCTCCAAGTGACCCTTGCCCAGCATACTGGGTCAGATCGCTGCGTGTCGAACTGAGCCCAATCCTAGTCAACATCATTGGACTATCCTTTGCAACAGGCTCGTTCCCATCTTTCCTCAAACAAACCTCTATAAGACCACTCCTGAAGAACTCTAGACTTGACCCACTAAAGCCTGACTCCTACCGCCCAATCTCGAGCATACCTCTATTAGCCAAAATAATAGAGAAGGTTGTTCAGAGACAGAAACAACATCACATCGATACCGCCTCACCGCTCGATCCCTGTCAACATGGCTTCAGGGAATCACATGGGGTAGAAACTCTCCTTACCACCTTAACTAATACATTGAATAGAAGTCTTGATAAGGCTGAAAACGGCTTTGCTCTAATATTCCTAGACATCTCCGCTGTCTTCGATTCTGTTAATCATAATCAACTTCTCGCCCGACTCCTTGAGAAGGGAATCTGTGGTCTCGCCTGGGAATGGTGTAGGTCATACCTGTCGGAGCGATGGCAGCATGTCAGAGTCGGATCCACCACATCCACACCTTTCCACCAACATCAAGGTGTTCTGCAAGGATCTTCCTTATCTGCGCTTCTGTTCAATGTATACTTACAGCCGATATGTGACATCATACGCACCTTTGATATCTCCTCATTAATCTATGCCGATGACGTTCTACTGTTTACTCCATTTAAAGTCAATCAACCAGACTTCACCAACCTTATTCACTGCTTCAACGCCATCACAGACTGGTTAGCATCGCAAAACCTCCGTATAAACTTCAAGAAGACCGAAGTTCTGTTCATTTCAAGAAACAAAGAATTCTCCCCCCCCATCCTCTCTAAAAGTAAGAGATGCGGACCTCCCTAGTAAACCATCTATTCGATACCTAGGGATTACTCTAGATCAGCATTATGAATTTAAGGAACACATTCAGAACATCACCAAGTCAGTCTACAATAAAATCAGAACGCTAAGGCACCTCAGACCCATACTACCTCACAACAACTTCCGGACCATCTTCCAGGCCCTCACACTACCTCATTTTGATTATGCAAATGTCGTCTTATATGGTCTCCCCAAGAACATCATTAATCCACTACAACTTGCGATGAATGCGGCTGCTAGAGTGCTCTGTGGTCTAGCAAGATCAGACCATATCACCCCAACTCTCATGGAACTCCACTGGCTACCAATTCATTGCAGGTTAACCTATAAAATCCTCATCATCACTTTCAAGATCATCAACAACCTTGCCCCCACGTCTCTCAATGATCTCATCTCCCTCACCCCAAAAAACAGAACGAAAAGGACAACAACGGACAACACCCTGATTATCCCCAAGGAGTCCATCAAATGTACCCAATCAACCAAGAAAAGGACCTTCGCCTTCTATGCACCTAAATGCTGGAATGACCTCACACCTGAAATAAGAGCAATTAAAGACCTCACTCAATTTCGCAAGGCAATCAAGCACCACATTTTACTTCTCCATTATGCACAAGCATCCAATCCACATCTGATCATCAGCACTCCTAAACCCACAAACTCTCACTCTTCACTCCCAATTCCCTCATAAGTAAGTACGCATCAAGTTCTCTTATGTCCTGCCTTAGTCCTACCTTAGTCTTCCTGCGAATACTAAAGAATCCAATATGTTTGTACATAGTTACAGTTTACCCTGTTGTTCCAAGATTAAGTTTTCTGTTATAATGTAAGCACACCAAGTCCAAGGTGTTTGTACATGTAAGAACCAATATGTTTGTACATAGTTACAGCTCCTACACCTATTGTTCCAAGTTTAAGTTTCCTGTTATAATGTAAGCACACCAGTGTCTTCTGATTGTGCAGCTTCTGTTACTTGTAAACCACACTGAAAACAAATAGCGCGGTATATAAAAGATGTTGAATAAATAAATTAATTAATTAATATACCCTTATACAATAGCAAGCTTTAGTCCTTTAATCTTTCTATATTTAATAACCATACATACTACATACCTATAGATATACGTGGGGTTTTTTATTAGCTGACAACACGTTGAGACATGCATTGCCAGATGGTGCAGGACCATGACAGTGCAGGATGATTCCTACACTAATTGTAATCCGCATTAGGGTCGAGAGTGGGTGCCACGTTATCATGTGATCACTTAACATCATCGCAATAAGTGGTTAAGTGCAGCCGTGCTAATGTGGTATGCAGTAAGGGACAGGGCTCCACGTTCACGACTGGAGAAAAGCTTTCCACACCCCGACAGTTAACACAGAGCTGTTGCACCTAACACACCATAGTTTTGGCACTTTTGGTACATTGGGTGCAACACCCTAGCACCCATTAGATAAAGGGCCCCATAGCTACATAGATCTGTATTTGTTGTTTCAGTACTTATAGTATATTTCATTCTGGTGCACTACTCTGTTCAGACTGTATATATAAATTATTCCATCCCATTTTATAGTTGCCTCAATAAATTACTAATGCACTGAGGCTTTACTATTTTTACACTTGCTTATACATGGTTTTCAGTATGTGCATATATTAAACAGAACACTAAAATTGATAATCTCTCTGTTTTAGGTTTTGGTAATATGTGCCGTTCTTTTTAAAGGCCTCCTGCATAAAATAAATGACGAGACCTTGGAAGCTGACATTTTAGTTGTTTCATTTAAATGTTGTATTGATCACACCTAATAAATTTGCTGAGACTTTGTTTAACCAGTCTCTTTATGCATGAGTTGAAAAATGTCCTTGCCTAATAAAACTGATGACATCACATACTATAATATATAATGGGGAAAACAAATCACAGTTACATCCTAGGTCAAAGATTTTGCCAGATGTTACAGCAAAAATCTAGGCTTATAAGAAATGAGAGAATATTTTCTCTAAATTGATAAATGCCAAAGTATTTAAATTGACAATATCGCTGTGGTGGTATTGGCCACAAGATTATGAGAGGCAAATTTCATTGTAGGATGTGCATTTTTTAAATCATTTTCTTTCAGTTTGTAATACAGCACATGCTATTTCACAGGTACTATTACAAGATTAAATGGACTGATAAACATGAAAATGAAATGATTTGGGGGAGGGGGGAAACCAAAATAAAACAAAAATATTTTGCCTGCACGCCTTGCCTTTAAAAATGATAACCCAAGTGTCCCTCCCTCAACATTTAGCCATTTTCTGCTTCTTACTTAATGTCCAAATCGAGACCAGTTTTAATATACATTGTACAGTTCTTCTGATAATGTTTGTGAGAGAAGAATGTCAGATAAAGGTCATGAATTCTTATTGTTAGCTTGTGATTAGTATCTAGTTTTTTCCTTTTTGGTTCCACACATTCAAATAAATTCTGTCTCACGTTCCAGACTGGAATGTATATTCTTGTTTTAACCTGGCCAATTTAAACTTCATTTTGTAAAGAGGCAGCTAAATATTTTCCGATTCAATATACTGTACATTAATATGCAGCCAGTTACTGAAATTCTCTCTTCTAACCTGACCTTTTACTGGAATCTTCTTATTTTCTTTCTAATATCGCAATGTTATTTAATGAACTATGTTGAAGGTTTTTTTTCAAGTTCAGTAGGTTATGTAATCCTAAATTCAGGAATAATTCACAGAAGAATTTAGAACAAAACAGAAAATATAATAATACCCCTGTATTAATCCATGTATTACCACATCTGGGAATATTATACATGGCTCTGATTATCTCGTCTCAATAAAGACGGAGCAGAATTAGAAAAGGTGCAGCAGAAGGGCAGCACAAATGATAAAGGGGATAGAAATTCAGTGGTATGAAGAAAATGCGACAGATTAGGACTTACTTCAAAGAAGACAGGACTGAGAAGAAACCAGATAGAGTTTGGGGAATTCATGAGTGGTGTGAAACAAGTTGATAGGAAATGATTATCAGCCCATTTCAATAGTACTATTAAAAACTCTGTAAAGCTAACAAGCAGCAAATTTAAATGAATTAAAAAAATATACATTTTTTTAGTCGACATATAATTAAACTATGAGATTTGCTGTTTGTCAAGTTATTAATCGCTATTAGCTAGATAGGCTTAGAAATTTCGACCTCCCACTTCTGGGAACGATTCATACTTTGAATTTAATGACTCTTTTCAGATAACCCAGCCTGGACACTGTTGGGGAATGGAGATATGATGTTGGGTTCGATGGCACGCTGATCTGACCTAGCTTGGCACTTCTTATTTTCTTAAAATGAGCTTCCAAAATGTGAGTATCAGAGAGAACATCAGATAGCTAAATGCATCTCTGCAATTGTCTGCAAATAGCCTGACAGAAAACAAAGAAATATATGAATTCAGCATCATGCAGCAATCTTAACTTGTTGAATGGAATCAGTTTGATTGTTCTTCATTGGCATCCAGGTTACACACATTGCCTTATTAACTATGGACTATACCATCAAAATGTCTTTTAGACTTGTGCATTTCAGGTTCCTGCATATTGCTTGTATGTGTATATATCGATTATTAATCTGTTAATTTATGCATTCCTTACAACTATATTTATTTTTATTTATTTAACATTTCTTATATACTGCCTTTCATGATATCAAGGCGGTTTACATTGAACAAACTGAAATTACATTGAACGGGACATTATAACTTGGAGATAACTATTTTACAGGGAACATGGGCAATGGAGGGTTAAGTGGCTTGCCCAAGACCACAAGGAACACCTGTGGGACTAGAAACCCCAGTCCTTCTGACCCAAGGTTACTGTCCTCTAGTGGGATTTGAACCCCCGACCTTCTGGCCTGAGGTAACTATATATAACTATATATAGTTAATCGTTCCCTGTAAATCAGTTTCAAATTGTTTATTGTAAACTGCTTTGACCCATTGAAAGGTGGTATAAAAATCTTGCTAAATAAAATAAATAAACTTAAATATACCCGCATACAAACAATTTGCACATGCTGTAGGCATGCAATTACAACAAAAACAAAAAATAGTTTGGTTTGTTTTCAATGAAAACAACTATAATCTTGGGCCTACCTATTGTCTTTTATCTTGTGCTTATGTTAGAATACAAGGGACATGTCTACTAAAGGTTAACACAAACAAATGAAATTAACGTGCGTTAGGTGCAACTGCACCCATAGAAATAAAGGCTGTGGACACTTAAAGTGTGTTAGTTTTATTAACATGTGTTAAAATCTTTCGTAAACATGGCCCTAAGAGTCATATCACTGAATTTTTACCTATGTATATAAGAAAGAGAGTTTTCAAAGTCATCTATCCAAATAAACAGCAATTAATGTCTAAAACTACCCTCATTTTGTCTTGCCAAAAGAAAATGCTGGGTTCCATAGTCCATGTCCTTGTAGATCAGTGGTTCTCAACCTTTTTTGTACCGTGACCACTTTTACCATTGGTCAACTTGTACTGACCCCCAATGATAAAATCAAATGCGTCTCTCTTCCTTTACCGTTAACGCATTGTCGCTGTAATCATTTGTTGAATATAGGCCTTATATTAATTATAGGCCTTTGCAATATTTTTTATTTATAAAATTTACTTATTTAAACCACAATAATTAATCACAATAACAAGTAACAATATTTGATTTCAAAATTATGATGATTTTGTAGTCAAATCACTAATATGAAATAAAATTATTTTTTCTACCTTGTTGTCTGACCAATTTATTCTCTGATCATGCTGGTCCCGATCTGAGGCTTCTGCTTTCCTGTCTTCTCTTAGCTCTCTTTCTGTGGTCTATGGTCCATCTGCCATTTCTTATCTCTTTTTTCGTTTTCTTCACGTCTTTCCATCAGCCTATTTACAGTCCCAGTAACCCTCCCCAGTATCAGCCTCTTTCCAGTCCTCACTCTCAGTACCTTCCAATGTCAACTTGCATTCCCATGACTGCCACTGGTGTCCATTCCCTTCCAGTCCCCCTCCTTCCCCACTGACCAGTCCCTTTTAGTACAAATACCATGGCAGCCCCTCTCAGATCCACTCCCTTCCAGTTCCATTCTCCCATCCCCTCGTATCAGCCCATTTGTAGCCTTAGCCCCCAGATTTCTTCCAGGACCGGCAGCTCTATTCTCCCCTCTCCACAATAAGCCCATTCCCAGTCAAAGCCTCCCAATCAGCTCAACCCCATTACCAGTGCTAGCCTCCCCTAATCAGCCCAATACTAGTCCTACCCCCCCCCCCCATCAGCTCATTACCAGTCCTAGCCTCCTCTAATCAGCCCATTTCCAGTCCTAACCTCCCCGATCAGCTCATTTCCAGTGCTAGCCCCCCATCAGCACATTACCAGTCCCAACCCCCCTTGATCAGTCCATTCCCAGTCCGTATCTTAGAAAGGATATAGAGTTATTAGAAAAGGTTCAGAGAAGAGCCACCAAAATGGTAAAGGGATGGAAGGATACTCCTATGAAGAAAGGCTAAAAAGGTTAGGGCTCTTTAACCTGGAAAAGAGACGGCTGAGGGGAGATATGATAGAAGTCTATAAATTAATGAACGGAGTGGAACGGGTAAATGTAGATTGATTGTTTACGTTATCAGAATATAGAAAGACTAGGGGACATGCGATGAAGCTACAGGGTAAACTCTTTAAGACTAATAAAAGAAAATATTTTTTCACTCGACGTGTAATCAAACTCTGGAATTTGTTACCGGAGGATGTAGTAAAGGCTATTAGTGTAGCTGGGTTTAAAAAAAGGTTTGGACAAGTTCCTGGAGGAAAGGTCCATAAACCATTATTAAGAAGGGACCCAGGATATCAATGCTTGACCCAGTACAAGCACTGCGGAACCTGTGTCTTTTGGGGAAACTGCTAGGTACGTATGACCTAGATTGGCCACTGTTGGAAACAGGATACTGGGCTTGATGGACCTTGGTCTGACCCAGTATGGCATATCTTATAGCCTTCCCTAATCAACCCATTACCAGTCCTAGCCCACCCCCCCATCTGCCCATTATAATCCTAACCCACACACTGTCTCTCCCCTCTGTCCAGCATTTATCCCCCATCTGTCCAGTATGTCCCCCTGTCTCTTCCCTTTGTCCATGTCAGCCCCTCCTCCCTCCCTCCCATCCATGTAAGCCACCCTCCCTCCCTCCCTCCATCCATCCATCCATCAATGTCAGCCACCCCTCCCTCCATGTCAGCCCTCCCCTCCATCCCACCCTCTCCATGTCAGCCCCCCTCTGTCCATGTCAGATCTCCCTCCCTCCATGTCAGCCCCCCCTGTCCATGTCAGCCCCCTCCCTCCATCCATCCCTCCATGTCAGTCCCCCTCTGTCCATGTCAGCCCTCTCTCCCTCCAAGTCAGCCCCCTCTGTCCCTGTCAGCCCCCTCCCTCCTTCCATCCATTCATCCATCCATCAATATCAGTCACCCCTCCCTCCCTCCCTCCCTCCATGTCAGCTCTCCTCTCCCTCCCTTCCTCCATGTCAGCCCCCCTCTGTCCAAGTCAGCCCCCCTGTCCATGTCAGCCCCCCTCCCTCCATCCATCCCTCCATGTCAGCCCCCTCCCTCCCTCCTGTCAGCCCTGTTGCAGGTTCCCTGCCCCCTCCTCCCCTCTCCCTGTCTGCCTGCTGCTGCCCTGCTGTTCTTCTACAGCTGTGGCTCCCTCTCTCTTAGGGAACTGTGGCTATGCCTGTAAAACCGTTGCGGAGCCTTCCTGTCTCTCGAGGGGCTCTGTGCAGCTTTGTCCCGCCTCCAAAGGAAGTGGCAAACAACTTCCTTTGGAGGCGGGACAATGCTGCACGGAGCCCGTCAAGAGACAGGAAGGCTCCGCAACGGTTTTACTGGCATAGCAGTGGTTCCCTAAGAGGCAGGGAGCCGCATCTGCATTAGAAGGGACTGGGAGGTGGTGAGTTTGCCATTGCTGAGAAGCGGACTTGGCAGCGGCAGCTTGTGTGCTTTTTTTTTTTTTTTTTTTTAACGGCGGAGTGAGGCAACCCCTGCTAAATCCTGTAGCGACCCCTGTGGGGGTCGCGACCCACAGGTTGAGAACCGCTGTTGTAGATTGAGGAGAGCTCTCCTGGGGGAAGAGGTAGGTGCTTACAGCTGGGTTTGGATTTTTAAATTTAAGCATGCTTTTTTTCAGCAGAAATCAGGTGCAAAACTCCACTGGCAATTTTCCAAGAAAAAATACATCAGCATTTTTCCTTTGAAAATTAGGCACAAAGATAGCTGGTATAAAATAGCTGTGAGCTTTTATATTATATACTTAGGTGGGCTTCTTGGAAATTTCTCTCTATATAATATCTTTCTCTTAATATTCTAGAGAACTTGACAACTAACAAAAAGGTAATTTTAACAATTTTCAGAAAAGTATATGGGGAAGGTGGATATCATAGATATTTGCATATATAAAAAATAATTTATTCACAGAAATTAGATTTCTGAAATTTTCTCACAAGACATCATCTGTCTGTATCAGCAGACCAACGAGGACATACTCCCAGAATTCCTATAGCATCCCATTGCGCATATTGGGAGTAGACAGGTTTCTGTGTGTCTCTCTATGCATCTGGATTATGGAACATACTTCCAGACTGATTTTGAGATATACATGATGGGCCCGATTTTCAAGTAGGCAGGCTATGCGCCAATATGGTGCATTGCCATACCCGCTCATTAATAACCATGGATATCCAATGCCACGGCAACAGCATTGAATATCCGGTATTGGTGCCCAGGGAAAATCGCCACAGAGTCTAACTGGGTAGCAGTGATATTGCACCACTACCCGGTTAGCATTTGCGGCTAAAACTAGGCGAGCCAAAAGCTGGCCTAGTTTTATGTTTAAATCTTTTTTATTCAACCAGTCAACCATGTTACAATAGATACAACTCCATTGCTTACAACATTGAATGATGCTTTATATCCAGATGTTAAGCACAAGGCACAAAAGTCGAAAAAAAGCATAAATATACAAGGCATGAAATGCAGAAGAGCAGGAGAACAAAACATAGAACCCCAAACCCCCACCCTCCTCTTCCCTCCTCTCCAACCCCCCAAATGCCAAGACCAACTAACACACAGCCCAGCCAGCTCAACACGTGGATAATGTATGAATATAAACACAGACAGGCCCAGGGTTGGTTCTTCTCCTGGGCCCATCCCCTTTTGACACGGGGATTGGATCCAAACTACGTTGGCCTAGTTTTAATCGCGGATCGCTAATTGGGTAGCGGTGCAATGTCGTCCATACCCAGTTAGTGGTAC
Organism: Ichthyophis bannanicus; assembly: GCA_033557465.1. NCBI lineage: Eukaryota > Metazoa > Chordata > Amphibia > Gymnophiona > Ichthyophiidae > Ichthyophis > Ichthyophis bannanicus. The sequence continues at coordinate 165,567,714 of CM066036.1, read as the reverse complement.
TCCACGTCTACACTCTGCTCCAGATAGCCTTGGGGCTTGTAGGGGACATAGATAAGGATATTCAACAGCACTAACCATGTAGGTGCCATTGAATATCCCTGTTTAAGGCAGTTACATGGTTTACTGGGCTATAAACAGTGTAAATGCCTTTCGACTATCGGGCCCGATATTAAGATTTTCCATACATATTAGGAAATTATGAGACTGTAACTGTATGGTAGGAGCATCATGTGGGGCTATTTTTGTGTCCTTTATATACTGATGTGCCTATGGTTGAACATGTTTATCTGTACTTATAATTGTGAATGCTTTTTGTGACCCACTTTGACCTTGGAGATAAACCAGAATATAAGCTGGCTAAATAAATACACACATATACATACATTTTGGGAAGGCATTCCGAGGGGATGTGTATTTGGAATAGAGAATGCACTAGCATGTATACTTTTGGATTTCTGAAAGTATGACTGTAAGAGGCATGGTTACTAAACTGCATTAGGCTTTTGCAGCTATTACAGTGTGTTAGTGTAAATAGTGCAACCTGAGTTGCAAAAGTCATGTGGTTTCTGTTGAGGGCATGCATAACATTCTCCCAGCAGATACTGTGCCAAAAATAGAGAAAGCGTTGTTGGACAGCAGCCGGGAAGCAACTAATGCCACCCATTTAAGGTGGGGTTAGTTGCACGCATGCTCTCTGCAACCAAGGGTGTCAGAATGGGATGGTCTATATAGGCCTTGGCCCCACCAAACCTTTGTCCACAGACAGCAGCTGTGTTCATAGCAGGCTCCTTCTATCTGACCCCGAGAGATCAGATCCCCATGAGCAGGGTGGAAGGCCGCTGAGTTTGCAGCAACAACTCCTCCTATCTGCCTGTGGGAGATCAGATCTCAATGGATCTCCCACAGACAGATAGGAGGAGTCTTTGACACAATCGCAGCAGCCTTCCCTTCCTGCCCACGGGGATCCGATCTCCTGCGGGCAGACAGGAATCTGCCATGATCACAGCCATTCCCTTCTCTTCTGCTCGTGGGAGGTGGGAGCACCATGGGCAGAACAGGAGGGGAAGGCCTTGGGGGCTAGGAGGCAGAGTCAAGTTGGAGTTATGGTGGAGTCAAGATTATGGGTGGAGTCCAGATGGAGCTTGGCCCCCAATGCAACAGGCGTTCGTCAGCCACTGTCTGCAAATTGAATGGTTGCCGTGTGTTGTTGCCATGCGTGTTAATCATGTGGTGCAGACATTCCCACTTTCTGTCCTCATTCCACCCGCACTCACGCAGCTAACATGTATTCTGCATATAGCGTAGAAAATCACTGTGCTATCTTCATTTGTCCTATATTAACTATTAACAGAGCATGTTTGGCAAGCTCTGTCTGCTGTTTTAACAGCTAACGCTATTTAGTAAACATGCCCCTACGTTTCCATGGAAAAAGACCTTCAATCATTTAGAAAGGAACTAAAAACCTATCTATTTACCCAGCACTATCACACCCTTCAACATGATGATGTTCAGAATTCACAGACCAGCGCTGACCAACAACCATACTCTGATCCTACTTAGACAAAGCAGACACCCACACTTCTTACACAGCTATAATGCCACCTAAATCACCCAACTTCGAATATATTTGTTTGCCACTTATGTAAATAGTTACCTGATGTAATTTTGAATGTAATTAGTTATAGGGCGCGGCATTAAGTTGCCACCAGTTCCACCTGTTTTCATGTTAAGAGTTAATTTTTAAAATGTTCTACAATCGTTCCCTCTAAAAATAATAGCTTGCTATTATTAACGTTTTGTTACCTGTAAACTGCCTCTGATCTCTGGAAGAGGTGGAATAGAAAAATGTATAAATAAATACATAAATAAATAAATAAATAAATACATAAATAATGTAGATTTGTGTGTGTACTTTATCCAAGTCAGTTGAAAGGATGACATTTTCATTTCAAAATCCATGTCAAATCTGCAGATAGAAAGTACCATATGCATGGAGAGCCTGATTTACTAGAGTTTACCCATTTTCTATCTATAGCAAAGAAAAGCTTACTAAATCAAGCTGTTTTATGTAGGGCTTGATGCAGAAACCCTGGGCTCTAGCATAGGCTTTTCTAAAACATTTTTAACACAGGCGTTTTGTTCCCCCTTGCAAACTGCATGAGAATGAGCTGTGTGCAAAACGTCTGCATTAAACATAAAGAGCAGGCCATACACATCTGCTGGTTGTGTGCTGTGCATGCCAGGATGCACCATGGAGGTGGGGGGGGGGGGGTTATATGCCAAATAAGGAAATATTTCTCTCATATGGCAGACTTGACCCTATGCAATGCATCTCAGGATGCTTTCCATGAGGTCAGGTGCTGCCTTTTTTCAAAATGATGATGTGGGGACAGGAGTACAAGGTCATTGCTCCTGGCCACCCCAACAGTGAAGGTACTGGAGGGATATCATGGCGGGATAGTATCAGAGCTACTGGGGTTTCCGGGGGTTTGGGCCAATGTAGTGGGAGATTCAGAGCCACCAGGCCACTAATACTTTTTTGGTGGTGTCAGGATGGGTGGATAAGAATGCATGATCAGCGGTCTGGGCCTCCTTGATTCATCTGAGATGAAGTGTCAAATTTCATCTTGGATGATCCTTTTGCTCACTCTTGCATTTTTAAGTCTGCCATAAGATGGCATAAAGATCCAGCATTAAGAGAAGAATAAAAAGCTACACTGTTTCACCAGTGTTTTACATTGAGAACAATTACAATTTTTTTTATTTTGCTTGCAATTAGCATGTCCACTGATCTATGTTTTAGCGCAGTGGTTTACTAGTAATTTTCCTGCATTAGCTTGCTTTCAACATGAGGGAGCAAAACTAGTGCAAGAAAAATCTCTAGCAAAACACTGTGCTAGAATGGCTGGTTATCCTCATTAGGAATACATTAATTAAGGACCTGAGATTAATTAATCTTGAGGTGAACAAAGTCCATTAAATGTATTAGGTATAGTTGTATTAGTATAAGTATCCCCAGCAAACTTAAGTAAATAAACAACTGAAATACCGAATCAATACCTTAAAACTAAGATGCAGACAGCAGTCCAGCAGCAAAATGAGGGCTTTCCAGTCTTTTGCACTGAGTATCATATGTATGATTTTCACCCAGTTGGCGAGGAATGAGTCCAATCTCTTGAGGCTAGAGTAGCAGACTTGGAGGATATAAGGAAGACAGTGTATATAGACAAGACCTGTAGGGACATAGTACTGAAGTCCCACCTCCAGTCTGGCAGCCTCACTTTTGCCATGGAGGAGAGAGGTCACGTGACAGAAGAACATCACCCTGATATGGCAGGAAGTGATTCTATAGCTAGGACCTATCCTCCAGGTGATGTAAAACCCTCTCACACTGAGGAGATTTCTCCAGGGCCATATGCCCATGAGGGAACGGTTAGGACAGTCGTTATAGTTGGTGATTCAGTCATTAGGCATTTAGATAGCTGGGTGGCTCATGGATGTGAGGATTGCCTGGTAACATTCCTGCTTTGTGCAAAGGTAGCAGACCTCACATGCCACCTAGACAAGGTTTTAGATAGTGCTGGAGAGGAATCTGCCAACTTGGTACATGTTGGTATCAATGATTTAGGAAAGTGTAGTAGGGAGGTTCTGGAGGCCAAATTTAGACTTTTATGTAGGAAGTTCAAATCCAGAACTTCCAGGGTAGAATTCTCAGAAATGTTCCTATTCCACGCACAGGACCAAAAAGGTAGGCAGAGCTCTGGAGTCTCAATGCATTGATGAGACGATGGTTCAAAGAAGAGGGTTTTGGATTTGTTAGGAACTGGGCAATATTCTAGGAAAGGAGGGGCTTTTCCAAAGGGATGGGCTCCACCTTAACCATGATGGAACCAGGCTGCTGGCATTAACCCTTAAAAAAGGAGAGAGAGCAGCTTTTAAACAGTCAAGAGTGCATGGTTCAGAAGGATGTATCCCTGAAGGATCCTAGCAAAAGACTGAAATTAGGGCATATTGGCAGAGAGCAGACAGAGCTTAAAGATTCCAAATTACCCCTGTCTACTGATAATCAGATTAATATGAAAAAAATGCAACCTCTAAAATGCTTGTATGCAAATGCTAGAAGTCTAAAAAATAAGATGGGAAAGTTAGAATATATAGCACTAAATGAGAGGTTAGATATGATTGGTATTTCAGAGATATGGTGGAAGGAGGACAACCAGTGGGACACTGATACGTGGTACACATTATATCACAGTGATAGAGTAACTGAAATTGGTGGAAGGGTTGCAATCTGTTGAGTCATATAGGATTAAAGTTTTGCAGGAAACAAAATACATTGTAAAATCTCTATGGATCGAAATTCCACATATAAAGGGAAAGACAATGGCAGTGGAGATGTACTACCGACCGCCTGTCCACAATGAACAAATGGATGATGAAATGCTCAAAGAAATCAGTGAAGCTAATAAATGTTACAACACAGTAATAATAATGGGTTTAAAAATAACCCTCGTATGTATTTCCATAATTGGTTAAAAGTAGTCAGGAAGAAAGTAAGGGCATTTAGCAATACGATAAGACGCCCTATCATTTCAGATAGAAAGGCTTCATAAATATCCTTGGAAATGTTTGGTTAGGTTCTAGGGTCGTTCTCATATGCAGTATTTTATAATTCTATTTAGTTTAGAATGTTTGTAGATATAAGATAGTTTTTGGTGTTTATCCCGCCAAGTGTTAGGACTGGAGGGGGAAATGAACTCTGGGTTCTGGGATGATTGTAGAGAGATCACTCTATGGTTACCTTGCATTCTCTTTTTTCTTTAATTGCAATAATTCTCCTAATTTCTCAATGATATGTGCTTATTTCTTTATCAAGTGTTAGGTTATTTCGTAAATGCATAAATAGAGAACAACAAATAAATTGGGGGTCAATTTTCAAAAGAAATGTGTTTATTGTCAGCCCATATATGTATAATTTACCCTTGCATGTGTTTTCAAAAGCTATAAGTGGCACTTTAGAACTGACATCTAGTTAGAATCTAAAACATGCAGAGTAGAATATCGTAAAATCAGAGGGGAGTGGCAGCAGAGAAGGGGAGGCACCTTTAAGTAACTTTTGAAATCGCTCCATCTCCACTCCAAAAAATGATAGCCCCTGTAACCAGTGATGGAAGAAGGCCCTGTGCAGCTTGCAAGACCAGGTATGATCTTGGGCGCAGACCATTTCACACATATGAACATTCCTGAATTCCATGGCCCCAGAACAAGGAACTTGGATGACCTGGCAACAGGGCCGGATTTACCTATACGCCCATTACGCCGTGGCGTAGGGCCCACAGCTGGCAAGGGCCCCCAAAAATCGAACAAATTAGCTTTTTTTAAAAATAATATTTAAAAAAAAACTGCTGACTGCCGCCGCGGGGCCCCCTCTGCTGCCGCGGCAGCATGGACTGACCCGCGGGGCCCCCTCTGCAAGCTGAATCAATCGGTCCGTCCGTCCCTCCCTCCCTCCCTCCGTGCAGGCTTTGAGAGGCGCGAAGGGAGAGTGTCTCCCTCGTGTCTCTGTTAAGCCCGCAGGGGCTGATGGGAAATTGACCTGCTTGATTACCTCATAGTGGACCTGCAATCCACTTGACCTGCTTGATTACCTCATAGTGTACCGTGGTCATTAACTCGCTGCTAGTAGCTTTACTGCCTCTATACCTTATAGCTACTGCAGCCAGGACCTGTCCCCAGTAGCTTATCTACTTATCTTCCCCACAGTTACATAATTACATAGTTACTGTAGTCAGTATCTTGTTGCTTCTACCCCTACCACCTATTCTACCTCATAGTTACTGTTGTCAGCAACCTGTTGCCAGTAGTTCCACTATTTGTTGCCAGTAACTTTTCCACTTGTCTACCTCATAGTTACTGTAGTCAATAAACTGTTGCCAGTACCCTTACCTAAATATGCAACTCTAGATGCTATGCAATATTAGTTTATTCTATTATTGTACCTCTCATTAAGCAAGCTTGTGCAATATTTATCTGTACTTAACTAGTGAATTATATTTGCCTAGCCAGATATTAAGCACCTCTCCACAGGATAGTCCAAACCTTATCTTCAAGCAAAACGTTTGTTAATAGCTTTTCATGCCTCGCTAAACACTTGACTTCCTTTTGCAATCATTTGCCAAGCATTTGGCATACAATTCTCTATTCTCCTGCAATAAAGTCATCCCTTCAAACACTTTTCCTCACATTTAGATAGGCTGAGAATGGCCCTCCACATTAAGATAACAGTAGGCCTATACCTCCTCCTCATAGGTCTAATACCAGACATTCTAGCTCTAATTTCCTCAGACAATTCCATACCTATCTTACATAACAACTGGAGAAAATGGTCAGACTCCAGTCACCACATTAGAAACTGGGCACACTGTTCTCATCACCATTATCTATTACACATACCCCTTCAACACTCTACAAACTTAAATAGAAAAAATTACAATCAACCTTGCTCTCTCAAATGTGCCCTCATTAATGCTAGCTCTCTTCGCAAAAAATGGCCTGTTGTCACAGACATAATATCACAACCTAGACATCCTTATGGTCACCGAAACATGGCTGTCTCCCGAAGATAATATAATTCTTAACCAGCTCCTCCCCAACAACTTCGTTGTCTTCACCAGCAGCAGACAAGGTAAAAGAGGAGGGGTACTTATCCTCGCCAGGACAGAACTTCATTTTAAAATGGTCGACTCTTCTAGCAACAACCACCTGGAAACCATCTCTATCTCTAACAACTTATGTTCTATAAACCTAGTATACAGAGCACCATCATCCTCCCCAGACGATTTTTCAACTATTATAAATCTCGCCTCCAACTCACAGAACCCAAACAGACCCAACTGGATCTTAGGAGACATCAACTTACCATCTCTACAAGACAACCAATCTGACACCTTTATAGATGCACTAGAATCTCTAGGCTACAAACAAGTTGTACAACAACCCACACACATAAGAGGCAACATCCTTGACCTCATATTTGCCCCACAAGCAGCACACAATCAACTTCAAAACATTCTACTAGCTATTACAGCTGTCCCATGGTCAGACCATAATCTCATTATGTTCCAAATTCCCATTCAAAAGAAGCAATACTCAAACGACAAGGACCTAAACAAATACTCAAATACCACATCCAGATACTTCCAACCTTTTAACAGGGAACAGATCCTCGATGAAACTGATTCACTCTTCAAAGACTCTACCCTAAACCTGGAAGAGATTATCACCTCTTGGAACAACAGACTCAACCGCATTTCATCTCATCCACCCAGAAACAAGTCCTCAAGAAAAAAACCTATGGCTCCTTGGTTTACATCAGATCTGAAAGAATCCCTAAATCTTTTGCGGAAGCTCGAGAAGAAATGGAGGAGGTCTCGCACCAATACCAATCAGACTACTTACTTATTACATCTTGACGCCCACCGTAAAGCCATCTCAGAAAAAATGAAACTATATCATACAGACACCTTGCGTCGTGCTCTAAATAAACCCCATGACCTATTTACTCTTGTCACGAAACTAGCCAAGGAACCTTCACCGGAACACCAGTGTGAAATCAACCCACAAGAATACGCTTTGTACATACAATCTAAGATGTGCCGTACAAATAAAATTACAATACCCCCTATCCCGAGTATTCAAGGGCTCCCCGCTCCTTTAGTATCATTCACCACTCCTTCTTTGAAACTGATTGAAGATATGATCTCATCTCTCAACTTATCCACAGCACATACTGATCCTTGCCCAGCCTTCTGGATAAAGGATCTTCGCAAAGAACTTGCTCCAATAATATCCAAAATCATAAGGCTATCATTCGACACTGGCTCATTCCCTGCTGCCCTCAAACAGACATCTATCAGACCTCTACTGAAAAACCTCAAGTTAGATCCACAAAAAACAGACTCGTACCGACCCATTTCCAGCATACCCACTCTTGCAAACATAATTGAAAAAATAGCCTACAGATAACTACAAGACCATATTGACTCTGAAGCACCTTTGGCTACCTGTCAACACGGATTCAGAGAATGGCACGGGGTCGAGACGCTCCTTACTTCACTCCTCAACAGCCTAAACTCTGGTATCGATAACATCAAACAGGGTTTTGTTCTAATCTTTTTAGATATTGCTGCTGCTTTTGATTCAGTCTGCCACGATCTCCTTCTTATCTGCCTAAGAGAGAAGGGCCTTTGTGGAAATGCTCTCCAATGGTGCAACTCATACCTCTCAGATAGATGGCAGCATGTTCGTTCAAATGGTGAAACATCAGATCCGTTTCACCAAGGACAAGGAGTCCCGCAAGGATCCTCTTTATCATCACTACTATTTAACATATACATGCAACCTATATGTAACATTATCAGGTCCTTCAATGTCAACTGTATGATCTATGCTGATGACGTGTTACTATATATGCCGTTCTGCATAGATAAGATGAACTTCACCCCCATAATCAACTGTTTTAACTCCATCTCAAATTGGCTACTGACTCAAAATCTCAGAATTCAGCACAAAAAAACGGAAGTTCTTTTTATCTTAAGGAACTCCAAGTTCACACCACCCACATTCCTTGAGGTTCAAGATGCCAAGTTGCAAGTAAAATCCCATATCCGATACCTCGGAGTGACTCTGGATCAGAATCTGGATATGAAGTCCCACATATCTAACACAGTAAGGGCAGTGTACTTCAAGATCCGCTCCCTCAGACACCTCCGCCAGTTGATTGATCCGGACGATTTCCATACGGTCTACCAGGCTCTAATTATGCCCCATTTCGACTTCGCCAACTCCATATTACAAGGGCTCCCCCAATCTACCCTAAACCCGCTTCAACTAGCCTTAAACAGTGCAGCAAGAGTGCTTTTCGGGGTACCTAAAAGAGAACATGTAACACCTCTTCTGAAACAACTACACTGGCTTCCCATCCAAGCGAGAATCACCTTCAAGACTCTGCTCCTGGCCTTTAAAGCTCACAAAGGACTCGCTCCCTCCTCATTATCAGAGATGATCCAACCAATCTCTCCCAACAGACTAAGAAGAACCATGGAATTAAACATGCTAATGGTACCAAAAGAATCTGTAAGATACAACTCCACAACAATAACCCGTTCCTTCAGTTTATGCGCTCCAAATCTTTGGAACACTCTACCACCACACATTAGGGCCATCTCTGATCTTTTCCAGTTCAAGAAGGCCTTGAAACATCACCTTTTCATCAAATACTTCCCAGAGAACATAGTAACACAGGCTCACTCAAATAGTAACAATCCCGTGCTTACCACGTAACCTCTGTTAACCCAACAACACTTCACACCACGCTCTCATATTAACAAGGTTCTTTTATACAACATGTCTGCTAAATGTAAATAGTTACTCTGACTATTATTTGTGGTAAATAATTGCCCCAGTTACCCAAGTTATTGTTCCTGTTCGATGTAAAAACAGATAACTGTATTTTGTCTGATGTTTTCTTGTTCTATGTAAACCGCGCTGATTGTGAATAGTGCGGTATATAAAAGATGTTAAATAAATAAAATAAATAAATTAAATAAATTAACTCTGCGCTTTGTTTAGTACAAGAGCAAATTAATGTATAGTTTTATTTCTACAGTGTTGTACATTCCAAGTTTGGCTTTTGGGATTCCCAGTTTAATTATTGTCTTCCTGTTTCTAAATTGTGATTCCTTGTTTGGTGATGGTCTATGTTCTGCATGTGTAACTGAGCTGAGGTGTTCTGTTTATATAATTCCTATTTGACATTGCCACTTGTTCTCTTTCCCCAGTAGGTCATGTATTGTTGTTCTCTGAAATGTATTGGTTTAATATTTGCAGTGTTGCCTTTTGATTGGTAGAGTATGGTGCTTTGTGAGTCCTGGTAGTGCTGTTAGGATACGGCGGGTTTGCTATGGGTTCTAAATGGGCAGTGTTTGTAGTAGTTCCTAATGTGTCTGGCAGTTGGCACTGGATTATAGTAATGTAGAAATCTTTTAGTCTTTCTTTATCCATACACTCATTAAGAGGCACGTTTACTAAAAGTTAGTATATGGTAACATTATGCAAATATTTATGCAAATGAGGCCTCTTATGCAAATGAGGCCTCTTATGCAAATGATGCCCCATACCCCCTTTGGGCCGCCCCTGCTGGGGGCCCACAATTTTTGTTGGCGTAGGGCCTCACTCAAGGTAAATCCGGCCCTGCCTGGCAAGGGTACCTTAGAAGGTGGGCGGCCATGTATAGAGACTTCGTATCCTGGCTTGTCATTTCAGATACGCTGGTATGCAATTGTGGGCCAGTAATATGTTTGGGGGGTTTATTTACACTCAAATTTCTTCAGGCAGGAAATATTAACTGTGGAAATGTGGGAATATTATGTGTTTTTCCCTTGAGTTACTTCCATGAAACAAGCGCTTTTTCACCTTATGGGCAGGAGCAGGTATAGGCATGGTCCTTCTCACTAACCAGGGCAAGATGTGCTTTTGCAGTTTCTGAAATTGCACCGTAATGTGCATCTCCCTTGCTCCACTTACACCATTCTTCCACCATGCCTTTGTGCTACAAGGACATTCTCAAACTGGTGACATCTCTATACCCAGCTTCTAAAATGTCTCTGATGACATCTCCATGATTTGCAGATCTAAATGCCTATTTTCAGATGTCTGACTCACAAATAGGGCTTCTAAAATACCCCCTTATGGCCCCAATTCTATAAGGCAGATAGCGGGACTGCACATCCCATTGGGACGTGCAGCCCCGCTATCCGCCTTTGCTATATGCTGCCTCCCATCTGCCCTGCATGCACAGAGCCACTGTGCAAGCTGAAGGTGATGGGGGCGGAGTGTGGGCAAGACTGACCCCCAGACGTACAGGGGCAATCCCAGTGATGACCCTGTATGTCCAGGGATCGCTGGTTGGGGGATGGGACCTTGCTTTTTCCACCTTTGAGTGCAATAAGAGTGGGTCACCCCTCCAAACCTGGCCGGCAGCTCTCCCCCCCCCCCCCCCACCAGAACAAAGGTTCACTGATGGTGAGTTTCCACTACCTGATCTAGGCCCCAGCGGCTCCATTCAGGGTCAGGAGGTGGGAAATCATGGTCTCAGTGGGCAGTGGGCACATAGTGCCATGGGGAGGATGTCACCTCAGTGATGCAGGGGCTTGCTGGGCCATCCCAGGGCCTGATTCTGCACCCACAAGGCTGTCCTGCTCCCATGGTGCAGAATCATCTAATGGGCCCGTCCTGCCCGAGGGCGCCCAGACATGCCCCTTAGGGAACTGGGCTCCACATGAATAAAGTCAGACTGTAATCTCACAGCCCTATGCTATCCATGTTGTGAAGGGGCAGAGGAGGAGCAAAGGTGGCAACCAAATGTTATCTGTAGAGTGGTGATAGTCATTTGCTGTACAGATAAGTTACATGTTTCATTTAACCTAAATTAAACTAATAGTGACACCAATCCCTGCATTGCGTACATATCCAATTCTGATGGCTATGGGGGGTTATTTTAGAATCCTTATTCATGACTTACATGGTAAATTCCATTCACATGTAAACATCCACTTTAGAAAAGGCTAATTTTACACATGGATAGCCATACGTCAAATGTAGATGGGGGCATGTCAGAGGTATGTTTGTACATAGCCTGGGCAGGCCAAAAATTTAAAAATATATTCCCTGTTTCATATAGGAAATGCACATGCAAGTCCAAAATTGTCCCTCCCTGCTCCTTGACTGACTAGGTATGGAAAAACAGGATGGATGTGTTTTCAGAAATGGATCCACATTTAGCAGAGCTCGTCCTAAAATACGATTAGAATTGGATACATCCAGACATTGATGTCTCAGTTTTGATCTCCAGGTCCTAAAATGTGCTGCTTTATGATAGAAACATGATGACAGAAAAAGACCACATGGCCTATCTAGTCTGTCCTTCCATTGCCTCGGAAGAAAGGCCTGACAATCTACTTCCGGTGACACCGTCAAGAAAACCCAGGAGCTTCTGGGTCGCCAAGAGTCAGGACTGACTCAAAGGCACACATTGCATTGCAAACATGTAACAGCACTGAGTGTATATATTAAATATTGCATCTGGCATTTAAATTAATAGAGTGACCACCACCATGGAATACCCCTTTATTATTTGCAAAACCAGTTGCTAAATGTATGTAAAATTGTAAATAAACTGGAAAAAACATGCAAATTAGTCTATTGGGAAATGAGTGATAGGTAAATTATATGCCCAAAATCTTCAAAATGCAATATTTTGCGGCAAACCTAGGTACATCCCAGAGAGATGTAATCAGGGCCGACCCATCCATAGGCAAGCTAGGTGGCTGTCTAGAGTGGGCGGGTGATGGCAGTGCACACATGACCAGCTGTGCCACCCCTCAGCTGCCGCCAATTCCATTTGGGGGGGGGGGGGGAGGTGGGCAGCGGCAGCAGCAGTATTTCCAAAAGAGGCTGCTTTTTGCCTCTGCTTTCTTGCCCATGGCTGGCTATGTCCTTTAGCACACATGACCTGTGGCTTCTGACCCTCCCCTTCTGATACAAATTACTGTCGAAGGGGGGTCAGAAGCAGAAGGCCATATGTGCTGAAGGACAAAGCGGATTTAATGTTATTTAAATGAGCTGGAACTAAAAGCAAAAACAAAAAAAGAATTCATGGCACCAACTCATCTCTGTGGATTCCCTCATAGCTGAGTTCTTTGTGGCCTTTGCAGTTTAGTGAAGCTAGATACTGTTAAGGGCATGTTTACTAAAAAAGCACCACCAATTAAAGTGTTGTTAAGTACACCCGCACTAATGGGAATGCACTAACTGCAATTGTTGCCATCATACCCATGTATACTGTGCTGTGCCGTCAATGCCCACATTCCACCCCCACCCCCACCCTCCTGTCTCTGCCCTTTTTCATGCTAACCTGTTAGTGCAGGGCCCTGGGCTAAAAAGCCCATGCTAACTTTTAATGCAGTGCGCTGACCGCATGCTAAACTCCATGCTAACGACTTACATGACTTAGTAAACATGGTCCCGATTTTCATTTAGGCAGGCTATGAGCTGTGTCAGCGTGTAGCCTACCCGCCAGCTCCCTTAACCTGGATTTTCATTTCCATGGCAACAGAAATGAAAATCCTGGTCACGCCACACAGGCCAGCAGCAGCCAAGGCTAAGCAGGTAGCCGTGATTTTTGATGCTGCCTGTTTGGCCCCAGTGTCTTAAAGATAGGCAAGGGTTTTCCTTGCCTATCTTTAAGGCACAGAGTGCTAAGCGGACAGCACTGAAAATCCTGCTACCCGCTTAGTGCCATTCCCCGCCTCTGCTCCACCCTGGAATGCCCCAAACACGCCCCAATGCTAAGCGGATAGCATCTGGGTGCGTTACGGACTTAACTGGGATTTTCCAAAGGCAATACCCGTGTAGGCACCTTTGGAAAATCCCAGTTAAGGCATTTACACGGGTAACATGGACTATTACCCATGTAACTGCCTTCGACAATCAGGCGTCACGCCTCTTAGTGTTATGTGTTTACATTCTTAAACAGAAACATCTGTATTTGTGCAATTTAATGAAAGAGCCGGTCTAGATAGCCATACAAGTATTGAAATATAGGCATGACCAATGTCTTTACTGGATTTGTATAAATGTGATTGAAAATTATGAGCTAAGAATCACGATCATAGATATAGCATAGATAAAGTTTAGCATAGCAATATGATCATTGATAAGAATTCTTGGAGCTCTCTTTGTTGGTCGACATGATCTTCATTTTAAAAAACAATGCCTGATGTAAAAATTGTAGTAACTCTCCTGCCTTTGCATTTGAAGATGTATTTGAGATATTTTCCCTATGCTGATAAATGACAAATATTATTTGAAATGCCATGAGCACATCGGGCTATGTACAATGAAGATTTCTGTGATTTACTACTTGCAATGTCGCAGAGCACCATGCAAAATTAAATATCTTATATAAAAGGCAACAATCTCCTGTAAAACAATATATTATTCTGGTTATAATATGGCAGGTCTAACCAGCAGTGATCTGATTCGATGTAACTAATGGTTTCAGGCAACGATTGTTAGTGTGCACAGGGGCCACTTCCTTCATGGAAAGATCATGAAATGTTATGCTTAAAATGGTTTCCGTTCAAGATACAGCCTACATTTATTTTAGCGTTAATTATATACCTGCTATATTAAAATCACACAACCATGCTCATTCATTTTCAATTTAAAATATATATTGTTTGTAATAGCATTCTGATTGCAATAAAGGCTTCCTAGAGTTTTACAAAGTGTTAAAGATAATATGGTAAATGTTTCTGTGGCTATCCATTAGCAACCATTGTGTTTCACAGTATGAAACAATACCAAGTGGAATATTGGATAGTGCTAAGAAAGGTTAACTAAACTGACATGAAATAAAGCACGTTTTGCAGGGGCAACTCAAGGTATTCAAGTATCCAAAAGGAAGGGACTCCCAAAATTCTGGTCAGGGGCAGTGGGGAAGTCACTCACTTGGTACATTGGTCAGGAACTTGCCCCAAGAAAAAAAGAATACAACTTAAATTTTCAGACTATATACTAGAAAAATGAAAACATTGCAAACACTGGTTATACTCAGCAAAAACTGTTGTAGTTAAATTATGCAGCCTGCAACTCTATAACCGGGGTACGGCGGCCGTGGTGCTCCCGCCCCCAGCCCTGACACCCCCCCCCCAAAAAAAAAACAACAACAACACAACACTTTGGGCATCCAACTGGTCGCAGCTTTATTAACCATATAACATTATCCAAACAAAACTACCAACAACCAAACCTTCCTCATTCGGGTTCCGGCAGCGGGACGAACCCTCACCAGCCGTGTGAGTAGCAAAGTTAGTTCCCTCCCGCTTCCGCCGTGAACCATCCCCAGGCAATTCCATCCCCCCTCATCCGGCTTCGGTATATAATTAGCAAAAGCCTTGAGGGGTTCTCTGGGTCGGGGGTACCCCACCCCCGCCCTGCATATTGCCAAGGCTCCAGACCCCGGACACCTCCGGGATCCCGCCTCCCCCTCCAGCTGCAACCCCCCCCCAAACCCGTCCAACCCTAGGGATGGGAGGGTGGGACACCAGTCACCTTCCCCTGCTCACCAGGTGACTGACGCCCCGCGGCTTGCTCCCGCCTCGCCCTGTCTCCCACCTTCCTGCTGCACACCCATTGGCTCCTGCGCTCCCCACTCACTCGCGGGAGCCAATGGATTTAAACGACACCTCCTGCGCCACTCCAGCCTCCCCCCTCCTCGCACCGAGGCCGGGGCCATGCACCACGCTGCCCACCCGGTTAACTGTGGCCTACAGGTACATGGCCCTGCGGCCTTCTCGTAACCGCCCCCTCCCACAAAAACAACACCACAACACTTTGGGCATCCAACTGGTCGCAGCTTTATTAACCATATAACATTATCCAAACAAAACTACCAACAACCAAACCTTCCTCATTCGAGTTCCGGTAGCGGGACGAACCCTCACCAGCCGTGTGAGTAGCAAAGTGAGTTCCCTCCCGCTTCTGCCGTGAACCGTCCCAGGCAATTCCATCCCCCCCTCATCCGGCTTCGCTATATTATTAGCAAAAGCCCCGAGGGGTTCTCCGGGTAGGGGGTATCCCACCCCCGCCCTGCATATTGCCAAGGCTCCGGACCCCGGACACTTCCAGGATCCCGCCACAGGCTCAGGGACCCCCATCCCTGAGCCCCCCCAAAACTAAGCTGCGACCAGCTACCCTACCTTGCAACACATACTCCAAAGCCTCTTGCCAATCATTCAGGAGCAAATCCACCCCAATTGGGGATAAATGTACTCCGTCTGGCCGATATAAGCCAGCACAATCCACCTCGACCCAAGGATGCAAAATCTGCCATCCCTCTTTCTCGCACACCCATTGGCCAATTTGCCGATTAATTTTAATCAACCCCTGAGACCACCTCCGGTGTCCCCAGCAAGCAGGCCTTGGAATTATATCTGACCATAGCAAAACCACATTGTTAAACATTAACAACACGTCGGCCAGGTCCCTTTTCGCTGCCCTGATCAGCTGCTTAATAGTCCAAGTCCCCAGGTCGTTGCCTCCCAGATGCAGCAACAGGAATGCCGGGGATCCCCTTACACGATGATGGTGCTGAAGCAAAGGCAAGAGCTGCATCCAGCACAGACCGCGCTCGCCCAGCCATGAGACGGTCACTTCAGAGGCGTTCAATCTGATATTTGCACCAAGAGGCCTTGTAGCTGCTCACTGACCCACCCAGTACACAAACGAATGGCCGATCATCCAGCAGCAACTTGGAATCCGGCCCCCATCTAAAAGAAAATGCACAGTTAAGAGCCATTCTGCCCACTTCCCCTCATAAGCGCACATACCCCCGGAACGCATTTGATCGCCATCTGCCTATCCACTGAATCTCCTGTTCATTTAAGCCAGCCTCCGCGGCACAAGTGGCTTCACCAATCCTAAATGAATGAGGCGCGAAGTCGCCCGGATCCAAGTCCAACTGGTGCAGCGTCATCCGCAGGACTGCAGCGAACTGAAACCACATCAGCCACTCCTCACACCTGCTCTGGTCACTAATTCCCCCTCCTTCCCGTTCGCTTTCTGTTGCTCTTGCACTCGCCTGGTCCCTGCAGCTGCAACCCTCTGTGCTCATCACTCCTCCAGTGAACGTCTTCTGATCCAGCAGTCGCTCCTCCCACCATGTGGCCGGTGATGGTACACCAACCAGCAGCCTCCTTCCCGCCGACACACCGCCGCTTTCTTTTTATTTTTCTTCACCGCCGCAGACAAAAACCCCGGAACTCACCTCCGACGCCAGCCACCTTCCCCTGCTCACCAAGCAAATGACTCCCCGCGGCTTGCTCCCACCTCGCCTCGTCCCCCACCTTCCTGCCGCACACCCATTGACTCCCACGCTCCCCACTCACCCATGCCAATAGATTTAAATGACGCCTCCCGCGCCACTCCATCCTCCCCCCTCCTCACACCAAGGCCAGGGCCACGCACCACGCCGCCCACCCAGTTAACTGCGGCCTACAGGTACGTGGCCCCACGGCCTTCTCGTTATATTTAAAAAAAATAAATAAACCCTCACCCTGTACACTGGTCAGTGACGGTATTAAAAGAAAACATTATATTCTGCATTCCAAAAAGCCTCTCTCATGCAACAATGGGTGCAGGACAAAATTAGGATGTTTCCCTATAGAACACATCATAGAAAAAAAGAAATCTGATTTTGGTATTATTTCAGTAGCAGCAGTATAAATGCTCTCCAGTACCAGGCATAGTGTGAAGCAATGCAAAACCCTACAAAAGTCACTAAGGACCTATATAAACAAATCTACCATTTTTTTAAATTTTATATTTATGCATTTTTACAATATGTCAAGCAACACTGCTTGGATAGAAAAGATACATCTTGTCAAAAATAGAAGCAGGAAATGATTTAAACAAAACAATCATCAAGAGATATCATTAGTTCTCAAAATAGGTGGTGGAGCAGAAATAACACCACAATAGGGGCAGGAACCCCCCACTGATATATTTCAAGAAAAAAGATTATGTCCAAAGTAAATGGAAGCTGGAAGCCCAAGAACATACATACATATGAATGGGAAACCTACTCAGAGGTCAAGGGAATAGATACACGAGCACTAATGAAAGAAGAAAGGTCCTCAGATTGGAAGAAAATATACAGTACTTCTGCAACTTATATATTATTATATATTTACATGGGAAATGTAACATAAAAGAAGCACCTAACTGTAACACTCCAGGTCTGAGTAACATAAATTGTCTACTTCTTTTCTGTATTTCCCTGGTGACATCCGGGAAAATCATAATTTTCCTTCCATAAA
This sequence comes from Ichthyophis bannanicus, assembly GCA_033557465.1. Taxonomy (NCBI): domain Eukaryota; kingdom Metazoa; phylum Chordata; class Amphibia; order Gymnophiona; family Ichthyophiidae; genus Ichthyophis; species Ichthyophis bannanicus. The sequence goes on along the minus strand of CM066036.1, from coordinate 165,549,775 downwards.
ACAAATTGTCCCTTTTCTTATAATAAAGTTTAAGAAGCCATTCTCTGTCTGAAGGGAAAGCAAAGGTTATAAGGAAGGTGGAAACCAAAACTTCATCCTCTTTAGGGGTTTTAAGAAGATCTGAGACATTAAGAAATTCAATATCCAAGTTTACAGCTGGAGATTTACCCTCTTTTTTACCCAATGGTAAATAGTAAGATTTCTTTACTGGTGGTATCAAATCAGAGGGAACAGATAACGAATCCTGAAGATACTTTTTAAAAAGATCAAAAGGAGCAACACCAGTTGTAACAGTACAATTCAAAAGACGTAAATTGGAAGACCGAACAGCGTTTTCTGATGTCTCTAGCTTCAACCGAAGAGCAGTGTTATCCTTAACTAAAGAGAAAGTCAGGTGAGAAACTTGATTCAGCTTCTGATCAGCAACTGCCAGCTTTTCACGAGTTTCCACCACATCCTTATCTAATTTAAACACAGTCTCTTCAAGAACAGTCACTTTAGTAGAAGATAGAGCCAATTGTTGACCGACAACCTGCGATAACTGAATAATGACTTCCCAGATGTTATCCAGGACAACAGAAGCAGGATAAAGAATACCAAAGGAAAAAGGAGTATTAAAAGAAACTAGTCACTGGACCTTCCTTCGATCCATCAGCCCAGCTCAGCCCCTGAGCAAGAACACCCGCCATTGGATCCACTGCCTCTCCCAGCAACACAGTCAAGATTGCCGACGACTGACCTCCGACTCCTTCCTCCGACGACCCCCACTCCGAGGAAGCAGACGCACCCGCATCCGGTAGGCCCGCGACCTCACACACAGGGGAGGTTTCCAAGGAACCCAGAAGGGCTCGCGGAGAGCACACATTCGGGGAGAGAGAAACATTGAGGGCGGAGGACACCAAGGTCTCCTCCAACAGCACCTCCAAGCCCACTCTAATCTCCTGGATCTGGTTCTCGGAGAGCCACACATATTGATCCATGGGGCCGGGTATGGCAGGTAAGGGCTCCGCAGGGAAAGCTCTCAACTTGCCTTTACGCTTAGGCATCGTAGCTCACAACTTCACAGTCGCCATCTTAGGTAGACCACTCCCCAACAAATCTACGATTTCATAACGGCACCAACAAGAAGACGTACCTAGGAAAAGGCAGCACCATGAATATTGCAGTGAGCCCTAAAACATCAGTATATCTATTGAAAAAAATGGAATAAACTGGATTAGTAGAGTCAGTAATAATGGCGAGGCCGCGGGGCCCACGTGCGCGCGGTCGGCGGTAACCGGGAGGGCGGCTGGTCATGTCTGCCCCTCTTGACGGTGGCATGGGGCCGTTGGGGCGGGACGCAATGCGTCCCATGGACTCTTTGGCTCCCGTGGACGGATGGAAGGCGCGGGAGCCAATGAGGAGAAGAGGGTGTCCTGGCAGGGGGGGATGAGCGGGGACAAGGCGTGGCTCCAGCCTTCTTGGGATCAGAGCTAGAGGCGCCGGACGTGTGTTTTTCGAGCTGTGGGCTGGTGTGGCAATCGAGCGCGGCGCACGTGGCGAGGTCGGGGAGCAGCAGGCGATTGGGGCAGACGGCCCTATCAGGTGGTCGGAGGGAATAACTAAAAAAAAAAAAAAGAAGAAGAGGGCAAGTGCAAGCTTATATATAACCCCCCCCACACACACAAAATCAAGTGAGAGAATAACATCAGCAGGAAGTTGTGATGCATCCCCGCAGGGGGGAGGGGAGGGGCCCGGGAATGGGGAAAGGGATGATCAGGGGGAGGAGGGTTGGAAGGGCGGTGCAGGGGGAGGACCAGTTGGTGTCGGCTCCTAGCGTGGAGCAGGCGGGCAGAGGGAGCGCGGGGTGGGGGTGACTGCAAAAGGGAGGATGGGACGCGAGAGGGTAGGGGCAGCACAGGAGTGGAGCGGGGGAGCGGGGGAGGTGTGGGGGGCGAGCCGGTTGTGGAAGGCCGGGGGGGCGAGGTAGGGGGGGAGGAGGACCAGTAAGGGGAGCTACGGGGCGGGGGGCGATGCAGGGTTCTGATGGACGCCCGAGCTTGGGGTCTGTTCCTCCAGAAGGGGAAGGGCGTGCGACAGGAGGTATGGTGGGAGGAGATTGGCTGGGGTTAGTGGATACAGCTAGCTGGCAGGGGGTAGCAGGAGGCGATTCTCCGACAGCTTGGGAGCACTGATGGGGAGGGGGTCAAGGCTCCTCGCGGGCGGAGTGGCTAGGGGTGTGGCAGCCACCTTGGGCACTGGCGGGTGCCTCTTCGCCTTTTGCTGTCTTATCTCCGCAGGTACCCTCCGGCTGGCAGTACAGGAGAAGTCCCTGGATGAGCAGTATGGGACAGCAGGATGGCGTGACTGTGCGCAAGGATGGCGGTCACGTGGCAGGAGGAATTGCAGGAGTTCCAGCAGCAGCGCCTCAGATGGTGGCAGAGCAGCAAGAGACCTGTGCGACTATGGATGAGGCATCGGGCATGGCAGGTGAGTTGGTAGCTCAACCAGGTGCAGATGTGGGAGGTGGGACAGTGGCGACTGGAGGGGGTGGGAAGAAGGCGAGAAGGAAGCAGAGGCATTCTTGTCGACAGCGTCGGAGGTCGGGGTTCTCTTCCACTTCGTCCACAGAGTCGTCGTCGCGTTCGTCTACAACGGCGGAGAGCGGGAGTAGGGAAGGGGGTGGGGCAGGGCGATGTCTACGGTGGCGGCGTTCTCAGAGTTATGGGAAGGGGTGCTGCGGAATTTGCTGCGGAAAATTCGGAAGAGGCGGTATATTGACATTTTCTGGTTGTTGGAAGGTAGGAAACGATTGGGGGACAGTAGAAGGAAGAGGAAGGAGGATGAGAAAGCGGGTAGGGTTCGGAGAGTAGCGCGAAACATGGTAAACTGGACACGGGCCTTTTTGCATCTTGCTAGTATATGGGGGCATCTGCATCCGGATCACTACGGGATGCTATTGGCTTATGCGGACTCCATCTTAGAGGCGTTGCAGACGCATGACGGTTGGGCATGGCTCAACTATGCTGAGAAGTTCCGTGATAAGATGGAAGAAAATCAGCTTTTGTCTTGGGGAACGCAGGATATCAATTTATGGTTAACGCAGATTGCAGTCCGACCGAGTGGGGGGGTGGCGAGCGGACTGAGGGGTGGGTTAGCTGCTACAGTGGGTGCGGGGCGGCCCTTTCGGGGGGTGGGCCCCCGGCGGCGCAGCAAATAGCGGGAGGGGGGCACTGGAGAATGTTTGTTGGCGATTCAACAAGTCTTCATGCCCCTTTCCGGATTTCAAGTTCCGGCATGCCTGTTCCATTTGCAATGGGGGGCATTCTACCCTTAAATGTGTTAAGAGAGGAACAGTCGGTGCCCCAAGCAGTAGGAGCTGGCGGAGCTTAGCTCCAACTCTGATTAAGATCGAAGCTATGTGGCCGTGGTTGAAGAAGTATCCCAGGTGGAGGGACAGAGTAGTTTTGGAAGAGGGATTTCAGGGGGGGTTTCAGATTCCAGTTGTGGGTAAGATGGCCTCGAGCAAAGCCAGGAATTCGCCCTCGGTTAGGCGATTTGCCCATATTGTGCGGGATAAGTTGGCTGTTGAGATTAGGTTGGGTAGGGTGGCGGGCCCCTTTGCGGAGCAGCCCTTTGAGGACTCTGTCGTGTCCCCGTTGGGGATAATACCAAAAAAGGAGCCTGGGAAGTACCAGTTAATTCATAACTTGTCCTTCCCCGTGGGTTCCTCTGTGAACGACCATATCCCAAAGGAATTGTGTGCGGTGCGCTATGCATCGTTCGATGAGGCAGTCGAGCTGGTGAGATACTGTGGTCCTGGGTGCTTGATGGCGAAGGTGGACATTGAATCAGCATTCCGTTTGTTGCCGGTGCACCCGTCGGTGTTTCATTTGTTGCAGTTTTGCTTTGAGGGTAACAGTTATTTTGATATGTGCATGCCAATGGGCTGCTCGATCTCCTGTGCCTATTTCAAAAGGTTTAGCACTTTTTTGCATTGGGCATTTGTCGAGCGGTTGGGTTGTGCAAATGTAGTGCACTACTTGGATGACTTCCTGTTTGTGGGGGCAGCGCAGTCGGGGCAGTGCAAGGAGTTACTGGATGGATTTGTACAGTTGGCCCAGGCGTAGGGTGTCCCGTTGGCGGCCGGGAAGACAGAGGGCCTGGCGACAAGTATTACTTTTTTGGGGTGTAGCTGGATACAGTAGCCATGGTATCGAGGCTGCCGGCAGACAAGGTAATGAAGCTGAGAGTTTTGGTGGGGAATGTGATGGCCTCAAGTAAGCTGACGCTATGGGAGATGCAGGCACTGATAGGTTCCCTCAGTTTTGCATGTCGAGTAATTCTGATGGGGAGAGTGTTTTACAGCGGCTTGCGGCAGCTACAGTTGGGGTTACGAAACCTCATCATTGGATCAGGGTTTCACGGAGCATGCGGGCCGACTTAGGGGTGTGGGATGAGTTTCTGAGGGATTTCAACGGTACTACGGTAGTGAGGGAGATGGAGATGTCCAGTTGGGAGTTGTAATTGTTTACCGATGCAGCAGGGGGGGTTTGGCCTGGGTGTTTACTTTGGGGGCTCTTGGTGTGCAGCGAGGTGGCTGCAGGCATGGCAGGACACAGGCATTACCAGCAATATAACCTTCCTGGAGTTGTTTCCGATTCTAGTGGTTTTGGAATTGTGGCCGGACAGACTTCAAAATCGTAAGGTGGTTTGGTGGTGTGACAATACGGCGGTAGTCAGTGTGATAAATAATTATGCCCCGCGATGTCGGCCGGTGACCGATTTAATGCGGCAGGTGGTGTTGGCTTGCTTGCGAATGAATGTGGTGATGAGTGCTCGTCATATTCCTGGGTGTACTAACAAAATTGCCGTTGCTCTTTCCCGTTTTAAGTGGGAGCTGTTTCGGACCTTGGCGCCGGAGGCGGAAGAGGTGGGGGCATCGGTCCCAGAGCACTTATGGCAGCTTGGCCTCGGGAAATGACGGACCTGCTGAAGAGTTCAGTGTCGGTGGCTATGTGGGCCGCGTATCAGCGGGGCTGCAGCAGTGTGATGACGTTCCTGGCCGATCAGGGATGGTGGCGGGGCCCGGTGTCTGATCAGCTGTTGTTTTGGCAGCAAAGGCTGCGGGATTATCGCGGGCAACGATGCGGATGCAGTTAGTGGGGTTCTCATTTTTCTCGAAGGCGGTTGGGTGGGGGGCTGTTGGTGGGGGATTTTTAACGCGGAGGCTGCTGCAGGGATGGGAGCGGTCCTTTCCTTCGCCGGGTGATGGGAGGCGGCCTATTACGCATGACCTGCTGAGGCGTTTGTGTCTTGCGTTGCTGCAGGTTGTATCGTCCCCATATGAAGGCACGCTCTTTCAAGCGTTTTTTTTCGGTAGCCTTTTTCGACGCTTTTCGGGTAGGGGAGTTGGTGGCGGAGTCTGGTCAGGGAAAGGGGAGCGGGGGCTTGCAATTGCAGCAGGTCAAGCTGGCGGAGGGCGGGGTTCATATCTGCTTAGCACGTTCCAAGATGGATCCGACGGGGAAAGGAACTTGGGCAGTTTTGAGAGCAGTTGATGGGGCACCTACATGCCCGGTTACGCTGCTGAAGTCATACTTGCGTGTGCGGCCAGGTGGTATAGGCAGTCTTTTTATCCATGAGGACGCGCGGGTGCTTACGCGATTTCAGTTTACAGCGGTGTTGCGTCTGGCGTTACGGCAGATTGGGGAGGTTCCAGGTCGGTTCGCTACGCACTCTTTCCGAATCGGGGCAGCTACCAGTGCAGTGGCCGAAGGGCTGCCCGAGCAGGAAATACAGCGGATTGGTAGATGGAAGTCACAGGCGTTCCAGAGCTATGTGCGTTTATATGGGATGTTGGGGTTACTAACAGTACAATTTCTTTCTTTTGCAGAAGTGGGACAAGGCTTGTGTCGCTGTTGGGTGATTGGCCACTCGTTTGTTTACTGGGCTGGTCGGCGAGCAGCAACACGGCCGGTAGGGCCAAATATCGGACTGGAGGCTTTGGGGGTGACTGTCTCATGGCTGGGCAAGTGCGGACTACAGTGGATCCAGCTTTTACCTTTGCTGCGGCACCACCAGCGCATGAGAGGGGCGCCAGACATCTTGTTGGTACACCTGGGAGGCAACGACTTGGTGTCATGGACTTGCAAGCAGTTAATTTGTGCAGTTCACAAGGACTTGGGGGAGGCGTTATCAATGTTCAAAGGCATAGTTCTCGTTTGGTCAGATATCATTCCAAGGCCTGCTTGCTGGGATCAGCGGCGATGGTCGAGGGGCTTAACCAAAATTAATAGCCAGATTGGCAGATGGGTGGGGGAGCACAGCGGGTGCCAGATTTTGCACACATGGGCCGAAGTTGATTGTGCGGGCTTATATAGGCAGGATGGAGTGCATCTATCCCCGGTGGGGATGGATTTGCTCCTGAACGATTGGCAGGAGGCCTTGGAAGGTATTATGCAAGGGAGGAGGGCTGGTCACAGCTTAGCCTTTGGGGAAGGCTCAGGACAGGTGTCCTGAGCCGGTGGCGGGATCCTGGAGGTTTCTGGGGTCCGGAGCCAGAGGCAATCATTAGGGTGGAGGTGGGGTACCCCCGACCCAGACAATCCCTCAGGTTTTTGCTAATAATATGGCAAAGCCGGAAGAGGGAGGGCTATGCAAAATAGTCGGGGCCTGGATCCGGCAGAAGCGGAAACGGTGTCACCTTGCTACTCACATGGCTGGTGAGGGCTCGATCTGCAGGGGGGGGGGGCAATTTTAATGTGGTTTGGAATTTAGTTTGGTTGTTGTTAAAAGGTTAATAAAGCTGTGACTAGTTCAAATCCCAAAAGGTGTTGTGTGTATCATTGAAAAGTATGGGGGGGGGGAAAGGTGAGGGAATTCAAAAGGGGGGGAGGGGGCGGGAGGCGACGTGTCCGCCGTACCCGGTTATGGCGAGGCCGTGGGGCCCACATGCGCGCGGCTGGCGGTAACCGGGGGGGGGGGGCGGCTGGTCGCGTCCGCCCCTCTTGACGGCAGCGTGGGGCCATTGGGGTGGGACGCAATGCATCCCGCGGACTCATTGGCTCCCGCGGACGGATTTAAGGTGCGGGAGCCAATGAGGAGAAGAGGGTGTCCTGGCAGGGAGGAGGGGATGAGCGGGGACACGGCGTGGCTCCAGCCTTCTTGGGGTCGGAGCTGGAGGCGCCGGACGTCCCGCCCGCCCTTCCTAGTTTTGGGATTGTCAAAGGCTTTTTGGGGGGGTGTTGGGTGTTGCAGCTGGAGGGGGTTGGCGGGATCCCGGAGGTTTCTGGGGCCCCGACCCGGACAATCCCTCAAGTTTTTGCTAATAATATGGCAAAGCGGGGGGGGGGGGGGGGGGAGGGGCAGTTTTAATGTGGTTTGGAATTTAGTTTGGTTGTTGTTAAAAGGTTAATAAAGCTGTGACCGGTTCAAATCCCAAAAGGTGTTGTGTGTATCATTGGGGGGGGGGGGGGAGAAAAGGTGAGGGAAGTCAAAAGGGGGGGGGGGAGGCGACGGGCCCGCCGTACCCGGTTACAGAATTCTTGGTTTTGGTCACACCCAGCTTCACTTATACATACAGAACACAGATAGACCATCTTCAAATACAAGATAAATGATGACAAATAGAGCTATGAAGACAAAAGTTTAACTGAAATCCATTATAAATAGATGCATTTCCTCTAGTATTGTGCAAAATATAAGAAAAGCAGTTGTAAATTCCCAAAACTGATATATTCTCATCACGGAATTCATTATAAACTTACTTTTTTTTCTACCTTTACATAAGAATATTAGAGATGCCATACTGGGTCAGACTAAAGGTCCATCAAACAAACAGGATACTGGGCATATCTTAGATTCCTATGTTCTTAGTGGAAATATTCAACTGCTAAACTGATAAGCTATACATTTAATTTAGGCCTGCAATGTATATATATATAATATAAATTTAAGCATCCATGCTGGTGCTTAAATTAACTTGACCTCACTATTTACAAAATTATGTTTAATTATGTACAATGTTTTATCTTTAAATTTGAGACTTTTGTGGAATAAGAGTCATAAAAAATGTGAGCAAATAATAATAAAAAAATCCATCATTACTGGTCTTGACAACAAAGACTGAAACCAGATTAGATCTATACTGTGCTTTCAGGAGAAAAGCTAACCTATCCTTTAAGTATGCCTAACTTCCTGACTCAAAGAATGCAACTTCTTATCAGCTGCTTATGGACCCTACTGTTATCCTTGACAATGCTTGTCATATAGTCATTTCCCAAAATGCTGGCTTTCCAAATAGCACGAATGATGGCTTTGTGCTGCAGCCCAACACTGCAAGGTTCCAAGGAGAAAAAAGAGTGTGTCAAGTCTATTTAAACCTTGCTAGTGGAAGTTCAGAGGGGGATTTTAGAAAGGACATCCCTGTGCAATCAAAGCCAGAATATCTGAAAGAAAAGCAGGCACGTCCAGGCACAGGCATGTTTTCACTAACATGGATGGTTTATGGTTTATTAGGATTTGATTGACCGCCTTAGCCAAGCATAAAGAGCAGTTTACAATTGTGAAAGCTACATACAAATAAAGGTTGCATATCATAAAGGAAATTGAGAATAGAAAAGTAAAATAACACTGGTCAACAAATTTTTACGAAAGTCATGTTACTGAAATAAAAATAGTCATTTCTTATCAATTTGTATATGCTGAACACAAATATGACAGTAAAATTGCAAAGTTGGCTCTAGTTATTTTTGTAATCTACAAGAATTAATGTTTACATCACGAAATGCATGTCAATAGTAAATATAATAGGCCTTCAGTTAATACCTGTAAAAAACCAAGTCATAGACTACTTCTTAGATTTTTTCACCTGTCTCTTGTACAGCTGTTGGGAGCTTCTCTGGGGAGTGTCCAGCAGTAGTCAGCCAGCATTGCTGTGGACCATTTTCCCTGGTATCTTTCCTCCATCGTTGCGATATCCTGGTGAAAAGGTTTGCCCTGTTCATCACTAACCATACCACAGTTGTCAGGAAAGAAATCGAGATGGGAATCAAGGAAATGGATCTTTAGAGACATATCACAGCCAAGATTCTGATACTGCATCAGCATGTCTTGTACTAGTTCCTTGTAGTTTTCTGCCCTAACATTCCCGAGAAAGTTTGTTGACACTAGGCGAAAAGCATTCCATGCTTGTTTCGCATCACCCTGCAGTAAGTTGTTGAACTGGTCATCTTTGAAGAGCTGTCGAATCTGAGGACCAACAAAAACTCCCTCTTTAATCTTTGCTTCGCTGAGTCGAGGGAATTTTTCATGCAGGTATCGGAAAGCTGGCAAAGTGCGGTCCATGGCTTTCACGAAGTTTTTCATCAAACCTAATTTGATGTGAAGGGGTGGTAGCAGGATTTTGTGAGCCTCCACCAGAGCTGGGTGCTGGATATTCTTCTCTCCAACTGTTACATTTTGTCTGTGATTCCATTCCTTCCGCAAGTAGTGCCAATCCCTTGCTCGGCTATCCCACTCACATAAGAAACACGTATTTTATACATCCCTGCTGCAGTCCCATTAAAAGGGCAACTACCTTCAAGTCACCACAGAGGTGCCAGCTGTACTTGTTATAGTTAATGGAAGTCAGTAGCTGCTTTAAGTTATCGTATGTCTCTTTCATGTGGACGGCATGCACTACTGGAATAAATGGAAGACGGTTTCCATTGTTCAAAAGCACAGCCTTCAGACTCCGTTTCAAAGAATATATAAATATTCTCCAGTCTTGTGAGTCATGAGTGATTTTAAGGCATTCATGAGGCTTTCAATATCAGAACAGAATACCAGATTACTTTCCTTTCTGAAGAACCTCCAACTGCTGGTGGCACTTTTGATATGAAGTAATGTTGACATCTTCTTCTAGAAGATTCCATTGTTGGAGTCTTGATCCTATCAATTCTGCCTTGTTTTTGGATAAGTCCAAATCACGAACCAGGTCATTTAGTTCTTCCTGTGTTATTCTGTGTGGAGTAGATATGCATCCCAGCAAAAATCTGGGTCACTGCATTCTGACAGACCAGGAGAAGAATAGGTTGGCTCACCCTTGTCCTCATCAGATGTATCAAGAGAATATTCTGATGGAGATTCTGGAATAGGAAGTCCCTCACCGTGTGGAACTGGTCTCAATGCAGACGGAATGTTTGGGTAGACTATGCTCGACTTCTTTTGCTTTGTTATTCCGCTGGAAAGAGGACGAACCAAGCATAAGTAACAGTCATTTATGTGGTTGCTTGGCTCTCTCCACACCATGGGGACTGCAAACGGCATTGATGGTCTTTTGCAGTTCAACCACTGTGAATGCTGTGTTGTACATGTAGCGCAGCATATATGCGGGACCCAAGGCTTGTCTTGGTCACCAATCTTGCATCCAAAGTAAAGATGATATGCCTTCTTCAGTTGAGAAGTGATACTTTTCTTCTGGTTGGCAAATGTCATTTCCCCACAAATGTAGCAGAAATTGTCAACGGTATTGACGCACTTTCGTGGCATTACTGTTCTGTAGTGTACCGAAATGGCTAAAATTATATGATTAATAAAAGTTACATGTAACAGTAGCTTAAACTGTCTCGCACACAGTCTGAAATATTTTAAATGCTCAACCTTTCTGACTGCGTATAGTACACTGCTGATGTCAGATGGCTTCAGCAGCCATCTGGCAGTAGTATTGCATTGCGTCAGAAAATGATACAATCAACTCTGGATGATGTGCGCATGCTGGTATTATGCAATGTGATGCAATATTACATCATTCAAGGCTTATTTGGGATGCTGTTGATGTCCTACTGGATAAATTTACACAGTGAAATGTCAAAAATGAACTACATGCAATATCTTCAAAACGAGAGCCAATAAATATTTTTTAATGTTATATTCATGTTCAGCTCACTAAGATACTACATATTAGGGCCTTTTAAAGTCAGTAACGATTTCAATGTTGACCAATGTAGTCAAAGCAGAAAAAAGGCCTTATGAGTGAAAGTGAGCATTTTGAAATTAATCCTTTGAGGGAAGGGAGCCAGTAATGTTGAATGAGCAAAGGTGCGACGTGATAGAATCTTCTAGCATGGGGGGCGGAGCCTGATGTCCAGCGGGGTAGACGCTTCGTGCTGAAGCTCCCGAGGGGCCTACTCAGAATCCTGACTTAATATCTACATAAACTTAATATTTTACTCCGAACTTACCGGGGTGCCTTGGGGGGAATGGCGGCCCACAAGCCAGTGCGCTTGGACTTTGGGTCTCCCTCTTCTTCACATGGAAACGCTCCAAAACAGAGTTGTCTTCCCCACCAAAGATGGTTCCACTTCGGGTAAGCCCCGAAATGCAACAGGAGATCTTGGAGGAAATACGTGGTGTGAAGGAACTGGTGCAGTCTAACGGAGAAGCGCTCCGAGCCATGCGAGAAGATTTCGGTATGCTTCAGGACCGGCTTGAAGGTCTTTCACTACGGCTGGACAACATGGCGGGGGTCCTCGATTCGCACGCGGTGCGCTTGGTGAACCTGGACAAGGCTGAGCGTCAGATACAGAATCTTCAAAAAGAGTTAGAGGATTGCAATAATCGAGCCCGTCACAACAATGTCAGGCTCATAGGAGTACCAGAGGGTGCGGAAGCAGGAGATATCAGAGAATTTCTGGTTAAAACTCTCCCCTCCTTGCTGAAGATTACCTTTTGCGGAGCTCTGGAAATCGACCGCGCGCATATCGTGCTCCCACCAACATCGCACTTAATCGGACGACCCCCCGGCCCATTATCTTTCGATTACTGAGGTATCAGCAAGTTGAGCAAATTTTCAAAGCTGCCCGGGTGATTCAACATCTGCAGTTTGAAGATCATAAAGTCTCTTTCTTCCCCGACTTGGCAAAGACCACAGCTGACCGGCGGAAGGGACTCCTTGCTTTTCGACCTAGACTTCAACAGTTACAGGCTCGCTTTGGCCTCTTATATCCGGCGAAGCTCAGAGTGACTCTCCATAACCAAACTAGCACCTTCGAAGATCCTGCTCTGCTAGCAACATTTTTAGATTCCAAAGAGGCAGACCAGATGCGCTAAGTCAACAACTCGGATAGACTCCGCTGGAACTGCCCGCCATTTTGAATGACCCGACGTGGTGATCATTGTCTGGAATAGAGACTGCCTGGACCTTTCTTTCTTTAATATCTACCTTTCTCGGTCTCCTTTTCCTCCATGATGTGCACCTCGGTTGGATTCGGAGCACGCCCAGCTATACCGCTTATCTGTTTCAATAAGGCCTTCTCTGGGGTTTCACCCCGCAGACATCAGGTCGCCAGTAATTTCTGGGGTTTTGCTTCTTCTCTAAGGCACTTCGGTGCTTCTCCTGTTATATAGGGCGCTTCATGATTTTATTGGTTTATTTTTTATCAGATCGTGTGTACAGTCATTTATAGTTGATATGAGGGACATTGCGCAACTCGGTGCGCTATCATGTTTTTTTCTCAGAATGTTTGACTTTGTTGTATGGCCTTATGTAAGCTTTTGTCATTGAACGGAAGAGGCATCAATAGTCCAATCAAAAGAATGACCGTTCTGAGTTATATTAATCATGACCATACTGATGTAGTGTTTCTTCCGGAACCCCATTTCACCTTCGTTGAACCACTGAAACTCACTGCCACACCTTATATGGTGGCTGCCTATTCTCCCGCTGTTTCCAAGCGGTGCGGGGTAGTCATCTTGGTTGAGAAATCTTTGTCACCCACTGTAATGGATACTAGCTTTGATGGGAAGGGTAGTTGGGCCTGTGTATATTTTAAGGTTGGAGATAGTGAATTTCCGTGTATTTGTATTTCTGTTCCGAATGTGGATGACCCTGTTACTGTTACCCGGTGGTGACTTTCACCAAGTATTTGATCCTTTGATAGAGAGATTGTTGCCTAGAACGAGTGGTCCACCCAAGAGTCTCTACACCCTGCCAGCTCTGATGAAAGATTTTGCTACTACTCTTCCAAGTGGACATATACTCCTGATAGGTTAGCTAATTGGAAAGCCATCCAGAGCACTTGATGCTGGACATGCCATGTGGCCTTTGGTCTACTAAACTCCTGTTAAGTATGATTGTCCCGCATTACAGTATTACTGGAGTCGGGTCTGGGGTCGTCTTCATTCTATTTTATATTTTCCGGAACCCCTCTTTGGGGAGATTGTGGGGCTCCGCTCAGCTGCGGGGATCCCCTCTCTTCCTAAATTGGCTTACTTCCTTTTAGCCTTTATGCTGGGCCTTGCTATTTCCTGTTTCCTCACTCACGAAATATTGGGAAAATAGCTCTTTTTCGAGCTCTAATGAATGGTAATCATATCTGTCTTCATTGTAAATATGTGCAAATACCTTATATGTTAGCCTCTTCCGTTCAAACACTCACTATTGGTCTTGCTAGAAGACGCTCTACGATTATGTTCAAACTATTCAATGCTCTCAGTTGACTGTTTGATTCTGTATTAATCTCTGTCACATGCTCATCCGGTATCATAGACTCTACTTCTGTTTGTTTGATGTACAATAATTGTTGTCTGCAAGCGCTTATATGATGATTCTTATTAGCTTAGAGAAGAAGCATTGGGGTGGGGGGTAATTGGGGTTGCTTTCTTTATTGTATGTGTGTATTTGTTTCTTTTGGTGTGTTGTTACTTTTGTTTGTTGCAAAATGAAAATAAAAGTTTAAAAAAAAAAAAAAAAAAAGAATCTTCTAGCATGAGCGAGGGCATGGATGGCGATATTTTGTATGGATTGTGTTTCAATTGATAATGTGGAAGACTAGTGAAAATGATGTTATAATAATCCAGATGTGTGATAACAGTACTGAGGAGAAGTGTGGTTACAGCAGTCTGATCAAAGAAAGCGTGAAGAGGGAGTAAAGTATGCAACACAGAAAAAGCCGAATGAGTGAGATGAGAGTCTATTGGGGGAGAAAAAAAAAGAGTTCAGTGTCAAGGTGGATACCAAGGTATCTAAAAGAGGGGAGGAGAGCAATAAAGGTGGGGCTCATTGAAAGGGCTACAGAAGGGTAGTGCTTAGAACCTGTGATCCAGGTGGTGGTGGTCTTAGAGGGGTTAAGTTTAAGAGCATTGTTATGCAGCCAGTTGGAAATGGAGACCAGAGCAGAATTGATGTCAAGTCATGTAAGAAGTAGGATATTATCCGCATATATAAAGAAGGGGACACCCAAGGATTGAATAAGGGAAGCTAGTGGACTAAGGAAAATATTGAACAGGAGGGGAGAAAGTGAAGACCTTTGAGGAACCCCACAAGGAAGGGAGTATGGAGCAGATGAAGCATTGCCACAGTGAACTTGATATGAGTGAAAGTGACGAAAGGAAGAGAGATCAGTACCCCAGTGATCCACCTCATGAAGACAGGAAAGGAGAAGATTGTGGTCAATGAGGTCAAAGGGGGCAGTAAGATCGAGTGACATGGCAAGAGCAAAAAAACCTTGATCAAGCTTGTTATGGATATCATTAAGGACGGAAATGAGAATGGTTAAAGTGCTTTGGAAGGGGCAAAATCCAGATTGCTGGGGGTGCAAGGAAAGAGTGTGTTCCAGGTGGGCAGATAGCTGATAGAGAACAAGGCATTCTGCAAGTTTGGCAAGTTAAGGGAGATTGGAAATTGGGCGATAGTGAGAAGGATCAGTGTGGTCAAGCTGTGGACCTTTTAGAAGGGGGTGAACCAATGCATATTTCCATAAAGAGGGAAGAGATAAAGAAGAGAAACTAACATTAAGCATCTTACAAATGTAGGACTACAAGCCTAAGAAGGGGCCAGTAAGCCATTCGGAAGGAATACGATCTAGGTGGCAGAAAGAAGTCTTGATGGAGGAGAGCAGTCTAGTTAGATCAGAATGGGTAACAGGAGAGAAACACTGCCATGTATGCAAAACTGTGGTGTCAGGAGACACAGGGGAGGTAGGCGGAAGAAAAGGGTCAACAACTGGGAGCCCGGGATTGGCTACAGAAATTTTGGCCACAAAGGTATCAGCGATCACATCAGGGGATGGACTTACTGGAAGTGTCAGGGAAGAAGAGAAAGTATGCAGGGAAGAGAGATGGGTGGCGATGTGAAAAAGGGTTTTATGATTATGGGAGGAGGTAGTAACGAAGGAAGAGTAGTAGCTCTTTTGGCAGCTAGTACCTGCCAAATAATAATAGCGGTGATGTGCTCTGAACAAGAGAAGAAGTGCAAGGTTTCTCTGTTTCCTCCAGGAACATTTGGATTCTCTGAGCTGGCATTTTAGGAGGCAGAGCCCGAGGTGGTACCAAGGGAAAGAGTGACGAATGGAAGGTGTGACCTGAGCTAGTGGAGCAATTTTAAGTCTAGCTGCTGAGCGAGCAGAGAGTTCTAAAGATCCGACTGCTGGGAAAGAGAGAACAAGAGAAAGTCAGATGGAAAGATGGCAGAAGCAGGAGGGAATTGGGCCTTGCTCTCAGAGGTCAAGTGGCGGCCTGATATGGACCTCTGTGGGGATGTCCAAGGTCCAACCTCGAAGCAAAACCACACTTGCCTTTTCAAACAACAACCAGTCCAAGCAAGGTGTTAACCAACTGTAGTTTATATTTATGCAGGGAGATACTTCTAGAAGCCACTAACTAACCCGATATGGCTATGTTTTGGCACCACCTTCATCAGGGGTTTTGGCCTATAGAAAGGATTAATATATAGGGTTAATGCAAAACATAGATTTTAAAATTACAAACTACAAATCAAATTGAATAAATAAAAATAAAATTAATATAAAATAACCACATAAGACATGACATCCTATAGTGTAAAACCATAATTCAACAAACCATAATGATATAAATTAATAAGACCATAAATATTGATGATTGTAATGTTAAACACATAAAACTTAAGATAATTGTTAATGATAGGGGGAGGTAAACATAAAAGTCATGCATGGTAAATTTCTTCCAGTAGCACCATGAACCACCAGAGAAGTGTCAAAAAGATAAGAATTTATAAATTATCAAGCCCTAGCCAGTAAATGATAAAAAGGGAAGGATAAACAAAATAGGAAGAGAAAGCACATGTGGATAAGCAAAGTGAACACTGAAAATTGAAAATACTAGACAGTGCACGCTTAAGTTTTCACTGAGCGAGCCACAAAGGTGATTTTCACTATATCTGTAAAGGGGGAATAAAGATAAATGGATATTACAGGTCTAGAATAGAGGAGGTGATGGGAGGAACGGGACTGTGATTCACTAAAGAAACTGCCAAATGGTGGAGGCAAGATGGTGGCAGGAAGTTGTTCCAGTGTGACTGTGTTGCTATGATTTTCCTTAATCAGTGTTTTTACTTACCCCAGATCTGCCCCGATGGATCAGAGAAAACATAAGCAGGCCAGCCTACCCTTGGGCTTGACATCATCCACCATTGCTGGTCAAAGGGCTTTGGATTATTGCGGCTTTGTGGCTCCTGGAACTAGAGTGGCATCCTTGGCGGTGGAACAGAGTGAATTCTCCACTTCACTGAGCGTGCCAGAGGTTTGGTTTTCACCAAAGCAGCTTGCCCATCCCCCACTGTGACCTGGAAGTGATCAGCCAAATGGTGTATATCTTGTGGAAGTGAAGAGGACTCACCAGTGACTTTGACACCACCTTCAGACTCTGTACAGTGTCTTGCAGTGTCTTCATTATCTGATTTGGGTCAGATGCAGCCAGCAAGGTCTCGAGTAGTGCAGCTCCCGGTTGCAGGGGAAGTGGTAAGACCAGCAGTGATTATATTGGAGGCACTATGGGATGTGATACCAGCCTTGGCTACTTCCTTGTAATCATTTGTGGGGATGGTGAGTAATGAACTTTCTCAAGTAAAGCAAGACTTTTCTGAAGTTTCAAGGGCAATGGGCAGGACTGATCTCTCAGTTACAGTGTGAAATTGGACAGCTTCATGAGTCGCAAGTTGCCTAGATTAAAGAAAAGATTCTGTTGGCTAGGAACATGGAATATCTGGAAAAAAAGACTTGTAAAAATAACCTTAGCTTGTTAATTTTTCCTAAATCTCCAGTACTGTCTCCCCTGGAGATGGTGAGAAAGTATTTCTGCGAGGTCTTGAAGATCAGGCAGTAATATCCAGGTTCCCGAGAATGCCTCTATTCAGATGTCACTCTGGGGACATCCACGTCTCCACGCTTTGGACTTCTCCATGCCTATTTTCAGATATCCAAGGTGTGAACAGAGCTTCCAAAATGACTCCTTACTGAACATTAAAAACTTGCCACGAGAAACAGCTATCTCATTCCAAATGCAGAAAATTGCTGCGCCATGCAGAAATGTTCAGCAGCATTCTGTTTTTCACCATATTTAAGCAGACTTTGGGGAACTCCATCCATGACTGGATGTTACCTAACAGTTAATTTGTGCAAGGCATGTGGCCAATCACAACTGATGATCATAACCACTTCAGGAATTTACCAGATCATGTCTGAGAAATTCTCCCTCAGTACTCCTTATAGTGATCACACCAGAATGTCACCTTCCTTTCATTCTGAAATATGGCAACAAAATACCACCCTACCACACTTGAGGCTATTGCAAAGACATGGAGTTTTAGTTTTAATAATATTATAGAATCCACTTTGTTCTCACTAGATAGAAATACAAGTGCAATAAACAAATAAACAGTTTTACATCTGACTGGTATTCGGACAATATTCATTGACTATGCTGGCCTCGAACCTGCTCCCAATAGTCACTTTATACTTTCCTGGAATCCTGGATCATAATTGCCAATAGTGAATGATCACCTGTAGCCCTTGGCATTATATTGTTTCAGGCATAGGTCATGTAGCTGCCTTTCACTATTCACGATCCAGAATCTTGCAGGATTGACAATACCCATTTCATAGGTGTGGTGGGTACCTAAGGCTCACATGTAGAACATGGATTCGGAATAATTAAAGCACTTG
The DNA here is from genome assembly GCA_033557465.1 of Ichthyophis bannanicus. Lineage (NCBI taxonomy): Eukaryota > Metazoa > Chordata > Amphibia > Gymnophiona > Ichthyophiidae > Ichthyophis > Ichthyophis bannanicus. Next base: position 165,531,833 of record CM066036.1, on the reverse strand, counting down.
CCAAGCTCTTTGTGAGCAAAGATGATATTGTCTATTTCAATTTGTTAGTTGAAGGTAGGAAAGGAGGATTTGTGTGCTTCTCCTCCCATGATCTACTCTCAGTGAATTTAGATTCAATCTCTGTGCTGTGCACTCATTCTGCAGAAGTGACCTGTCAATAACTATCCAGGGGCTACTTCAGAATGTTGCTTTTCATTTCCCTCATGCTTTTCCAGTAGTAGTTCAAGACAAGATACATTCAGGCATTTCCCTCTTCCCAGAGGATTTATAATCCAAGTTTGTCCCTGAGGTGGTGACTTGTCCAAGTATTGTGTGTGGGATTTGAATAGTGACTTCTCAGGTTCCAGCCCATTGGTCCAACTACTAGGCTGCTCCTCCACTCCTCTTCTGATATGTACCAGAAGATTCCAAAGAGCCTTTATGACTGTTTTGCTCTGCAATAAATGATGGTCTCTTTCTAAATGCCAGCTGGCGCAGATTTTTTTAATAGTCAAACAATTCCATAATGAAGTCATCTCAGGATTTGAAGCATATGCTCCTTGGCTAGGAGGTAACACTACTACCGCAGTGTAGATCCAGAGGCTGAGATAGTCCACTTCACCTTCCCCCTCTTCAACCCCAAATTCATCCTCAAATTCTATCACCCTTTCTTCCTTTTCTAAAATCACTGAGGGGGAAACTGGAAATCTTCTCTCGTCCACCAAACTTACTACCTGTTCTTCTGCACAAATATGCTGTGTTTAATATTTGCAGAGGAAAACGGAAGCACAGATATACAACATGTGGTTAGATGCCACCATGGTGGCACAGAGCCAGGAGCATGTGGGCATCATTTCTGCCTCCCAATAACAAAAGTACAGAGGGATCAGAGAGTGACAGTGGTTGGATAGTATTGTTTCACTTGGGGCAACCAATGTTTTTTGTGAGGCTCAGGGGTATGGAGTTGGGACTACTGGACCACCAGGGCCACTTTGGAAATTTGTTAGGCAGTTTGGGAAATGGGGGTGGGGCTACTGGGGGCCACCATTGATTTTTTGGTGTCTGGCAGGAGATTGGGGGTCTGGGTCTGATTGAACCATCTGAGGTGAAGTGACTTTTCACCTCAGATGATCTTTTGGCTTCCAGCTGCATCTTCAGGGCAAGCACAAGGAGACGAGGCACCCTAGGCAAACCACAGCTCTTGCGTCCTCCCTTCCCCCTCTGGAACATGCAGCAGCGGCAGCACTTTGGGGCTGTTTGCTTATGCCCCCTCTCTGGCACCCGATGCCAACTTCCTGCAGCAGGAAGTCGGCAATGGGTATCGGAGGGGCGGAAGCAAACAGCCCATGGTGCTGAAGCTTAAAGGTAAGCACTGTGGGGCTGTTTGTACCCATTGTTGCCGTTGCCCCTGGTGTTTCATTTAGTTGAATATAGTAAGCAGATAGCTATATTTTATATACATTAAAGTCTCAAAACTGAAGACTGGTGACTGGTAAAGAGCAATTTCCTTGACACCATAATAAAGCTTGTATACTATTGAAATTCTCTGCAATCATAGTAGCATAACACTTTTGTTTTCTTGCTTCCATCGATTATAATTTTCCTCATCTTTTATTTCCTCTGTGCTCATTCCCACTTTCTGCATCTGTTTCTGTTCCATAAGGGCTTCAGAGTAACAGTGAGATGCTTCTTTTAAAGCACATTCCTCAGTTTCGGGGAGCTGTTTTATTAAATACTTGTGTTATTATATTTCAGTTCTCCGTCATTTTTGAGGATTTTCTAGCACTAATTTATCTAAACATTCTTTTAGTTCTTTCTCAAACTTTTCTACCTTCATTTTTCCTTATCTCCGAGATTCTCCATCTTTGCTCATCATAAATCTCCTCATTATTCAAATTTATTTGAAAACTATGTGCTGGTAGGAAGTCTGCCTTAGCTCCACCCATTGCCATTCCTAGACCTATAGGACTGAGGTTCTCAATCCAGTCCTCGGGACACACCCAGCCAGTCACATTTTCAGGATAACCACAGTGAATATATATGAGAAAAATACGCATGCTCTGCCTCCATGTAGATCTCTCTCGTGTATTTATTGTGGTTATTCCAAAAACCTAAGTGGCTAGATGTGCCCTTAGGACTGGGTTAAGAACCCCTGCTATAGGACATACGTTAAAAAAAAATCTACTTGTAGTCAATATAGAGCTCTTCTTTTTCGTAAGAATACGGCAACTAAAGTGACCATGTTCACTTCACTAAGAACATTTTTCCATCCAAATCTTTAGTAGTTTATGATTAGTATTTATATCAGTCAGCAAAAACAGTGAGTCAGCAAACTTTACAAAAATGCATGAGTTACTAGTACTTTTACTAACTGAAAATGTCTAACATCCTTGGTTCTGCAGTCTCAGCAGCACTCAACATTTTTTCAAATTTGCTTGGCTGCATGATCTAAATCAATACTGGATGCAATAAATCCCCAAAGAAATGCTGCACTATAAACACATCCGAGCTTTACATTATCCTGTTTGCATAATGTAGAACAAAGGCTGAGGTCAGCCTTGAGTAATGAAGATATCCTACCCAAATGGCCTTGACAACTCAACAAGTTTTAACAGCTGCTACTTTTATATCCATCCAAGAGGATATAAAAAGGTAGTGATTAGTAAAAAAAAAAAAAAAAAACACATAAAAAAATAGTGACCTACTTGAACTTCTTCAAAGTCCAATAGGTGTTTCTGCCTGATAATTACAGGCAAAAATTTAGGTCAAACGTTCTGCCTGGAAATAGGCAGCCAGAAAAAATGATCAGAGTCAAACGGACTAAACTGACTAAACATTCTTATTTGAAATATAACCAGTGCCTGAAATGATTCCTATCAACCTCATAAAAGATTAGATAATGATACAGAAATGTTTGTACAGTTTTAATATGTTAATACCATTATTGCTATCTAGCATTAAGTCACATGTGTTCATGACTTTTAAACAAGGGCTTAAATCTCAATAATATTTGGTAGTATCTATTACTACTTTCTTTGCACACAGAATATAAGAAGAAACTTCCTTGAGGTTTAAGGTTTTGGGAAGGAAAATAAACCTATTTACACCTACAGGACAGATGGAGGGGACAATAGGAGGATCTAGAGAGAATGATACAAACTGAGGGGGTTTGGATAAAACCCACCTGGGATATAAAACACTAAGGAAAATACAAATCAGGGTCTTTGGCTTCAAGGATCTTGTACCAGGAATTCCAGAGTGAAGTAGAAGGATACTGCCCCATAGGGGTGAGGTTGAAACTTTAGTGGCATGGCCATGGGGATTGGAGAAGGATATTTCTGGCAAGGCCAGACACTGGAAAAAAAAAAAGTGTGATTGGCACAACCGGATGATAGAGGACACTTAGGAAACTACTGAAGGGACTGGTTAGCAGTGGTGTACACATTATCAGATGAGTGTGGTACCTCCAAAATGTTCATGTAATGCTCAGGAGTGAGTCTGAATTACCAGTTGAGGTAATTGTGCAAGTTGGATTAAAAGCTAAATCAATGCAGTGACTAACTGTTGCTATTTGTTGAAAAACTAACATGGATGCAATTAAGCCAAACGGACATGCAATTTAGTTTTCTGAATTTAAGCAAAAAATTCATTGGGTTAAGAACATAAACATAGAAACATGATGGCAGAAAAAGTCCACTATGTAGTCTGCCCTTCCCTTCCATAAGAACATAAGATATTCCATACTGGGTCAGACCAAGGTCAATCAAGCCCAGAATCCTGTTTCCAACAGTGGCCAATCCAGGTCACAATTACCTGCCAGGTCCCAAAAAAGGTACACAGATTCCACATTGCTTTCCCAGGGTCAAGCATTAGATTTTCCTGGCCCTCTTTAATAATAGTTTATGGACTTTTCCTCCAGGAACATATCCAAACCTTTTTTTGAACCCAGCTACACTAATTGCCTTTACTACATCCTCTGGTAATGAATTCCAGAGTTTGCTTGCACGTTGAGTGAAAATTTTTTTTTCTCCTATTAGTCTTTAATGGACTACATTGTAGCTTCATTGTGTGTCCCCTAGTTTTTCTACTTTTTGACTATGTTTACCCATTCCACTCCATTCATTATTTTATAGATCTCTATCATATCTCCCCTCAGCCATCTTTTTTACAAGTTGAAGGGCCCTAACCTTTTAGGCTTTTCCTCATAGGCGTATCCTTTCATCCCCTTTACCATTTTTGGTGGCTCTTCTCTGTACCTTTTTTAATTCTTCTATGTCCTTTTTAAGATATGGTGACAAAAATTCCTAGCATTCTATTTGCTTTCTTGGTTGCGGCTGCACACTGGACAGAGGGTTTCAATGTATTATCCACGATGATGCCTAAATCCTTTTCCTGGGTTGTGGTTCCTAATGTGGAACCTTGCATCGTGTAACCATAATTTGAGTTGTTCTTCTCTAAGGAGTAGATTCTGAGCTGCATTTAGCGAGGATGAACATCCGATTTGGGCATCCATCTTCGTTAAATGCACGGCACCATATTCCCTGCCCAAAGCTCCCCGCACATAAATAGGAGATGTACAGGGAGCTCTGGACAGGGACAGGCAGGGGTGGTGATGGGGAGGAGAGTGGGAAGGTCAGAGGTGGGGTACACAACCTGGACATACAGGGCCGATTCCAGTCCTAGAAGGTGGAATGTCCCCCTGGATGTCGAGGGATGGCAGCGCTAGGGCACGGAGGAAAGGTGAGAGGGTGCAGGGGATTCCCTGCAGCCTAACCCTGGCCATGAAAGGACTGATCAGTGGTCGGGCTGCAGGGAAAGAAGGGTCTGGTGGGTGGCTCATAATTGTGGCTCCTTCATGGAGCAGTGGTGGCATGGCAATAGGATGCCATGCCACTGCTGCTCCATGCAGGAGCCTGGCTGAGTTAGCTGGGTAGCATGCCGGATGTCTAGGAGTCCAGAATCGGGGCCTGGCCTTCACGTCCAGACCGGTTGCACCTGATTCTAACATAGTAACATAGTAAATGATGACAGATAAAAACCAGTATGGTCCATCTAGTCTGCCCAGCAATATGGCAGGAGTAGGTGCACCCCTTCCAATGTATTTTAGGGAGTAGGTGCACCCCTACCCATGTCTTTGCTTAGTGGTGCACCCACCAGGAGCAGGTGCACTATCCCCATGTCTTCACCCCTCCCCATATCTTTGTTTCTTTGTTTAGGGGTGAACCCACCGCTCCTCCCCCCATCGCTCCATGTAGGACACCCCTATTTGTTGAGAAATTAGATGTTCCGTTTATTTTGATTTAATCTTGTTGCTGTAAAGTGATCAACTGTGTCTATCCCAGGCCACTTTGAATTCCGTCACCGTGTTTGCCCCCACCACCTCCATCGGGAGGGCATTCCAAGCATCCACCATCCTTTCGTTTAAAAAGTATTTCCTGACATTGCCTTTCAATTTACCAACTTGCAGCTTCATGTCATGGCCTCTAGTTTTACAGCTTTCCCATCTCTGGAAGAGGTTTGTTTGTTCATTATTTCTCTTTAAGTATTTAAAGGTCTGAATCATATCTCCCCTATCCCTCCTCTCCTCCAAAGTGTACATATTGTGGCGCTCGCACCCCTACCAGGCGGTCGCCTAGTAGGGACGGGAGACCATCTTGTATTCCTTTTCCAAAGGGTTGTAGTTGTGTAGTCAGAAATGAACCAAGTGGATGTTTTAAAGCGCACAGGAATTTTTATTAGCTTCCTCTAGGTAAGATGGTAACACTCTTCAAAGCAACTTTACACTCAGGACAAAGAAACAAAGGATAATCTTCTCCAATTAAAGCAAATGCCAAAACAGTGTTTCAGTAGAATTATTTACAATGGCTTTCTTTTTTCTTTCCCTTTAAAATGCTTCTTACTTCAGCAATGATAAAGGCACATATATTTACAAGCCACAATCAAAGTCAGTAGGGCTGCTAGCTCCTTCTTTGCTGTTTTCAGTTAAACAGTTCTCAGCTGTCTAGCCCCGCCTTGATTGCACTATCTACTTCTTTTAGGAAAGAACCTTAGTGCTTCAATATCAGACTCATTCTCTCCTTTACTTCTGGCTTTCAGCTATAACAAAGTTGTAACAGCTTTCTTAATTTCTTTCTGCTATTTGGCTTCCCTTAATTAGCATCAATGCATACAGCACAGTCCATCTCAGAACAAGAAGAACCCATGTCAGTTCCTCTACCATCCACTTCCATACTTTCTTCTGAGCTGCATATTGGTAAAGCTTGGAAACGTTCAGGCACTCTTTGCTTTATGTCTTTTAGAAGCTCAAATAGCCTATTCCACTGCACTGCCCTTCCTTCTCTTGGCAGAACTTCAACAGGCTTCTCCTGTTCAACTTTTCCTGAAAACCCCTTCTTTCTAATCTGGGTTTTCCCAGGTACAAATCCCCCTTCAGAATCAGAGCAAGAGATACAAGCCTTAGGCTTCACTGCTTTCTTTCTCCTACCTTGGGGTTTTACTGCAGGACTTCCATATCTGGGGCTTCTGTTGGCTGTAGCTATCTCTGCCTCAGAGCCAGTCAGGGAATCAGGGTAAGATTTCCTCTCCACTTCCTGGGGCTTCTTCTGCCTGAAGACACACCCTTCATCAGAGGAGTCTAAGCTCTCTTGCCTTAGCTTTTCCAACGCCAGCTTTCTCTCTCTCTCTCTCTTGCCAGTATGTTTGGTCCTCTCCCTGGAACCTTCTCTGTTGCTCTCTTGGCTGCAGTCCTGGCTGCTCTTGCTCTCCTTGCATTTGTCCTTGTTCTTGTTCCTGTTTCTCCTTCCGTCTATCTCTCTGTTTGTTTGCTCAAACTTAAATGTTGAGCAGGGCACCTCCCCTTCTGACTCCACCCCCATGTACCTCCTACTCTTAGGGTTGTCATGGAGTCTGGGTGTGGCTTTAGCCTAGCTCTACCCTCGTGGTTTCTCTCACTGCTTTTACTATGGTATATGTGTTCTGGTGCACCCATCCCCCGCAAAGAAGAAAAAGTTCATTTTCCCTTTATTTCTTCATGCTGGACTGCACTCACCTTACCACAATATTTAGGTCTTCAAGTCTCTCCTCATAAGGCTTCTGATGCAGGTGTCTCCCATACAAGCAGCATCCCCTAGCCGTTCATGTGTGTCCACGCAGAGCCAGGCCCAGCGCCAGGACGCGATAGCTGTGGCAGCCGTACTGGCTGCTGAATCGAAGGAGTCAAAGGTAGAGCGGATCAGGTGCTTACCGCATTCTCCTAGGTCCACTAAAAGGGGCTGTATGGTCACCTTGGTGGTGTCCAAAGTTTCTATTGCGGCCTTGAGTGAGTTCAGTATCGAGTCCAGGTAGAGGACCTGCTGGAACTGATGGGATGCTATCTTGGCGCTTAGCATTGTTGCTTGGTAGGTTTTCTTCCCCAAGTCTTCTAGGGAGGGGGGGTGGTGGTAGAGTGTGGGCATGAATTCTTTGACTGTTTCAGTGCAGATTCCACCACAATAGAGTGGTGCAGCAGCTGGGTCTTATCAAAGCCAGGGACAGGCTGCACCTGGTATTTTGTCTTGAATCTGCATGACGCTGCAGGAACAGAGGCCGGTGTTTGCCAAATTTGGGTAATGGCCATCCCGATTCTGAATGCCCAGATGGGCCAGGCACATACAGCATGGAACTGGCCTCTAAGTTCATAACTGTGCACTTGTCCTCATTAATTTCCATCTGCTATTTTGATGCCCAGTCTTCCAATTTATCAAGGTCCTCTTGCAATTTTTTGCAATCCTCAGGTCCTGACAGTGAAAGAGCAAGTGAGTGTATGTGAGTCCAATAGGCCTCCGGGGAGATTTCCTGGTTCCACCCCAAGGACCCTGTAAATAAAGATAGACTGAACTGACATCGCCCGACTGGCACTGAGACAATTTTATATGTGTGACTCCCTTAGATTTGCTAGCTGGGTAAGAGGGATTGCAAATATATTTTTTGCAGATCTTACAATGATAAACATTTGGAGCTTGATCTACAAAACTATTTTCTCTATCTCAGCCTATGGCACAAATTGCAACAATCCCACCAATTTTCAGGATAATTTTACGATCCTTCCCAAGTGTATGTGGCCATATACGCGTATGTTTTTTCATTTAAAAAAACACCTGGCATAAAGTCATGAAGGTGCACACTTTACCAGCTGAGGTAGCTGGGGGAATGGTCTGTTTGGAGCATGGACATAGTTTTTATGTTGGTGCATAAAATACTTCAATCTACATTTGCTTTTGTATAAAGTGCACATGGTCATTTACACCTTCATGCAAACAAGTGTACGTGATCATGTCGAAATTTAAGGTACTGTATATTCTCTGACACACATCCTAGTATTTTAAGAAAACAAGTAGGCATTGACCTGTCTATATAAAAGCTTCTACAGAGGCACTTGTGTAAGCACCTACCCATGATGCCCTGGAATAAAATTACCCTCCACATGACTACTGTAGCCCACTTTCCCCCAAAGTGATTTTCACACAAGTCCTTGGGACTCACCCAATCAGTCAGGTTTTCAGAATATCCATACTGAATATGGATGAAATAGATTTCCATCCAATGGAGGCAGTACATGCAAATCTATCATGCATATTCACATCCTGAAAACCAGATTGACTAGATAAGTCTCAAGACTTAGATGGAACCAGGCTGCTGGCATTAACCTTTAAAAAGGAGATAAAGCAGCTTTTAAACTAGATAATAGGGGAGAGACAACAGTCGCCCAAAAGCTCATGGTTCGGAACAATGTATCCTTGAAGGATACTACCAAAAAAATGAAGTTAGGGCACATCAGCAGAGAGGTTCCAATAAAGACAAAAGTAGCCCAAATGTCCTTGAGTATGGAGCAGACAGAGCTTAAAGATCCCAAATTACAACTGCATACCGATAGCCAGATTAATATGAATAAAATAGTCCCTAAAATGCTTGTATGCAAATTCTGGAAGTCTAAAAAGTAAGATAGGAAAGTTAGAATATACAGCACTATATGAGAGGTTAGATATGATTGATATCTCAGAGACATGATGGGAAACTATTTTTATTTTATTTATTTATTACAGGCTCTTATATACCGCTCTATTCAGCATCAGCGCGGTTCACAATATAACAACATACCATAATGAACAAACTGTTTGGTTTTACAGAGAACAAGGTCAGAGAACTTGGATAAAACATGGGAAGTCATTACTGCAACTATTTACAAGAGTATTTACAAGTATACATGACAGGATTTGTTCTTAGTTTGGGTAGTGATCAAGATTGGTTAGTTGGTTAAGTAATATTGGGAGAAGAGGTGGGATTTGAGTGCCTTTATGAAAAGGGATAGATCAGTGATAGCACGAATTTCTGGGGGTAGAGCGTTCCAGCATTTAGGGGCATAGAATCTGAAAGCCCTGTTGGATGTCACTGATAGGCATTTTGTCGCTGCTTTAGGGATGATTAGAATATTTGTTGATATCGTTCTCCTGGATCTGTTGGGTGGAGCGGCCTGAATGAGGTCTATTAGAGAGGAGGAGGTGATGCTTTTAGTGGCCTTAAAAGTTAGTAATAATGTTTTGAACAATATTCTGCCATGTATGGGGAGCCAGTGGAGTTGCTCTAGGATGGGTGTTACATGGTCCCTTCTTGATGCTCCGTAGAGGACTCTAGCAGCGGTATTCATGGCGAGTTGCAGAGGGTTTAATGTGGAGTATGGGAGGCCTTGAAGAATGGCATTGGCATAGTCAAGGTGTGGTAAGGTTAAGGCTTGAAATATAGTTCTGAAGTCATCAGGATCAAGCAGGGGGCGAAGATGTCGAAGAGTCCGGATCTTGAGGTAGATTGCCCTGACTACGTTGGATATGTGTAGTTTCAGATCCATGCGTTGGTCAAAAGTGACTCCAAGGTAACGAATGGAAGGTTTTGATTGGAGCTCGGCTTCTTTCACCTTTATATGGGATGGGGGGGTGAAAAGTGGGTCCCTGGTGATGAAGAGAACCTCGGTCTTTTTATGTTGAATTCGGAGGTTCTGGGATTGCAGCCATTCGGATACTGCATCAAAACATTTAGCTAGCGGGGAAAGGTCCATGTGAACTGTGGAGAAAGGCATGTATAGGAGGATGTCATCTGCGTATATCAAGCATTCAACCTTGAAGGACTTGATGATATTGCAAACCGGTTGTATGTATATATTGAAAAAGAGTGAGGATAGGGATGATCCTTGCGGTACGCCTTGCTTTTGGTGGTAAGGTGTGGATGTTGCGGTCCCTGAGGTAACGTACTGCCATCTCTGATCGAGGTATGACTTGCACCACTCTAGGGCAGTGTTATTGATGCCTTTTTCTTTTAGTCGCGCTATTAACAGATCGTGATGTACAGAGTCAAAAGCCGCAGCAATGTCTAAGAAGATAAGAGCAAAGCCTTGGCGGATGTTATCAATGCCTGTGATGATGTTGTTGCAGAGAGTGGTAAGGAGGGTTTCAACACCGTGGAACTCTCTGAAGCCATGTTGGCAGTGGTCCAGAGGGGAGACGGTGTCAATGTGGTCCTGTAACTGTCTTTGAGCTTCCTTTTCAATTATTTTCGCTAGTAGGGGTATGCTAGCTATGGGTCTATAAGATTAAACCTTTTGTGGGTCGAGTTTATGGTTTTTCAAGAGGGGTCTTATGGATGTTCTTTTGAGGGCTGGTGGGAAGGAGCCGGTTGTAAAGGATAAATTCATCATTTTAGTGATGATGGGGCTGAGATCTTGGCGTAGTTCCTTTATCCAGTGGGCTGGGCAAGGGTCAGTTTGTGCAGTAGTCGTGTTAAGAGCAGCGATGGTGTCCTCAACATGTTTTCTGGATGGTGTGGAGAACATGGATAGGTTTGATATGCATGTGGTGACTTGAGAAGAGATAGTTGCAATGTTATTGGTTTGAAGCAACTTGGATTGCAGGAAATCGGCGAAAGCTTGGGGATGAATGGGTTCAGGATGTTTTGGTGAAGGTTCTTTAGATAAGGTTTTGACTAAGTTGAAAAGATCGCGTGGTTTATTTAGTGATCTTTTCAGTGTATCGGTATGGAATTGTTTCATCTTGGCCATGACTGACTCTCTGTGCACAGATAGATGTGCTTTGTAGGCTGCTTGGTCTTCTGAAGAGTGTGAGCGACGCCATCGTTTCTCCAGTCTTCTTAGGTGTGTGAGGGAGGCTCGTAGGTCAGGGGAGAACCAAGAAGAAGATTTTCTTTTCTTTGGGTTGTTACCCTGGACTGGTTGCAGTGCAATGGTGCTGATAGTGCTGTTCCAGGATGTGATCAGATTTTCCAAATTGAGAGAGGTGTCATGTAGGAGAGGGAGGGTTTCTGTAACTATGTGTTCTTTGTTGAAGGTTTTGAATTTCCGAGATGTTACTCTTGTCGAGTCAATGGAGTTTTTGTTTCTGTGTGGTGACTGTTTGCCATTGATGAGGATGGGGAAGGTGATTAAATTATGGTCTGACCAAGGTACTGGGGTTACAGAGTTGTCAAGTCTATTGTTGGAGTCAAGAGCTGTAAGAGGGGCAAAGATCATGTCCAGGATGTTTCCTCTCTCGTGCGTGGGGGTGTCGACAATTTGCTTGTATCCCAGCTCGTTGATTGCTTCAAGGAGGGCTGAGGAGTGGCTGGGATGTAGTGTTGGGAGATTGAGGTCTCCTAATATCCAGTTGGGAATGTTGGGCTTGCGTGAGTTAGTTGCTAGGTCCAGAATGTAAGGCAGGTCGTCCGTGGAGGGTGAGGGTGCTCTGTAAATTAGATTGATGAGGCATTGTTCATTTGTGATAGTTAAGACGTCCATGCTGTTTGAGCTTGTGGAGTCCACGGTGTGGAAATTTAGGTCATTCTTGGTAAGTATGAGAATGCCTCCTCCTCTCTTGCTCTCTCTATGTTGGGAATGGGCAGAGAAGTTGGGGGGTATGAGTTGGTTAAGGATTACATTATCTGCATCAGATAACCAGGTTTCGGTTATCATGAGGACATCTAGATTATGAGAAGAAATTGTGTCAGTGATGACTGGCCATTTCTTGCGGATAGACCGTGCATTTATGAGAGCACAGTTTAAGTAAGAGGGTTGAGGGGGTTCCTCTTGTTTATTTTTCTTTGGTTGTTGAAGGGCTATATGTATTAGGTGCGAGTGGCGTGTGGGGGTCCCTATTCTTGAGTTGGGATAGGGAGATTCTGCCCTTCTTTTTCCATGACTTAGAAGTATTGGAATTTGGTGAGCTGTGTGATATAAGGCAAGGGCTTCGTTGAGACAGCTTATAAGAAGGAAGAGGCAGATAGCCAGGGTATTTAATGGTAGAGCCATTGGGGTTTTTGTTGAGGTGGATGAGGTACTTTCTTTGAGGAATTCTGTGATTCTGGTGGTTCTGTGATTCTGGTACTTTCTGTGAGGCTACCGACCACAGTAGCCTGACAACTATATCATATTGATAGAGCTGATCAAATTGGTGGAGGTGTTGCGCTCTATGTAAGAGAGGGCATTGAGTCACAAAGGATTAAAGTTTTGAAGGAAACAAAATTTGCTGTAGAATCTCTATGGATTGAAATTCCATGTAAAAAGGGAAAGGCGATGGCAGTGGGGGTATACTATCGACCGCCTGGCCAGAATGAACAAATGGATGATGAAATGCTCAAAGAAATCAGGGAAGCTAACAAAAGTTACAGCACAGTAATAATAATGGATGATTTCAATTACCCCGGTATCGACTGGATCAGTGTCACGGCAGGACATGCTAGGGAGATAAAGTTTCTAGATGAAATAAATGACTGCTTCATGGAGCAGCTGGTTCATGAATCGACCAGAGAGGAAGCCATTTTGGACTTAGTCCTTAGTGGAACACGAGATCTGGTGCAAGAGATAAGGGTGTTAGGGCCACTTGGGAATAGTGATCATAGCATGATTGTGTTTGATTTAATTAATGGAGAAGGGATGGTAAGGAAATCCACAGTACTACCTTCTAACTTTTGAAAGGGAGACTATGATAAAATGAAGAAAATAGTTAAGAAACAACTAAAAGGAGCAGTTACAAAGGTAAAGACTTACATCAGGCTTGGATGTTGTTTAAAAATACTATCTTGGAAGCCCAGACCAGCTGTATTCCATGCTTTAAGAAAAGTGGAAAGAAGTCCAAAATTCTGCCAGCATGGTTTAAAGTTGAGATTAGAGAAATTAAAAACTGCACAAACACTGGCAAGTTAGATGCAAGGTATTGATAAGGCAGGCAAAAAGATAATTTGAGAAGAAACTTGCTGTGGAAGCAAAAACCCGTAATAAAGACATTTTCAAGTACTTTCTTTGTAAAAAAACAGTGACATAGTCAGTTGGACCATTAGATGATAGAGGGGTAAAAGGGGTACTAAGAGAAGACAAGGCCATAGAGGAGAGACTGAATTTTATTTATTTATTTATTTGTAAGTCTTTTATATACCGCCACTTCCCAAGATCAGTGGCGGTTTACATCCAACAATAAGAAATACATAGAACAGCGCATTGATAAACAAGTACATTGAATTAATTCTTTGCTTCAGTCTTTACTGAGGAAGATGTAGGGATGTTACCCATGACTGAAGTGGTATTTAAAGGTAATACTGCAGAAGAAATGAAAGAAATATCAATACACTGGGAAGATGTATTACAATTATTTTATAAACTGAAGAGTAGTAAATCACCTGGACTGGAGGGTATATATCCAAGGGTGTTGAAAGAACTGAAATATGAGATTTCAGACCTGATATTAGTAATCTATGAACTATCATTAAAATCATCTGTAATATCTGAAGACTGGAGGATGGCCAATGTAACACCAATTTTTAAAAAGGGTTCCACAGATTGGTGAGACCGACGTCAGTACCAGGAAAAATGGTAAAAACCATCATAAAGAACAAAATTAGTGAACACGTAGATAGTCATGGCTTTATGGGAGACAGCAAACATGGCTTTAGATAAGGAAGATCTTGTCTTACTAATCTGTTATGTTTTTTTGAAAGTATGAATAAACAGGTAGACAAAGGTGAGTCGGTTGATGTAGTGTATCTGGACTATTAGAAAGCCTTTGACAAGGTCCCTCATCAGAGACTTTTGGCAAAACTAAAAAGTCATGGGATAGGAGGCAGTGCACTATTTTCGATCAGGAACTGGTTAAAAGTTAGAAAGCAGAGGGTTGGGCTAAATGGCCAGTTTTCCCAATGGAGAAAGTTGAACAGTGGAGTACCCCAGGGATCTGTGCTGGATCTGCTGCTTTTTAACATATTCATAAAGGACCTGGAAATGGGATTAACGAGTGAGGTTATCAAATTTGCAGATGACACAAAACTATTTAAAGTTGTTAAAACCCATGAGGACTGTGGGAAATTGCAAGAGGATCTTGATAAATTGGAAGACTGGGTATCCAAATGGCAGATGAAATTGAATGTGGACAAGTGCAAAGTTATGTACCTAGGAAAGAACAACACAAACTATGGTTACGCGATGCAAGGTTCCCCATTAGGAAACACCACCCAGGAAAAAGATTTAGGCGTCATCATGGATAACATGTTGAAACCCACTGCCCAGTGTGCAACAGAAGCCAAGAGAGCAAATAGAATGCTAGGAATCATAAGGAAAGGAATGGAAAAGAAAACAGTTCTGGTTGCCGTATCTTAAAAAGATATAGCATTATTAGAAAAGGTACAGAGAAGAGCCACCAAAATGGTAAAGGGGATGGAAGTATACCCCTATGAAGAGAGGCTAAAAAGGTTAGGGCTCTTCAACCTGGAAAAGAGACAGCTGAGGGGAGATATGATAGAGGTCTACAAATTAATGAATGGAGTGGAAAAGAGACGGCTGAGGGGAGATATGATAGAAGTCTATAAATTAATGTATGGAGTAGAACAGGTAAACGTAGATCAATTGTTTACATCATCAGAATATAGAAAGACTAGGGGACATGCAATGAAGCTGCAGGGTAACATTTTTAAGACTAATAAAAGAAAATATTTTTTCACTCAATGTGTAATCAAACTCTGGAAATTGTTACCGGAGGATGTAGTAAAAGCTGTTAGTGTAGCTGGGTTTTAAAAAGGTTTGGACAAGTTCCTGAAGGAAAGGTCCATAAACTATTATTAAAAGGGACCCGGGATATCATTGCTTGACCCAATACAAGCATTGTGGAACCTGTGTCTTTTGGGGAAATTGCTAGGTACTTGCGACCTAGATTGGCCACTGTTGGAAACAGGATACTGGGCTTGATGGACCTTGGTCTGACCCAGTATGGCATATCTTATGCTCTTATGTTAATTTCAGCATTTCCTGCTAGACCATTCATCCTTTTGCCCCAGATTAACAACATTGTAGATTATTTGAGAAAATGTATATTTCTATGCCTACTCATAAAAATTCACATCAATAGGGTTAGGGTAACAATGACATCTAGACTCCCAGAGGTGTACATAATAGGTTTTTGTTAGATTTTGTCTGATATCTTGCAGCGTGATAACCTGCCTGCATAAGTTCAAGTCCCACTAGCACTCCTTGTGGCTTCGGGCAAGTCACTTAACTTGGATTCTTCTGAGGCAATGGAGAGTTATCCATGGCCCTGTTTAAGGTACACTACCAAGTTTAAGTTGCAATGTAAACCACTTTGACTAAAAATGATAAAGCAGTATAAAACACCTGTTAAATAAATAAATGCATTATTTAACACACCTACTGCTATTGATCAGTTACTCAGAGTCAAATCTCTGGACTTTAACCTACATAAACTCATCCAAAGAGGTGACTCTTTCCTTATATAGCAAGATGCCTGGATCTAGCAGGAGCAAGGAGTAATGGAGACGTCAGTGTTTCATTTAAACAGCAGCGCCGTTTTGAAGAATATGATTCTGAGTAAAACAGCAATTAATTATTGCTGTGAAACTTTTCAGATAAGCTCAAATGGAGGGTAAGATATTTATATCCAGATTTATGATAGCTATTCCTTGTTTGAGTGGAGGAGTAGCCTAGCAGTAAAAGCAACTGCCTAGTACCCAGAAGATCAAGGGTTTGATGACTGGCACTCCTTGTGACCTTGGGCAAGTCCCTTTACCCTCCATTGCCTCTGAAGAAAAGGTCTGGCAACTTACTTCCTGTGATATGTTGCCAAGAAAACCCAGAGGCATCTGGGGTTCCAGGAGTCAGCACTGACTTGACTCTACAGCACTAAAGAAAATTCCTTGTTTTAGCATTACTAAGAGAACAGTTAATTATTTATTTGGTGGTGGAGTTACACAACAGTGATTTCTAATGTTGCACACTAATGGGCATGTTTACTTAAGGCTTTGGATACTTAATGTGTGCTAAGTATCCACAACCCTTTTGTTTCTATGGGCACAATTGCACCTTTAGTAAACATTTATTTATTTGACAGGTTTTTTTATATACCACTTTATCATTTCAATCAAAGTAGTTTACATTGAAACTTAAACATGGTAATGTACATTAAACAGGGACATTGATAACTTGGATTTTTCAGAGGCAATGGAGGGTTCAGTGCCCATGGCCACAAGGAGTGCTAGTGGGAATTGAACCCTGGTCTCTGGGTTCCAAAGCCAGAGTTCTTAGCCATTAGGCTACTCCTCCATCCATGAGATTTATTTATATTCTCTTATATACTGCACTATTCTGCATCAGTGTGGTTTACATTGAACAAACTGAAATTACATTGAACAGGACATTGTAACTTGGAGGTAACTATTTTACAGGGAACATGGGCTATGGAGGGTTAAGTGGCTTGCCCAAGACCACAAGGAGCACCTGTGGGACTAGAAACCCCAGTCCTTCCAGCCCAAGGTTGCTGTCCTCTAGTGGGATTTGAACCCGTGACCTTCCAGCTTGAAGTACCTTGCCCCAACCACTAGGCCACTCCTCCACTCCAATGGTGCACCCCTAAGGGTGCCATACCAGAGATAGTGAATCACATTGATCACCTAAATGGTATATTTCTTATATGTTGTGCATTAACCTCTGATTCAGCAAAGTTTGTGAAACCCTGGCCATCGTCAAGTATATTGTACAGTAATATATGGAGATAAGTTATCTTTCTCCATTGTGGCATTAGTTTTCAAAATGATGATGAATGGGGTATCTTTCTGACCTGTGAGGAGCTGTCCAAATAACCAGTGGAATGCTCCAAGAGGAGCATTCTGTGGTTAAGAATAATAAAGAGGGCACATTCTGAGGCTTTTTTCCCCCTTACGCATTATCATTTGATTATTAAAGAGAGGTTGTGATCGGAAACTGTATATTTTGCGCACACCATGAAAGTAATGAACCTCATTCCTAAGCCAAGACATGTGGAGTATGATCTGAGTCTCTCACAGTTACTGCTGCTGCTTGTAGCATGCCAAATCAGTTCTCTTCATCGAGTTCATAAGACATAACATGTACTGTATAAGTAATTTGTCAAGATATATTGGAAATACCTCTTAATCAAGCTCTTGGTGCCCAACATGAAGGGAAATATCTCTATCTTTCTGCCACACTTTCTTGGTCTCTGACTACATTTCTTGGTACTTGAGGATCATTTCTCTCAACATAATTCACAGAATAATCACTGGAACTGAAACCTCTATGCAATTCTTGTGTTTTTCTCCTTTACCATTAGGTCTGGCTTCCTTGCATCCAATTTTTTATCAGCCAGAATGGGAGTATCCCAGGTGATCATAACCTCCTCATTCTCCATAAGTCTCTTAAGGTCACAGGCCCCAGTGCTTGTCTGGTACAGTGATGTAATGTTTACAGAGTTTCCATTGAGAGAAACAGAGAATCATTGTTATAGACTTGGAGATTTTAGAACCACGATTTGCTCTCATGTCATCATACTGGATTTTTATGAATTCATAGGCAGTTCTCAGCATTAAAATCATCCCTTAGATTAATGGACCATATTGTACTGGAGCCATGTAAGATGTCTTTAGATTCTACCATTTTTGCTTCTGTGGAAAAGATTTGTTTGTTCATTAATGTCCGTTGAGTATTTAAACATCTGTATTGCATATCCCATGTCCCTCCATTTCTCTAGTTGTATACATACAGTATTCAGGTTTTCACATCCCTTCTCATACATCTTCTGATATAGACCCCACAGTATTTTAGTCACTTCCCTATGAACCACTTCAAGTCTTTTTATATTCTTAGATAGATGAGACCTCCAAAACTAAGCACAGTACTAAAAATGAGGCTTCACCAGTGACCCATACAGAGGAATTATCACCACCTCCTTCTTGCTGATTATGCTCCTCTCTATGCAGCTTAGTATTCTTCTAGACT
Organism: Ichthyophis bannanicus; assembly: GCA_033557465.1. Classification (NCBI taxonomy): domain Eukaryota; kingdom Metazoa; phylum Chordata; class Amphibia; order Gymnophiona; family Ichthyophiidae; genus Ichthyophis; species Ichthyophis bannanicus. Next base: position 165,513,550 of record CM066036.1, on the reverse strand, counting down.
TGGAGCCACCTTGTCACATTGTCTGCCACCTTGATATTCTCAGAAACTATCTCTTCAATGTTCTTTCCTAGTCCATGCAGCTCAGTCTCTCAATTCCTGTCATGTATAGTTTGCATTTAATCATATCCAAACATTAGTCCATTCTTCTAACTTTTGTAGATCACTTCTCACGTTGTCTACTCCCTCCAGGGTGTCCATTCTGTTGTAAATTTTCATGCCATCCATGAAAAGACATGCTTTTCCTTTTAATTCTTTGGCAGTATCACTCAAAAAGATACTGAACAGAACCAGCCCCAGAACTAAACCCTGAGATACCCCATCTCACCTTTCATTCCTCCAAGTGAATTCCATTTATCACCACCCTCTGTTGACACATTTTAAATAGTTTTCTAAAACAAAAATGGTCTAGTATTGATGAATCTAGGTATGCAAAGTTGGTAAAGTCCTGTACCAACAGATTTATAGCTGTAATGGCTGCCAAAGGTGCTTCCCCTAAGTAAAGATAGGAGGTTGAGACCCAGTTGTTGCATTTCTGTTTTACATCTGAATGTATGCTTTGTCCCCAAATTAAAATATTGTCCCCTGAAAGATGTGGAGTATGATGTGTTGATGAATGGCATGAATGAATACATAAATAAGGAATTCATGAAACGCATGCATCAGATGCACTGGCGCAACAAAATGTGAAAAATGTTCAAGGGAATGTAGAGTTTCTATTGCTACTAGACATTATTTTGCGTTAATATGTTTTGTATTGTTTTTTTCGTTTTTAGCACTCACTGATTAGAAACAAATGAAACTGGCCAACAGATAAGTATGCCAGCTACACATTCACTATTTGGCACAAACAACCATTTAGAGTTTGCCCCTGACTACAGAAAGTCGGGACATGTTGATCCAGTCCCCCTTGGACTACTGCCTGCAGCCATGTGCAATCTTGCTTTTCATTGGGAAAGCAATAGAGAGAGCAGGCAGTGAGTTAAAATCAGGATAAGATTAGCCTGTCCTTAAAATCTTCAGCTTACCCTAGGGCATGTACAGAAAGTACAAAGAGGCCTGCTTTTCTGCTTGTTCTCTCATTGAACACACCCTATTTTTCTCATTCCACTATATATCCATATGACTATGCAAAGATAATTGCTTACTAGAAAGTAGTATTCTCCACAGGGAAAAAAATATGTTTTAACTTCCTCCTGAATACTAGCTAATTTCCTTCCATCATGATCTCTGTAGAAAAATAAATTTATCAAAAGGGGCTTAAACCCAAAAGGCTCCTGCTCCTTTCTGGATATGTCACAGTCTCTTTAGGTGTGGAAGTTCTAATAACTTTGGTTCAATTGATCTTAATTCTCACAGTGGCATATGTTGTACTGTGATTCATTGCTACAACTTCAGGAAGAAAGTTAGTTCTACTTGGAGTAAGCCAAATAAGCCCAACCACTTTGACATCCAGATTAGAAATGGCCATCAGAGGTCACTTCATAATAATTACAATCCTAGAATATGTGGAGGTTCCAAATCATCCACTGAAGAAAAAAATAAGACTTAAATCTCCTTGGTTTTATAAGAACATAAGAAATGTCATACTGGGTCAGACCAAGGTCCATCAAGCCCAGTATCCTGTTTCCAACAGTGGCCAATCCAGATCACAAGTATCTGGAAGTTCCCTCAAAAGACACACAGGTTCCCCAATGCTTGTATTGGGGCAGGCAGTGGATTTCTTGGGTCTTCTTTAAAAATGGTTTAGGGATCTTTCCTCCAAGAACTTGTCCAAACCTTTTTTAAATTCAGCTACACTAACAACTTTTACTACATCCTCCGGTAACGAATTCTAGAGTTTGATTATGCGTTGAGTGAAAAAGAAATTCTCTCATTAGTCTTAAATGGGTTACACTGTAGTTTCAATGCATATCCCCTAGTCTTTCTACTTTTTGATGGTGTAAACAATCAAGCTACGTTTACCCATTCCACTCTATTCATTAATTTATAGACCTCTATCATATCTCCCCCTTTTTGCTTGACAGATATGTGTGTGGAAGGGGAAGGGAAATGTAAAAGGGATGAGGCAGTCCATCTATGTCATAAAAATCAAAGTATGAACAGATCACTCTTCCCTCTACCATGAAGCACACATTATCATGCTTCTTATGAGAAGATAGAAGAAATGGCTTTCTAGAATGAACTGAGAAACAGTGCTCATTAGCATAAGAGTTCAACAGAGGCAGGTCTTGTCAGACAAATCTGATTGATTATTTTGACTGGGTGACCAGGGAGTTGGACCGAGGGAGAGCTCTATATGTGGTGTATTTAGATTTCAGTAAAGCCTTTGACACTGTTCCTCACAGGCGACTTATAAACAAACTGAGCACCCTAGGGATGGACCCTAAAGTTACTGCTTGGGTTAGAAATTGGTTGGTTGGGAGGCGACAAAGAGTACAAGTAAATGGAGCTCACTCTGATGAGAAGGATGTTACCAATGGTGTGCCCCAGGGATTTGTCCTTGGTCCGATTCTTTTTAACATCTTTGTTAGTGATATAGCGGAAGGGCTGTTGGGTAAGGTTTGCCTCTTTGCAGATGATACCAAAATCTGTAATACAGTAGACACCCAGGAAGGTGTAGATAACATGAGGAGGGATCTAGCTAAGCTTGAAGAATGGTCTAGAATTTGGCAGCTGGGATTTAATGTTAAAAAATGTAAGGTCATGCATTTGGGCTGCAGCAATCCAAGGGAGCAATACAGTATAGGAGGTGAAGTATTTTTGTCCACTAAAGAAGAGCGGGACCTAGGCGTGGTTGTGTCTGATAATCTTAAAGTAGCTAAACAGGTAGAAAAGGCGACGGCAAAAGCTAGAAGGATGCTTGGGTGCATATGGAGAGGAATGGCTAGCAGAAAAAAGGAGGTGATAATGCCTCTGTATAAGTCTTTGGTGCGACCTCATTTGGAGTATGGTGTGCAATTCTGGAGACTGCACCTTCAAAAGGATGTGAACAGGATAGAGTCGGTGCAGAGGGTTGCTACTAAAATGATTAATGGGCTTCATTATAAAGCATATGAGGACAGACTTAAGGATCTTAATATGTACACCTTAGAGGAAAGGTGGGATAGAGGTGATATGATTGAGATGTTTAAATACCTCCGTGGCATAAATGTTCAGGGAGAGAGCCTCTTTCAATTGAAAGCAAGTTCTGCTACGAGGGGACATGGGATGAGGGTGAAGGGAGATAGATTCAGGAGTGATATGCGGAAATATTTCTTTACAGAAAGAGTAGCGGATCCATGGAATAGTCTCCCAGTGGAGGTGGTAGAGATGAGGACAGTAACTGAATTCAAAAAAGCATGGGACCAACACAGAGGATCTCTAAAGGTAAAAAGTGGACTGTTGTAGTTCTTGTTATGGAAGGACAGACTAGATAGGCCATGTGGTCTTTTTCTGTCATCATGTTTCTATGTTTCTATTTGCTAAATGAGTGTCCAAAAATCACCAACCCAGTCAAACTGTAAAAATGTACCTAGACTGCTCCCAGATCCATCCTTTTAAGGCCAGTCAAATTTAGGCATTAAAACACCAAAATGTGAAAACCCATGATGATGGCATGACTGAGGATGCATACCGCAGCTTCCCATCCCTCCTTTGAAATTGTTTTCTTACTTTCTGGTCTTCCTTTTGCATATGGGGAGGTAGTTGGCTAAGTGTAAGGGGATCATCCATCAGGATTCCTCTTCTTCATGTCAGAGATCTACTGCAATATACCACAGGATTTAGGTGTATACTCAGATTCTGGCCACGATGGAACAGTAGACCAGTTTGAGTTGGACACTATGCTGAGCCCTAGTGGTATGATTCCTCCCAAACTTCCTATGCATGTGAGCTAGGAAGATGGATATGATTCCAATCAAGAATGAGTTGAAGAGGGGCAACACTTTATGACTCTGTGGGCGAAGCTTAGACATTGAGCCCCGTAGCCCAAGAGGATTGCTTCCCAGAGCTGGAGTGGCTACTGGTTTGGGCCCTTCTGGAAAAGTCCTTTGTGGCGCTTCAGAGCACTTGGCTACTACCCCAGAGGTATTGTGGGCCATAGCTCATTTGGAAGAAAGGGTGCCTGAAGCTAAGCCAGGCACAATAACTCTAGAGAACATCTGGCGTTGTTTGGCCGCAGTGGAAAAATCTTTTTCTTCTTTGACATTGTTGATTTTGGATATTTTGGATATTCATTGTTCCTTTCCAGGACCTACAGCGGTAGTAGTACTTTTAAAACAGCAACGTGGCACTGGAGTTACCTTCGCCTCTGGTACCACAGTGATCTTCATGCTTCTACCCACAAGTAAAGGTCAGTATATCAAGTGCTTAAACCATAACCATAACCATACCCACATGCAAAAAGAAGTGGAATCAGAATACTTTTGGAGTGGGCAAGGATGGGGTGGAGATTGGTTGGAGCATATGTGGAGCCTAAATTTACACATATAAGTTATAAAATACTACAACTTCTGTGCATTCTTTATACATCTAGGCATGGGTGTTTACACCAGGTCTAGGGCTGGTGTAAATGTCTTCATCTTGGTTTGCTGTACATATCTTACCACTTACACCCCTATTTTAAAAAATAATGTGCGTGCTTTACTTTATAAAAATAGGTGCATTATAGACACCTACGCAACTCTTATAAAATTGCCCTCAACATGCTGCTCATATCCTAAAGCAGAAATAAATAGAAGTTTACTCTTGCTGGAACTGAAAAACATTCCAGTTATAATCCCATGCACTCGAAGTGCATGGCTTTCATCATATTCCTGGAGCTCATCTATCACTCAGTTAAGTGTTTCCTACTGCTTTTAAGTAAAGCTGAGCTGTTTGTTTTTACTACAAATTTGATTAAAAGGGACTTGGTCTTTTGTAGGGGTTAAATTCCTCACATAGACACTGTCCAACAAAAATTACTTTGACTGTTTTCACTCTGGTTTGCGTTTGGCATTTTGATTTTTCTAAAATCTTTCAAGCAGTTGTCTCCCAAATATGGATCTCATCCTTTACACACACTGGTGACTTTGAGAGAATCAGCTTGTTTGTTTTTTGAGATTGGGGGTGTTTTTTCTGTTGTGATTTATAAAATACATGCACAAAGTAGGTTCTGATCCATCCCAGGAATGCCTAAACTTACAGAAGGTCATTTCATAAAGCATTTTCCACATGTATTACATATGGAGAATGGCTTTTATATAATTGTATGACTGTATATGCACACATAAGTACTGTATGTACACCAACAAGGGTTGGCATACTTACACCTGGATCCGAGATAAAAGTTCCAAGCAGTGTAGTTGGCAAGTGCAAAGTAATTTTATAGCAGGTCACCTATGTGTGAAGGTCAAGTAAGTGTCTAATTTAAATTTATTCTATAAGGGCACAGAGGCACCTATATGTCTTTATAAAATATGAGCAGAAATAGAAATAGCAGCTTGATTGAAGTTGCAGACATTGTAACCCTACTCAGGGTCAGTCATAAAAGTTAGCACATGAAGTATGCACGTATATGTGTATTTTATGATATTCACATGTACATAAATCACAACTTTGCCCGTGCTCTGCCCAAACCCCCTCCTTGAATAAGCCCACTCTAAAGTCATGCACAAGTAAGCTCCAAATTGTACATAATTTTCTGCATGCGGTAATTTTATAAGAGATCTTTATGTGTGTATACAGGTATATATGTGCAAACAATTCTTTATAAACTTACCTCCATAGAGGACAGAACAGACACTCACACACACGCTTGCACCTATTTCAGAGCAGGTGTAAATTTGTGTGTAAGAATCTGTGTACTATTGGCGATTATTACAGAAATGAAGGGGGATATTCAGCGGTGGCGACTAACATGGTTTCAGCGGCTAGCCGTCACCGCTGAAACTTAAACCTGGATATTCAATGCCAGGTTCATATCAAGGCCTCAGCATCGAATATCTGGATTGCTCAGATTGCCAGGAAGCTAACCGAGAAGCAGCGATATTCAGCCACTTCCCAGTTAGCTTCTGCGGTGAAAGTTAGGCCAACCTTTTCTGCCTCTGCCTTGCCCATAACCGGGCAGTGACTCACTATCACCACTGCCCGGTTATGGCGAGTGCTGCCTTTGGAATGTGCTGGTGTTAACCGGTTAGCATCGGTCTGTGCAGCAGCGACACCCTTATTCATGCTGCTGAATATCCTCGATAAGGAGAGTAACACAGTTAGCAAATGTGCTAACCGTGTTCAGCCCTTTGATATCGGGCCCGTATTTCAGAAAGGTGCACAGGCATCAGTGTTGCCTTTATAAAATATTGCAAAGAAATATGTACCCTCTTGGTTATAGTTATTTCATATACATGATGACAGTGATATCGTTTTTTGGAGTGTGATGGATCATCATCATATTTTTAGCAGTGAGCTAGTGACAACATATGATGGCCTAATGTGGTCTAAAACAATATCAGAACACGCATAAATAACTAACATTATGAAGGTCAGCATTATTTTTTGGCACATTATTTCACCTTTATTGGATTGTATTGTTTGCTTTATAAAATAGAATTTTTATAAGTGCCCCATTAAATAATTACCTCCAAACTGTGTAAAACTCGGTGCTATGATTTCTAAGCATCTGCTTATATGACCATATACCCCAGCAATTTTATAGGCTCCTACTTAAGCATCTAAAACAGTCTTCTCTCTACTGAAATCAATTATACTGTATCATTGCCCTTTTTGTGCTCAGCTTTCCTCTTTACTCATAGTTTCAGATGTTGACCATTTCTACTGTCACCCTCTTAGACTGTTCTCCATTTTCCTCTAGCTCTTTTGACCTCTATCATTCCCTCCTGTACTAGATTAGCTAATTTGTCACTAGAGACATGAGCAGCAAATATAATTTGCTTTTAGACCAGGTCTTCTATGAGGGTTCAATTGTAACAGAGAAATAAAAAGATATGTGTTGGCTTTGCTTCATTTCATAAGAAGTAGGTGGTGAGAGAAGTGAAATATAAACATGTCTTGTTATCTCAAAATAATTCTTTATTTTTAATCTCATGGATCATTTGGAAAATTCATTTATGCCTCAAATGAAATTTACAACTGTTGAATGTCATTTCTAATTTCTAACAGTAACTGATAATTTAATTATGTGCATATTTATGATTTTTAAAATAGTTCTATAATTTAATTTATAAATGTTTAATACAATTATCTCAAATATAATGCTACTGTCCATAAGCCTAATTTATGATTATTATTATAGTGGATAGGAACGATTCACTGTTTTATTACAGATATAAAACAATTACTTGCATAAAATAGCTGGATTCTCGTTAACAGTTTAAATTGTATTTAAAATTGGTGGTTCTAAAAAGAACCCATGGGCATTTTTGAATACTCCAAAGTAAAGTTACCATGTATTTTTAAAGATTATTTTATGCAAATTGACTGAGCACCAAAAAGTACTCCTAAGTCATGTCACAGAAAGATAGGCAAATATTTTTCAAAATGGTACATATAGCTCCAGCTGAAGCGCTGTTCGGAAAAGACATTCACTTATAATGAGCAGCTTTACATGGGAGTCATATCCTTTTATGGAGCCTGTTTGCTCAAGTGCAGTGATGTTTTGCACTTACTGGGGCATGTTTAGTAAAGTGTGCTACTTTTTAGCATAGAGTTTAGATCACAGTTTTGGTGCTGAACTAAAAAGTAGTACAGGCCCATGCTAAAAATCTTACACTACTCGGATTGCATGTGATGGGGTGGGGAATAGGCAGGCCAGGGGTGGAACGGAAGCATTGAAGGTAAAGTGCAGCTAGTGCAGTTGTTATTTGCTCACACTATCTACGCTTGCTGCCCTTAACGTGGGTGCACTTAACATCACCTCAATGGATGACATGAAGTGTACCCGCATACTGGCTTTCACATTGCTACATCTTTGGCCCACGGTAACTGCAGGGGGATGGGGGCACCCCCCCCCCCTGAGGTTGGAGGGGGCCCCTCGTGCTGGTAGCATAACCCACATGCACATTACAAGGGTGGGCTTTAGTAAATATACTCCATTGTGCATTAGGTTTGAAGGTTAATGCAAGGTAAGTTACCGCACAGGGCAAACATTTACCAGACTGTAAATTAATCCCCAGATAGTGCATCCATGCTAGCTGCATGCAATTACTGCAGCCCATCGCTTAAAAAAGTTCTTTCTGATCTACTTCTCAACTCCTGCTCCCCAATCAGCATTTATATCATCCCCACCGAGAAGGATCTTCATTACCTTCCCACTCATGATCAGGATCTCTGTCATCCCCCATCCTCCCAATCAACATCTCCACCATTCCTGATCTCTTGTCAATTACCAGGGTGTCCCTGGTGGGTTATCAGGGGGTTACAGGTATTATCTTCAGATGTTCCTCTCCCCTTGCTAACCTTGATTGAAAATGGTGGCTCTGACCCCTACAAGTAGGCTTATGGTTCTACTGCAAGGAATCAACCTGCCAGATAAGGGCACATGGAATGTGTGGGGGCAGGGGAGTTTGGGAACATGTATAGTTAGTTTGAGAGTTTGGGTGTGTAGAAGAGGAAATTTGTGTGTTTATCTGGATGTTTTTTTGGGAGATGCAGCATGGGCTGGCTCCTGCATATTTTTGGTAGTGATGTCTTACTTCTCAGTGTTCCTTCAGTTTTAGTTTAATGCTGGTTACTCCATCACAATTGCTTGTGCATGCAGAAACAGACAGATGCACATGGATAGACAGACAGACAGATGGACTGATGCATAAACAAATTTTTGTGAAACATAGCTAGAAATTAGAAACAAGTAGTGCTAAATCTCACCTTGAAAACCCAAGTTTGCTATACAAGTTTTAAACTTTCGTTCTAACCAAGTTGCAGCTGATTCTGAAATCTGGCAAAAGAATTATTCCATGATGTAGCTGAATTCCATACCACTAGATTAAATTGATAAAATATGACCCAAGATAGCACAACATAATTGTTTATATAATGTGTACAAGAAAATGTTAGGATTATTTATATCTATCTATATATCTCAATATATTTATATCTATATATCTTTAGATATGTACATAGATATAGATTTAGATATCTATATATTGAAGTCTGTGTCTATGTCATGATAAGATAGATAGCTATAAGGAAGTATAGCTTTAAGTTGTTGCACATCAACTCTTGATAGTCTTAACAGACAGAATGAAGATAAATCAATCATTTGATTGCAACAAATACTCTTTGAAAGAACTTAGCATAATGTTCTCTTTCTGCTTGCTTAGCTACCATATTGCATCATTTAATTAACAAACAAAAATACAATACCACTGTACAATAGACTGGAACATTGCAAGGAGTCATGGTTGGGGGCACAATGATAGTAAATACTGTCAAATAATTGAAGAAATAAGGAACCCAATTTGTAAGAGAAAAACAGTGTTCAAAGAAATGTGTATAGTAGTAGTAGTAGAAGCCGCTACAGAAGGAACCGAATTTAGTCAAGTTAAACAGAAAGACATGTTAAGTTATACATTTATTTATTTATTTATTTATTTACAGTATTTTCTATACCGCGCTTTTTAAAATCAGCTCGGTTTACAGTAACAGCAAATTGAACAGTTACAGGCAGCGCCAGTACTGGTCTTACAGAGAACAGGGTTATTTAACTTGGGCTAACTGGAATAACTATGTACATGCTCCAGGCTAGGCAGTCAGGTCAGCGACCGGACTGCCTAGCGTCTATTTACACTTTATGTGACTATATATACATGCTTCTGCCGGGGTGTCTAGCAGTGCTACGGTGCAGGGCTGGGGCTGTGTGTTGTAGGTGGGTTGGGGTGACTGCCTTGGTGGTTGCGGATGGGTAGCTGTTGTGTGTCTTCATTATGGGAATAATGCAGCAGGAAACAGTGGTGTTTCAGTGCCTTCTTGAACTGGGTAAGGTCTGTAATGGCCCAGAGGCCAGGTGGGAGGGCATTCCAACACGTGGGGACATAGAACACGAAGGCTCTATTTCTTGTTGCTTGTGAGCACTTTGTGATCTTGCTAGGGATACTTAGGGTATTGGCTGTGGCTGATCTTCTGACTCTGTTTGGGGGAGTGGGGATAATGAGGTTTTTGATGGAGGAGGAGGTGAGACTGTTGATAGCTTTGAAGGTCAGTAGTAGGATTTTGAAGGTGAATCTGCAGTGGACCGGCAGCCAGTGGAAGTGCTTCAAGATTGGTGTTATGTGGTCTCTCCTGGCGGCACCATGTAATATTCTGGCTGCTGTGTTCATTGCCAGCTGCAGTGGATTCAGCGTGTTTTTCAGTAGTCCCTGTAGGATGGCGTTAGCATAGTCAAAGTGGGGGATTACCAATGCTTGGTAGATTGTCCTGAAGTCATCTGGTTCCAGGAGAGGTCGTAGGTCCCGGATTGTCCGTATTTTGTGGTATACTGCTTTGACAGTGTTGTTTATATGGGCTTTCATATCCAGCTGTTGGTCAAGTGTTACCCAAGTACCGGATTACCCAAGTAGCGGATTGTGGGCTTGCTCTGGAGCTCGGCGCATCTTACTTTTAGTGCTGCTGGAGGAACGAATGTTTGGTCCCTTGTGATGAATAGCGCTTCAGTTTTCTTGAAGTTTATTCTGAGGTTCTGGGTGTGGAGCCAGTCGGTGATAGCATCGAAACAGGTGGTTAGTGGGGAAACTTCTGGCTGGTCGGTTGAAAATGGCATGTAGAGTAACACGTCATCAGTGTATACATGGTTTACTGTACTCTTTTGTTGAAAACATGGAGGTTACTGCAGCCAATCCATGAGTTTCCAGAATCTGCCTTAAACTAGCAGTTGTTGCCTTGATTTCAAGGAATTCGCCTAGTGTTCGTTATCAAACTGTGTTAGATGAATGGCCTGATTATTATAATAGATAATATTATGCTGTAAATGAACTGTCAGAAATATGAGGCCCAATATCAAAAGGCAACATATCCGGTTAACAGTACCTACTAACCACATGCGCACCAATGCGAGGGATATTCAAAGGCACTGTCCAGATATTGCTGTTGAATATTTCCACTGACTGCCTTGGCATTGTCCAGACAGTACCAGAGTGGTCAAGGGTAGAGCATGATCCAGATAGCCTAGGAGAGCAAAAAAGGTATCCTAGGTGCTATGCAAGTAGGCTATCCAGATAGGTGCTATGACGACTACAAAATCCAGATCTTCATTGCTGCCTACTATCTGGATACTGACACAGGGATTTTGTTTAATTGCTGCAGCTACTATTTAAAAAATAAATGCTGACCATTGCTCTGCTATTTGACCACAATTATTTTAAAATGGGGGAAAAACTCACTTTGCAGTATTTAATTTATTTATTTAGTATACCGCTACTTCCAGTGATCAGCAGTGGTTTGATTACAGATTGGAAATTGTCAAATCATGACAGGAAATTTTTGAGGTATAAGCACATTGATTAGACAGGAAAGCACAGCACACAGAGAACTATTTTACAGGGAACATGGGCTATGGAGGGTTAAGTGGCTTGCCCAAGACCACAAGGAGCACCTGTGGGACTAGAAACCCCAGTCCTTCTGGTCCAAGGTTGCTGTCTTCCAGTGGGATTTGAACCCCTGGCCTTCCAGCCCAAAGTACCTTGCCCCAACCACTAGGCCACTCCTCCACTCCTTCATGCAATATAATTGTTAGCAACTGCATTCAGCCTATAGGCCTTAAAATAAGAGGCACCAATATTCAAACGCACGTATGTGGTTACTAGTGGCTGTCAGCCATATAAATGTTTTTCGCTACCAATGAATTGAACTTAGATGCTTAAAAGACCATTCATGGAGATGGTAATTAAGTTGTCCTGGTCAGAACTTGCACCATTCCCCATGCATTTGTCGATAATAGAGCCTTTATGCAAAATATGAGTAAGGATATTGAGGACATGTATAGTATTTGCTGTCATACCCAGAGAGAGCAGAGTTTTAAAAAGCTGCATGTAGGAAAAAGAGTCTCCTACTCTCCCCGATTTGAGAATGGCAACAGTCTTTTTTAAGTCGCTGCTTCTTCCATCCGTGCACCACCAATTGCATGATATCCTCTTGTGCCAGCAGCAATTGTCCCCCACAACCCTCCAGTAGCATCCCGACATCCAGTCGCTCCCTCAGGAAGCCCCCAAATCCACCTCAGACTCTTACTGGGGATCCCTGGTGATCTGTTGTCAACGTGAACATTCCCCAGTCACTCCTGCTCATGGAAATAATGATGTCTGTGACTCCTAGCAGGTTTTTTTCCCAAATGCAGTACTTTAAATATCCATGTGATCATCTTAAATTTTCTCGATAAAAAATAGGCAGCCAATAAAGATGCACAAAAGGGAGGTAATGTGACCCCAAGGTCTATTGTTAAATATTACCATAGCAAGAGAATTCTGAAGGATCTGCAAGGGTCATAAAGTTCTAGCTGGTAGGACTACATCTAAAGAATTATAATAGTCTAAGATAGATGACCTCATATCCTGAATAGTAGTATGAAAATCAGAATTATTTAAGAAAAGCTACAACCTACTTAAAAACACAATTTAAAATAAGTAGCATGCATAACAGAAGAAATATGTGATCACTTTGACAATTTTGAATCCAATAGGATTTCCAAATACTTAACAACAAAGTGTACAGGACAGAACTGCCATTAATATCTAAACTGTGAAATGAAGCATAATCTATAGAACGGTGCACCACCAAGGCTTCCAATTACATCATCTTTAAAACCAGGCTATTATCAATCAGCAACTGCTGCACTATTGAAAAGTGCATCACTAACGGTGAGTCGTTTAAAGCATCTGCCTGAGAATGACACACCATCGGCATAAATACTAAAGTTGAGTCCAAATGGTACCAGGTAAAATTAAATATATATGTATAATTTTTTTTTCAGACATTCTCATCAGGTGCTGAAGTTGCTCCAAACAACTCACTGCTATCACGGTCTTTTCATTTGCCCACTGCTTGGATCATGTCACTCCCCTGTGTGCCTATTGCACACAGTTCAAGATTCTCACATTAGTCCACAAGGCTTTCTACACTGAAAACTCATCCTACCTCTCTACCTGTATTATCCTCCACATGCCTTCTCATTTGCTCCATTCTGTCGACACCGACTGTTTCATCCTGCCACCAGTTTCCCAAGCCAAATACAAATCCACCAAAAAGTGTGCCTTTTATTTCAAGGCTCCATTACTCTGAAATGACTTGCCTCCAGACCTCAGGCAAGAATCCTATAAAAAATCAAACACAGACTAAAGACCCATCTCTTTGAGAAGGCCTTTGGGACCTTGGAACACTGACCATAGCTTGCCTGTGGTGATGTTTTCTACGCCTGCTTAGTTACCCTTTGCTCCACTATTGTTTCTGCTGTGTCTTCTTCTATCAAAGATTGTAATGATCCCTTTTTTTCTTCATATTTTATTCTAATTGTAAACCTCTATGATATATGCTTGAATTGTGGTATTGAATGTAAATAAACTATAAAACATAACCATAAACAACATGGAAGAAAGTACTGACGCTTGTGGAAGTCCACAGTATAGGCTATATATACCATGATGAAGTCTCCATTTACATAGATACATGGAGGCACATTCTAATATGTGTGTCCAGGCCCCTGTTCATCCGATTGGAATCAGGACGCACAGAGGCAGACCTGATTCCGATCCCACGGAATCAGAATTGGGTCTGGACCTGCATGTGCAGGCTGGGGCCTGATTCCGATCAGCCTGCACATACAGACCCCTGCCTGGCTAACTCAGTCAAGCTCCTGAATGGAGCCGTGGTGCCATAGTGTCCCGTTTCCATGGCACTACGGTTCCATTCAGGAGCTGCGATCCCCGACCGGCATCCAATTTCTCCTTTCTCCACAGCCAACCCCCAATCTGGCCTTCCATGGATAGGGTTGGGCTGCGGGGAACCCCATGCACCCCCTCACCTTTGCTGCGCTGCCCGGGCCTGCCATCCCGTGATGTCCAGGGGGACTTATTCCACCTCTGAGGTGGAATAAGTCCCCCATCCAGTCTGCCAACATCAGACGTACAGGGCCAACCTCAGAATCAGCCCTGTATGTCCGGGGTCACGGACAACCCATGTCCCGTCCTCGCTCCACCTCCAGAATGTCCCCTCCTGCCCACAACTGAGCCTCCCCATAAAAGTTCCTTGTTCATATGGGAAGGCTTCTGCCGGGGATGGAAGGAGGGTGAATTATCCCCGCTATTCGCGTTATAGAATAGACCCCACTGTGTACGATCGACGAGGTAAAAATGAAATGGAACAAGTACCTGACCACCATGCTCACATTGCTGCAATATCCTTAAGATTTGAGCATGAGGGATTATATCAAGAACTGGTTATATATCTAAACAGACCATACCAGGCTGTGCCAAAACAGGTAAGACAGAATTAAAGAGAGAAGCAACATTTCAGTTGAATGCCTCTTTCGAAAACCATACTGTTTATTGTCTAAAACAAAATGTTTTTCCACAGACTCCTGAAACTGTTGATAATCTACAGCGTATATTATTTTAGCTGAAAAAGGGAGTCCAGATATTGGACAATAGTTGTTGCAATCTAATAGTCTCACATCTTTAACATTGCCAAATAATGGCTTATTTCCAAGAATATGGGATTCTAGATACCTCAAAGGAGGCTAGAATCATATCCTTCAAAAATGGACAAAATAGTTCCCTGGCAAACTTAACTGAAGAGAGACCCTCAAAGTCTTGGAATACTGGAAGTACATTTTAGGGAGTGAATCACTTGAGCCAACTGTAAGTCAGTTACAAGCTCGAAATGCTTCTAACACACACAAAAAAAATTAGGAGGATCCAAGCATTTCAGAATCCTTCATTCATATGTCCCATAGTAGGATCAGTGACTTGTGTTAGTTCCTTAACCGGAGCAAACAATTCTCTAGGATGGGGGCCATGATACCATTTAGTAATCTTTTTTAGCAGCATCTGTTAATTGTTTCTAGTTTTTGCAAGGATTGAAAATATATTTTTCCATCTTGCTGCAGATGAAAATCCCATAGAAAAATAAACTGTTGTGATAAACTCAGAGCCTGAATATAACAACCGACATCTTTTTTTTGCTAATAAAAATGCACTGGGTAAACTAATAAGTGTCTTAATAGCTAACAACATACAACTTTGACATTTAATGCATGTTAAATGGAAAAAATCCTGAATTCTTCTCTTAATGCATTTTAGTAGTACTTTTTAACTGGCCCTTATATAAATATTAGGTTAACAAATAAAATCATATATGAGGTGATATCATTACATTTGTAATACATTTCTTTCTTTCATGAATTGAAATACGATATATCACAAGATAAACTTGCTGAGGAAATACAAAATTACAATCCCATTCATAGGGTTGCCAACTGGCTCCAGATGCGCCCGACACACTTGATCCAGTCCTAGGTTTACCCCACTGCATGCAGGGACATGTAGTTCTGATTTTTCCATTGCATTCCATAAGAAAAGCAAGACTACATGTCCCTGCATGCAATGGGGTAAACCCAGGACTGGATCGAGCCTGTCGGGCGCATCTGGAGCCAGTTGGCAACCCTACCCATTCATCAACAGGGAACAAAAGGGATAGTTCCTAAGGTGCGGTAAAATTGGATATTTTACTGCAGCTTAAATTACTGCCAAGGTTACTAACCTGAGGTAAGTCAGTACCACGGGTTAGTAACTCCAGTGGTAAAGGAGTAACACGGCATGCACTGAAGAATGCAAACTGTGTTATTCTGAGGGGAAAGATAGTGCCATCTCAAAGCTGGCATTATTTCTCCTAGGCAAGAACATCAGACTGCTAACAGACTACTGCTAAAGGTGGCAATAAAAGGGGCAACAGATAAATATGTAAGAAAAGTAAATAAAAACAAGAGGAGAAGGAAACCTATTTGGTTTTCCAAAAAAGTGGCTGCTCAAAGAAAGGCAAAAACCACAGCTTTCGCAAAATTGAAAACTCGCAAACAGAGGAACACAGAAATGAATACAGGATCAAACTCAAAGAGACAAAAAGAGAAATAAGGATAGCAAAATCAAAGGCAGAGGAAAAGATGGCTAAAGATGTTAAGTGTGGCGACAAAACTTTCTTCAGGTATATTCGGGAAAGGGAGAAGATCAGAGGTGGACCTGCAGGACTCAGAAGTGCTGGGAACGGACAGGTGGAAAGTGACATTGAAAAAGCGAAATTGCTTAATACTTCTGCTCTGTTTTTACTAAAGAAAATCCTGGAGAAGGACCACCTGTGACTACCAAATATAAAAATTGGAGTGAAGTAGATCCACACCATTTACAGAAGATGATGTGTTAGAACAACTTGTAAAACTGAAAGTGGACAAGGCCATGGGACCAGATGGGATACATGCCAGAATACTGAAAGAGCTCAGAGAGGTTCTTGCAGGGTCGTTAAAGGATGTTTTCAACAGATCCTTGGAAACAGGAGAAGTTCCTCAGGACTGGAGAATGGCTGATGTCGTACCTCTACACAAAAGTGGTGACAGGGAAGACGTGTCAAACTACAGGCCCGTGAGCCTTACCTCGGCAGTGGGAAAAGTAATGGAGGTGCTCCTGAAAGAGCAAATAGTGAACTTTCTCAAAACCAACAGGTTGGAAGATCCGAGGCAACATGGTTTTACCGAAGGACGATCTTATTTTATTTATTTATTTATTTAACAATGATTTATATACCGCATCTTCCATAGTTCAGTTGCGGTTCACAATAAACAATAGTTAACAAATTGGAGTTTGTTTTACAAATCTTGCCAAACAAATCTGATTGAGTTCTTTGACTGGGTGACCAGAGAACTAGATCAGGGGCATGTGATGGATGTCATCTACCTGAATTTCAGCAAAGCCTTTGATACTGTCCCTCATAGGAGGCTTATCAATAAACTCAGTAGTTTGGAGATGGGTCCCAAAGTGGTAAACTGGATCAGAAATTGGTTGACTGACAGACGACAGAAGGTGATGGTAAATGGAGCTCACTCAGATGAAGGGAAGGTGATTAGCAGGGTGCCCCAGGATTCGATCCTGGGCCCGGCACTATTCAATGTATTTGTGAGTGATATTGCCAAAAGACTGAATGGAAAGGTCTTTTTTGCAGATGACATGAAAATTTGCAACAGAGTGGACTCCCCCGAGGGAGTGATTAACATGAGGAAAGATCTAGAAAAGCTGGAAGAATGGTCTAATGCTTGGCAATTAAGATTTAATGCAAAGAAGTGCAGTGTCATGCACTTGGGTAGCAGAAATCCAAGGAAAATGTACGCGATAGGGGATGAGAGGTTGGTGTGCATGGATCAGGAGAAAGAGCTTGGTGTGATTATTTCTGTAGATCTCAAGGTGGCAAAACAGTGTGACAAGGCAGTGGCAAAAGCCAGGAGGATGTTGGGCTGCATGCAAAGAGGAATTACCAGCAGAAAGGAAGAGGTACTAATGCCACTGTATAAGTCACTGGTGAGGACTCACTTGGAATACTGTGTTCAGTATCTTGCAAAGGATGTAAAAAGAATGGAAACTGTTCAGAGGAAGGCGACCAAAATGATTTGGAGCCTGCATCAGAGGCCTTATGAGAAGAGACTTGAAGATCTAAATATGTACACTTTGGAGGAGAGGAGGGATAGGGGAGATATGATTCAAACCTTTAAATACTTAAAGAGAAATAATGAACAAACAAACCTCTTCCCAAGACAGGGACACTGTAAAACTAGAGGGCATAACATGAAGCTGCAAGGTGGTAAATTGAAAGGCAATGTCAGGAAATACTTTTTTCACTGAAAGGGTGGTGGATGCTTGGAATGCCCTCCCGATGGAGGTGGTGGGGGCAAACACAGTGACGGAATGCAAAATGGCATGGGACAGACACAGTGGATCCCTTTACAGGAACAGGATAAAATCAAAATAAACAAAACCATCTAATTTCTCAACAAATAGGGGTGTCCTACATGGAGCGGTTTGTTCACCCCTAAACAAAGACATGGGGAGGGGTGGCCTGCACAGAGTGGCAGGTGCACCCCTGAACAAAAACTTGGGGAGGGGTGCACCTACTCCTGATAGATGCACCACTAAACAAAGACATGGGGAGGGGTGCACCTACTCCTGCCATCTTACTGGGCAGACTAGATGGACCATAGTGGTCTTTATCTGCCGTCATTTACTATGTTACTATGCTAGACTACCTCTAGGGTTCATGGATACCATTTGACCCCAGTGCAAGCCCATATGAGAGCAAATGGGGATCACTCCCATCCAGGTCCCACTAGGATTTACTCAAGCTGTAAATGGTGGGGAAGCTGTAAATGGTGGGGATGGGTTGAATTCGATGTACAGGGAGTGGGGAGTCTTCAGGGGGGATCCAAGGAATGTGCAGAGTATTTTATGTTGTCTTTTACAGTTTTCCACTGCTGGGGAAGAGGACGTACAGACAGATGATTTATTTTAACATCTCCAGTCCCTTTGAGAATGCAGCCTGAAACATAGGGCCGTTTGCTGCATTTACGTACTTTGCATCTCATTAGTAATGAACATACATTGCAGTACAAAATTGTAGGTCGGGGGTTCAAATCCCACTAGAGGACAGCAACCTCGGGCCGGAAGGACTGGGGTTTCTAGTCCCACAGGTGCTCCTTGTGGTCTTGGGCAAGCCACTTAACCCTCCATAGCCCATGTTCCCTGTAAAATAGTTATCTCCAAGTTATAATGCCCTGTTCAATGTAATTTCAGTTTGTTCAATGTAAACCGCACTGATGCAGAACAGCGCGGTATATAAGAAAAATATAAATAAAATAAATAAAATAAAAGTATGTTACCCTAATATAACACACATGTTGCCCTTTAGTACACCTAAAGGGGCAAATATTTATGTGTTATTCTCATCACACAGTTCAGTAACTATCTCCCAAATGCATTTCTTGATTAGCTTCTGGGAGATTTATTTCTTTCATCAACCAAAAGATGACATTGCCTCAAAACAGAAGTGATTCATATAATGAATTTCAGTTATTATGAGAAGAGTAATGCAGAAAAGTTCTGTCTAGTAGAAAGATAAAAAAGCATGCCTTTTTAAATTCCTTTCTTGTCGATTCCTAAGTGTCTTTGGAAATATTTGAAATTAAAATTATGCCTTGGGATTGAATTTCCCTTTTAGCATCCAGTACTCTGATCATGTCATTGATGCAGAGGTCTGGTCATGAAAAGTGCGCGCTCATACAGCTGTGCTCTGGTCTCAGTGGTGTCTGATCTCATTTCTGCTGTAGATAATTATTATTTTTTTAACTTCTGGTCTGTTTCATCAGCACATTGTCCTTTCTCACATTCTTTTGCATTAAATAATGTACACTACAGTGCGTTAGAGCAGTTACACAAGTAGAATTCTCTTGCACTTCGTTTCCATGCAAGTAACTGTGAGATTGCATGACATGTGTTAGCATAACTTACATCATGATATATTGCAAAGATTCTGCCATTTTCATCTCAGTTTTTCATAGAAATTTGATTTTTGTTAGTTTTTGCTTCAGATTAGGTAGTTTCCAGAAGACCAATACAGGTAGAACTGAGAATATTAATTTAAGTGGTTCATATTCCATAAATGGTGGCAGTAGGTTTTCATGAGATAGAGAGAGGAAAGAAAGGGGTTAACTTTCCTGCTGGCAGTCAGACTTTTTCAGACAGCAGAAAGTTAAGAAAATCCCCAGTCATTGTCCCCTTTTTTTGACTGACAGCTCATATGGGGCTTCCCACCCCCATGGGCTTTTTCTTTATTATTAGGATAGTTAAAGGGGGGAGGTGGATTGCTGAAATACTCTTTATTTACATTTGGGGTTTTTAAAGGAAAGAAGGGAAACATTTTGGGAGGTATATGGAGGAAGTTGGGGAAAGCAACACATTTTTAAATCAAATTGAGTTTGAAGAAGGAAGGAGATCCTGAGGATGTGCGTGTTTTTTTAAACATTTACCACCTCATATTTAAACTCTGTGGATGGCATTTTTTTAAAACACTAGCCACAACCTTTAAATTCAAACCTGATGTTATCCAGATAATAACTGGCGCAGTGCTGGCCGCCTGGTACTATCTGGATAACAGAAATTTTCAACACAATATCCAGATAGATATCTATGGTAAGTTTGAACAGAGTTTAGACTTTCTATGGGCATATCCAACAGTTGGCTAAAACCTGTTGCTTCTTTCTCTATAACCTCAGCAAAATTCATCCCTTCCTTTCTACTCACACTACTAAGCCTCTTATCCACTCACTAGACACCTCCCGCCTTGACTATTGTAAGCTATTTCTCGTTGGTTTCCATCTGAATCATCTCTCTCCACTTTAATCTGTTCAAAACTCAGCTGCACAGCTTATCTTCCGCCAGTGTTACTATGCTCATGTAACCCTCTTCTCAAGTCACTTCACTGGCTTCCTATCAGTTTCCGCATCCAGTTCAAACTTCTCCAACTGATCTACAAGTGCACTCATTCTGCTGCTCCTCACTACCTTTCCTCTCTTATCTCGTTCTACACCCCTCCTCAGGAACGCCCTTCCTCTGGTAGATTCCTTTTATCTGTGCCCTTCTCTACCACTGCCAACTCCAGACTTTGTTCATTCCATCATGCTGCTCTGTGCCTGGAACAAACTACCCAAGTCTGTGCATCAGGCCCCTTCTCTAGCCCTATTCGAATCCAGGCTAAAACCCCACCTCTTTGAGGCTGCTTTTGGATCCTGATTCTCCTCACTCTCTTGTCCACTACTTACGTGTATCTTACCATACTGCAATCCCCGCGACTGTGGGAAGAGAACACTGGACCATCCTCGGGCCAGATTCTGACAGCCGCGGGAATATTTTGCTCCCATGTTTCAGAATTGGGGAACGGGCCCATCCTGCACAGGACCATCCAGACATGCTCCTTCTGGAATCAGGCTCCATGTGTTTTATCTTGATTAGATTGTGAGCTTGATGAGCAGGGATTATGTCTTACATCTAAATGTACATGTGCCTTGTAACATAGTAACATGCTACATGACGGCAGATAAAGACCAGCATGGTCCATCTAGTCTGCCCAGCAAGATGGCAAGAGTAGGTTTGTGTGCCGCTCCAGGCAGGTCACCCTTCCCCAAGCCTTTGTTTAGAAGTGTACCCACTGCTACATGCAGGTCACCTCGACTTGTTAAGATATCAGAGACAGTTACGTTTATTTTGATTTTATCTTGTTGCTATAAAGGGATCCACTGTGTTTGTCCCATGCCATTTTGAATACTCTCACTGTATTTGCCCCCACTACTTCCATTGAGAGGGCATTCCAAGCATCCACCACTCTTTCAGTGAAAAATCATTTTTCGAAGTTCCCTTTCAATTTACCCCCTTGCAGCTTTGTGTTATGTCCTCTAGTATTATAGCTTCCTCGTCTTTGAAAAAGGTGTGTTTGTTCATTAATACTCCTTAAGTATTTAAAGGTCTGTATCATATCTCCTCTGTCCCTCCTCTCTCCTACATATTTAGGTCTTGGGGTATCTTTTCATATTTCTTCTGGTGCAGGCTCCAATTTATTTTTATTTTAGTCGCCTTCCTCTGAACGATTTCCAGTCTTTTTATATCCTTTTTGAGATATGCTCTCCAAAGCTGAACACAATATTCTAAGTGAGGCCTCACCAGTGACTTGTACAGTGGCATTAGTATCTCCTCCTTTCTGCTGGTAATTCCTCTCTGTATACAACCAGCATCCTTCTGGCTTTGGTCACTGCCTTGTCACACTGTTACGCCACTTTGAGATCCTCAGAAACAATCACTCCAAGGTCCTCCTGGTCAATGCGCACTAACCTATTGCCCCCTATCTCATACAATTCCCTGCACTTCTTTACATTCAATCTTAACTGCCAAGCATTAGACCATTCTTCTTGCTTTTGCAGATCCTTCCTCATGTTATCCAATCCCTTAGGGGAGTCTACTCTGTTGCAAATTCCCGTGTCATCTGTAAAAAGACAGACTTTTCCATTCAGTCCTTCAGCAATATCATTCACAAATACATTGAACAGTACTGGCCCCAGGACCGGTCCCTGGGGCATGCCACTAATCACCTTCCTTTCATCCAAGTGAGTTCCATTTATCATCACCTTGTGTCATCTGTCAGTCAACCAATTTCTGATCCAGATCACCACCTTGGGACCCAGCTGATCAGTTTATTGATAAGCCTCCTATGAGGAACAGTATCAAAGGCTTTGCTGAAATCTAGGTAGATCACATCCATCACATGCCCTTAATCTAGTTCTTTGGTCACCCAGTCAAAGAACACAATTAGATTTGTTTGGCATGATTGTCCTTTGGTAAAACCATGTTGCCTTGGATCATGCAACCTATTGGTTTCAAGAAAGTCTACTATTCTCTTTTTCAGGAGCACCTCCATTACTTTTCCCACCACCGAGGTAAGACTTATTGGCCTGTAGTTTGCCACTTCTTCCCTATTACCACTTTTGTGTAGAGGTACCACATTAGCCCTTCTCCAGAAATTCTCCTGTCTCCAAGGATCTATTAAAAACATTCTTTAAAGGCCCTGCAAGAACCTCTCTGAGCTCTTTCAGTGTCCTGGGATGTATTCCATCTGGTCTCATGGCCTTGTCCATTTTCAGTTTTGCAAGCTGTTCAAACACATCATCTTCTGTGAATGGTGTAGTATCTACTCCATTCCCAATTATATATTTGTCAATAACAGGTGGTCCTTCTCCAGGATTTTCTTTAGTAAAAACAAAAAAGAAGTATTTGTTTAGCATTTTCACTGTTTCAATGTCACTTTCTATCTTAATTTCTCTTTTTGTCTGTTTTAGCTTTATCCTGTATTCTTTTCGGTGTTCTTCTGTTGTCATGGTCCAGGGCAGAATAGACCAGAGGAAATGCAGGAAAATGCTCGGGGGAGTTTTAAAAGGCACACTGAGAAGCACATGGCTAGGGGTTGCCATGAGCAACAAAGGAAAACACAGGCTCATGCTGCAGCAAAACACCCAGAGAGAGCATTACGTAAGGGCTCATTAGTAAGGCAGAAACAGCTGCAGGAAGTTAGCCCAATAGAAGTCTCAAGCTATGACGCAGTTAAAATAGGGCCAGCTTGGAGCACAGGAAAACCGAGACCGGAGAGGAGGAAGGGAACCAGCAGATACACAGGAAACAGATACACGAGGAGCACAACAGAAAGCTCAGCTAAAGGCAGAGGAAGGGATAGAGAGAGATCCCAGGAGCCATACCGGAGTGTGTCTGAAGAAGAATCTATCTGCTCTGAAGGAGAGTTTGCCTCAGAAGAATTCTCTCAGGTCAGTGTTTCAAACCAGGGCTACAATAAGGAAAAGCCTGGTTGTGAGCTGACGAGAATTGCTTATAGCAAACCGAGGGAGAGAGAGATAGATAACAGGCTTAGCAGTCACACCTCTAAGCAAACAAACCGACGCTGGGCTGGGAAGCACCCTGGCGAATGGAATAGAGGGGCACTGGAATTCCTGTCTAGAGATCTGAGAGGGAAAGATCCTGTGAGGACAGAAGCCAGACTCTATGGTAACCAGCCTTTCCTCACTAATAGAAATGAGAGCAGCTTCAGCTATGAAGAAAGAGAGTTAAATAACTGCCAGAGAAGTTACAGCCCTGAGCAAGTTTGCACAGAAGAAAGTCCTGAAGATATGGATTATGAATGTTGTGCTGATACTGATAATTGCTCCAGAATGGACTGTACATTAGTTCTTTCAGATGCTATAACCTCTTTTTGTTGAAGTGCCGTTCCCATTGAAATCTGTGCAGGTGGCACTGATTTCAACAGCACAGTTCTTCTGAAAAGTAAGAAAACTGTTTTCCCTGTTTTGTTTGTTTAAGCTGAAGAGAAGCATTTTTGTTATCCTTACTGATCCTTTTGTGTTACCAGAAAAATATGGTTTATTTCCTTTTTGTAATATTGATGCAAGAATTCTCCCGGGACGGGAAATAAAACCTCTTGAAAGCTTAGTCACTCGCGCACAACTACTTTCTTATTGACTGGCTATTGGGATACACAAACCCAGGGGACATTATAAAGTCCCTGCTTGAAATAAGAGGACCCCACTGCACATCTCCAGCCTTCCACCACAGGGGCCTGGGGAGTCGGTGACACTGTTTGTGAACTTCTGGATTTTGTGAAAGTTGTGGTTTTTGCCTTTATTTGTGCAGCCACTCCTTTAGAAAACCAAATAGATTTCCTCTTCCTCTTGTTTTTCTTTACTTTCCTTACATATGTATCTGTTGCCTCTTTTATTACCTCCTTTAGTTTAACCCACTGCAGTTCTACTTCCCTTATTCCCTCCCACCCTGCCAACTCCTCCTTCAGGCACTTGACCATCCCCCTGAAGCCAGCGTTCTTTGAGCTGACTTGTAGAGCTATACAGCTGATTAGTGGTGGTAGTAGCAGTAGTGTCCTAAGTTATGCAGATGGTTTTCAAGATAGTGATGCTAATTGCCACTCTCCAGATAAACTCCCTCTCTACCCCAACTCTGAGCCTGAGCCACTCTGGCACAATCCAGATAGTACCAAGGTACTTTGCAGTGTGTGCGGTGGTAGTGGTGGGGGAGGGAGGAGTATAACACCTGGCAATAGTGTATTCTGCTAAGGATGGAATGCATAGAATTTATTTTTTAAATTGGCTGGGCACTGATTCTAAGCAAAAGGATAGAATTCAATAATTTGAGCTTGTGATATAACTGTCCATTGTTCATTTAATTATTGAATGGCACATACATGTCATCTTTACAGCTTTTCCACAATATAGACAGGATCCGAGGCAGCATGAATTCACCAGAGGCAGGTCTTCTCAGACAAATCTGATTGAGTTCTTTGACTGGGTGACCAGGGAGTTGGACCGAGGGAGAGCCCTAGATGTGGTGTATTTGGATTTCACACTGACACTATTCCTCACAGGCGACTTATAAACAAACTGAGCACCCTAGGGATGGACCCTAAAATTACTGCTTGGATTAGAAATTGGTTGAGTGGGAAGCGATAAAGAGTACAGGTAAATGGAGCTCACTGTGAGGAGAAGGATGTTGCCAGTGGTGTGCCCCAGGGATCGGTCCTTGGTCTGATTAGTACCATAGTAAATGACGGTAGATAAAGACAAGTATGGTCCATCTAGTCTGCCGAGTAAGATGGCAAGAGTAGGTGCACCTGCCACTCCGTGAAGGCCACCCTTCTCCACGTCCCTGTTTAGGGCTGAACCCACCACTCCAAGCAGGACAACCCTAATTGTTGAGAAATTAGATGGTTCTGTTTATTTTGATTTTATCCTGTTGCTGTAAAGGGATCCACTGTGTCTGTCCCATGCCATTTTGAATTCCATCACCGTGTTTGCGCCCACCACTTCCATTGGGAGGGCATTCCAAGCATCCACCACCCTTTCTGTGAAAAAGTATTTCCTGACATTGCCTTTCAATTTACCCCCTTGCAGCTTCATGTTATGTCCTCTAGTTTTACAGCTTCCCCTTCTTTGGAAGTGGTTTGTTTGTTCATTATTTCCCTTTAAGTATTTAAAGGTATGAATCATATCTCCCCTATCCATCCTCTCCTCCAGAGTGTACATATTTAGGTCTTCAAGTCTTTTCTCATAGGCTTCTGATGCAGGCTCCAAATTATTTTGGTTGCCTTCCTCTGAACAGTTTCCAGTCTTTTTACATCCTTTGCAAGATACGGTCTCCAAAACTGAGCACAGTATTTCAAGTGAGGCCTCACCAGTGACTTATACAGTGGCATTAGTATCTCTTCCTTTCTGCTGTTGATTCCTCTTTGTATGCAGGCCAACATCCTCCTAGCTTTTGCCACCGCCTTGTCGCACTGTTTTGCCACCTTGAGATCTTCAGAAATAATCACACCAAGGACTTTCTCCTGATCCGTGCACACCAACCTCTCGCCCCCTATCGCGTACATTTCCCTTGGATTTCTGCTACCCAAGTGCATGACTCTGCATTTCTTTGGTCTAATGCTTGACAATTAAGATTTAATGCATTCTTCCAGCTTTTGTAAATCTTTCCTCATGTTAACCACTCCCTCGGGGGAGTCCACTCTGTTGCAAATTTTCGTGTCATCTGCAAAAAGACAGACTTTTCCATTCAGTCCTTAAGGAATATCACTCAAAAATACATTGAACAGTGCCGGGCCCAGGACTGACCCCTGGGGCACCCCGCTAATCACCTTCCCTTCATCCGAGTGAGCTCCATTTACCATCACCCTCTGTCGTCTGTCAGTCAACCAATTTCTGATCCAATTTTCCATCTTAGGATCCATCCCCAAGCTACTGAGTGTATTGATAAGCCTCCTATGAGGAACAGTATCAAAGGCTTTGCTGAAATCCAGGTAGATGACATCCATCGCATGCCCCTGATCTAGCTCCCTGGTCACCCAGTCAAAGAACTCAATCAGATTTGTTTGGCAAGGAGGAACCGCGGTGGAGACAGCAGGGCTTGGCAGCCAGCTTTCCTACCATCATTGGATGCAAGTTGAAGCCTCTCCCAGCTGATATCGAGGCTCCTGCATACTTAAATGCCGGCTGCCTTCGCGGCCACGGTCACGGCCTGCGGTCGCATGCCCGAAGAGGGCGTGACCAAAGGGAGGACGCCCCTTTGGTGCCATTTCGGGGCCTAGTGCCCAAGTCGCTCTAGGAATGCCCAGGGGACACTTCAAGTGGAAAAGTAAGTCTATGAAGCAACCTTCTGATAGTGCATCGACTACTGGTGCGGTTAGTGGCCCTATGGACCAACACGTGGTTATTAAACAAAAGTCTGCTTCTGCTATGTTGATTTCCTCTTCTCCTACCTCTGGTGTTGTCCTTGAGTTCCATCGAAAGGAACCCTCCCCCTAATCCTAGTTTGGTTCAAGCTTCGGCTTTGGACATTCTCTCCTCTGAGGCTTCGTCTGCCTCCGGGGAGGACGAAGATACTCAAGCTGGCTCCTTGGAACTATGTAAAGTTTCTTTATTAGTCCTCTTTTGCCTATAGATATTCAGAGTACTATTTCTTCTTCTGTTGCTATTGATTCTGAAAATGTTACTTTGTTAGATATTTGGAAGCAAGTTTCTGCTACTAATTTGCTGTTAAAGAATTTTATGACCCAGACGGCAGATTTTTCTCGGCAAGTTACTAATCGGATACAAATTTTGGACTCCACCATTGGGAGTTTGTCTCAACGTGTGGATAAATTGGAGGCTCAAGCCGGTGTTTTTCAATCGGCTAGCTCTTCCTCTTTAAAGGATACCCTTATTTTGTATAAGCAGTTAGAGTCACTTGAGAATATGACCTGCGCAAATAATCTTCGTATATTGAATTTTCCTAAAACCCGTTTTATGTCGCCTATTTCTTTATTTCAACAGTACTGTAAAGAAATTTTGTTAATTCCTAATTTGGATGCTATTTTGCTTGCACGTTCTTTTTATTTACCTTCTCGGGAGTCATCGGGGGACAACAATGTTCTCTCGGTGGAGGAACAGAGCGATTTGAACTTAACAGATTTTCTTGAAAATTCCCATGCTCTTATTCCCTCTCGAGCAACATTGATGCTTACCTTGGTTAATTTTTTGGATAAAGCTAGAATTCTGGAAGCCTTTTTTGCACGGAAAGATGTATCCTTTCATGGTCACAAGCTGTCCATTTTTCCCGATGTCTCCCGTTTTACTCAGTTACGAAGGAGATCCTTCCTCCAGCTTAAACCACGTGTTTTGGCTGGGGGTGGGACCTTCTTTCTCCAGTTCCCTTGTAAGTGTTTGGTTACCCTCCAGGGATTAAATTATGTTTTTGCTGATCCATCGCAGCTTGAGACACTTTTGTTGTCCTCCCAAACCTGAATGCTATTTTTCACTTATTTGTTTGGTTATTGGTAGGGGAATTGTAATCCTTTAATATATATTGCTCTAGTTTGTTCTCTGCTTCTGTTTCTCCATGATGTGGACTGCATAGCGGTACTGGTGATGTTATTTTTTTTTCTTTATTGTTAATTGATGTTGGACCGCTTATTTTCTCTAATTTTTGTATTTGTTTATCATAATATGAAAATTTAAAAAAAAAAAAAGATTTGTTTGGCAAGATCGTCCTTCGGTAAAACCATGTTGCATCGGGTCTTGCAACCTGTTGGTTTTGAGAAAGTTCACAATTTGCTCTTTCAGGAGCACCTCCATTACTTTTCCCGCCATTGAGGTAAGGCTCAGAGGCTTGTAGTTTGACACTTCTTCCCTGTCACCACTTTTGTGTAGAGGTATGACATCAGCCATTCTCCAGTCCTGAGGAACCTCTCCTGTTTCCAAGGATCTGTTGAAAACATCCTTTAACAGCCCTGCAAGAACCTCTCTGAGCTCTTTCAGTATCCTGGGATGTATCCTATGCGGTCCCATGGCCTTGTCCACTTTCAGTTATACAAGTTGTTCTAACACTTCATCTTCTGTGAATGGTGTGGTATGTACTTCATTCCCATTTTTATATTTGGGAGTCACAGGTGATCTTTCTCCAGGACTTTCTTTAGTAAAAACAGAGCAGAAGTATTTGTTTAGAAAATTCGCTTTTTCAATGTCACTTTCCACGAGTCCGTTCACAGCACTTCTGAGTCCTGCAATTCCACCTCTGATCTTCTTCCTTTCCCGAATATACCTGAAGAAGGTTTTGTCGCCATATTTAACATCTTTAGCCATCTTTTCCTCTGCCTTTGATTTTGCTATCTTTATTTCTCTCTTTGTCTCTTTGAGTTTGATACTGTATTCATTTCTGTGTTCCTCTGTTTGCGAGCTTTTGAATTTTGCGAAATCTGTGTTTTTTGCCTTTCTTTGAGTAGCCACTTCTTTGGAAAACCAAATAGGTTTTCTTCTCCTCTTGTTTTTGTTTACATTTGTTACATATTTATCTGTTGCCCCTTTTATTGCCACCTTTAGTTTAGCCCATTGCAATTCCACTTCCCTTATCTCCTTCTACCCTGTCAGCTCCTCCTTTAGATACTCGGCCATTTTATTGAAGTCAGTGTTTTTGAAGTTTAGGACTTTGAGCTTGCTATGATTGGCCTGTACCATGGCTTTTATCTCAAACCACACCGTGTGATGATCGCTGTTGCTCACAGGGGCACTCACGCAGACGTTTGACAAGCTATCTCTGTTGGTGAGCACTAAAGCCAGCATTGAGCTTTCCCTGGTTGGTTCCATCACCATTTGTCTAAGTAACGCATCTTGGAGAGCATCCACGATTTTGTTGCTTCTTTCCAGATTTGCAGAAGGAGTAATCCAATCCACATCAGGTAGATCATCAAGTCACTCAATATGATTGCTTCCCCCTTTGTGGCTATCTTGGCAATATCTATAATCAATTCATTATCTATCTCTTCAATTTGTGTCGGAGGTCTGTAGACTACAGCAGTATGGATAACAGTGCCATCTCCTCTTTCCAACACAATCCAGAGCGCTTCTTCTTTTCCCCATGCCCCCTGCATTTCAGTAGCTTTAATATTGCTTTTGACATACAAGGCTACTCCTCCTCTTCCATTTTCTCTGTCTCTTCTGAATAGATTATAGCCAGGTATGGCTATATCCCAATTATGCGATTCATTTAGCCATGCTTCTGTAATGGCCACAATGTCCAAATCCATTTCCACCATTAGGGCTTCTAGGTCCGGAACTTTGTCGGCTAAGCTTTGAGCATTTGTGCTCATTGCTTTCCAGCATTTAACTGGCTTGTGTGTATTTAGCATTGATTTTGTTCTGCCTACATCTTCCCACTTGTTTTTGATGTGTGGTTTAAAAGTGTGGCTTTTTCTCATTTTAATCTGCTTTTACTGGGGGTGACGTCCAGAGCTTGACCTTCCATATACGTCACCCCCTTTTTCTAGTTTAAATGCATATCCACATATTGCTTGAATTTTTCACTTAGGATTCTTTTTCCTGCGATAGAGAAATGTAGTCCATCAGCACATTATAGTCTCTTATTGTTCCATCTGTTACCCCAGTCGCCAATAAACCTGAATCCTTCTTGTTTGCACCAGGTCTGGAGCCATGTAATAAAGCTGTTAATGTGATGCAGCCTTTTTGCCCCCTTACCAAGCACAGGTAGAACCTCTGAGAATGCAACAGTGTTAACAATGGGCTTGAGTTTCTCTCCCAGAGATTGGAAGT
The DNA here is from genome assembly GCA_033557465.1 of Ichthyophis bannanicus. Classification (NCBI taxonomy): domain Eukaryota; kingdom Metazoa; phylum Chordata; class Amphibia; order Gymnophiona; family Ichthyophiidae; genus Ichthyophis; species Ichthyophis bannanicus. Next base: position 165,483,360 of record CM066036.1, on the reverse strand, counting down.
CCTTTGAACTGTAGAGGCACTGTTTCTAGCCAGATCATCTGTGCCCAAGTGAATAACAACATCAAGTTTAGAGCGTTCATTTTCTGCGCTAAGTACTTCAACAACGTGGTTTGTATTCCTGCTGGCTGAAGAGCCTGGGAGGCACTTGACTATCTTCTCTCCTTTGAACTGTGTTCCCAAGTTGGTGCCACTGATGATGGAATCACCAAGTAGTAGTAGTTTGCTGTTTGGTGAAGTTTTCTTCATATTTGGTCCTTTAGCAGGAGATTGGGCATTTTCTGTCTCATTTAAGGGCCTTTCAGTTTCTTTGGATTGGGCATCCTCATTCGCCAAGGCAGAGAAGGCATTCTGCAGGGATATCTCCTGATGTATAGGATGCCTCTGTGTCACAGGTCACAATCTACCAGAACTCAGTTGTCACAGGTCACAATCTACCAGAACTCACTGTGATCCATTTGTTCTTGGGGTGTTTCATTCTTTGTGGGAGCGGTGGTGGACTTTGTTCAGTTTGTATCTTAGAAGAGGTGCGCTTCATTGCAGCCAGTTCCTCCCTCAGTTCCACATCCTCATTAGCCAAGGCATAGAAGGCATTATGCAGGGATATCTTTTGATGCATAGGATGTCTGTGCATTACAGGTCACAATCTACCAGAACCCACAGTGATCCACTTGTCCCTGGGGTGTTTGATGCTTTGTGGGAGCGGTGATGGACATTGTTCTGTTTGTATCCTAGAAGAGTTGTGCTTCATTGCAGCCAGTTCCTCCATCAGCAGGGTCACCTCTTTATGCATGGCAGCTAGGTCTTCCCTTAGTAGAGCCAGTTCTTTATGCATGGCAGCTGACCTGAAGCACATAGGACAAGCTCTGAGGTTCCAAATGATTCATCTTGGAATTAAAGTAACACAATTCTTTTTAACATCTTTGTTAGTGATATAGCGGAAGGGTTGTCGGGAAAGGTTTGCCTCTTTGTGGATGATACCAAAATCTGCAATAGTGTAGACACCCAGGAAGGTGTAGATAACATGAGGTGGGATCTAGCTAAGCTTGAAGAATGGTCTAGAATTTGGCAGCTGGGAATTAATGTTAAAAAATGTAAGGTCATGCATTTGGGCTGCAGCAATCCAAGGGAGCAATATAGTATAGGGGGTGAAGTACTTTTGTACACAAAAGAAGAGCGGGACCTAGGCGTGGTTGTGTCTGATGATCTTAAAGTAGCTAAACAGGTAGAAAAGGTGACAGCAAACACTAGAAGGATGCTTGGGTTCATACGGAGAGGAATGGCTAGCAGAAAAAAGGAGGTGATAATGCCTCTGTATAAATCTTTGGTGCGACCTCATTTGGAGTATAGTGTGCAATTCTGGAGACCACATCTTCACAAGGATATAAACAGGATGGAGTCAGTACAGAGGGTGGCTACTAAAATGGTTAGTGGTCTTCATTATAAAGCATATGAGGACAGACTTAAGGATCTTAATATGTGCACCTTAGAATAAAGGCGGAATAGAGGTGATATGATTGAGATGTTTAAATACCTCCATGGCATAAATGTACAGGGGGAGAGCCTCTTTCAATTGAAAGCAAGTTCTGCTACGAGGGGACATGGGATGAGGGTGAAGGGGGATAGATTCAGGAGTGATATGCGGAAATATTTCTTTACGAAAAGAGTGGTGGATCCATGGAATAGTCTCCCACTAGAGGTGGTAGAGATGAGGACAGTATCTGAATTCAAAAAGCATGGGACAAACACAGAGGATCTCTAAAGGAAAAAGAGGACTGTTGTAGTTGTGTTATGGAAGGACAGACTAGATAGGCCATGTGATCTTTTTCTGTCATCATATTTCTATGTTTCTATATAGTTTGTATTACTTTACTGAGAGATATTCTATTTGTTGATTCATTTGTCAAAAAAACTCTGCATTCATCTTAGTAATTTTATCATTATTTTATTTATTCTTAACATGTCTGCTCACCAAGCTACACCAACTTGGTATACAGTAGATATCGGGACAATCCTCCTTCTATGACTCACTCATCTATCTTCTTGCAGTGGTGTAGTTTATCTCTCCAGAACTGGACAGGCTTCAGCAAAGGGGCAGGTCTAACAGAAATGGCGGGACAGCAGCAGAGGGAGACTTTTCAGTTCCTTTTGTTTTATTTCCTTTCTGTTTTTTGGGGTTTTACTTTGTGGTGTGGTTTTTTTTTTTTTAAGTTTTGTGCTGGGGAATTGAAAGGTAGATACTGGGACCATCCCGGAGAGACTGCAGTGAAAATTGTCAAGAACACAGCCAGTAGATACATTGAAGACAGAAATTGTGGGCAAATGCCCCTCAGTATAGCTCTATACTCCTTTTTTTGTCCCAATTGCATGACAGTGAAGGCAGGGCCAGTGCAAGGGTATGAGGTTCCCTAGGCAAATCTCATCCATTGCACCCCCATGCTCCTGCTTCCACCCCCCCTTCTCCAGCCCCCATTCCCACTGCTGCTACCACTTTATGGGTCCTGCAGGGGTGGCAGTGGCTACAATCAGCCCCACAGCACTTACCTCAACCTCCTGCGCTGTGAGACTATTTGATTTTCACCTCCTCTGATGCTTGATGCCAACTTCGACAGTCAGGATCAGGCATCAAAGGGGCAGAAGCGCCAACAGCCCCATATCACTAGAGATTGAAGTAAGTGCCATTGATACTACTGCAGGACATGGAGAGGGGTGGCAATGGGCTGCCCCAGACCATTGGTGCTCTAGGGTTTCACCTAGTTTTCCTAATGACCATGCAAGCCCTGAGAGAAGGGAAATGAAGCAAGGGGAGATTTGTCTTCAGAAACAGTAGTTTTTCCACCAAGCCCAGTGCTACCTGTGAATGATGGCAAGTCATGATATCCCCTGTCATGGAGATTATATGTTCACTGGATACACTGGTTAGAGGGTAGGACTGGAAATGTTGTGCAATCTAGCCATATCCTAGTAAGGTTGAGTGACTCTGTTGATGCTCTTGAAAGGACAGGAGGAGGGAGGGGATGTGTTTACCCTCTGCCTATAATGCTTTAATAGGACTAGATTTCAAAAAACTGTGCCTATATTACAGATTTTAAATTTTTATTTATCTGTTACCTTTTAATATTCTATGAAAAAATGGAATGGAATAGATAGTACAGCAAGGTGCCCTTTGGCCTCCCATCTTCACAACTGTTGTCACAGACAATGCATGGAAAGGTTTGTGGTAAGAAATATTATTGTACTGTATTTTATGGTTCTGCAATAGAATATATACATTTTGATAAAGTAACTTCTCCTGCCACTGAATCCACATTGCTTCATGGTACAAAGATATCCTCCTTTGAAGTCACTAGTGTAGCAGACTCCTGTATAGCAAAATATGGCAGAAACATTTTCTGGGGGTGGGGGGGGGGCAGCTTAAAGCTCTTCTTTGTGTGCCTTTGTGATTTTTGTGCAAGGCACAGAGATCCCCATGCACAAGTCAGGCTTGAAGTTGTTTATATTTTCTCTGCTTTGATGTCTTCCTTTGTTTCCAATACAGCCCTACAGCGGTCAGGGCTAGCCTCAGAGTTGGTTCAAGATGTTGGCACCCTAGGCAAACCTTAATCGTTATTGCCCCCCTGGATGCCAGAATAGAATATTTAGCTTTGAATGCCCTGCTTTTTGTTGTCCCCCAGAATCTATAACCGTAGGTGGCCACTCAGTTTGCCTAGTTGGGCCAGCCCTGAAGGCAGTAGCCACTAGTCAAGCTGATATATTTTGGTTTCTTCTTTTCAGTCCTAACCCAGCCATAGCCAAACTCCTATTTCTCTCTTAGAACCCTAAAGCCCATACTGGAACTCTTTCCTCACCTTCTGAAAATTAGAGACAAAATGGTTCCCTGACATTTGTATTGACTGTGTATTTCATCCCTACTATGATCTCGTCAGCCATGGGATTTGCAGAAGTTAGACAGGGATAGGTGTCTCTGGTTTCCTGTCAAACATTTGTAAGAGATCATCGGGTATTGGCAAACTTTTTCTGACACCGAAAGACATCACTGAACATCTCGGGTGGGATACGGGACTGAACTGGAGTTCCTCAAGGAACAGCAATTAGCAGGTAAGTCTAATTTCATTTTCCTTATCATCCCTCCTGTCCAGTCCCGAACCTCTGGGATGTAACAGAGCAGTTACTTAATGGGAGGGACCCGCTAATCTGGCATGTAAAACCGCCAAACCAAAAAAGGTGTCCCCAGCCACCTGGATATCTAGGCGATAGTGTCTGCTGAAAGTGTGCAATGAAGACCAAGTAGCCACCCGACAGATGTCCACTGGGGGAATCAAACTATACTTGGCCCACGAAGCAGCATGGGCTCTAGTGGAATGTGCTCGGAGCCCTAAAGGAACTACACGCCCCTGCAAAATATATGCAGAAGAGATGGCTTCCCGAATCCATCTGGATATGGTGGCCTTAGCTGCCGCTTCGCCCTTACGCGGTCAGCCAAAAAGGACAAACAAATGCTCAGATTTGCAAAAGGTTTTGGGATTCTTCAAATAACACTTGAGGGCCCTTTTGACGTCCAACCGATGCAGGTCACGCCCAATGAAACACCCATCCAAACAGTCCAAAATTGAAGAGAAACAGGCTGATTGATATGAAATGCCAAAACCACCTTTGGCAGGAAGGAAGGAACCGGGCGGAGAACCACCTTCTCCTGAGAAAAGGAAAGAAAGGGCTCTTTGCAAGACAAAGCTTGCAATTCAGAAATTCTTCATGCGGAACAAATTGCTACCAGAAAAACTGTTTCCAAAGTTAAATCCTTCAATGAAGCCCAAGTCAAGGGCTTGAAAGGCTCTTTAGTTAACACTCTGAGAACCAAATTGAGATCCCAAGATGGAACTAAGGCCCAACGAGGTGGTCGCATATGATTTACTGCCCGAAGAAAACGCAACACATCTGGATGGGAACCCAGAAGCTCCTTATTGACCTTTTCACGAAAACAAGCAATAGCCGCGAGCTGCACTCGTAATGAACTAGACGCTAACCCTTTATCAAAGCCATCCTGCAAAAATGCCAAGATATAAGGAACCATTGCCAAAGAAGCCTGTAATTGTTGACCTGAACACCACGCTTCAAACACACGCCAAATGCGTATGTAGGCGAGCGAAGTAGATCTCTCCCAGGCATTTAACAAGGTTGAAATAACCGGTGCTGAATAACCTTTCCGTCTCAACCTTGCCCTTGCAAGAGCCAAGCCGTAAGCGAGAATTGACTCACCTGAGGACCCTGCAAGAGCAGGTCGCTGCGCTGCGGAAGACGCCATGGCCGATCCACCAGAATTTGCATCAGTTCTGCGTACCAAGGACGTCTTGGCCAATCCGGAGCTATTAGAATAACATATCCATGATGTTCCTTGATCCGCTGAACTACACGGCCTATCAAGGCCCACGGTGGGAATACATAGAGAATTCCCTCCGTCGGCCAGTGCTGCAACAGGGCATTGACGCACTCCGACATTCTTTCTCGCTCCTGCTGTAGAAACGACTGGTCTTTGTGGAATCAAAGGTTGCCATCAGATCCATTAGCGGCACTCCCCATCTGTGGACAATCCAAGAGTATAACTCTGGGTGAAGTATCCACTCTCCTGGATCCACGCAAACTCGACTGAGGTGGTCTGCTGCCACATTGTCTATTCCCATAATGAGGGCTGCCAACAAGGCTTGGAGTCAAGGTTCTAGCCAGAGAAATAACTTCTCTGCTAGGTTTTCGAGCGGTACGCTGCCTGTGCCGCCTTGACGATTGAGATTTGCCACTGCCGTCGTGTTGTTCGATAAGACTCTCACCGACTGGGTTAGGATAACCTTTTCGAAGGCCTTGAACACCAGGAACATGGCCTTCAACTCCAATCTGTTGATCGACCAATTGGACTCCTGCCTGCTCCAAGTTCCTTGAACATAGAGACCCCTGCAGTGCGCTCCCCAGCCCAATAGACTGGCATCAGTTAAGACTGGAATCCAATCCGGTTGTTCGAGAGGTATGCCTGCAGTTAGGTTCTTTCATTGGAGCCACCAATAAATAGCTGCCTTTACCTCCCATGGACATGGGAGCCGCTGGGTTAGAGAGTCTGTCTGATGTGACCATTGCTGAAGAAGAGCCCTTTGTAAAGGGCGCATATGTGCTCTCGCCCACGGTACCACTTCCAGTGTTGCTGCCATTGTGCCTAATAACTGTAGGTACCGCCATGCAGTGGGAGACTTGATCTTCAAAAACGATCAAACCAGAAGTTGTAAACTGCGTACTCGGCGGTCCGACAGAAATACTGCTCCTGCTTGTGTATCAAAGCGGACTCCTAAACACTCCAAACTCTGGGATGGAACCAGTTGGCTCTTGGTCTGATTGACTAGCCAGCGAAGACTTTCTAGAATCTGAACCACTCAGGAAGTGACTTGTACGCTTTCTTGTCTGGATTTTGCTCTGATCAGCCAGTCGTCCAGAAAAGGGTGAACCAACACCCCTTCCTTTCTCAGTGCCGCAGCCACTACCACCATAACCTTGGTGAAAGTCCTGGGCACCGTGGCTAACCTGAATGACAAGGTTTGAAACTGAAAATGCCTCATTGGAACCACAAACTGCAGGACTTGCTGATGGGCGGCCCTGATAGGGATATGTAGATACGCTTCCGTGAGATCTAGGGACGTCAAGAACTCCCCCTTTCTCACTGCAACTATTACGGACTGCAAAGTTTCCATACGAAAATGTGGCACCTGCAGACAACGGTTTACTCCCTTGAGGTCCAGAATCAAACGCCGGGAACCATCCATTTTTGGCAACACAAAATAAATTGAGTACCGACCGCAGCCGTATTGGTTTCTGGGTACCGGAATTGCTGCTCGTAACTGCAGAAGCCTTGTTAAGGAGTCTTTTATCGCTAGGGCTTTGACTGCTTCTCCACAAGGAGACTGGATAAAAAAATTGGTTATGGGTTTTGTGAATGCGAGAGAATAACCCTTGCAAATAATTTCCAGAACCCATTGGTCGGAGGTTATTAGGATCTAAGCAGGGTAGAAGTCCCATAGTCGACCTCCCATGGGCTGCTCCCCCGCCTGGGCCCTCCGCTCTTCATTGTGTCTTTTTAAAACCTGAAGTTGAGGGAGCAGAGAAACCTCTAGCTGCACCTCAGAAACCTCTGAATGATTGACCCCGGGAATAAAATCTTCCCTTTTGAAATTCCGACTGGCGGAAGGTACGAAAACGTCGAAAATCCCTTACCTGCCCACGAGACGGTGCTGGGGTATGCACCTGCTTAGAATTATCTTCTGGAAGGCGTCCTCCCTTGGACTCACCCAAGTCCTTGACTAATTTATCTAAGTCTTCTCCGAAGAGAAGCTTCCCCTTAAAGGGAAGCTTACTAAGTCGAGACTTAAATGAAGAATCTGCTGCCCAATTACGCAGCCATAGGTAGCGACAAGCAACCACCATTGAAGCCATACAGCACGCTAAACTGAGAATGAGATCATAATGAACATCCTCCAGGTAAGTGGCTCCTGATTCCAATCTACCACCATCAGCCGTATGCTCCAAAGATGCCCCCTCCAGCTGTTGAAGCCGTTGGGACCATCGAAGGTAGGCTCTGGCAACCCAGGCCCCACAAAAGGAAGCTTGCAATGACAAGGCACTAACATCAAATGCCTGTTTCAAGAGCGTATCCAACTTTCTGTCTTGACTATCCTTCAGGGCAGCACTGGCCTCTACTGGAATGGTAGTCTTCTTTGTTACAGCTGAAACAGCTGCATCCACGCGAGGAGAACAAAACATCTCCCATTCCTGATCCGAAAGGGGGTAAAGACGAAAGAATGCCCTAGCCCCCCTCAGGCCTGCTTCCGGAAAATCCCACTTGTATCATCTGCTTCATCACACGGTGAACGGGAAAGACTGCCTGGGAATTCTGCACCGCTCGGATGAGGGTATCCTCTAGAGCATCCTCCACCACTGGAGAACTAGTTGGTAAATTAAGGGCTTGGAGAGATTCTGCAATTAAGGCAGGCAGCTCATTTCGCCGAAACACACGCACAATGCGTGAACGATCTTCGAGCTCTAGAATTTTACCTTATCCAACTCCTCATTTTCCATCTCCGGATTACAATCTATGTCATCATCAGAATAAATTGGATGATCCTCATCCAATCTGGATTTCTTAGTCGGTGGTGGACCCAGAAGCTTTTCCTTTTGGAAGCCGGAGGAGGCTACCATGGTAGCACTAGTAGTGGAGCTTGCACTGCCCCCTTGCTGGCCTAAACAAAAGGCCTGGTGCAAAAGATGCAGAAATTCTGATGAAACACCTCCCAAAGTCATGGTTCCCAGACTGAGGGAAGCCGAAGGGTCTGCCACAGCGGGAACGGACTCACAGGAAGGAGACGGAGTTTCCGTGGGAAGTAGAGGCTCTGCAGAGCCCGGCGGAACCTGAGACGTTGAAGGGAGAGATTCCTTGGCTTTCTCCTGAAGCGATTGCTCCATATCAGAGGCCGCTGAAGTAGAGAAGCGACACACTCCTGCTTCTGACAGATGTCCCCTCCTGGTGCCACAAAGAAAGCACCATGGGCGAGCAGGCTTTGATTAAAAGCCTAGTAGTGCCACAGTGCCTCAGACAATTCCTCAGGTGTAATGAAATAAATTGAAATAAAATTAAAGTAAACTATATATTATATATATTTTTAAGACTACAGAACAATTATGTAGCTAAATATAAAAGTGAGCCTCAGACAGCGATACGGCTAACGAAAATGGAGGCCCTAAGGAGCCTGAGATGAAAGAACGTGGGAAGCAACCCCCAACCGTCTCCTCACATGGGCCTGCAACTGAAAACCACAAGGTGGCAAAAACTGCTTCAAAATTGCAGCCAAGATTTTTGGAGACTATCTGTTCCTTAAAATAAAGCAGTGGCACCAAGAAATTAAAGAGACCTACCGCCAATCGCAAAAAAAAAAAAGCATAAATAAACAGGGCAAAATTGTAACAGTCTGTGTGAGCTCCCAGGCTCAGCCAGCAAATGACTTCGGCGTCAGGGAGAAAGGAGCAGCGTCAGCAACGAACTGAGCTGAGGACCTGATGGCGGCTCCTCACCCGCTGATGGGATCGGGAGCCGTCAAAGCACCGGGATGAAAGCTCTGCTTATAACAACAAAAAACAAAAGGTTTAGATAGAGCTGAAAGAAGCACCTCCGTCAAAGTGCTGCCCGGCTTACTTTTTTTTCCCAAACTTTATCAAAACAAATTAAAATAAATTAAAGTAAACTAAATGAAAACCCATTAAAACTAAAAGGAAAAAACTAAAAATTCCTTATTTGTCACTTCAGTGAGTCCTGAACCAGGGCTCACACGTCCTGCAGATGCTTGGAGACTGAGTGTACTGGGAGCTCATGGGAGGAGCCAGGGATATTACTGCTACCATTCTAAAGAATGTGATGTACTCAGTCTCCAAGCTGCTGGAAGGAGGTGCACTACCCAGAGGTTCGGGACTGGAATGGAGGGACGATAAGGAACTGTCTTTTACAAATATTTACAAAGAAGGAAAAAAGGTAGTTTTCACTGGGGGGGGGGGTTTCCATTTGATAGTTTTACACAACTCTAATGGAGAATATTAAAAGTTTTCCAGATAGAAAGTCATAAGGCTATTATTTAGATTTCTTTTAATCTTTCTAAATCATTAGGGATGAGTCTTCTTAGTGGACAAAACATTATCATTTCATCTCTTGGCTTAATTTATTCTCCTTTATTACGTGAGTTAATGGGATCAACACAGTTCAAGTGATAGAGTGACGAATAAACCAGATCATAATAGTGGGACTAATTTGTCCAGAGTCCTCTTGAAAAGATTAAGGTCACAACTGAAGCAGTGAGAAGGATATATGTACATGACGGATTTTCTTGATACATATAAACGACTTCAATTTCGTTTGACATCGGTGCTTTCCAATAGGAAAATATTTATTTTTTTCTGAAACACATCAGTAATACTGTATAGGGGTCATTTTATAAAAAAAAAATACATATCAAGTACCCATTTAATTTGCTCATATACTCTTATATGGAGGGAGGCACTGCATTGTGGATTCAGTACTATTTTATAAAGGGCGGCAACGTGCATCTTTATGAACAATGTTGAGAGAAGTGTGTACCTCTAAAACATGTGCATTTCAAGTGGAGGAGTGTGCAATGGGCGGAGTCCCAAAATAGGCAAATATGCAGTGTTTTATAACATTTTGATGTGTCTACTCAGGGCTTAATATGTAGGCAAAAAAGAAATGGAACTGTGGAACCGAGGGAGGCATGTCGGGGCAGCTTCTCTCTGTTCTGATCTGCTCTGCTCTGCTCCAGGCTCACTTACCCCCTCCTCTCCTTTTCCCTGTAGACCGTCTGGAAGGGAAGAGCTGGGATAGAACAGCCATGCTGCTCTGGAGTCTGAAAAGAAGTGTCATAATTATGTTCCAGGCTGTTCCCCCCAGAAATTAAGTCCTGCAGCTTCAAAAAAAAAGCTGTATGGACAAGGAAAAAGTATTTTGGGAGCTGAAGCATTGTTGGGTCGTGGGTGTTAAAATTCAGCATGAAAATTCTTGCTGTGTGCACAGAAAATGCTTTATAAAATTAACCCATTTGTTGTTTTAAGTAAAAACAAAATATTAATTATCAGAAAAATGAAAGGAAAAAATGGATCGAGATGATGTCTGGGTAGCCTGCTGCAGCAAGGACTCACGTATGCCTAGGTTTTCTTCTGCTACTGTTCAATAAATCTTAGTGTTGGGTAGTGATGCCTAAATGGAAGGGATGGGTTTGAGTTCCTTCTCACCATGCCCCAATAATGAACTATGGCCCGATAATATCTATTGAATCTTTTTCCCAGCCTTTACCTCAATTGGGTATTTCAGCTGTGCTGGAGTAAGAGTGGACTCCAGCCTCAACGGTTATCTTTCTGTCAATCTAGTGGGGCTGAGGATTCCAGGGGTATCTGATATGGAGATGCAATGCTATAAAGTTGGTAAAGTCTAGGACAGAATTTTTGTAAGGGGAGTCCCCACAATAGTTTCCACAATGATTTACTTCCTTGACAGCAGAAGGAGAATACATTGAGCCATGTGGAAGACCAGAGCCTGGAGTTGAACCGGAAAGATGGAGTGTTGAAGGGAGGTCAGCTGCTTGAGGCTGGCTGGTTTAACTTGGACTGGTGCATAGGGCAAGACAGGACTCAGTTGTCCAAGGTCATAGGCCCTCCTTCGCTCTGTCCACTCTCCTCCCAGTTACTGCTCCCTCCGACCCCATCCAACTCTCCCTGCACGGCATCTCTGTACCAGCGGGGAGATTTGGAGGTAGCACACAGTTCTGGTGAGTTGTGGGATTAGATGTACAACCCTGCTAAGTGCATCACTGCATGGGAGCCTATGTTGCTCACCAGGGCCATACCGAAGGAAGATCGCGCCCTGTGCGACTTGCACATCGGGCGTGTGACACCCCTCCCCCCCATGGCAGGAGAGAAGAGGCGTGGCAGGAGAGAAGAGGCGCGCACAATGTGCAAATCGCCGGCTTTCATCGTTTAGCTCATTTATGCAATGGGGCGCGTTGGAGTCGAATTAGCGTGAGCTGCTTTGGAATAATTGAATGACTGCGGGTGGCGTTAACTCTGAAAAGCCGCTCGGTGGGATTTATCTGTTCTAAATTTACACGGCCAGGCACTCGGTTTGCGGTATTCCAGGTCTGCCCCAAGGAAACTTTCCTCAAAGTCAAACATTTTTTGTCCTAGCCTGTCTCCCAAAGAATTGCTAGTAAACATGGACCACTTTATGCAGTGGGTGGAGCAAACCCTGCTCCTGTTAGGTCTTACCAAAGGGAATTTGCTTGTTGGTCTTTCTCTGCACGAAAGTGAATGCCGGCGGAAGGCTTAAGGAGCGCATTTTAGCTTTCTTCCATTGCCTGCCACCGCCACTTTTTCTTCTCTCAGCGACGGCAGGCAACGTAAGAAAGCTAAAATGCGACCCTTAAGCCTTTGCGCCCTGTGCGGCCACACCGCTCGCACAGGGCTAGGTATTATTTATTTATTTATTTTAAAGGATTTCTATACTGCCCTCTCCTTTAATCAAGGCGATCTCCACAGCAAACAATCATAATACTGATTTAGGTGTGATCATGCAGTGATACTGTGTGTGTGTGTACGTGGTAGTGTATAGTAGATTCTGGTTGAGCAATTTACATAGTGCGCTATTATATATTCCTATGTACATGGGGCAGGGGTGCTTTTTGCATGGTGAGTAGTTCATGTGACGTCCCCATAGTGCTCAATGAATAGTGAAGTCTTTAGCTGCTTTCGAAAGTCTTTAATGTCTGTTGTTTGTCTGAGTTCGTCTGGGAGGTTGTTCCAAATTGCTGGTGCAGCTAGGGAAAGGGCTCGTTCTCTGGTGGCTTTGCGGACCCTGGTGAGATCTTTTGATGTGTTGACGCAGTTGGAAGTGCCCTTCCTCCTCGGTTGTGTGCTTCTGTCAGGTTGTATGAGTGATTGTAAGCTGTAGGCTGATGACTGTTGTTTGATTTTGAATATGTTAATGATTGTCTTGTATTTGATGTGTGAGCTGATTGGGAGCCAGTGTAGATCTTTCAGGACTGGTGTGATGTGTTCTTGTCTTGCTGTGCCAGATATTAAGCGTGCCGCTGTGTTTTGTGCCAGTTGCAGCGGTCTGAGTGTTTGTTTTGGGAGACCAAAGTAAATTGGATTGCAGAAATCTAGCAGTGGGATTATTAGGGCCTGGCAGACTGTGCGGAAGTGTTCCGGGGAGAGGAGGGGTTTAAGTTGTCGTATCAGTTTCATTCTGTGGTATGTGTTTTTGGTGGTTCTGCTTATGTGAGATTGTAGATTCAGTTCATTGTCCAGAGTCACTCCGAGGTATTTTACTTCCGGCTTTATCGGTATGGTTGTGTCCTTTATCTTGATGTTGGGTGGGGGGTCGAAGTTGGTGTTTCGAGTGATGATTAGTGCCTCGGTCTTGCTGTAGTTTATGGTCAGGTTGTTGTCTTGAAACCAGCTGGTCATGTGTATGAGACAGATTGTTATTTTGGAGTAGTCTGGGTTGTTAACTGCGATAGGTGTGTATATCATGATGTCATTGGCATATATTGTATATTGTGTTCTTTCATGATGTCGCATATTGGCTGGATGTAGATGTTAAATAACAGTGCTGATAAGGCGGATCCTTGTGGTACTCCTTGCCGTACTTTTATGGGTCGGGATGTATTGAGTCTGACCTTGACCTGTATCTGTCTGTCCGTTAGGTATGATTGGAACCATTTCAGCGTGGATCCAAGTAGTCCAATGTAAAAGGTATGGGCCTGTTCCTCACCCTTCGCTTTTTCCCTTATTCTAACTTTTGTCTTGTCTGTCTTAATTAGATTGTAAGCTTTAATGAGCAGGGACTGTCTATATATATGTATGTATAGTGCTACATATGTCTTGTAGTGCTTTATAAATGTTTTAATAGTACTAGTAGTACTGCCATGCATAGTGGGCAAAAAAGCACCAGAAACATGAAAGGAACTTTTTAAATATCAGAATGTGATTTGTGAGGCTTATAATACATATGGTCATGAGCAACACCTTCCCTTGCCTGAAGTACTCGCTCCATTCGGGGCTGGGGGAGGAGCATTAACACCGTTAAATAGCCGCCGCTGTCAGGTGTGCCCGCGCCTTGCAGGCCCGTGCCTGAGGGCCTCGCTAGAGGGCCCTTTGGCATGGCCCTTAGGTGAGGCACAGACCCAGACAAAACACCAACTGCATCATATTCTATAATCTGACCTGTTAATCTGCATGCTTTGATCAATTAATATAATTTACAGCAACACTACAAACTCCTATATCCACTGGTTAATTCAAACAACATTTGAATAAAGTAAGCCATTCTCAGGTCAGTAACTTTCTAACATGTTCCCTACCTCCAATTACCTTTTTTACTTTCTTTACAGCCTTTTATGTTTGATCCCTACACACAGCTCTTCATTCCTAATGTATATATTCCTTTCCCCAACATACATATTATTCAACCTATTTGGTCTTTGTGGTCACCTCTCTTTGATGAATTCCAACAAGCTAATCCAGGTTATTGCAAGGCACATAATGCCACATGTTTTGTGCCTTCTCTCCCCATAAATAGTACACATTTTAACCCAATCAATAAGACCAACGTTAGATGTGTGCTTTTGAACACCAGATCAGTCAGGAATAAACTAAATACAATCCTTGATGTCATACTAAATAGAAAATTGGACATTATCTGCATTACTGAGACCTTGTTGGATGACTCTGACCAAGTTATCTTAAATCAATTAATACTACCAGGCTTCTCAGCATTTAATTGCATTAGAACACAGAAGAAAGGAGGAGGTGTACTCATACTAACCAGAAATGAGTATAGATTTAAATCAATTTCTTCCAGTAACGCGATTGAATCTAGTAGAATTACCATTGCAAACAAATGTCTTAGCATCTCCCTCACCTATAGACCTCCAGGAGCCACAGCTGAGTACTTATCCACAGTCCTCAAAACAATATGTGCTAACACCACTAAGCACAAACCCCTCATTGCTTTAGGTGATTATAACCTACCATCTATATCCACTAAAGAAGCTGCAACATTCTTAAAGCTATGACTTCATTAAAATATTGCCAGATAATTAAGTCTCCTACACACCAACATGGTTCTATTCCAGATTTGGTCTTCTTTCCAAAGCAACTAGTGGAACAGGACAAGACCACAATAACTGCAATTACTCCGGTCTTGGTCAATTCATCATTTAATTGAATTTTCTCTGACATTAAATAATTCCATTCAACAATTGGACAATGAGAGCATAATCAGATGCTTCAAAGCCTTCGATAGAGATTTATAAACAAAATCACTCCACAACTAAAGAAGGACTATGATACCCTTGATTCAAGTATAGACAACTGGAATTACACTTTATCTAATGCAGCATCAGCTCTCACTAGATCTCATTCAAAAGTGCATAAGAGACCTAATGCTCCATGGTACTCAAATGATATCAGGATTGCAAAACGCACGTTCCGAAGGTTAGAAAGAAAATGGAGGCGAGTCAAGTCTCATGATTTACTGGCCCAATACACAGTTAAACAGTTTGAATATAACAATCTTATAAATGAATGTAAGCAGCAGTACCACACCAATCTAATCATGGAATCTGTTAATAGTCCAAGGGAGCTCTTTAGCATTGTACTGAAGCTCACAAAAGACTCTATGCAGCATTGTACCCACCACCTAGACCCACAGGTTTTCGCAAATTACTTAAAATCAAAGAATATCATCATTCATACATGCTCCCCCCTAACACTGACAGATGACTATAAAATGGATGATTCTCAACAAATTTGGGATAACTTCAGTATTCCATCATCACAGCAAATAGAGGACATAATATATGGACTTAATACAACAACATCACCATCAGACCCATGTGCTCAAAGCAACAAAAAATCAGCTCTCACCTTACATTCATAGAATTGTTAAGGAATCCCTTCAACAAGGATATCTACCGCAATCCTTGAAGCAAGCCATGATTCGACCAGTGCTTAAGAGCAACGCACTAAGTCCTTCTGAACCAACATCTTACCATCCAATTTCCAGTTTACCATTCCTTGCCAAAATCATTGAAAGGTCAGTACAAAGGCAACTTCAAGATCACATAGACTTGAATGCACCACTGGACATTCACCAGCATGGTTTTAAACCACAACACAATGTTGAAAACTTACTCACTTCCCTCTTTGATAATCTTTTAAGAGCTATAGATGACATTAAGAAGGGATTCCTGATAGTATTCATGGATGTCTCGGTTGCTTTTGACACAGTATCTCACTCTAAGCTACTGCAGCATTTACATCATATAGGTTTACGAAAGAATACTCTGAATTGGTTCACCTTCTACTTGGAAGGCTGTATGCAGCAAGTCAAATGTGACCAAAAAAAATTCCTTGCAATTCCCTATTATCCAAGGAATACCACAGGGTTCTGCTTTGTCTTCTATACTTTTCAATATTTATATTCAACCTATATGTAACATCATTAAACTTCACAAACTCCATTATCACCTCTATGCTGATGACATCATCATATATAACATCATCATATATGACATCATCATCATCTTCCAAGCGCTTGTCACACCGCACTTCGATTATGACAATATAATACTTCATGGCCTCTGTGATCCTCCCCCCTTGCTGATACCCGTAGGTATGTAGGGTTTAAGGAGGTTAAGTTCCTTCCTGAACCAAAGTTTCACTATTTCCTGAAGCAGTGCTTGTAGGGAAAGGTAGTTTCTTTAAGAGTTCAATGAAGGGTAGTGTGACTCAAGTGTTTCAAGCAAAAGGATTTATTTCCCCTCCTGGGGTGGATTTCACAAGGAATAAAGGTAACACAAATATCTTGCACTTTGGCAGAAAAAGGACAAAATAAGATATCCAACTTAAATAGCTTCAGTCAGCGTTAAACATTTTTCTTCCAGCAGATTAAACACCACAGTACTGTTTCCTACAGCTCTGTTCCCTTCTCACAGTAAGTCTGTATTTTCTTCACAGCACAATTTTAACATAGAGATATTATCTCCTCAGCCAGTGAAATCGTACAGTCCATTTCTTCCGTAGGAGTATTTACACAGGATGGCTCTGTTTCCATAAATTCTACCTCTGGGGTAGGAATTGTTTGCCACGCTCCCTCTGGAGCCGCGCCCTTTTCTCCAACCCTAGGCTTTATGGTAAACTCGGGGTTTAAGTACTGTTTGAAACAGGCACTCCCATTATAGTCCTTTCCACCACAGTCCCAACCTTCCAGGTCACTAAACTCACAATTATTATTATGATTCCAGCCCTTAGGCTTACCTTGGAATCTGGCTGTGGAAGGTTTTCTCCGTGGCTTATAGATAGCTGTTGGTTCCCAACCTGACTTGTGCAAAACAGAGTTCAACTGCCTTCCTGGCTTTTCCTTCTGTTTATAATCCAGAGAGTATTTCAGCTGTCTTGGTCTGCTTCTGCTGTATCTTTGACTCAGAGCCTCTGACCTTTCCTCAGCTAGAGACTCAGTCCCCCTCCTTACTGGAAGCTGGCTTTTCTTCCTCCAAGGGGACTCTGCTCATCTCTCCTCTTGTTCACTCTCTCTTTTACTCTGGCTTTCCTCCTCTCTCTCTTCTCTCCCCTCTCTACCTACTGGGACCTCTTTATGAGTCAGCTTTCTCGGGTAGGGCCTGACTCCGCCCCCTAGCAGGTGTTCTGAATTACTTTGTAACTCTCTGTTAAACTGGTAGCAGGGGCGTGTTTCTTTCTCTCGGGCTTGGTTTCCCTGACAACCAGTAGCCATGTGCTTTTGTTTATATTGCAGCCCTGCACTTTTTACCTGGTTTTTGGGAGTTTCTACAGGGCTAGAAGGACTCACTATGTCACAGATCCCCCCACTTAAAATATTACGGGCTGCCGGAACCTGTGACGGACAGCACGTAATCCGTCCTACTGGGCTCTTGTGGTGTTCTGTACTGGCCAACTCTACGGTAACCGCCCTTTCTTTCCAGGGTTTTAAAACATTTATATGGTAGGTTTGGCGCCGACCCTTACTGTTTTCTACGAGGTATGATACAGGACCGACCCTCTTCACTACTGTGCATGGTCCCTTCCATCTTGCGTCGAATTTGGGTCCTACCTCGGCTACCATAATGACTACTCTATCTCCCTCTGCCAATTGGCGAGGCTTTGTCCCCCTATCATAATATTTCTTTTGCTTCCTCTGGCTGGCCTGTAAATTCTCCAGGGAAATTTGAGACATTCTTTCCAAACGACTCCTAAGGTTTCTCAGGAACTGGGGTACCTCTATCTCTTCCCTGTCGGGCTCTACCCATTGCTCTCGCAATATGTCTAGAACTCCTCTGGGGGCCCTACCGAATAGCAGTTCATAGGGGGACGCCCCTAGAGACGCCTGTACGTGTTCTCTACAGGCATACATTACAAAAGGTAAGAGTGTATCCCATTCGGATGTCTGTCCGTCTAAACCCCGCCTAAGCATTCGCTTAATGGTTTGATTCATTCTCTCGACCATGCCATTGGCCTGGGGGTGGTATGCCGCCGTACGTACATGGTGGATGCCGAAGGCATCCCACACGGTGGCTAGGTACCTCGACATAAAATTGCTTCCTTGGTTAGTTATCATCTCCTGTGGGAAGCCAACCTCACAGAACAGTTTAATGAGTTCCAGGGCTATTGTTCTGGCCGAGGTGCTCTTGAGAGGAATGGCCCATGGGAAGCGTGTTGCCTGATCCATGATCACCAACACGTACTGAAAGCCCCGGGGAGTCCTATCGATTGGCCCTATAATATCAATTGCCATTCTACGTATTGGTGTGGATATGGCCGGTGTGGGTATCATTGGCACTACTTTAGGTTTGGACGTACTAACCCGTTGGCAAGCGGGGCAGGCTTCGCAATAGCGGGAAGTTTCCCTGAAGACCACCGGCCAGTAAAATCGGGCCAGGACCTGGTCCAATGTCCCTTGAATTACCTTGTGGGCTCCCACTGGGTGGTCATGGGCAAGTCGCATTACGATGGCCTTGAACGTAGTCGGTACTACCAGTTGCTTCCTTACCTCCCCTGTAAGTGGGTTGTTGCTCTCCCTATATAAAACACCATTATCCAAGAGGAATCGGGGCAGTGTATCTCTTTTTTCCTGAGCATAGGCAAAGGCCCGTTTTAAAGCCATGCCATTGGCCTGGGGGTGGTAGGAGTGGCCTAGTGGTTGGGGCAAGGTACTTCAGGCCGGAAGGTCGGGGGTTCAAATCCCACTAGAGGACAGCAACCTTGGGCCGGAAGGACTGGGGTTTCTAGTCCCACAGGTGCTCCTTGTGGTCTTGGGCAAGCCACTTAACCCTCCATAGCCCATGTTCCCTGTAAAATAGTTATCTCCAAGTTATAATGCCCTGTTCAATGTAATTTCAGTTTGTTCAATGTAAACCGCACTGATGCAGAATAGCGCGGTATATAAGAGAATGTAAATAAATAAATAAATAAATAAAGCGGGATCCGCTTTCTGTTCCCCTGGGAAGGAAGGGAATTTCCTCACTAATTCCGCGGGTACCCAGGGTAGCCCCTCCCCGGCTTCCAACCCTGCCCTTCCCTGGGTTCTGCGGTGCCTTTCCTGTTTCCTTGTTGCTTTTCCTTTCCTCACCCTCTGAGATGGGGCGCCAAAAAGGTCCGTCTGTGCGGGCAATGGGTCTGTCATTTCCTCTCCTTTCTCCTTTTCGGGTTCAGGGGAATTCTCCCTATCTCGGGATGAACCCGCTACTTCTTCGTCAGTGTCCTTATCATCC
Source organism: Ichthyophis bannanicus (assembly GCA_033557465.1). Classification (NCBI taxonomy): domain Eukaryota; kingdom Metazoa; phylum Chordata; class Amphibia; order Gymnophiona; family Ichthyophiidae; genus Ichthyophis; species Ichthyophis bannanicus. The sequence continues at coordinate 165,463,990 of CM066036.1, read as the reverse complement.
TGAGGGGTTCTTACCTGGGATCGGGTGGAGAAATACCCTGTCCTTTCTCCTTCACCCTTTCCCATTCCCTGAGAAAATAAGGGCCAATCATTACCTAGAATGACATCATATAATAGCTGGGGAACGACTGCCACCTTCACTTTCTTTTGTGATGCCAACCCTTCTATGGTAAGGTTATATACAGGATAATAGGAGGCAGACCCGTGCACGCACTGCACTCTTACTTGTCCTACTGCTTGACCTGGCGCTGACTGGGCTTGTATGGCCTCCCAGAGCCGTTGGGAGGACCATGCTCTGGTCAGCACCAGAGTCAAGCAGTGCTTGGGCCTCTACACCCTCCACTTGTACTGGGAGCAAAAAACCCTGACCGGACTTTCTTTCCTATACCGGCCATCAATGCTTTACGTAAACTACAGTCCCTTTGAAAATGCTCTATGCTCCCGCATTTAAAACATTTTCCTCTCATATTGGAAAAACCCACATTCTCATAAGGCAGTTTACTTTGTACATTTTTATCCTTATTACTGGCCTTTGCTGCACCCGGAATGCTGGATTTTGGGGCTTTGGCAAACTCAGCCTCAAAATATCGCTCCGTCATGCTAGCCGCTTCTTCTGAGGTTTTACAATCTTGTAACATGAGGAAGGTTTTTATTTCTGCTGGCACAGCTTCTAAATACTGTTCTAGTATCAGCTCATCCATTATGGATTCAACAGTTCTCTGCTCTAGTTTTACCCACTTCCAGGCTAAACCTTTCATTCTATAGTATAGGGCTTTAGGGGTTTCTCCGGGCCTCAACTTGGCCTCCCTAAATTGGTGCCTATAGAATGAAGGGGTCAGCCCAAGCTTATCCCTCACAACATTTTTAATAGCATCATAGTTGTTAAGGTAGCAGGCATTGACTTATAGGCTGACAAGGCTTGGCCGGATAGAGACATGGCAAACCTTATGGCCCACTGCTCCTTAGGCAGCTTTATGGCCTCTGCAAGACGTTCGAAGGCGTCCACATAGTCGTCAACATTATCTGTAGGGGACAGCTGTCCCAGCATAAAGATATCTCTACCAGGTAGTCCTACCCCACGGGTATACTCAGGTAAGTCTCTTGCTGGCTCTTGCTGCTGCTTTACTAACAGTTTCATGAGCTCCCTTATTGGCTTCTGCTGTTCCTGAATGGCAGCCATGGCTTGGTCCTGGACTCGACGAGTCATTTCCAATTGTTTGTCCCACTGCAGAGACATCCATCTTAGCATTTCCTGTGGCTCCATTTTAGCTCTTCAGGTACCTGGGAAAAACACACAAAAACAAGACCCAAGTGTGGCCCAAAAACAAAAACAAAAAAAAATTCCTCCCCCTTTTTTTTTTTCCACCCTGTGCACTACTACCGTGCACTACCTTTTCTCTGGTTATCCCTCCGCACTTATGCCCAGCTACAATTACCTGAGCTCAGTGCAGAGTCAGGCACTGAGAAAAGTAGCTCCTTTTCTGACCGGTAGTCAGTCGAGCGCCGGAACCTCCTGTTCCTGGATTTCAGCCACTCGCTGCTGTTGGACTCTTGTCCCTCCAGGTGTCCTTCAATCCAGGTAAAATTCGTACTACTACGCCATTGTGATCCTCCCCCCTTGCTGATACCCATAGGTATGTAGGGTTTAAGGAGGTTAAGTTCCTTCCTGAACCAAAGTTTCACTATTTCCTGAAGCAGTGCTTGTAGGGAAATGTAGTTTCTTTAAGAGTTCAATGAAGGGTAGTGTGACTCAAGTGTTTCAAGCAAAAGGATTTATTTCCCCTCCTGGGGTGGATTTCACAAGGAATAAAGGTAACACAAATATCTTGCACTTTGGCAGAAAAAGGACAAAATAAGATATCCAACTTAAATAGCTTCAGTCAGCGTTAAACATTTTTCTTCCAGCAGATTAAACACCACAGTACTGTTTCCTACAGCTCTGTTCCCTTCTCACAGTAAGTCTGTATTTTCTTCACAGCACAATTTTAACATAGAGATATTATCTCCTCAGCCAGTGAAATCGTACAGTCCATTTCTTCCGTGGGAGTATTTACACAGGATGGCTCTGTTTCCATAAATTCTACCTCTGGGGTAGGAATTGTTTGCCACGCTCCCTCTGGAGCAGCGCCCTTTTCTCCAACCCTAGGCTTTATGGTAAACTCGGGGTTTAAGTACTGTTTGAAACAGGCACTCCCATTATAGTCCTTTCCACCACAGTCCCAACCTTCCAGGTCACTAATCTCACAATTATTATTATGATTCCAGCCCTTAGGCTTACCTTGGAACCTGGCTGTGGAAGGTTTTCTCCGTGGCTTATAGATAGCTGTTGGTTCCCAACCTGACTTGTGCAAAACAGAGTTCAACTGCCTTCCTGGCTTTTCCTTCTGTTTATAATCCAGAGAGTATTTCAGCTGTCTTGGTCTGCTCCTGCTGTATCTTTGACTCAGAGCCTCTGACCTTTCCTCAGATAGAGACTCAGTCCCCCTCCTTACTGGAAGCTGGCTTTTCTTCCTCCAAGGAGACTCTGCTCATCTCTCCTCTTGTTCACTCTCTCTTTCACTCTGGCTTTCCTCCTCTCTCTCTTCTCTCCCCTCTCTACCTACTGGGACCTCTTTATGAGCAGCTTTCTCGGGTAGGGCCTGACTCCACCCCCTAGCAGGTGTTCTGAATTACTTTGTAACTCTCTGTTAAACTGGTAGCAGGGGTCTCTCGGGCTTGGTTTCCCTGACAACCAGTAGCCATGTGCTTTTGTTTATATTGCAGCCCTGCACTTTTTACCTAGTTTTTGGGAGTTTCTACATGGCTAGAAGGTCTCACTATGTCACACCTCCCAAAGATCACCCTCAACCCTCTACAGTTAGCCATGAATGCAGCAGCCCGCGTACTTTGTGGCGCCTCAAGGAATGACCACATCTCCCCCATTCTAAAAGAACTCCACTGGCTTCCAGTAAGTTCAAGAATACTATACAAGGCCCTCCTTACTACCTTCAAGGCCTTTAACAAAATGTCACCTACATCTATCTCTGACCTCATCATACACGCTGCAAACAACAGATCTAGGAGACCACTGGCTGCGGACATGCTACTCATATCAAGTGAATCTACAAAGCTCAACCAGACCACCATCAATAGAGCATTCTTGAACTATGCTCCTAGATGTTGGAACAAGCTCCCTCCCAGCATTAGAGCATTAAAGGACCTTAGGCTGATCAGAAAAGCCCTCAAGCACCACTTTTTCTCACGTATTTTACACATCTGGACATTCCGACCCTTCACCCTTCCCCACCCTCCCAACCCCAAACCGCAGCTATATGAGTCCAATAACCTACAGCGAATTTAGATCTAAATGTATTGTACTAGGAATGTAAATAGTTTCCCCCAAGTTTACCTCCATGTTAAATCCCTGTTCTATGTAGACGATGGCCTAATTTAATTGACCAAGTGTTATATTGTTTCAATGTAAACCACACTGATGACAAAGAGCGCGGTATATAAGAAATGTTAAATAAAATAAATAAATAAATATGCTCCAATAGTCTTACAATCACTTGACACATCAACAATGTCAAGATGTCTTCAAGACATGGGTATCTGGCTTTCAGATAATAACATTTCACTTAATTATGATAAAACATAGGCAATGTTCGTTACTAGAAACCCCAATTTCATTCCACCGCAAACTATTAACTTACTAGATAGATCCATTGTAGTTAAGAATGAGGTCAAATACCTAGGCATAATATTGGATAAGGCTTTGAACCTTACATCTCATATTGCTACGACTGCAAACAAGACCTATCATCATTTAAAGATTATTAGAGAGCTCAAACCGTTACTCCATCAAGACCATTTCCGTACAGTGTGTCAAGCACTCATTACCCTCTTAGATTACAGAAATTTGCTGCATCAAGGCCTCCCTCAACAGACTTTACACCCTCTCCAGATGGTCCGAAATACCGCTGCATTCATCATCACTAGTACTGCAAGAACAGATCATATCTCCCCTGCCTTACAGCAGTTGCATTGGCTTCCAGTGAATGTCAGATCTAAATTCAAAACACTTATCTTTAGAATATATAATCATCTATCGGCAGATGTACTGCAGAGTATTATAACAAGGGATATTATTAATAGGCCAAGAAGAAACAACAATAATAATGACAATAGAATTGGCACTCCTGCTGGATATTGTAAGACCAAGCAAGTGACTTCAAGAAGAGCTCCTTCATTATTGGCGTCCAGACTTTGTAACGCTCTCCCAATGGACCTAAGGACTATGAGTGATATTACAGATTTTCGTAAAGCCCTAAAAACCCTGCTTTGCGCAGAAATTTATGAGTTAGTAGACAATCAATAGTTTCTACCATTTGGTCTTACTATTACTTATCAACTCGTCTTATTTTCTTTTAGTGTTATGTATAATGTTTTATGTACCTCATGTTATTTGTAATCTTCCGTTTATAATGCGACCACTTTGATTGTAGCATAAGGTGGGATACAAATCTGTCTAAATAAATAAATATGGGGACATGGCCTAGATAGATTATGATGAGAAGTTCTACAGGAAGATGGTGAAAAACCAGGCCCTGAGCTGGGACAGAAAGGACATTGATCTGTGGATAGTCACTATGATGTGACATAGCAAGGGCAGAAGTGTGCAAGGCCAAGGAGCGGGGTATCAGTTTAATAGATATGGCAGGGGGAGGATGGTGAGAAGAGCCTAATTAAAGAGATTGGGCTGGATGCACAAGGAGCAAGAAAGTTTGCAATGGGGCAGCAGGGGGGGATGCAGGCTCTTTAACAATGGGTATTGCAAGTTCCAAAGTTGGTGCTGGTTTAAACACACTTGTGCTCCCTGTGCAGAGGAGCACCCTCAGTTCAGAGATCCCAAATGGTGGCGTTATCAAAGAAGGAGGAATTGAGAAAGCAGAGGACGCCAACATGCTAGTGACCCCATCACTCATTAGGACAAGCAGCCTCAAAAAACTTAATAGGTTATGACACAGGGGAGGCACAGTGGTTGCAGGAGGGTTTCAGGGAGGATTCTGTTATTCCATATTTTGGCCCGAGGGAAGGGGTAGAAGCCCATAATTTGAAGTCTACACAGGACAACCCAAGTGTGGTGGAAGAGAAACTGGGAAAATAATAAGCGATAGGGAGAATTGCAGGCCCCTTCATAGGAAAAACCCTTATTCCAAAAAAGGAACCAGGGGAGTTTCATCTAATTCACCATCTGTCTTTTCCCAATGATTTCCTGAACAGGAGCCTGTGTTCTGTGAGCTATACATCACTATATCAGGTGATTGAGATGATCAGGAAGTGAGGGTGGGGAACTTGGCTAGCGTGAAGAGACATCAAAGCAGCCTTCTGGTTCCTGCCGATCCACCCCTCATGCTTCCCACTGTTGGGCTTTAAATTCTTGGGCAAATTCTGTTTTGATAAGTGCTTGCCCATGGAGTGTGTGGTATCATGCACATATTTTGAGCAGTTTAGCTTATTTCTTTAGTGGGCTGCGGAGAAGGTAGTGGGGGAAGGCAGGCTCATACATTATCTGGATGACTTCCTGATAGTGGGTTCAGGGGAAAGAGAATTCCAAGAAGCACTCGGTGGATTTCAGGACAAGGCAAGGGAACTGGGGGTCCCATTGGCATAGAAAAAATGAAGGGTCTGGGGCAGGTTCTGACCTTTTTTTCAGAATTGAGATAGATACCATTCAGATGGTCACCAGGTTGCCTCAAGGCAAGCTGGCAACATTGAAAGTGTGGTGTCAGATACAGGTTCAGCCAGAAAGGTCATACTACAAAGGTTTAGAGGGCATTTTTAGCAAAATGCAATGGCCCAAATATGTGGTGGGAGACACCATTCAGCAACAGAGAACATGAATTGTTCTCGGAAGCTTCAGGCGACCTTGGCGTCGGTGTGTATTTTATATTTTTTTAAATTTTATATTTATACATTTTACAATAGATAAAAGAAATTGTATAGGACAACAATACATGTTCCAGTCCATGTCAAGAAGGAAACCACAAAGAATCAGGCAATAATCCCCAGATAAAACCTAAATCCCTTTTTACATAGTCAAAGATACATAGAAAATATCTAATCACAAAAAAAGGGTAACTCATCATTTCCCGTGAAGAAAACTTTCTAACTGAACAGTCAAAAAAGACATATGAGGTGTAGTCAAAAGTACTGAGACTTATGTAGCTATATAACAATACGTCTCACCATGATGCATGCAGTGATCTAGTTATGTGCTCTGCATGCGCAGAGTGTAGCATCACTGCAGCACACCTGTACTTTTTTTAAATCACGTGATGTTTGGTATCATGTAAAAGCAGTTTGTCAGATTTATGATGATTGAAAAAATTGAACAGCGAATTTGCATTCAATCCTGCCAGAAATTTGGAGATTCGAGCAAAGAGACTTATGACAAGTTACAACAAGTGTATGGTGATGAATGCATGAGTCATGCTTGAGTTCATGACTGGTACAAATGTTTCCAAGAGGGCCACCAAAGTGTTGACAGTGACGAACGCTCTGAAAGGCCATCCACGAGCAGGAATGAAGACGAAGTTGAAGCAGTGCATGCTGCAATGCGCCCTGTGATAAGGAAGCTTATCATAGCTCAGGAAGGAGCTATAGAAAAGGTGAAGTGACTCTGAACAAGCAACCTGTCAGTTCTGGTAGAAATAAGAAAACAGAATTTTCCCATAAAAGACTACCAGTCCCAGAATGCACCAGGTTTCCAACAGCCATTAGAGGAGCTGAAGTGGGGAAACGTGTGTTCAATCAGGAGGGCTATGAGGTAATCCCTAAGCACTCATCTCAAAGGGCAGGGCCTGATTCTGCACAGCTGAGATGTGTTAGGTAGTATAACTCATATATGCAGAATAAGAGTAGAGTTTATTCTACAGATGACCATCTTCATGATCACCTTTGATATCCAGAGAATTATCCTCAGTTTCATCTGAAGGATCATCAGAAGCAGAAGCCAAACCGGACGGACAGAGAGGGAAAGAGACCCTTTGGAAGAAGGAAGAGAAAAGCCTTTGAGAGGTCTAGAAGAGTCCAAAGCAGTACGTATACTGGGAGGTATTCCAAGGGCCAGCATACACCATTGGACTGGGGAAAGCCAGAGGAATGGTGCTGCAGAGCTAGGAATCACCAGAGGCTACCTGTGAGGGAGACGGCTGCACGTGGAAGGGACCCTAAGACCTGTGCCAGAAGGTATGTGAAGAGAGATCCAGTGTCCAGGGATCTGGATTGGAAGGCTGGACATAAGAACTGGACTACATACTGGCCAGGCTATATAGAGAGGGACTCTAGCAGCAATGGAAGCTCAGGTATGAACACTGATCTATGCCCTAGCTATAACCTTGAAAGACAGCAGGGAAACAAGTATTCTCCTGAAAATGCTCCATTGAAAGATTCATCTGTGCTAATCCATGATATTGAACCCATGCTTGTTGAACAAGGGGGAATAATAGCAGATGAGGATCCTGTTTATATGGACTGCTCTCTATCTAAACTCCATTGGTAACTTTCTGTTATAAAATACAGCAACCATCACAAAGAAATACAAATTTGTTCTTTAATCTACTCAGAAAAGCTCCTGAAGCAGGATTTGACCCACACAGTGGAAGGCAAGCCAGCTAAGGGGTTTCAGCTGGTAACTGCTAGCAATTAAGCCTTACCTAATTGCTTGTGAGCTAGGAGAGAATCACTTCTGTATCTATGTGGGAAGTAATCAGAAGTTAACCTGAAAAGAACAGTTTGTTTCTTGCTTTGTGGTTTTTCATTTGTTGTTTTCCTGATTTTGACTTTGTTTTTCCAAGTTAACACTGAAAGCAAGTAACCTAATTTATGTGCTACCAAGCATATCTGTGTTGGGAGAAATAACCCCATAAATAAATATCTTATTGGCTTTACCCAAGAGCACAACTAAATTATTGTCAGCAGCTGTGTCTGGTGTGAATGAACTACATTGCCCACAATACCTTGCAAATCATATAGAAATATGCACTTGCCAAGAGTGTGAAGATTCTCACCCAGGCAGCCGTCTGACAGCCCAAATCATTGATTGACTATCAGGGAGCTTGCTGAAGACATGAATATCAGTTTTGGGTCAGTAAAGTCCATTCTTACTGTTGATTTGTGGATGAGATGTGTGTTTGCAAACTTTGTGCCGAAATGCCTGTCCCCTGACCAAAAAGACGATTGACTGTAGCCAAGGAGTTGTTGGAATGCGTTGGAAATTACTCAGATTTCATCAAAAAGATTATTACTGGTGATGAATCATGAGTTTATGGTTATATCTCAGAAACTAATGCTCAATCCTCATAATAGAAGACTCCAAACTCTCTCAAACCCAAGAGGAGCTATGTCAAGGTCATGCTCACAGTTTTATTTGATTACCAGGGTATTGTTCATCATGAGTCTGGTCCAAAAGGCCAAACCATCAAGTTCTAACTCGTTTGAGAGATGCAATTTGACTTAAAAAGCCAGAGTTGCACAGGAATGGTGAATGATCGTTTCATCATGATAGCGCCCCAGCTCATGCATCATATCTTGTTCAGCAGTTCTTGGCCGGTGGCAGGGATGCTGGAGGAAATGTGTTTTATTGGAACTGTTTTGTTATTCTTCTTGTGTTATTGTACAAGTCTTGATACTTTTTAATCACACCTAGTATCTATTGCTCTAATATACAAGTAAACATTTGCACAGAAAGGAGGCTGCAAAAGCCAGGACTTTAGGCTTGAGCTCTAACAGAGCCTTCTGATACTTCTGAGTTATCCCAAATACATCCAGGAAGACTTGAATAGTTTGACCATAACATTTTTCTTGTTTCTTAGTGAAACATAAAGGAATAATCTGCCTACTTCAGTCAGTGTTGCCTGAGTCGGAATATCCTCAACGGACATCTCTAAAAAAGCTGACAAATCTAAACTTAGAACAGAAATCTATACCTTTAGTCACCTCCTTAATCCCTTTAGAGATATAATACATTTTTGATAAGTGAACAGAATCAGCATCAGGAAGATGAAACACCTCTTTAAGATATTTAAAGAAAAGGATCGATGGCGAGAGATAGTGGATGCAAGGAAAATTCAAAAAATGTTAATTCTTTGAACATGATGAATTTTCCAAATATTCATTCTAGAGATGTAAAACAAGGGAATCTTGAACAGAGGAGGTTAGAGCAGTCTGGATAACACAGACCTGCATTTTAGACTTTGAAACAAATAGGTCTCTTGCTCAGCCAGTTTAGCTACCAGCTCATGTGAAAAGCAAGACATTTTAGACAAGGAAGATTGAAGTGACAATTCAGTTCTCATTACAACCTCCCATATATCTTTAAGGGAAATGTCCTTATTAGGCTGCAATTGTTCTTTGGATGCACTAAAGTCAAATGACGCGGGCAATAGACATGATTGTTTCAAAGGAGAGTGCACAATCAGAAAGGATTCCAGGAGGCGTCAACCCAGGTTATACCTTACCCTCACTCTCAGGTAAAAAGTCCGCCCCGGAAGACGTATCACATTATTAATCTGTCTAGACCATGCAACATTCCCTCACCTCTCCTCTCTGTACCTTAAAACTGCATCTAGCTTCCTCCTGACCTACCCCTCTGTAATATGTAAAAAGTTAACCACTGAATTTGCCCGTTCATGTTTATGAAGTTATTGTTCTCTGTACAACAGCTGTGCTTACACTGTTATTTTAGTTCCATGTAAACCGTCTTGAATCATAGAAAAATGGTATATAAAAAGCTTTAAATAAATAAATCAATAAATAAATCATGTATTTTTCCAGACTACAGTCACACCAGTTCAAAACATACTTGTCACAACCATTCTTCAATATGTGACACATGGTAGAGAAGAGCAGACATTTTTCTAAGTCCTGGGCTTATTCCATATTTCAGCAGGAACAACATGGACGTTTCTAGGAAACATTTAATATGTACATGGGCCTTTCCTGAATACACTTTCTATGTCTCCATGGCTGACCACTCCCCCATTCCACCTCTTCTGGGCATGTTCTGAGATCCCTGTGCTAGTGCCATGGATGTGCATCTCAATGTGTTTCAGAATATGGTCTGGGACTTTTCAGCACATAAATGTCCCCACCACACATATAAATACTTTTTTCATGTTCTGGAATGATCCCCATAGTGAATGACCTGTAATACAAATTGGCACCATCATTGTCTTAACCTTAAAAAACAGGTTAGACAGAAAAATGCTGGTAGATAGTAAAGGCACACCATCTTTGTAGAGAATGTCAAAAAGAAAACTTCAAGGAAATAGCACTTGCTAAAAATAAATATTATTCTACATTAAAAACATCATGCCATTCTGAATCCAGAAATTCATTTCATATATTATAAACAATCACTAGGACTCCCGTTCTAAGGACCCCAATCTCTCACCTAATTCATTCTCCTCTTTCTTCAATAGCAGGGCAGGCGCAACCCAAGGCGACAATTCTCAAAGGGCGGTGGTGGCAGGAGGAGGAGAAAGTAGAAGAACTTGGCCACGCCAGCTCCACATTCTTGGTCATGTCATACCAGATCTTCTGTACGATGGGCCAGTACTTCCTATAGCACGCTGTAGTTTCCGATCTCTGCCAGCGTAGCAGGGCCCGAATCGGCACCATCCCTCCAGAGCCCAGTATATCTGATCTCCCCCTGAAAGCTGAAGTGGGCTTAAAGCAGTACCCTTCCACTTGAGCCCACTGTGTCTAATCTCTCCCAGCAGACTGTGGTGGACCCAGAGCAGCACCCTCCCATTGGAGCCCACCATGCCTGATCTCCCCCCAGTGGAGTATAACAGGGCCTGGAACAGTACCCTCCCATCACAGCCTGCCATGTGTGATCTCCCCCATCAGGCTGTAGCAGGCCCAGAGCAGCATTCTTCTGCTGGAGCCCACACAGCCTGATGCCCTGCTGCTGCATCTCACTAATATTTGGCTCTTCGGCTTACCGACTGCTGCCATTCCCATTGTGCTTGCAGACTGCAGTCCTGCCATCATCCCTCTGGTGGCATTTAGACAGTGGTAGGAGTTAGGCAGCTGCTCTCACAAACTCTCTTCACTAATGGATGAGCATTGAACAGGCTGTGTCTTCTCCATAGGATGAGAGGGGAGATATTGGACTGTTAGGGAGGAAAGCGGAGGGTGGAAGCCAGACTGTGGGAGGGAGGGAGAGAGAGATATTGGGTTGTTGGGGAGTGGGAAGGGGAGAGGAGAGATGCTGGAATGGTGGGGGATGGAAGAAGGAGATGCTGGAATATGGGACTAGAGGAGAGGAGAGGGGAGATGCTATACTGCGGTGGGGGAGAGAAGGAGAGATACTCGACTGCAGGGGGGGGAATGGGGTCAATGCTGGGCTGTGCGGAGGGGCATGGCAAGGTTGATGCTGGACTTCAAACTATAAGGAGGGAAAGTCCTAACTGCATAGCATGTCATGGGGTGGGAAATGGGTGGGTTATAGGCAGAGAATAGGCAGGGACTGCACATTGCATTCACTACAAGTCACTTACCGTAATCTGTCACTATTGCAGTTAGCACAGGTGCACTTACTGTCTCCTATTACAGTAAACGTATCTGTGCTAATTGTCAATACACTTAGGGGCCCTTTTACTAAGGTGCAGTAGGTTTTTGTCTTTACTGCACCTTTTGAGTAAAGGTTAATATGCAGTAAAGGCAAACAACATGCACTAACTCTTGGGTCGTGTCCAGAATGTTTTTAGTGGTTATCACACTTAAAGGTCAGCTAACGTGTGGCAGCAATTTTGCAATTAATGCGGGTGCACTTAACGTCACCCATGGGGGTGACGTTTAGTGCACCCAGGGCTTGCCCCAAAGTTGGTTCAAGTGTTGGTACCCTAGGCAGACATTAAGCCTTATGCTCTTCCTGACTATCAGAATATTGTTTAGCTTTGAACATCCTGCTATTTGCTGTCCCCAACCCCCACCCATGAAGCTGCCATTCTAGGTAGCCACCTAGTTTGCCTAATGGTTGGGCTGGCCCTGAGTTGACCCATATTAATTACAACATTGCAATTAGTGCACGGTATGCACTCTCATTCTAACCACAATGTGCAGTCCATGCCCACTCTTCACCCCTAACCCACCCAGACATCAACCCCTTGTGCAATATTTATTTATTTATTTATTTATTTATTTGACATTTCTTCTATACCGCGCTATTAAAATCAGCGCGGTGTACATTGAACAAACGTACTGCAATGTATACAAACAACATTGAGATTACAAATAACAGGGAAATGAACATGGGAGCAGTTAAACCTGGGAATTAGCATGCAGAGAGTGTCATGCCAGCATGGTAACAGCACACGTTAACAACTCAGTGCACTTTAACAAAGAGGCCCCTTATTTGACACACAGAAATGTTCTTTACTGCATGGAATGGGAACATGCTGGGAATGCCCCCAACAGTTAGCACATTCACCGCATGTTAAATTTTGCATGTAACACACAATTCAAAACTTTACCACACTTTACTAAAAAGGCCCCATCGGTAATGCATTTGTACTTTCTTAATTAGAATGTGATATTTGGGGGAGCCAAGGTTCAAATAAAATCCAAGAAAGAAGGACACAATTTCTGTGGGCAATTTGTTCTATGATTTTCTTGTAAATGTCTTATTTTGCAAGCATTTCCACGCAAAAATTGCTCTGCAGGCCTTGTTTCACAAAAATGCCTACATTTCACTGATTACTTCCTTATTTGGAAAACTGCTCCCTTATTTGGAAGACTAGCAGCACATTCTGAAGAACTGATATGATCAGATGCAGTCATTTTGTACAATGGAGACACAGTGATAGAGACAAGTGAAAATCACTCCTGCTTCTTATTGAGGGAATCCCTATGGAATGACGTGAAGGGTCTCCATAATTGCAGGCAGATTTTTAAAGGGAACAGGATCAATGTCCCCTCTAATTTTCTGTAGGCTGTGTGCGCATAAAATATCAGCTGTGCAGCTTTTGAAGGAAGGTTAAATTTTTGTGCGCCACATAACGACACTCGGAGTTATATACTTTAAAATTTGACTACACATCAGAATACAGTATGTACACCACATTGATTGCACTAGAAAATATTGTAGAACTTGTGAAAACCATAAACACACAACAACTTTTAAATTTTAAGACGTCTGTGTTGTTTTCTATCAGAATCAGAACCGTAATTTTTGTGCGCTCTGTTGTAAAGTATGTGCGCTCGCTCGGCGAGGTGTGTGCGCGCGCACACGCGCACAGCTTAGAGGGAACAGTGAACAGGATACAACTGACAAAGGTCACCCAGTATTTCAGTTCTTGCCACCAACCAGTATGCCCAGTGAATGGTTAATCTGAATGGCAGGATAAATTGTGTGTCTATACCATTCCCAGCTAGTACTGGACTTGGTAGAAAAGCTAGTGGGACGGGGGGGAGGAGGGGTGGATATTCAAAGCTGGTGGCTAGTGCTTGTAACCCTGGATTTTCAATGCCAGGGCCATATCCGGCCACCGATATTGAATATCTGGGTTGGCCACAGAATCTGGAAGCTAACCAGGTAACAGCAATATTGACCCGCTGCCCGGTTAGCTTGCACCGGAATGTCTCCAACAGGCTTTGATGGTAAGCTCTTAGCATCGGGCATGTAGCGATGTCATCCGTGGATATTAAGTGGCACTAGCCATGTTACTGCTGCTGAATATCCAGCTTAGCGGCATTTACACGCCTTCCCTCAATTTGCATGTGACTAAGAGGACCGAGTGCATAGTTTTTCTAAAGAAATGCTTGTCCAGTTGTCCATCCTCTTTACTTTCAGACTCTTGTAGTTTTGCCAGTTACCACTCTAGTTGCTGTCACCTGGTCTCTTTTTTTTCCAATAAGTTCTTTTAGGCTGATATAAAGGCCAATGTCCAAAATTTTGGCAATCCGTGTATATACCCCTTCTACAATGGGGGGTAGACATTGATATTTCGGGGCAGCCCAAACTACGCCCTATCCATGTCCCCTGAAAATTGGACATAGTATAAATGTGCACATTCAAATAGCAGATTGTGCAGTGCTTTTCTGCACTATCTGCATTTGCCCCATGTCAGCTGTTAACACGGCATGCTTGGCAAGTGCTATCTGCTGCATTAACAGTTTATGTAGTTTCGTAAACATGCCCCTTTGAAATACACATTCCTACTAAACACCAGCTTTAGAACGTGGCTAAGAATTGCTATGGGGGGGCACAGATTCAAAAGAGATTAACTCTCAACACCTTCTCGCATGAATCTGGAGAGTCCCCCAGTGATTGAGGGGCCAATTGTGCTTACTTCTGTTGTCTTTAACACTACCTTAAAAATTATAAACAAGGTTAAAAGTGTCACTCTGATAGATGACACAATGGCGCTTTTCCCCTTTCCTCCATTCACAAACTAAGGCATATCTGTTTAAGGGACTCATTTGAAATAGCCAAGCTAAAGTATGTCTCAGTAAGGTAGCAGGGGATTAGTGAACGGGTATCTGAGCATAGCATGCTCAAGAATGATAGTGTAGGTGAGATGCGTATGTGTGCATAAATGTTTCGATTGGGAGAGTCTAGCTATTTATCTGTGGAGATATGAGGGTGGGATTCCAGAAGGTGGTGGGTGTGCATGAGGCAATATGTGTGAGTATGTATGCATGAGTATGGATGTGTGTGTTGGAGCAGTGTCTGGGGATGTGAGTGGATGTGTTTTGTGGAGTGTGTATATAGATAGGTGGGTGTGTTATTGGGGGTTGTTGGTGGAGGTGGGTGTATGGCTGAGGGCATGTAGACTTCTCTGTCTTGCACTATCCCCTGTCCTCCTCAACTCATTCCCTGTCCCTCCACTCTCTTGCATGTAGCATGTAGACTTTCCCTTTCCTCCTCTACTCTTTCTCTGTTCCCCCATCCTTTTACACTATTGCTTCTCCCACCCCTTCCCTTTTGCTCTGTGCCTCTTTTTCCTCTTCTCTAGCCTCACTCCTTCCCTTCTTTTCATGCAGAACAATCACGATGGAATCCAGAGACTTCTGCTAGCTCTTCTCAGGCCTAGGCCCTCTCTCTTCCTACCGGCAGGATTCAGGGGCTCCCCCCTGACTCTTCTCAGCTGCTGCTCCTCTCTCTTCCTGCTGGCAGGATCTGGAGACTTTCGCCAGCTCTTCATGCCACTGCTCTGGGAGGTGAAGTGAAGCCACTGAATCTCTTTGTATATGTGCAAACAAACAAATGTGTACAGACAGATGGCTAAACAGACAAACAGATGGATGGACCCTTCTCAATGGACACTATTACTTAAGCAAAATGTGCCGAAACGGTTAGGGCTTGATATTGATCTGGGATGGCAATGTGCTACTACGGCGCATAGCCATCGCTGCTGAACTTTAACTCCAGATATTCAATGCTGGGGTCATATGTGGCCCTGGCATTGAATATCAAGTGTCGCTGCATAGCCTCCACAGCCATCGAAGTTAACCGGATAGTAGCGATATTGAGTCACTGTCCGGTTAGCTCCTACAGGTAAATCTAGGCCAGCTTTTGCTGCACCTAGCTTTACCCATATGTCATTAGCTTGGTAGTGGTACAATATCACCGCTATCCAGTTAGCGACTGTTGCTGCCCATGACACTCCCCAGAAGACCTACAACATGTCCCGATGGTAAGTGGTTAGCACTGGGTTGTGTAGTGACATCAGTAGAATATCCTGTTCAGCTGAAATTACACGGTTTACGGGTCTGTAAGACATGTAAATGCCTTTGAATATCGGGCAAGTATTTCATAACATTTTTATTCTCTTATGTTTTTTGTGAAATTCAGTAGTTGCACATGTAAATGGCCATAAATACACATATATATTGTGAGATTGGCACATACATATATAATAGCTGGAATTTATACATTTAGGCCCAATATTGGGTTGGGTAGGCTATGTGCCCCTAAGGCGCATAGTCCTGCCCGCCGATCCTTAACTCCAAATATTCAATTCTGGGGTCATATGCGGCCCCGGCATTGAATATCCAAGGATCGCCACAGACACCGGAAGCTGCAGTACCTAACCAGGCAGAAGCGATATTGCGTGCTGCTAAATTCCTGCATCTTAAAGATAGGATAGCATCGGGGCATATAGGGGAGTTAGGAGGGGATATTCAACGGCATTAACCATGTTAAGTGGTGTTGAATATCCCATTTAAGGCATTTACATGGTTTACTGGGCTGTAAACCATGAAATTCCTTTCTGATATCAAGCCCCTAAAGTCTCGAGTGATGCTGCTCTTGTGTAAGTTTGTGAAATCAGTGCTCCAAGGTGTATTTCTCAATGTCCTTATATGTAGGAGGAGAGGGTTCCTGGGATATAAGCCCGGGGTCCTCTCCCTGGGAGGGTCATTTGTGTTGAAGTTTCCTGAGAGATATTATGTTTCCTATAAAGATAAGATATATTTATTTTTTGAGCCCTGGCAACTGCTGGAATTTTTGACTGCTAGGGAAGATATAGTCATTAACAGTTTTGTCCCATACGGCTGACACATAAGCCTCGCCCTACCATTGGCAGCTTTGTTTCTCTTATAGGGGATACCCCCCCCCCCCCCCACTGTGTATTTATTTCCTAGAGCCTCCTCCTAAATCCTTGTTTGTTGTCTAATGAATGGCCTATTTATTTTCTTTATAATTAATCTTTAATGGTTATTGTTTTGTACCATGTTCTTGATCAATCATGGATGTATTTTGTTTAATGCAAATAAAAAAAACAGGGTTTCACGTTCAACAGAACCTTTTGTAAAATATTCAGAGAATTTTAAATCTCCAGACCTAGGCAAACCAATTCCTACTTTAACATTCAATGCAAAATGGTGCTATTCACCTGTTTCCTGTGTTATTTTTTTCATGGTTTATGAACAGTCTTTTCTATGCAAGTCCTTTCATTAATTTTATACTTGTAAAAATGCTGGCATTATATTTTCTCATCATAGTGCTTTACTGCAAATGACTTAAAAGTACATTAAGTCCTTGCCCTTGAGAGTATTTAAGGCAATGGGGAATAAAATAGCTTGCTGAAGGTCGAAAGGAGCTGCAGTGGCAGTAACAGGCTTTAAACCAGTGTCTGCTTCCCTGTCTATTATACCAACCATTGGACCCATGGATAAAAGAAAAGCATAATTTTCAATTATGATCTTAAACTCCATTCCTAATCTAGATATTTATTGATGGCTAGCATTGATTGGATCTTAATCAGAGATCAAATGATCATGGCTGCATCCATTTTGAGGAGAAGATTCTGAAGTGTAAGATGTTCTTTTGTGAAAAGCCATAAAGGCAGAGTACAGAAAATAGGTGCTCAGGGAAAGATTTGCTAGTCATGGTACAGTACTTTCCAGACCCAACAGGGTAAAGTACAGTCTGCTTCTGTCAAATTTCTGTGATCCAGCTAGTACTAGTATTATAGGAATTAACTTGTTTCATTATCAGCATTTAAGTTCTTTCATATCACCTTTCAAATTGCAAAGAAAAAAGAGACATGTACGGAATCATTTTCTAAGAGAGTGTCTAGATTTAGATGGAAAAGGCTCCTGTTTTGGCCTAATTAGGGCCTCATTGAGATCCCGGACATTGGCTTGCTTGGGAGCAGGTGTAAATGTTTGCACATAAAGTACAGGATTACAGCAATAGATTAACACACTTTATAATCATTGCCTTTATTTTGAGACTCCGCCAACTTTCCATCTATATTGCATTCCTGATGACCTCTACAGCTCTATAGTGCAAATACCCATGTTCATTCCACCGCATGCATTTCTATGCCTGAGATTTTATAAGAGCCATTTGACAAGCATATGTTGCCACATATGTGAGGCAAAGGGGGGGGGGGGGGAGGGTGATGAAAGGCAAACATCTTGCATATCTTAATATAAATTGTATATCACCACATGTTTTTAAAAGTTATAAATAGAAATACATAGGAATATCCAATTATTACTTTGATTTGTTTCCAAAGTAAATATTTTATTGAAAACTCATATTGAAAGCAATCTTAAGCAATGTTTAGAAACATTTCTGCAAAATTTTGAATATTTCTAATCCTTAAGAACATAAGAAATGCCATATTGGGCCTAACGTCCATCAGGTTCCGCATTCTATCCCAAACAGTGGATAATCCAGGTCACAAATAACTGTAGGATCCCAAGTAACAGATCCAATCCTTCTTGCTCCTAACCAGAGATAAGCAGTGGCTTTCCACCATCTCCATGGATAATAATGGTTTATGGACATTTTTCTTCCAGAAACTTTTCAAAATCTGTTTGAATTCTAGAAATGTGAACTGCTTTCAGCACATCTTCCGATAAGAGTCTACAGTTTAATTGCGTGCCAAGTTAAAAAAATATTTTTTCCCGTTAGTTTTGAAGCTACTATCTAATATCTTATGGAGCGTTCCACAATTATAATAGAAGTTGACCTCCCTATAACTTTCTTCAACCCCCTATGAGTTATTGCTTGTTTCTGTCCTTTCTGTAACAATGGAGTCCTTTAACTTTCTTAATGTGTTTTAAGATGTAAACCACTCTGTTACTGTCGTGAAGGGCGGTATATCAAACTTTTAATAAACATAAAAATAAACATCAACTATTGTTCCCTTTTTACCTTTTGCACTAGACTCATAATTTTAAAGACCACTATCCCATCTCTTCTCAGCCATCTCTTCTCCAGGCTGAAGAGCCTTAACTTAGGAGGTTAGTTAGTAAAGTGCATTAAAATCCTAGATTTTACCGCAGCTTAGTTTAATGCAGGAGTCACTAACTTGCAGAAACTCTGTATAAAGTTAGTGACTCCTGTGGTGAAGGAATAACTCGGCTTGTGATGAGAACTGGCTGGCATTATTTTTTCCTAACGTGGCTTACAGTGCATTACTGCAAGTTGCATTATTCATTTTAATACTAACGAGGTATTTTGCAAATATTGGAATGCTTTGTATTTCATTGGTATTCAACATGTGTTACAGTGGCAATTTGTACATTATGGTGATATATTATTGCCTTTAAAGTGTATTGAGAGCCAAATAATGTACATCATTGCCATAACACACTTTAGTAGCTACCCACCTTAGCCTTTTCTCATAGGGGAGACTTTCCATATCTATTTATCAATTTGGTTGCTCTCCTCTATATCTATAGCTTTACTCAAGACTTTTTGAGTTGGAGCACCGAGAACTGTACACAATACTCAGGTGCAGTCACCTCATTGACTGATACAGAAGCATTATGATGTCATTCATTTTATTTCTTATTCACTTCCTAACAATAGTTAATATTCTATTTGCTACCCCATACTGAGTCAGATAATTCTATAAAGCATTTTACACACAGAAAACTGTTCCTATAAAATTCTGTAGCCAAACATGCTTAAACCAGATTGTGCATTCTTGTATATGCACCAGCTGTAGGAATTCTCAAGGCCTAACCTGGCTTTTTAATAAAATAGGTGTACATGGCGCAGTGCGCACACACATTTCAACCTCCTGTGGAGCAAGTTTAAATTTATGTGAGAATTTGTGCACAATTAGGAATAGTTCTGAGAGCTTATTTTATAAAGATACTTTAAGCACCTCTGAGTATGTTTACTCTATATAACTCTCTCTCTAGCTTTCAGAAACTGTCCCCAGAGCTGCTTCTCCCTTACTTTTTCTTCCTTTAAACCATTGAAAAAGGAGGTGATGACTGCTGGCCCTGAGAACTTCAACTGACAGGGAAGAAGAACAGGAGGCAGCAAAGGAAACTTTTTAAAGATAGTTTGCTGGGATGGGACAGGGGCAGTGGCAGTGGCAGCAGCCCTCGCCTCACCCATGCCTGACTATGGAGGGGCCCTCAGCAAAACTTTGCTTGAGGGCCCCTCAGAACTTATGCCTTGATTCTTACAGATATTAATTTAAAGGAAATTTTGTTGGGGTGCCTGTGGCTACTGTCCAAACTCAAAATAAAGCCCCATGTTGTATTATATTTGTCTACTCTTAGTAATAGTTATTATGGCCTGGCCTCAAACTACTGACACTTAGGTTGGGAGGTAATCATTTATTTATTCATGTATGTAATTATTAAACTTGATTGCATGCCTTTTTAGACTTACTCCGTGGTACAGGAAAGAAAATCATTACAACATAAAAACTCTTGTAATATTGACTCCCTGTGTTGGACCTAGGATTTCTCTGTATGTTCCAACATGCCCAGGTATGCAACTCTTTGTCAGTATATGTTAATAAACACACCTTTATTGAAAGGGATATCCATTCTGTGTCCTCTCTCAGGAGGGGAGAGGCCTCATTGACTAAGTATGGTTGGACTTTGACATAGGCCATGTGGTCTTTTTCTGTTGTCATGTTTCTATCTAGTCTGCCCTTCCATATCAACCACTACAACAGTCCCATTTTTTCCTTTAGAGATACTCTGTGTTTGTACCATGCTTCTTTGACATATGAAAGAAAGGAGGGCAGTTAAGTACTCTTGACTTTATCTGGGGCACTTGTTCTCTATAGTGCTATTACTGAGCAGGCATTCCAGTTTACAGGAGACTGGGATGAGTTAGGTGCTGTATTCAGTGGAAATATTGGTGTTACCTACAGTCATACTATATTTACTGATACATTGATTGGAGCCTACTGACAAGCTCAAGACCGAACCAGTATATTCTGCATTACAGCTACTCATTTTGGCACCAGAAAATCATCTATCAACACCATGCAACTATTGCCACAATGCATCATGTGTTGGTGCATACAGATTATTGTAGGTGCAGACCAGCTAGTAGATCATTGTTACATCCTCTAATCAGCAAATGTGATCTCGGCTGCTTTGTCTACATCTCTTTCATACAATAGAGGGGCTTGGCTTCCCTTAGTATGCCAAGTCCATTGCCACGCCTTCATGTCATGCTTTCAAAGGGGACAGGGCCATAATAGGGAACAAAGGGCGCCTGTGTGCTCCAACCTCTAACCCTCCTTTCCTGTTCCCTACGTGATGTCTTAGTGAAGACATGCTGGAAGAGATGGCAGAGGATTGTTCTCTGGGGCACTGTCCTATAGAAAGGGAGCTGTAACAACATAACCACATCCTGACACCACCAAGGCATATAATTTCTCAAAGCACACTAGTGTGACACTCCACACTAACTGTAAATCTCTGCTATCACAGGAAGGATATGTGCAAGAGAGGTAATGAGATAGAACAGTTTTCTGTCTTGTCTGCACTATGTGGACTTATTCCAACAGAGGACATAGGTGCTGATGGAGTTGGGTTAGACATTGTGGAGATTGCATAGATGTGTGGGATAATGAGAGTCTTTGATTCACATATCATGAGGCTGGTTTTAAAGACAGGGTATGCCACCAGGTTGGAGGGTTTGCACTGGTCTCAGAAAAGCTAAACATGGGAGAGGCTGCAGTGTGTGCAAAGAAAGGGAAATTAAACAGTAGGCATACCCTTGACAGCATACAGAGGTTTTGTTAGGGGTGGCTGTCACCTGTCACTAGTTGAGGCTGGTATGAGCAGTGTCCTCAAGGGTAGCCTAGAAGGGATGTGTGTTTCTATCCTGGCTTATTGGTGGCAGAATTAGGTCTAGATTCAGAGGTCGAGCAAAGAATGCAGTGATTGAAAGCATGCTTGTTGCAGTGACAAAATGGAGAGAGCGTTGATGGTTTCCATACTGATCTACCTCTTGCTGGATGTCAGCCCACATCTCCTACAGTCAGTTAATACAAAGCTGGTGCAGGTATGTAGCCTGCTTCTTCAAATCCTCAATCTAAAGAGAGAGGGGGAGGGGCAGGTAAACTTACACAGTCCCTTTTGCCAACTTGCAAGGTCCATCAGGGTATCTTGTGAATGATTTGCCAGGCTTTCATGGAGTTTACCATAAAATACCAATGCTCTAAAGGAATTATAGTTCAGTAAAACTCAGTTGTATACCCACTGTATCCCAAATAGAATCTTTGTGTAAACACCAGTCATCAAAAAGGTTCTCAGGATATGTGACATTGTGAGTCGTGGGTTCTGAGGTCCTTTCTGTCATTCATTTAATATGAGCCAAGCTGCTTTGTATTACACCAAGACTTTATTTGGGATATACAGGTATTGGAGTTTTGAAGGCTTCTATGGATGCCATGTTTGAGTGCTAGATAATGATGACTTCTGGAATGGCATGTGCTTTTTTGCAACAGGATGTCTCCGGTTCACAGACCCTCTCCCCCTATAGCAGTGGTTCTCAACCCAGACCTGGGGACACACCTAGCCAGTCACATTTTCAGGATAACCACAATGCATATACATGAGAGAGATCTGAATGCAATGTAGGCAGCCCATGCAAATCTATCTCATGCATATTCACTATGATTATCCTGAAAACCCGACTGGCTAGAGGGTACACCAGGACTGACTTGAGAAACATTGCTATGCACTGATCAATGGCACCTCCTTGTCTATCTTGTCCTATGTGCTGTGATCTCTCTCTTTTGGGCCCTGTGTAAGAGTCCCAAAGATGGCTGGGTGTTTAGTAAAGCAAGATATATATTGGTTGCTAGGCCTTACAGGTGGCAGCTGTGTGGCTCAGGCGGTATAGCAAATGTAATAAAACCATAAGCTATGTGCTCCTTCTCTAACTCTTCAAACCCAGTGCACGGTTCCTGATCACCATTTTGAGAAATTACACTCGGAGACAGATGATCTGCTATGGCAAACAGGATTGCGTCAGATCACCCCTGTGCACTTTAGCATCTGGCAGGTGCATGCAGTCAGAGCTATGTACATATCTGTGGCCAGTTTGTGGAGGGCATTTTACAGATAGCTGATAGGAGGTGGCAGACTCCTTTGTTAGTATGGCAGAAAACATAGTGGGGTGTCCTTAGATCTTCTCAACTGTACTGCTTACAGAGATCCTAATCACTGTTTACAGTTGCTCCTTTTCGGAAGTTAATATCTCTTACATATTATACTTTCTATAGCATGTAAAAACTGACTGAAACATCTGACAGGATTTTAATTGAATTTCTCAGTCACTGGCTCATCCATCTCTATGCCAAACCTCTGTAGGCACTTACCTCTCAAAGGTATGCTGCTTGCTTGTTAAATCATCAGACCAGCATTGCCCAGGCTTTGATTATCTTGGCATCGTCCCCCCCAGGCACTGGGATCAGTCTGGTCTCCCACCCCAACATGAGCCTAACTAATGGGAGGGTGTCCTGATGCCTTAAATTGCACTTTCTGTTGCAGGCAACCATTTTGTCAATGTCCCTGTGTCTGCCCCATCAGTGTGCACTTCACATAAAACTATGCACAGAGGCAGAAATATGCAAGGAACACCATGCACACTTTTCACAAATAAAGATGTACTTTATGTTTAGAGGCCATTTCAGATCTGGGTGGCTCTGGCCTGTCCAGATGTCCAGAATTGCACTTGATTCTGATCCTCCAGGGGCTACACATCCCTGTGGGATCAGAATCGAGTGCACCTGGCTTGGACGGGCTGGCCATGCCCTGATTCTGGGCCCCCAGACATCCAGCCACTTACTTGACTAGCCCAGCCAGGCTCCTGCATGGAGCCACAGTGTCATGGTATCCTGTTACCATGGCACTGTGGCTCCATACTGGAGCCACAATCCCTGGCAGACCCCGAAATGGTCCTTTTCCTACCGCCTGACCCTTGATCAGTCCTGCTATGGCCAGAGTTGGGCTGTGGGAAACCCCCTGCACCCCCTTACCTCCTTTTCCCTGCCCGGAGCGAGTGTTGGCTGCTGTCTAGGGGGACTTATTCCATCTCCGAGGTGGAATAAGTCCCCCATTCAGATCGCCGACCATGGACGTACAGGGCTGGCAACAGGAGTAGGGGTCACACCTCCCGTCTGCCCTCGCTCCTCCCTCAGCCCGCCCCTTCCCACCCCCATACAGAGCTCCCCACGCATCTCTGCTGTATGTCTGGAGAGCTATGTGGGTGGAATTGGCAATGTGGTATTTAGTGGGCATATACATCCAACTCAGATGTACATCCCCACTAAACGTGGGTCAAAATCTATCCCTTAGTGTATGCATCCATTTTACAAAGTAGGCGTGCGACTATGCACACTTGATAAAATACATGCACAGAGATCAGGCTGTTGCCATTTATAGGTGCATCCAAATATTTGCGTGACCTAAATAAAATTTCTCTCTAAGAGATCAAGTAGTAGAACAGTTTTTGAAAACTATCAAAAGTATACCCTGGTCTGGGAGGTGAGGTACGGATCCCTTGTGACTTGGCACTGGATCTCCTCAGAGATGAAATAAGAATGTATCTGGGTTGCAAGCCCCAATCATGGTTCTAAGATTGATTCTTTTTCCTTTTCTCCAGGGAGCTGGAACCGTGGTGACTTCTCCCTTCTGCACCTAGTCTTTCATAGAATAGGTGCAGAACTGCGTGTGTATGGTTCTTCACATACAGTGGGAAAAGCAATTTTAAGAAGCTGCACATAGGGAAAAAAAAACATTTTAAAACAACACATATACACCAGGAGCAGCTTCATGAAATCGCTGCTCTTGATCTTCACATGCACTCAGTTCAGCACCTCAAATTTATCGCCCCCCGCCCCCCCTAGCAAAGCATCTGATCTACCCCCAAAGCCATCTTCATCTTTAGGATTTCAAATCATCCTGGCAACAACACTTTCATCCAACCCCTTTGCCATAACTCTGCCTCCCCGAGATCATTGGCTGCATCCCCTCAACTCACACCTAATGCCCCCTCTTGGCTTGCCAGAGGTTCCTAGTAGGAGCAGGATTGATGTCCACTAGCATGACTGCCAGGCTGTGGGGGAGGGCACTGTGGATTGTAAAGCCAGTAGGCACTTATACATGCCCCAGGGCAGGTGCAAATACTGACATCTACAATTTTTACCAGAGAAGTAGATTTCCTACGTATATGACATGGGAAATCCACATGCAAACTGAAGGCCTACCCAACCTACTCCTTCTCCCCACCCTCAACACATCTCCAGTCTTTTTAGATGTGGTTAACGACCTCATTTCTGAAAAGCCCCAGTTCTGAAATGGGATTTACAGGTGTATGCCAATCTGTATGTGTAAATGCTGCTTTTAGACATGGGGATCTTCTAAATGAACCCCTTTAACATGGAAAAAGTTTCAGTTTTACAAAAATATGTTGCAGAAATGACACAGGATTTAAAAAATATGTCTGCAGAATTTTCTAACTTTTGCTGTAGAATCTCCCAGCGAGCTGCCACAGGGAACTGGGTACTGTGACTATAGTTTACAGTCTGTCCTTATTTAATGGATGATGACAGATGTACCTTTGTTACATCTATGTTTCTTTATCTAAGGTTTCCTACTACCCTTTTTCTCTCATTAGGGTGGTCTTTTCCAAATTATATTTTAACTTGTTAACTGCTTTGATTCTTGTTGAAATATGGTAAACTAAATAAAGATAAAGGTTGCATTCCATCTAGGATATAAGATCTATAGAATAAAATACATTTAAAAAAATGAAATGAAATAATATGACAAAGCTTTGATATTTTGTACTGTGTATATAAGACTGTTCTCATACAGAAGACATAAGAATAATAGCTCATTCATACTGCATAAAAATAGTCATTAGTCATAAACTGGAATTTAAAATAAAATAGATTCATAGATAAAATGAAAGCATTTCATATAATGTGATCATACATAAAATTAAACGATAGCATATCAATACTGTGCAACTAATTTTCTTAATGATATTTTACCAGCTTACAACAAATTATTTTCAGCAATGAACAAAATTAAAATTTGTGGATAATATTCTAATTTAGTATTCTGTATAAACTGCTCTACTGTCTTTCACTTAACGTGACATGACAGCCATTCTGTCTTAAAAGAACAGTTTGCACTAATGTCAGATACAATTAATTGCATTTACAGTGCCAACTTTTGTACACTGAGCTGTTTCCATGGTGAAAGTTTAAACTAGATTGAACGACGGTGCTGTGACATTTTCAGTCAATTAAAAAAGATATTAATAAGTAACAGTGAAATCAGCAGAGGAAATTAACTTTAAAGGCTACAATGTAATCCAATAAGACACATTTGTCTTTGGTCAATCTCTTGGTCCATCATGCCTGGCCACAGAAAATGTTTGACAGAGCTATTAAATTTATTGGAACTATTTGCAGTTGTCCCATGCCCAGTCATGGAGAAGCAGTTAACAATGGTTGGAAGCCCCCCTATGTTAATAAATAACACTATTATTTATCTTTAATGGAATTTTATTGGATGCATCTTCTTGATAAACATTGTTAATGGATTTCCTGTTTTACTGTCCCATAAATGTATTTTAACAGGTCTAGTAATTCATCAGCAGTCACAGTTGTATATTCATTTAAAATGCCAATTATACAAACACCCTTAGTCATTGCCTCACTCTCCAAGAACAGAAATAACCAGAAGACCTTACAGAAATGCAGGCACTCAGTAAGAAGGTTTGTTGCCCCTGAACTCAATGGGATGAACCTTTTTAATGTGATGTTTTTAGAAAGGCAAGCCAAAACCAGAGGAGAAAGAAAGACAATAACAGAACTCAACAGAGATTTCCAACGTGCAGCAAGACAGGACAAGGAAAAGTACTACAACGACGCATGTAAGGAAATAGAAGCAGAAACTATTAGAGGAAGAACAAGATCGGCTTTCCTAAAGTTACGAGAGTTAAAGAAAAAGTTCCAGCCTCGAATTGGAATGTTACAAGATGCTCAAGGTTCTATGTTGAATGATGCTGAGTAGATCAAGAAAAGGTGGACGGAATATAGAGTTTTTATATGATAAAGATCAAGTGGACCAACAGCTGTTTCAACCTGTATGTACCTTATGATCGGGAACCATTGGTGATGAAAGAAGAAGTTGAAGCAGCATTGAAAGCCTTATCAAAGAACAAAGCACCAGGCATTGATAGCATTCCCATAGAAGTATTACAGCAATCTGATGCAGCTGTTACCATACTTACAAGGCTCTGCCAAGAAATATGGAAGACAACATCATGGCCAACTGACTGGAAAAAGATCTGTGTTTATACCAATACTAAAGAAAGGTGATCCAACTGACTGTGAAAATTATCTCACAATTGCTCTGATACCACATGCCAGCAAGATTCTACTGAAGATTATTCAAAAGAGACTACAACCATACCTGGAACAAGAACTACCTGAAGTGCAAGCAGGGTTCAGGAAAGGGCGAGGAACGAGAGACATCATTGCGGATGTGAGATGGATCCTTGAAAAGACTAAAGAATACCAAAAGGATATCTATTTGTGCTTTATCAACTACAGCAAAGCTTTTGACTGTGTATACCATGAGAAACTCTGGGCCACATTAAGAAGCATAGCTATACCAGAACACCTGATTGTATTCTTGCACAATCTGTACATTGATCAAGAAGCAACAGTTCGAACGGAACAAGGAGAAACAGAATGGTTTAAAATAAGCAAAGGTGTAAGACAAGGCTGCATACTTTCCCCCTACCTGTTTAATTTATATGCAGAACAAATCATCAGAGAAGCAGGATTGTATGAAGACAGAGGTGTGAAGATTGGTGGAAGACTCATCAACAACCTTCGCTATGCTGATGATACCACATTACTGGCTGAAAGTGAAGATGATATGAAGCATTTGCTTCTCACAATGAAAGAACATAGTCTCAAAATGGACCTGCACCTTAATGTAAAGAAGACAAAGATCATGACAACTGGCATAATCAACAGGTTCATCGTTGAAGGAGAAGAAATTGAAATCGTGAACAACTTTAACCTACTTGGATCAACTATCAATAAAGAAGCAACAAGCAGTCAAGAAATCAGACGACGCATTGCTCTTGGCAGAATGGCTATGAAAGACCTAGATAAGATTCTCAAGAGCAGAGATGTCTCTCTCCATACAAAGATTCAACTTGTCCAAGCCATGGTATTTTCAATAACATCATATGGATGTGAAAGCTGGACAGTGAAAAAGATAGACAGGAAGAAAATTGATGCATTTGAATTATGGTGCTGGCGGCGAATACTGTGTATACCATGGACTGCCTGAAGAACAAACCAGTCAGTACTAGAGGAGATCAAACCTAAGCTTTCTTTAGAAGCTCAGATGACAAGATTTCAACTTTCATACTTTGGACACATCATGCGAAGAGAGAGATCATTAGAGAAAGACATCATGCTTGGCAAGATAGAAGGTCAACGCAAAAGAGGAAGGCCAGCAATGAGATGGATCGATACAATAACAGCAGCTACGGGTACCAGTCTGTCAAAAATGAGCCACCTGACTCAAGACCAAACACAATTTAGGATAGCTATCCAGAGGGTCGCCATGAGTTGACTCCGACTCGACGCCACTTAACAACAACATCATGGCAACCAGCTGGTAGGTAATTGATTAGCACTAATAGAGGCCTATTTGGCATGTGAGGAGATGTTCTGGCTGTAGTCATAGCAGAATGGACTATGCTCTCTATGAGCCTCAACTGGAGTCCAATGGATATGTGCCAGGTTTTGCCATGACTGCTAGAGGAAATCTTAGCTCAGAAGGTCAAGATAAAGTTGTGGTTTCTATACAGGATGCAATCAAGTTGGCAAGGGGTATATGAGTTTGAAGGCATGATGAAATCCCAGGGGACTGTATTTGGTAAAATCACACCAGTATAAGATGGCTTTGAGCCTCTCTGATAGTTTTATGGACATGTGCTGGGCACAGCCATGGCAACTACTAGACTGCCTAGTTCAGGAACACAGTGTGAGCCAGGGGGCATGGACTGGATGCAATTGCATGGGTAAAGACATTCTAGTTTAGAGGTACAATGGGCATTTACTGCTACACAAGCTAGCTTCACTATTAACATGATCAGCAAGACAGGGTTTAAGTCCAATCTATCTGGCATGGTGGGTGGCCATCGGTTAATGAAAAGTATATGACATGGGTATCTATGGAGTTGATCTTTATTGAAAATAAATCTGTGATAGTTGTAGCTCATATTCGGAAGGTGGGTGGTAGCCTGAATTCTGATATTGCTGAGATTAAGGAGCAGTTTGGGGTTATTTTGTATCTTTGTACATGAGTGTAGATCTCCCCATCTGTGGAGCAGTTGCAGACATTCCCATGTCTACATCTTCCTAGGCTGAAGATCAGCAGCATTTGCTTGTGGCACATGTGGCCAATGGTGAGCTGTTCCAAGTGATCAAGCTCTTATCCTAGAGGAATTGTCCGATTTTGGATGATTTCCTGGCCAACATTTATAAAAAGCTGCTAAAGAGCTGGTTCTGCAGTTGGAGGCAGTTTTCAAGAGGATTCTGAGGGATCGACATCTTTTGACTGAGCTGCTTGAGTCCCAATCACTCTTCTTCATAAAAAAGGGGAAAGATATGACTGATTGTAGCTTGTTCCAGCCCACAATTTTTAATACTGCAGATGCTACATTTTTGTTAAAATGCTTCAACTTTGGTGGGGGCCAATAGTGACCAGAATGGGTTTGTGAAGGAGTATTGCTTATTTGCCAACACAAGAATATTTGATATTATCCACTTGGCCATTTGGCAGATTTCAAGGGCAATTATAGCCCTTGATGATGATAAAGCCTTTGACAATGTGAGTTGTGTATATATGTTTGATGAATTGGAGTGTTTTGGGCTCCTGTAGCAGTATTTGGATTATTTGCCCCAGTTATATCAATGCCCTAAAGCATGTGTTTTGTTTCATGGACAACATATCGCCTCCTTTCTCATGGGTCATGGGATGCAGCAGGGGTGATCACTCTCACCTTTATTATTTGACCTAATGATTAAGCCTTTCACTCAATGGATTAAAGAACATGGGGAGATTTCAGGTTTTGAGGTGGAGGAGGGGAATTTTTCATACATTTTAATTATATGCAGATTATATACTCATTATTTTAATGAATTTGGAGTAGTTGGTTGGACCTCTGTTGGAGGTCTTAGCAAAATTTGGTGACCTATCTGGTTACTGGGTTAATGAGACCATTTCTGATATATTTTTGGTGGACTCCAGTCCTGGCCAGTCTGTCACAGTTCAAATGAGCAATTGTAGGCTCCTGATTTCTATTTATCAATTTGTAGTTTTTCCACCAAATTAGCTGGTTGGAGGCCCCAAGGTCTGTTGTTTGTTTATCATCTGGTTGAGGATGGGGTAATACCGTCATTTTCTGATTTGGTGGAAGAATTATCTCTTCCTAAAAGCAATTTGAGTACATTTTTGTGTTTGCAGGAAGTCCTGCATTGGTGGGAAAGGGATGGCGATCCATTCTGAGAACTTAACCATGATAAAGCAGGCAGTTTGTAATGGAGAGGTTTCTGCCTGGCTATTTCATTGTGCCTTTTATCTTGGAAGGCGTCTTGCATCACACCAGAATCTCTTGTTAAAAAGTGGAATGAGGATCTACAATTGAATGACCAATGAAGACTGAAAGGGGATTTGCAGATATGCTCATTGTGTTTCCAATTGCTGTGAGTTCATGGCAATGCTTATTAAATTGCTGCATCGTTTGTACTGAAGGACACTGTTTTTTTTTACTAACTTTAATCCCACATTCCATGCTTTATGATGGAGAGAGTAAGGGATGTGGGTTCTTCCCTATGTATGTGAAGGCACTATCCTGTGGTATCTCAGTTTTGGATAAAATAGAATATGAGATGGCCAGTGTCTGAGAGGATCCCCTGTCACTCTCTCCACAACTGTCTGCTTGGACTTACTGTTGTGGAGTTGTTTCCTAGGGGTAGAGTGAGAATGGGTGCCTGCCATACCAAATAATTTCACGGTATCTTTTTTTTTTTTTTAAGTTAGCTAACACTCTTTAGTAGTAGTTCAAGGAAATTTAAATATAGGCACAATAGGTATTTGCTTGTCCCCAAAAGGCTTAGGGTTCAATAGTCGAAGGGCAGTTACACAGTTTACAGTCCTGTAAACCATGTAACCGCTGCTGAGAGGGATAGTCAACAGCACTAACACAGTTAGTGCCACTGAATATCCCTGATTATGGCCCTTATGTGCACCGATGCTAACCACTTGGCATCAGAGCATATTGGGGGTGTTATGGGGAGAAGCAGAGGCAGAGTCAATTGATAACACGACAATGATGATTTTGCTTCCTGAACACTTTTGGATGTATCATATGGATTTGGGGTTGCTGATCATGAAAGTCATCTTGACATTTTCCTACCACATACCATTTTTTTGTAATCACCTATTTTTATGATTTCCTTGCATATTTTAAGTCTACTCATATGTTGCCTACAAAGTAAGCTATTTTGTTTAGTCCAGGTATGTCTGGGCATGCATTCAGTGCAGGCTCACAATGTGCAATGGAAATGCTACTGCTTAGGAATGTGTGGGCACGCTTAAGATGGCAGTACAGGCTATTAAATCAGCTTTCATAAACAGATGCTATGCATAACGTTGATATCAGTTTGTGTATTTAATAATAGCATTTACATGTGGGCTTCTTGTCCAAACAACAATTTGTTCCAGCAGAAATGTCTCATCAATGTCGCAACAGCAGCGATACATTAAGTTACATTTGTGTTGAGTATATGTTTAAGCCTCAAAGACACATGACTGCACTTATTAAGAAAGGGTATTAGCTCTACTTCGGTTGCAAAGTTGGTGGTCAAGACAAATCCTTGTCTCTTCATATTTGCTGTGCAACATGTGCTGTCCATCTCGGAGCTTGGCTCAGACGTACTCAGAAGTCAATGTCATTTGCAGTCCCAATGACAGGGCAAGAACAGAAGGATCACGTGATAGACTGTTACTTCTGTCTGACCAATGTAACCTGCTTCTCTACTAAAAATAAGAAATCTACTGAATATCCCAGTCTGCCTTCAGCTATGAGACCAATGTCACATGATGACAGTACGCCAGTACCGAAGCCACCAGAGACATGGAGCCTAGATGAGGCAGATGAAGATGCCACATTATACAGGCCAGACATGGAAAATGATATGGATCCAGATTTTGAATTGTTTATGTCTGGTGTGCCTCATCTGATAACACAGTCAGAATTGAATGATTTTGCTATCTGTGCTCATATGATTTCTTTGGTCTTTAAGATGAGGGGGTTCCCTTAAACTTATAATGGAATATTTCTTTTTTCTTGGGTTCTTATTGTGGGGCGTATTGTGGGCTAAACCAATGAATAACTATTATTGCTGTATTTTTGTGATTTTTCTGTTTTTTTTAATTTTTTGTTCTGTAATTCATATTCAGATTTATTTTTTCTGGATTGTATTGGAAAAATTCAATAAATTATAAATTTAAAAAAAAAAGAATTGAATGACCTGGTGAGGGACAACTTAACTTTGTCAAAAACAAAAGTCTAACTACTTAGTTCAAGACTGCAAGGATGGGGTTTGCTGTCGCCAGGTATGGAAATTTCTGTCTTTTGGACTGAATTCAGTAAGGCCAGGTGCTTTTGATCACTCCTAAGAGCAAAGTAAAGATGCCAGACTACACACTAGTGGTTACAAGGTACATTTATTAATACAGGATATATGCATATAGATTATGGATACATCACCAAACCAGGCATCTTTTCACAGTCTGTTCTCTTCTTCTGGGAAAGCCCATGGTGCAGACTGGGGACAAGTTCAGGATACATCACACTCGTCAGTGGAGAAAAGGTGGCTTCCAGCTTGGTTGGGCTTCCCCAGCCATCTTTATACACCTTGACAAACAAGTGACTCAAGGTCAGCCGACAAGACTCATCACCTGTTATGTCCATATAAAGTCACATACAAAAATCTCCTAAATCAGGTTCCTGCCTGTCTCTCATCATACAGCTGTCTATCCTTCCCAAACTTCTTTCCCATGCAGCTGTAGAATCAGACTTCCTGCCTGTCTCACATTATACAGATTCCTGTCCTCCCCAAACTTATTTCCCATGCAGCTGTACACTGACAACATGCCTAATTCCCATATAGTTCAGACATAGTTCAAAGTCCCATAGATTTATAGTCCACAACAAAACACATGTCCAATCTTGCTGAAGATCAGGAAACACACAAAGGTAAGAAGGTCAATTGGTCCTTTATTCACACAACCTCTAGACGGCCGGATTTCGGTGATGCCTTCGTCAGGGGGTAAGTCGCAAAGAGAGCAAAAATAAAACATGAACAATATAAAACTTAAAAACATTCAATAATGGGACACTCATTAATAAAAATGGGATACAATAAAAAAACATATGCATATACATAAATATTATCAATTTTAAAAATTAAAACAAGATATTCACTAGTAAACTGAATCACATTTCGATAAATAATAAAAACTCTAAAAAAAAAAATAATAATAACCATAAATAAGATCAGATAATAACCAATAAGACAGAAATTATACTCATATGTAAAGGAAATGTGCACAAAGTACCATATAGACAAAAGTATATGCGTCAGGACAGACAGGTGAACTGCTACAAGGAATGCAGCTTGGGTATACCAAGTACTGTTGTTTCATTTGCGAATGGGACTCCCGTGCTAGAGGTTCTTATTACATTAAAAAGAACTGGCTGCTCCATAAGCATTTGGTTCCAGGACAGAAAAATGTAGCACATGAAGCACTAGTCGACGCAAGTAAGATATGTTTGCCTCCTCTTCATATAAAACTTTGAATGATGAAAAACTTTCTGAAAGTGAAGAATAAGGAAAGTGAAGGATTTCAATATGTGAGACAGATGCTTCCAAGAAAAATTGATGTCAAGATTAAGGAAGGCCTTTCTGTGGGTCCATAAGTCAGACACATTATCAATGACAAGCTGTTCAGAGATCTGTTAGCGGGGCTTGAGAAAATCCAATGGAAGGCATTCAGGGATGTTGAGAATTTTCTTCCCAATTATAGGGCACCAAACTATGTCCAGCTGGTTGATGACATGCTTCAAGCATATAAAACCATGAATCACAACATGTTGCTGAAGATTCATTTTCTGAATTCACACTTGGGACTATGGGGTCTGTTTACTAAACATTCCTAATGTGCGGGGCCGCGGTAGTGTGCCTGTGCCATATAAGGAGTGGGCGGTTCAGGCAGAAAATAGAAAAAAAACGGTAGTAAGCAACCGGACGTGTGTGCGTCGCGCTAATGTGCGGGGGTCGACATTAGCGCGTGGAAAGGCAAAGTGGCACGCTGCTGAGTATACAAAACAACAGAGCCGTGGTACAACAGTGAAGACACTGACCAATGGTGCAGGGGCCATGGGTTCAATCCCCCAGTGTGCGCAACGACAAAGGTCAGCTGAGGCAGTAACTGTAATGATTAACATTGTTTTAGGAGGCAAATTAATTTGGAACGGCATAAGGCGGCGCACAGTTATTTTTGGGCAGCAGAAGGCGGCGCACTGGTCCCCTTGGGTGGCAGAAGGCGGCGCGCTGATAGGCACAAGGCGGCGCGCTGATGCACAAGCACAGGAACAGAGCCACAGCACAATGGTTAAAACACTGACCAATGGTGCAGGGATCAGGGGTTCAACTCCTCACAATGCCCAGTGAAAAATGCCTGCTGAGGCAGTATGTATTATGTTGTGGAGTGCTGTAGGAGGCTGTATAAGTTTATTTTGTTATCACTACTAGCAAACGCACTCTCCCAGCATGTTAACATACGGCGGCCCATAAGGCACATGTTACAGTGCACTGTTCGCCAAGGCACCCTTGAATGACCCCTATAGGGCAGCATGTATGTTGCGACACAGGATAATGTATAGTGCACCCTATAGGGATGGCAACCATAAGGTGGCCTACAGGGCGCCCTATGAAGCACCCTCAGAGGCACCTAATGGGTATAGTAAGCTGAGGGTGGTCTTGCCGGCATAGACATATGTACAGTAAATAAAAATAAAGCTGTGGACAGCCCTACCAAAGGGCCCCACTGTGGGTTTGAACCCATGACCTCTGGCTGCACAGGCAGTGATGTAACCATTGCGCTACAGCTCCATAGCTGTAAGCAGGCCCCTGGCTGGCTGCAGATAGCCTACACGTCACCTCACAGACAGTCTGCTGGTGTCAACAGGATGGGTTAGGCCACCCGTACCCATGATGCACTGCACATGCAAATTAGCTGTCCGCAGATGGACACAAGATGGGGAATGCACCCCCACTGCACCTCGGCCCTGTTGGGGGAAGTGACCGGGTGCACCCACACAGCACCTTGGCCTAGTAGGGGGCACTGACCAGGTGTTTTACTGGCACAGAGTAGCCACACACCGTTACATCGTGCGGGTACTGTGCTCACCCTGAGTGTGCAATGAGGTGGCCAGGACCAGGTCAACAACACCTGCCGTGGCTGATGGAGGCCAAGCGGGCATTCCAAAGCAGTGTTAATGTGTAAGATAGCTAGTTTATGCACAAACACCATGGATATCCCTGTCTGCTGCCATCAGGCACCCCCCCCCCCTCTCCCGTGGCAAACATGGTCCCCATCAAGGGATCCACACTCTACCTCCCTGCAAAGGTGGCAGTAGAGGGCAACATCAACCCCAGTCCTGCTGAGGAACACCACCACCCCCCCCCCCCCAAGGCAGGCAGCTCCATACACAGCCATAAGCCCAGGGTATGGTAAGCTGCACTCCACCACCAGATATTCCCCTGCAGCAAGCCAACAGCCACTGCACCCTGCAAGCCATTATAGCAAGACATTTACCAGCTACAAACAGTCTGCTGGTTAGTCCATAGTGCATGTTCCCAATGGAGATGCATGCACCCAGAATTGGGCTGTCTGCATACACAGCAAGCAGATAGATCAGTGACTGGGCCCCAAAGAGAAACCCATATCTATCACATGAGAGAACTACTATACAGCACTATGGGGGGGCCTAGCCATGCTGTGGTCACTGCACAGTCAGGGTGAGCGTGATCCCCCAGATGGACATGCTTTGGCCACCCTGTCTGTGTAGGTGGTGGCCGGACACTACAATATCCCAGCCAATGTCCCTGCCAGGGCCCTATGCCCAGTGCAGATGCATCCTGGCCACGCCACCCTGCCCTGGCTATACCCATGGTACCTTGCACCTCATTATGCACATTGACTGGCCAATACTGGCAACAGTGCTGGCAGTGCGGGCTGTTGAAGGGGCTTGCAGCCAACACCCACTGTATAGACAGACACACACTTCCACACCTCTGCCATCATGGTGCTACGATTGAGGGGGTAAGTAGCCTTGCCCACCAAACCGGTCCTGAGCACGGCAAGGCATGGATATGGTATGCATTACAGCTGGTGGTCACTCCCCAGGGTGGTAAGCACCGTCAGAGGCCAGGCCTGGAGCATGCCCCGCAAACACCTAACAGATTGTTTGGATGGGGCCAACTAGCAGTATGTACGTAACGTATGGATAACTGCCTGCCTGTGCTCCTAGCAAACGTCTCCGAGCTGTGTACCGTATACCTCAGGTGTAGGTTGACATTGGTAAGTTATGCAAGTGCTCGTTTTGGGTGCTGCATGCACGGTCCAATGTTCTGCCTTTCCAGGAGACATTGGCCAATGGGGCCTGTGGGTGTGGGTGTGTCTGCCCTTGCTGGCTGCTGCTTTACGGCACAGATTCCCAACTCCAGTCCAGGTGTGCATCACACTGTTCGGGTTTTCCTGCTATCCCTCATGAATATGCATGGACTACATCTACATGCCATGGGGGTGGTGCATAGATATACAGCACAGGCATTTGTATGAGTGTCAGCATGG
This sequence comes from Ichthyophis bannanicus, assembly GCA_033557465.1. Lineage (NCBI taxonomy): Eukaryota > Metazoa > Chordata > Amphibia > Gymnophiona > Ichthyophiidae > Ichthyophis > Ichthyophis bannanicus. The sequence continues at coordinate 165,427,241 of CM066036.1, read as the reverse complement.
AACCTGACTGGTGTGTGGCCCACCAGGACTGCATTTGGGTGATTCTGCTCTAGGTACTGCCCCTGTTCATGGTGTCTGTGCTCAGTGGGGTAAAAGATAGATGTCTTACCATTGCATATGTCCCCGCCATGAAAGGTGTGTCCTTACTATCACTGTTTAGTTGTGGGAAAAATATGTGGGCTGGATTGGCAGTAGCCCCAGCTGGGCTTTGAACCTGTGACCATCTGTTCTTGTATGCACTGTCTGTGTGCACTGCACCACTGTGTAGCCACAGATTGGTTGGATTCCCTGGACTGTCCATGACTGTGGATCCGGCAGGACCTGTCTGTTGCAGTGGACTGTGCCAGCCTGCACATGGCTAGGCCTCTGTCTTCTGTGGTTAGCAGCCACTGCCCCCTGCACCACATGTACTTGTCCGCCAACATGCTGGCATGACCTTCTCTCAGAAAAAGCAGTTGACCTGATTGCACTGTGGCAGTATGGGACTGCATTTGGGGGACTTGGCTGTAGGTAATGCCCATTGTTGTGGTGTGTGTGTGCGGTGTTGGGTAAAATATGGGTGTTTTCCCCATGCATACAGGGGTGTCTGCGCTATCTTTATTTAGTGGTGGGTAAAATATAGGGACTGGGCTGGCAGGTGCCCCAGCTGGGTTTTGAACCTCTGCCCTCTGGTCCTAGAGGTAATGACTCTGTCTGCTGTACCACACTTTGGCCACAGAGACAGTGCAGCCCCTGGAGGCAGTAAGCCTGGCAGGATGTAGTCACAATCCCTGCTCTACGCAAGTCTACTGTGGGCATATGCACCCTGTCTGGTGACAAACGTGCACATAAACCCCGGAACTGACCACGGGAAATGTGGGACAGAATATCACCATGCTGGGCAACAGTGATATTAATGGGCAACCATAGCAAACACTCCCAGGAAAGCTCCAAAACGTGGAAATGTTTTTTGGAAGAGTCTCCTCTCAGTAGACCCTTCCAAAATTCATTTCTTGTTTCTGGAGCTTTGCTGGGTGTGATTTCTGTATTTGCCCATCACTATAACTGTTCCCCAGCTGAATTACTATTTTTAATAGTTCTGTTGTGGTCATTTTCTATGTTTATTTTCACTTTTGTGCTGTGCACATGTATCACACTGCTCACGTTTTGCTGGTTTCCCCGGTTTTCCTGTACATTGCTGACGGAAATGGTTTCTCTTCCCTTTAAATGCTTTCTACCGCGAGTGTTTCACTCGCGCTAGTTTTTACATGGAAATTCGGGCCCGATACTGTGCGGGGAGCCTCTCCCCTCCCACTCTCCACCCATTGACCCCGTCCCTCCGCCCCTCCGGAGCCTTCCTCCGCCCTCCTTTCGCCGTTCCACGCCTCTATCGGACATTTGCGGGCCCGCACTTGTACGGGGCCCGTTAGTGAGCCGCGTACCTGTGCGGGGGTGACACGCACGTGTGCGGGGCGTTTAAACGCGTTTCTGCGCGTTTCAGTGCCGCGTTGCCGTGCGCTATTTTGCGGCGCGCTCTTTTGCGGATTTTAGTAAACATGCCCCTATGTTTACTAAACCGTCTTAATGTGCGCTCTGCCACATTATTGCGCGATAACCATTTATGTCAGCAATGTACAGCAAAACCAGGGAAACCTACAAAAAAGTGATAAGTGTGATACATGTGCACGGAACAAAAGTGCAAATAAACATTGAAAATGACCCCAACAAAATATAAAAAAAACAAAACCAAGCTGGACAATAGTGATATTAATGGGAAACATCACAAAAAGATATGAATTTTGGAAGGGTCTACGCTCCGTCCCCATACAAGGTGAATGAAACCACAGTGAAATAGCGCTGATCAGGGTTTCCCTCTCCATTGGACAGGTTTCCTATGGCATGCACATGTTCCACAACAGCAGGGCAGGAATGTCGGAATGGGCAACTGGACAGATGCTGGGAAAGGGGACACAGAGGGCTGCAGATGGCACATGCTGTACTGCAGCTGGGCCACAGTGCGGACTAGGGTGATGCCTAGGTGGCCCATAGGAATGCTGAAACAGTAGAGCAGCCAGACAGCAATTGATGAGGGCCCAGCATGGGCACAAATTTGCTTCCCACAGTGTCACATGGGACAGTACCCAGCAGGTACTGTGGGACCTGGTACTGCAGTACCCCAAAGGGCACAGAACATTGGCAGGCGGTGCTGGGGGGAATCGTGGACATCTATGCAGGCACCCCTACCCCAGAACCCGCACCATAGGCAGCCGCCTATCCGCACACTGGATGTCCTGAGACTGTGCTTCTCCAGCACCACCAGCAGAAGGGCATGTCAGCAGGGTGGCAGAGGGATACTGGTGGTGGAGGGGGCAGTGGCAGCTGCCCAGAACAGACCGTGGCCTAGCCCTGTGTAGGTGAGTGCCATGCACTGCAACAGACAGGCCCTGTCTGACGAACAATCATGGTATCCCCAGGGAATGCACTGTCTCTGTGGCAACACAGTGGTGCAGTGCACACAGCCAGTGTGTTCAGGAGCAGAAAGTCACAGGTTCAAGTCCCAGCTGTGGTTCCTGCCAACCCAACCCCCTATAGTTTACCCACTACTAAAACGTGGTAATACAGACAGAACCTTTATTGCAGATGACGTAGACATGCCCAACACACCTACATTTTACCCTACGGAGCACAGACACCATAAACATGCGCATTACCTAGAGCAGAGTCTCCCAAATGCAGTCCTGGAGGTCCAAACACCATTCAGATTCCATGCTGCCTTTAACAAATGTGGCTGTGCTGCATTACTATGCACCACCCCCAAGATATGCAGATGTATCTCATGTATATTCATTAGGGACAGCATGAAAACCCGAACAGTGTTTGGCCCTCCAGGACTGGAGTTGGGAACCTCTGCCCTAGAGCAACGGCCAACAGGGGCAGACACACCCGCACCCAAAGGCTCCATTATCCCAAGCATCCTGGAGAGGCAGGATGTTGGGCCCTGCGTGCATCTCCCCATACTAGCACCTGCATACCTTAGCAATGCCACCCTAAACATGGGAAAACTGTACACAGCTATCAAAAGGTTGCTATGATAACTGGCAGATAGCAAGTCCTACGTTAAGCACAATTGGCTGATTGAGCTGCATCATAGCAACCTTTCTGATGTCTGTGGAGTGTGCCTCAGGTCTGGTGTCTGACAGTGTTTACCACCCTGGGGGTTGACCCCAACAGTATTGCGTACCATAGCCATGCCTGTACTGTGCCCAGGACTGGTGCGGTGGCCAGGGCTGCCAAACACCTCTATAGTTGCACAATGCTGGCATAGGTGTGGGGAGTGTGTGTCTGTCTATCCAGTGTGTGGTGGCTGCAAACACACTCCACAGGCCACACTGCTAGCACTGTTGCCAGTATTGGCCTGCCAATGTGCATAATGAGGAGCAAGGTACTGTGGGAATAGCCTGGATAGGGTGGCCTGGCCTGGCTGCATCTGCACAGGGCATAGGGCAATGGCTCGTACATTGTAGTGCCCGGCCACCACCTGCACGGACAGGGTAGCCACAGCATGTCCTGCTGGGAGATCACTCTCACCCTGACTGAGCAGTGACCATGGCATGGCTAGGTTCCCCCATAGTGCTCTATAGTATTTCTCTCATGTGATATTTATGGGTTCTCTTTTGGGGCCCAATCAGTGACTTATCTGCTTGGTGTGTATGCTGACATCCCAGTTCTGGGTACACACATCTTCTCCAGGAACATGCACTATGGACTAGCTAGCAGATGGTCTGCAGTTAATATGTGTCTGGCTGGAACACCTTGCAGGTTGCAGTGGCTGGAGGCTTGCTGCTGGAGAATGTCAGATAGTGGTGAGGGGCAGCTGAGCCTTTCCAGGCCTACTGTCTGTCTGCCTTGCCTTATGGATGTGTATGGATCAGCATTGACTGCCCTGTAGGGTGTCTGTTCCCCAGCAGGACTGGGGTTGATGGTCCCCTCTACTGCCACCATTGCAGGGAGGTAGAATGTGTATCTGTTGGTGGGTGATTCTGTTTCTCACCCTGAGCCCCAGAGGGTGGCTTGTGTGGTGGTACATAATCTGCCTATGGGTCCAAACACCCCCCCTCCTTCACCTACCTCATGTAACCATGGCACCAACACAGGATATGCACTATTCTGGGTGCATCATAGCCCATAGGGCTAGACATGACTGAGAAATACACAGATGTAACCTAGGTGTATCTGCAGGAACTACCTATCAGACACAGTAGCACTGATGGGGACCTGCAGCATGGCATATTTCAGCCATGCAAGGTGCTGTGGACCTGATGCTGGGCACCCCACCTCACCCTCAGGGTGAGCACAGTACCCGCACAATGTGACGGTCTGTAGCTACTCTGTGCCAGTATCACACATGGTCAGTTCCCCCTAACAGGCCGAGGTGCTGTGGGGGTGCATACCCCATCTTGTGCCCATCTGTAGACTGCTGATTTGCATGTGCAATGCATCATGAGTATGGGTGGGTTAACCCTATCCTGGTAACCACAGCAGACAGTTTATGTGGTGACATGCAGTCCTTCTGCAGCCAGCCAGGGGTTTGTTAGCAGCTGTAGCCCACTGGTTATTTCACTGCGTGTGGAGCCAGACGTCATGGGTTCAAACCCATGGTGGGGTTATATGATACGGCTGTCTGAGGCATTGTCTATTTTTAATGTACATTGTGCTGCCAGCAAGAAAAACCCCTCAGTGTACTGTAACCATAAGGCACCTTATAGGGCGCCGTATAAGGTGCCTTATCAGGTGTCCTCTAAAGCGCCTTATAGGGGGCCCTATAGTGGACATTATAGGGTGCCTTGGCGGACAGTGCACTTTATAATGTGCCCTATGGAGTGCCTTATAGGGTGCCTTATGCAGCACCTTAGGTTACCAAAAACCGAAAGTCATTGGGAAAACCACAAGGATTCCCCCAACACTTCAAATAAGCTTGTAAACTCAAGTTTTTTGTCGGGACCAGATCGGCAAGAGAGGGGAGAGGAAAACTCCCGCCTCAGCGTCGAACGGGCCCGTTTTGTTCAACAAGCAACAAGCAAAAAGGAGTGAACATAGTGCAAAAACACACTTATCTGTGAGAGAAGGCGAGAGGACTTCAAATCGGTTCAGCACAGCACGACATGCATGTTTCGGGCGTCAGCAGCCCTGAAAGTTCAATTATCGAGCACTTGATACAGGGCTGCTGACGCCCGAAACATGCATGTCGTGCTGTGCTGAACCAATTTGAAGTCCTCTCGCCTTCTCTCACAGATAAGTGTGTTTTTGCACTATGTTCACTCCTTTTTGCTTGTTGCTTGTTGAACAAAACGGGCCCGTTCGACGCTGAGGCGGGAGTTTTCCTCTCCCCTCTCTTGCCGATCTGGTCCCGACAAAAAACTTGAGTTTACAAGCTTATTTGAAGTGTTGGGGGAATCCTTGTGGTTTTCCCAATGACTTTCGGTTTTTGATACACATTTGCAGTCATTGGACATTGGGGGGTTTTATTCATTTGTTGGCACCTTAGGTTACGGCACGTGAGGGTGTGTTTGCTGGCAGCACTAATTAAACTACAAATAAAATGCCTCAAAAAACAATACTTACACATAAAAGCTAAAGCCTCAGCCAGCCTTATGTATTAGGCACACTGGGGGATTGAACTCATGACCCCTGTGTCATCAGTCAGTGTATCAACCATTGTGCTACACCTCTGTTTTTGTGTTTGCATGTCTGCGCGCCTACTTAAGACACAATTATAGAATTATAAACTGGCCTTGCCTCTAGGGAGCAGCACCATGAGATCAGCACCATTTTACCAGCCACCAGAGATGGGACAGCAACGTGGAGTGACTGCTCTTACCTTAAATACCATTGGACCACTAGATGTCCATAATTTTCAGGGGATTGAAGTAGTGTCCCCAACTCCATTTTCTATAGCCACCTCCTGTCCCCAATTTCAAAGGGGACAGAGGCAAAAGACTTGGATTCTCCTACATGCCCTTCTGATTCAGTCTTCTCAATCCTGGTAGAAGATATTGTGGGCTTCCGATACCACACACTTCTATATAGATACACCAAAGCTTTGTGGAGAGAAACAAATAGAAACAAGTTCTCTTTGTTTACTCTAACTATCAGCTATGGTTTACTTTATTTATAAGGCTCTTTTGGAGGATACAGCATAATTTCACTTTATTATTCCACGTCAGATATTATGTATTTATCACATCATAGGTCAATTTCTAATCAGCATAGGTCAGTATGAGGAGACATACATGTATTCCAAGACATAACTGTTTACTGCCGACTGCTTGATATCTAATTACCCTGAGACTGCAAGGCTAGAGGAAAGCCTGCCCCTTTTCTTATTTAAAGGACTTGTACCTCTTCATCTACTTAGTAAGCAAACATATGAAGTTTATTTCTAAGCAAAGTTCTGAACAAAATTAACTCTTTCTCAGGTTTAGACAGGCTGGTTGTGTACACCACCCTGTACAGACAAGCTTACTTTCAGTCCCCCCTCTGATTCTGTAAAGAATCATTCTCAAAGTAAGGAAACTCAGACATTGCCATTGAAGCGGAATTAAAACTAGTTTCTGGGTCAATCTGTAACATCATTGCAGGGGTCAGTGATTCCACTGATTTCTTACAGCAAGCTGATAATACACAGAGAATTAATGCTCCTAAAATGAGAATTCCCAAAATGCCAAGCAATGATGCTAATAAGCCTTGCAAAGGCCTGGATAATGAATTCCAAAATGAAGAAACAGAATCAAATAGAGCTGAAAAAGAACTCACATAACTATCACTTGAAACAAAAGTACGGTTCCTAACTTTATCCAATAGGCCTTTCACTATTTTTCCATTATTATCAAGCATACTACAACAAAAACCAACTATTACTCCACACACACCATTTTCCTTTGCTAGGAGATAGTCTAAAGCCATTCGGTTCTGGGCTGCATAAGCTGACACTTTGTTTACTGTACCTTGCAAAACACTAATTGCCTCAGTGAGGTCTAGGGCTGTAAGTTCAACAACCGCCTGTAGTCGCATAATCTGGGTACCATATTCTCTAGTGGGTGCTATAGCTCCAAGTGTTGAAAGCCACACAGTACCTGTGAATGCATCTATTTGAGATTTAGTCAAGGGTTTTGTAGTGTCTACCAGGTGTTGAGCAGCCTCTAAGGCCTTATCCTGTGAAGAAACATCCCTTTTTCTTCTAACAGAATTGGTCAGGGTTGATAATAAAGTAATGTTCTGGTAAGGTACAAATCGCCATGGGGTATCTAATTGGGCTATATAACAAGTACCTGACCAACCTCTGGGAAGCTCTGTATATGCAAACGTACCACACACAAAATAATCTCCTTCTAAAGCCACTAAGCCATCTTCCCAGACTGTCAAATTCTGAGGACAAGATATATTCTGGATACAATTATTCAAAGCCCACTGAGTCATGACCACTGTTCCCTCTAAGCTGTGCGCGTGTGCGCGCGCACACACCTCGCCGAGCAAGCGCACATACTTTACAACAGAGCGCACAAAAATTACAGCTCTGATTCTGATAGAAAACACAGACGTCTTAAAATTTAAAAGTTATGATTGTAATTACTAGAAATTTCCTGCTTCATTTAGTAATCGTCTATTTTCATTTAATTTGATTAAAATCAATGTGGTGTACATACTGTATTCTGACGTGTAGTCAAATTTTAAAGTATATAACTCCGAGTGTCGTTATGTGGCGCACAAAAATTTAACCTTCCTTCAAAAGCTGCACACAGCTGATATTTTATGCGCACACAGCCTACAGAAAATTAGAGGGAACATTGGTCATGACCATTTCATTAAGCCCTCCAGACAAATTATGTTTCCAGGGATGATAATACCCTAATAAAGGGAAACTCCAGTTAGGTATGCCTAGGTCAGATCTAGAGGCATTCAAAGGGTAGCCAGAACTATTATATTGTAGTAATTCATAATCATGCACCTGGTTCCCTTGAACTGTCATTAATTGTATCACTGAAAGATAAGAGTTTCCTACAAGGGATTTCTTATACCAGATAGAAGAATTATGCAGCATTACTATTCTACAAACATTCCATGGAGTATCCCCTACCTTTTCTTCCCTTACCCTGAGCCATAAAACATATTGGAGGATGTTACAGAGGCATAGGACTAACTATTCTAGGTTCTGGGCCTGTATGAGACCATTGTACAGAAGTTAGATTAAAGGCTATGTCATGAAACTCCTCAAAGGTCTTAGGCCTAACCCTAGGTAGAAATCCATGCTGAGTAGCTGTCACAGATGGAAGACACACTGCACAGTCTGATCAATTGAAATGTTTTGTCACTGAGTGTACCTGTGACTCGAAAATATTTTAATATTCATCATAACATTCCCAAGGTTCTAACTGCAGCACCGCTTCACTACTACTAATATGCCTCAGCATAGCTAAGATTGGATATAAAAACATTCTTTGCAAAACTTTTAAATATACTATAATTACTTCAAAATATACTAAATCAAAACTGAAAATATACCTACTCTTCTTAATACTCTCCTTTATATAATGAGGATATATACTGTAGCTATGATTAGCCTCTAAGGCTCAATAAATTTATGAAGTAGAGGTTAAGTACCTAAAGGTCATTACATATATATCAGGAAAAACACTAATCTAAAATGACCTCATCCCTCTAAGCAATACTATAAATGCCAAACAGGAGCATTTTGCATGAATTGTCCATTCAGAATCTACTTAATACAATAATCTTTTTCTGTGATGTCAACAGCACAGGACAAATAAGCAGATGATCCTCTTTCCAGCAGTCCTGGACAGCACGAAGTCCGACCCTGGGTTTCAAAGGAGATATCTTGCTATTGCTGCAAGAAAGATGAAAGGCAAAACAAAGTCATATTTAACGGTGCTAAATACAGCAATGTCAGTGACACTGATACCAGAAGAGCGTCTTTTTGGTTCCCAAAATGGTTGTCCTATGACACAAATCTCCAGTAGAAGGATGTCCTTTGGAGTTCAAAACTGCAACTTGTGCTGGCAAGAGGCGCTGTAGAACCAGAAAATCAATGAGATTCAATTGCAAAAGCCACCACTACATAGACATAGCGGGAGTCCCAAAGTCACTTCATGAATTCACTCTGAGTAAGAGCCCACTGGCTTACAACCAATCGAGAAAGCTCACAAAAGCACACAGACAACAGAGAAATCAGAAATAGCCACAAACAATTTGAACAGTAAAGAATAATCATAGACAATAATATGGTGCATTTCCCAGTACATTTCTACATTTAAAACAAACCTCCCACTGTGATAATGTGGGGACAAAGAGGAGCAGTAAGATCTGAGAAATTTGCTAGCTCTTATTTACAGAACAATAGTAAACCCAGAAATCTACACATCAACACCAGTGTTGCTAAGAAGACAATGATAAAATAGATTCCAATCTAGCAGAGGTAATTGCACAACCAGAGAGTGTTAGGGCAATACCCAGGAAAATAACAGTTTAAGATACAAACTGCGGCTGAGACAAATTAACCTTTAACCTAATTCTGCAGTATAAGCTAATAAAGACAAGAAATCTGACCAACAACATACGTAATTTGGTCTACATTAAAAGCAAATCATTCACATAATGAACTAAAGAGGAATGGTTGAGTCTTACATCAAATAATGCAGTCCTTAGGGCCTGTGAAAATATGCAGGACTAGCAGTGTATCCTTCAAAAAGAAATAAAATAAAAACAAAACTGGTTATTTCTTTGCCAATTCATACTGAAAATAAGCAGGTCTTGTAGGACTCGCACAAATCTATAAGTCTTTAGTACAGGAGGAACTGGAGTCTTACATAAAGAAGTTGTAGGATAAATGACACCTTGTGTCTGGAGATCTTCAAGCACAGAACAACTTCCTTCACCGACAGCTGCTGGCAGTGGACACAGCTTGAGTCTAGGAAATTGAATTCCAGGTTTCACGATGATCCTCACAGGCAGGATAGAAAGACATATGATATCTGATCCCGGCACTGTCCATAAAGTAGAAGAAAGTTCTCCAGGATGAATGATACTGGCATCTGCAGGAAATGGCACTTCAGAGAGAATACAGCTGGAGATATATCTTCCCATTCAGCCAGGATAGAGTGAAATCAGCAGCTACCGGAGGGGGAGGAGGGAAATCATCTCTCTGACCATCCTGTCGCTCTGACCCTACCCCTCCCCCTGCTCCTGGGAAGTTACATAGAAGCAATCTGCAAGCTGAGCAATTTAGTCATTTCACATCAAATGTCAGCCCACTGTACCGAGCTCCTTCCAGAATTACATCAGCTGTTCTAGCTGGCCAATCTATTATTAAAGTTTCAAAAATTCCGGGGGGCGGAGCCTGATGTCCAGTGGGATGGTCGCATAACGCTGAGGCTCCCGAGAGGCCTACTTAGAATCCTGAATTAACACCTTACATTTTGGAACTTCTTCTCTGATCTTGCCGGGGCACATTGGTGAGATGGCGGGGACCAAACCAACGCGCCTGGAATTTGGGTCTCCAGCGGCTTCTCACGGCAAACGTTCCAAAACTGAACCTCCGTCTCCGCAGAAGGGGCCGGCCTCGTGCGAGGGCCCCGAAATGCAGCAGGAAATCCTCGCAGAGATTAGAGGGGTCAAAAACCTTGTGCAGGCAAACGGTGAAGCACTCCGAGCGCTGCGTGACGATTTTGGTGTGCTGCAAAGCAAGCTAGAAGGGCTTTCTTCGCGTCAGGACAAAATGGAGGGCATATTGGACTCCCATGCGGCCCGGTTGTCCAAACTTGACAAAGTTGAACGACAGGTGCGGGCATTGCAGAAAGAGGTGGAAGATGGCAATAATAGAGCGCGCCGCAACAACATACGACTTGTGGGCATACCGGAGGGAGCGGAATCGGGAGACATGAAAGAGTTTTTATGCAAAATCCTCCCTTCCTTGCTCCAAATCACCTTTACCAAAGATCTGGAGATTGATCGCGCTCATCGTGTACCCACAAGCATAACGCTCAACAGGCAGACCCCGCGGCCTATCATTTTTCGACTATTGAGATATCAACACGTGGAGCAAATTCTAAATGCCTCTCGGGCAAAGGGCCATATGGAGTTTGAGAGCCACAAGATCTCCTTCTATCCTGACTTGTCTAAACCCACAGTCGACCGCCGAAAGCGCTTTCTGGAATTCCGGCCGAGGCTTCAACAACTACAAGCACGCTATGGCCTGATGTACCCGGCCAAGCTCCGAGTCACGCTTCACAATCAGACAAGAACATTCGAGGACCCTGATCTACTAGCGGAGTTTTTGGCTTCCAAAGAAGCCGACTTGATGCGCTGATTTCCAGAATATCCTTGCAAGTCTCCTTATATCCGCTGTACCTGCCACATTGGATCTGCCGCAGCCTAGTAAAGAGTCTGGCGTGTGCAGTCTATTGCCTTACTCTTGATGGTATCTGTGACCCGACTCCATCTACCCACAGTAGCCTCGATGAGTATCAGAGACAGTGTTATATTGGACTCTGGTGTTTCTTTTCCTTTTTTACATGTCTTCTATTACCTCTCCGGGGCCTCCTCCCGCAGACATATGGTCGCCATATTCTTTGGGGGTTTTGCTTCTTCTCTAAGATACGTTGGTACATACTTTTCAATATGGGGTGTATTAGCCAGCATACTCGGTGATTATGACATTGTTGTACAGATTCTGCTTATGTTCTATGTTATCAAGCGCCCTTACTTAAAATGTTTACTACCGATTGATGGCACCATGTAAGATTTTGTCATTGAACGTAAAAGGCATCAACAATCCGATAAAACGGAAGAAAATCCTAAGCTACCTCAGTCAGGAAGCAGCGGATCTGATTTTCTCCAAGAAACGCATTTAAATTCGAAGGAAACTCTTAAACTCAATATTAAACCTTACGTGGTGGCCGTTTACTCCCCAGCCGTTTCTAAGAAATGTGGGGTTGCCATACTGGTTAGGAAATCTTTGCATGCTACTGTTATTGCGACTAGCTCAGATACAGAAGGTAGATGGTCTAGAGTTCATCTCAAGATAGGTAGCCTAGAAATTACATGTATATGCCTTTACGCTCCTAATGTTGATGACCCTGCCTTTTTTGCTACCATTGCTCAGGTTGCGCAGGCTTCTGCTAATACTTCATTGATCATTGGGGGGGATTTCAATCTAGTCCTTGATTCACTGATTGACAAACAGCCGCCTAGGACGAGTGGTCCCCCCAAGAGTCACGCTAGTGCGGGTTTCCCGGTCTGCCTCTGTTACCCAAACTCTTTTCTTCTTTGCACATAGATGCTTTTATACCCCAGAAAAAAATAGCCAAATGGAACCCAACTGCTAGGGACCTGTGTTGGTCTTGCCATACTGCTGTGGGATCCTTCGCTCATGTTATTTATGAATGTCCTCAACTGCAGGTCTATTGGGGGCGGGTCTGGGGTCGTATTCAATCTATCTTGCACTTTCATGAACCTCTTTCTTGGAAGGTTGTGGGACTCCGCTCTGTGGCGGAGGTCCCCTCTCTTCCTAAGAAGGGTCGCTTTCTCCTTGATTTCATGCTAGGTATAGCCATATGCTTAATCACGAGGAATTGGAAGGATAGCTCTCGACTTACTGTCAATGAATGGTGGAACCTCGTCTGCTTATATAGTAAATATGAGCAGATACCTCGGAGAGCTATTCCCCATGTCCAAACTCACTCCTGCTTGTCTAAATGGCAGATGCTTAATGATTATGTACAATCTGCTCATTGTTCCAACATGCCTGTATAATGTGCACTCATCATGTTTTAGATCACCGTTAGGTTTTGTAATACAATAATGTAAGTACACGCCCGCTTCGGGAATGCTTCGTTTTCTAGAGAAGAAGCAGGGGGGAGGGGGGTGGTAGGGGTTTACTTTGTTGTATGTATTACACGTTATGTATATGTCTTTTAGCTGTATGTCTTCCTTTCCTTTGTTGTTATAAAACGAAAATAAAGAATTTAAAAAAAAAAAGTTTCAAAAATTCCTTTTACTCACGGGATTAAACCATTTACAAAAACAATTGGTGAATTCTGAAAGTGTGTCCTCTGCCGCATCAGAATAGTCTTCTTAAACGCTTGCATACACCTAATGTGAAAATCTTTTTCACCCCTATTCTGCCTTAGAGATGTTAATCTCAACCAATCCTTTTACAAGTTTGCATACTACTGTAAGGAATTCAATAACCACTGAAACAAAATTATCTCTTTGAGTCTTCTGTTGGAAATCCATCACAGGGTATGTCACAAACTGGATGAGTGACCCTATGAACATCAGCTGGGTTATAAACCACAGTTCTAAGCAAATTATCTAGATCAGTCCAAGTAGAACATGGACTATTATGTTGACGTAAAACAGTTTGGAAAAAACTTATAGCACCATGTAATTGATCACATTTTTCTCTATAGGTCATAAAATGCTTATCCAGATCTTTTGCAATAACTTCAATAAGTTTACTAGAAATTCCCAATTCCTTTGTAGCAGAAATATCATTTCTTACTATTCCCTTTAAGGATTCTATTATATGTACAATACTTTCTATTTCACGGCTAAGAAGGGCATTCACTTCTCTGAGCTGAGAAACATTGCAAATACTGAAATCTTCAATTTGTGCATCCCCCAATATCCTCTGTTTATTTCTTATCTCTTCTCTTAATTCAGCTGCACGAGTGATCCTCCCCCTTCCAGAAACTACATGACTCTCAGAAGAAACAGGGGGAGATGTTGGGGATGCACTTGGGGCTATTCCAGCTCCAATTACCATTGCAGCCACATCTGCATCATACTCTGGAGAAAAAACGACTGGGAATTTCCCTGCCCGGTCATTATCACTCTCCTGTGGTTCACTCGCTTTACCAGCATTCTTTAACACAAACAAATCATTCTTCATATTATGTGCCATTCGCTGCCACCAACTAAACACCAGCCCTTCACGGGCATCACATATTTTATGTTTAGCCTGCAAAGCACATTCCAGATAACGAAGTTTATCTATAGAAAATGTTCCCTCCAAAGGAAACTGTAGAAGCACATTATCGTTAGTCACTGCATACCAGTGTACAATATAATTAGTAGCCATATCCCCATTCTTCTCATGCATACAAAAAGAAGGGCTACCTTTCTGAACAGCTAAAACCTTAGCCTTGTCATGCCGTTCATGCAACAGAGATAACTCTCGTTTACCTAACAGATTACCCATTGCTGTCACTATACAATACTCACAAACACCTTCCGCCCTTGCCAGGAATTGAGAAATCCGAGTCATGGCACAAACTGTGGACTTCCGTTAGCACCCCCCCCCCCCCTCACCAGCAACCTGCAGGGCTCTTGGAGTCACAGAAAACTACATTCAAAGCAATACGAAAGGAACTCAAAGACAGCAATAAAATACCACACACTTCTATATAGCTACACCAAAGCTTTGTGGAGAGAAACAAATAGAAACAAGTTCCCTTTGTTTATTCTAACTATCAGCTATGGTTTACTTTATTTATAAGGCTCTTTTGGAGGATACCGCATAATTTCACTTTATTATTCCACGTCAGATATTACATATTTATCACATCATAGGTCAATTTCTAATCAGCATAGGTCAGTATGAGGAGACATACATGTATTCCAAGACATAACTGTTTACTGCCGACTGCTTGATATCTAATAACCCTGAGACTGCAAGGCTAGAGGATAGCCTGCCCCTTTTCTTATTTACAGGACTTGTACCTCTTCACCTACTTAGTAAGCAAATATATGAAGTTTATTTCTAAGCAAAGTTCTGAACAGAACTAACTCTTTCTCAGGTTTAGACAGGCTGGTTGTGTACACCACCCTGTACAGACAAGCTTACTTTCAGATATAATATTCACTTCTTTTATGAAAAAGGAGGAATTTATATAGAATATTTATAGGTATAAAATAGTTTAAATATACATGTACATACAGTATGTGTGTTTATAACTCAAGAAGGGACTGTCTTTTTAAACTTTTTGAAATTACTGAATACTATCTATAATGGTCCTTTTGAAATATATGGGGACAAGATGTCTGAGAAAGAGGACTCCAGCCCTGCCCAGGTGTTCCAAATTTGCTCTCCAAAATCTGGTTACCCCAGGTTAGGGGGCTGGGGAGGCCATGCTTCATGCCCTTTGCTCTGTGGAGTGGTTAAGAGTGGAAGAGTGGTTGTCTAGGGTGTGTGTTGCTGATGGTTGAAAGGGGATTGCGGAGAGGTCTCTATAGGTGTTGCAGGTCTTCCAATCTGCAGCATCAGGCTTGATTCTATGGGGAGTGGGGGGGGGAGGGGCGCTGTCTCTGTCACTGCCCTTGTGCTATCAGCAACAGCCAAGCTGTTGGGCTGCCAATAGATGGACTGCACTTAACTAAATAGAGAAACTTGTATGTTCATCAGCTATAGAGGATGGGAGTATAAGGGATGAGGACTACAAACATTGTTGTGAATGGGAAGTGATATTTTATAAGTGGTCATATTATTTTGCTGGCATCTGGGATATACACTGATAGTCCCGAAATCAATAACCCAATGCACCCAGTCAACAGCAAACAGGGCCTTCAAGTTCTCTGCACCAAGATGCTGGAATACCCTACCTCCCAACATCCGTGCAATTCCCGACCTATTCCAGTTTAGGAAGGCCTTGAAGCATCACCTCTTCCTCCTGTACTACCCGTTAGAAGATGCTATAAAAGCCTCACCCATGTGTACCTCACAAAACACCCACGGCTAGACCAATGGTGCGAACCCTCACTGTTGCATTACTGTAAATAGTTACCCCTGTTATCCACGTTTTTAATACCTGCTCATTGTAAACACAGAGTACCTAAGGAAATGTGTAGTTCTATGTTCATTGTAAACCGCACTGATGTTGAATAGTGTGGTATAAAAGAGACTGTAAATAAATAAATTAATTAATTAATAATATACCTTTAAAAATGCACAGAGATAACTGGACAGAATGAATCAGCCAACTTGGCCCTTTCTACCTTCATTTACTATCTCTGTTATCATCCACTGTATGTGTAGTATTTATTGCATATTTATACTAGATATACAGTATTAACATTTTCTTTTGCCTATGCATTAATGAACGGTGCCATGTTTTTAGTGTGAATACCATAGTAAATGACCCTCTTCACCACTAGGCCAGGGCATCAGTGTTGTCAACTGGTGTGGCTGTGCTGCTGCACCTCTTGCTTGGGCATAAGTGTTATCATATCTGACAGCCCTCAGCCCTGTAACATCAGCATGATATGTGCAGGGTACTGGGATTGGAATGAAGGGGCCAGGCTTGAGAGACAGCTTTGGGCAGGGAGGGCAGGACTAGTGTGGAGCAGGTGGGCTCTAACAGGAGTGACTGATCCAAGGCAAACAATCAGGAGGAGATGGATTTAAATCATGCCACAGCCCACAGGCTCCCTCTTGCTCCTCATCTCTGCCTTGGACTGGTAACATGCTTTCCCCTAACCATCTCCCCAACTTAGTTGATTCCTTGTCATGTTGGATAGTCAGCAATGTTATGAAGTTGGGATCTGATAATCCATGGTAATGGCTAGCACAATTACAGTGGCTAGCCATTACCACTAAAACCTAGACCTGGATATTCAATGCCAGGATCCTATCTGGCCACCAGCATTGAATATCTGAGTCACCCAGATAATAGGAAGCTAACCGGGCGGCAGCAATTTTCAGTCATTGCCTGGTTAGATTTGGCAGTGAAAGTTAGGACAGCCTTTACTGCACCTGATTTTTGCCTCTGAAGGATAACCAGGCAGTGTCTGAATGTCATTGCTGCCCGACTGTCCCCACTTTGCCCCTGGAATGCCTTATGCTAACAATTTATAGCAGCATCAGGGCATGCATCTCCAGCATCCGCAGATATTCAGACGCACTAGCCATGTTAGTGTTGTTGAATATCCCGGCCAAGGGTATAAACATGATTAGCATGTCTGCTAACTGGGTTAATACCTTTAAATGCTAGGCTCTTGGTTCCTATTGTCATGGAGATTGTGGTGTGCTAGAGCCAAAGGGGTAAAGTTGAGGTAATATAACTTCTACTATATATGCAGGCGTTCACCCAGTGCCAAGCTCCTGGCTCCAGCAAGGCACTGGGCCAGATAAATTCCAACATATCCTCTACCTCATTGTGTTAGGAAGGTCAGTTCCTGGAGTTGGTGACCTTGTTACCATGGAGTGGACACCTGGTATTCTCAGGATATTCAACAAAGGAGTCCAGCTCTGCTGGATCATGGCAAACCTATGAACAGTGCTAGCATTTTGGCTTGGACATGTATGATCTTTATCTCTATCTTTATCTTTATTGCAGTGCTTGATATACCACCCATCAAGTTAAAAATAAAGAT
The DNA here is from genome assembly GCA_033557465.1 of Ichthyophis bannanicus. Lineage (NCBI taxonomy): Eukaryota > Metazoa > Chordata > Amphibia > Gymnophiona > Ichthyophiidae > Ichthyophis > Ichthyophis bannanicus. The sequence continues at coordinate 165,409,817 of CM066036.1, read as the reverse complement.
CACAGCCTGATAAAGAACCCAAACTACAATCATTTTTTTTGTTGGGTACACTGTCAAAGGTAGAGGAAACAAACCTCTCTCCCTTGCAGCAGTGTTCTCATTTTAATCAAACTATGAAGTGAATACTTTCTTAAAAAACAGCTACTTAGCTGACAAAATGCTCCTTGGTCTGCTGAAAAGAATACTAGAAAGTCCCGCATATACGCGACATGGCACGTTTTGGGTTGAAAACAACAACCCTGCTTCAGGCTTTGCAGGACAAATTCAGGACAACATTCAAGATGGCAATCATACATCGTTGGGTTCCAAAGCTTTAGAAAGACTGGCATCTGATGTTGCAAAAGCCAAAGCCAATCAGGAACAAGGTGTTACGAGACCACCCACTACTCAGGCAGTTCCAAAAGTTGATTGGGTAGAAGAATAAAATGGATACAACTGGAGCAACAGCACAAAGACTGTCCTCCGAATAGGGAATCCCAGATGTAATTGGAAGATGTCAAAGAATAGAAGACCAATCCAATTCCAAGTTTAGGCCCTTCAGTAAAATTGTGTCCAAATTGTAAATCCACCTTTGTTCACAACGCTGTAGTTTATAGATGGGATCGCCACCTCTAGGTTCAACGGGAATATGATCTATGATCCTCCAAGACAATTGGTGAAAGACGTGGCCTTTCTCCAGGCAATGATCCACCATTGGTACTGATGTAATAGCTGATTGCATACGAGGGGCATGTTCATTCAAACATGTCCTGCATTGTCGGACAGTCCTGTCAACATGATAGAAATTGCAGGCACAGATGATAAGGTATACCACAAAAGAGGAAATGCAAGACGTACGCCAGTGAGATTTGTAAATTCAGCCAGTATGAGAGTCCAACCATGAAATTCCATGTAACGTGGTATTGCAGTGTTTGCAAGTGCCGCAAGGAAAATGACCAGGGTCAGAATGTGTCTTGAGAGATCTGTCATTAATAGTAGTAGCATGTACCAATTTGTCATGCAAATTTGTCCCTCAGGAAGAGGCCAACATTAGTGGACGCTGAAAACAAGAATGTAGACTCAGCATTGACCAATGTTTGTGTAACAGGCAGCAAACATGAGCAGAATATTGCATATAAGGGAGAACCGCAGCAATGTGATCATCAGTGGTAGATGTGTTGGCTACTTTGTTGAATAACCATTCACAATGTGTGTACAACGCACGATGGTATGCTTGTTGAACCATTTTCAAAAGATAGCCTCTAGAAAGAAGCTGTTGCCGCAGATCAAAGGCATGGCTTTTAAAATCAGAGGTAGTTTAATAAAGTTAGCGTAATTGTAAAAATTGACCGTGTGGTAAACCACGTTTAAGAGGACCAGGATGAAAACTGTTGTATTGAAGAGAATTCCTCTGCACTGGTTTGCGATATAAAGTATTCCAATTTATCAAGATCCTCTTGCAATTTTCCACAGTCCTCTTGGGTTTTAACAACTTTAAATAGTTTTGTGTCATCTGCAAATTTGATAACCTCATTCGTTATTCCAGTTCCAGGTTGTTTATGAATATGTCAAAAAGCAGTGGACCCAGCACAGGTCTCCATTGGGAAAATTGGCCATTTAGCCCTACCCTCTGTTTTCTATCTTTTAACCAGTTCCTGATCCACAGTAGTACACTGCCTCCTATCCCATGACTCTTTAGCTTTGCCAAAAGTCTCTGATGAGGGACCTTGTCAAAGGCTTTCTGAAAGTCCAGATACACTATATCAACCGACTCACCTTTGCCCACCTGTTTATTCACACCTTCAAAAAAACAGAACAGATTAGTAAGACAAGATCTTCCTTGTCTAAAGCCATGTTGGCTGTCTCCCATTAGGCCATGACTATCTACATGCTAAGTAATTTTATTATTTATGATGGTTTCTACCATTTTTCCCAGTACTGACGTCAGGCTCACTGGTCTGTAGTTTCCCGGGTCACCCCTGGAACCCTTTTTAAAAATTGGTGTTACATTGGCAATCCTCCAATCTTCAGGTATTAGAGATGATTTTAATGATAGTTCACAGATTACTAATAGCAGGTCTGCAATCTCATATTTCAGTTCCTTCAACACCCTTGGATGTATACCATCCGGCCCAGGTGATTTGCTACTCTTCAGTTTATCTAATAGTTGTAATACATCTTCCCGATGTATCAATATTTCCTTCAATTCTTCCGCACCTTTAAATACCACTTCAGTCATGGGTAACATCCCTACATCTTCCTCAGTAAAGACCGAAGCAAAGAATTCATTCAGTCTCTCCGCTATCGCCTTGTCGCCTCTTAGTGCCCCTTTAACCCCTCTATCATCTAATGGACTGACTCACTCACAGGTTTTTTGTTACGAATGTACTTGAAAAAATCTTTATTTCGCGTTTTTGCTTCTGCAGCAAGCTTCTTCTCAAATTCTCCCTTTGCCTGCCTTATCAATGCCTTGCATTTGACTTGCCAGTGCTTGTGCTGTTTCCAGGTTTCGTCGTTTGGCTCTTTTATCCATTTCCTGAAAGATGCTTTTTTGTTTGGCAACAACAGCCTCTCTGACCTCACCTTTAAACCATGCTGGCAGTTTTTTGGACTTCCTTCCACTTTTTTTAAAGCGTGGAATACAGCTGGCCTGGGCTTCCAAGATAGTATTTTTCAACAACACCCAAGCTTGATGTAAGTCTTTAACCTTTGCAACTGCTCCTTTTAGCTTTTTCTTAACTATTTCCCTCATTTTATCATAGTCTCCCTTTCGAAAATTAAAAGGTAGTACTGTGGATTTCCTTACTATCCCTCCTCCACTAATTAAATCAAAAGCGATCATGCTATGAACACTATTGCCAAGTGGCCCCAACACCCTTATCTCTTGCACTAGATCTGGTGTTCCACTAAGGACTAGGTCTAATATGGCTTACTCTCTGGTCAGTTCATGAACCAGCTGCTCCAAGAAGCAGTCATTTATTTCATCTAGGAACTTTATCTCCCTAGCATGTCCTGACATGACACTGACCCAGTCGATACCAGGGTAATTGAAATCACCCATTATTATTACTGCGCTTTAACTTTTTTTAGATGAGCTGCAGTGTTCTGGATAAGTTTAAGATGATGGAGCTGACATTGGGGGAGACCTGCAAGAACAGCATTGCAGTAGTCTAATCTAGAGATGATGAGGGAAATAACGGAGGGTGGGGAGAGGAAAAGGCAAATGGCACGATTTTGGCATAGCAAGACAAAGGAGCGACAGATAAGCAGAGAGATGTGAGAAAGGAAAATGAGTGATGAATCCAAGGTAATGCCGAGGTAGCGAAAGGTTGGCACGAGGGGCAATGGAATGGTGCACAGCAGGGATGAAAGGGCAGGAGGTGGGGTTCCAAAGGTGAACCAAAGGGCTGCAAACTTGGAGGGGTTGAGGTGGAGAAAATTGCTGTGTAACCAAGAAGAAATGGCAGAGAGGCAGGTGTTGAGAGGGGAAAGATCAGGGGCAAGGGAGTCGGTATGATACAAGAGGAGAATGTTGTTGGTGTAATAGTAACCAGAAATGCCAAATTACTGGATGGTAAGGGCGAGTGGAGCAAGAAAGGTGTTAAAGAGGAGTGGGGCAAGCACCGATCCCTGCTTGTTTTTATTATAAGCTGCCTAGATATTAGATTTGATGGGCAGTATATCAAATAAAGAGGAAACTTGAAACTTGAGTTTAGTAAAGCTGTAACCTAATTGTCCTAACTTATGTGGTAGTATGCTTATTGTCTCATACTCATTATTTTGCATACAGTGAATTCAGCAGGTCAGAGGTGTGCTGTTTACATAGAGGATCACTCCATAGAAGATGTCCAGGCCCCTGTGCGCCCGATTGGAATTGGACACACAGAGGTAGACCTGATTCCGATCCTGCGGGGGGCTAGATATGCCCCGTGGGATCAGAATCAGGTCCAGGGTCTGTACGTGCAGACCGGGACCAAAGTCTGACCAGCCTGCATGTACAGAGCCATGCCCAGCTAACTCAGTCAGGACCCTGAATGGAGCCGCAGTGCCATGGCCGCTGACGCTCTTTTCTTTCACAGCAGCCTGATCCCTGATCTGGCCTTCCATGGCCAGGGACGGGATGCGGGGAACCCCCTTCACCCCCTCATCTTCCTAGCGCTACCTGGGCCTGACATCCAGGGGGACTTATTCCACCTTCGAGGTGAAATAAGTCCCCCATCCAGGCTGCCAATCCTGGAAATACAGGGCTGATGTCAGAATTAGCCCTGTATGTCCAGGGTCACGGACCAGTCACTGCCCACCCTAACTTGGCCTTTGCAATGCCCCCTTCCACCCCGTCTAAACCTCCCCATACAAACTCCTTGTTTGTGTGGGGATGCTTGTGACAGGGCTGGTGGGGGGGGGATGAATAGCAGGGTTGGACATCCCAATGGGATGTCCATCCCCATTATTCCTGTGACAGAATGACCCCCATACTGTCTATCAACTGCCACTTGTTACCCTCCTTTCTGAATTTGGAAAAAACGGGAGGATGTATATAGAGTAGAAACACTTTAATATTTTATGCACCGAAAGTAAGCATTTTTGCCATAAGCCTAGTGTAGACATCTCTTCAGTACAGTCAGAATGGAAAATTATGTAAAGCAAAATTAAATTAGATTGTGTGACAGTTAAGACTTTTGAAACATAACACCCTCTATCCTCTGCTTTTTGCTTAATCTCTGGTAGGCAAGTGCTCTCTACGAGGAAGAATGATGCAAGTTAAAAATTAATATTTAGTTAAGAATATTATAGTGCTTAGATTCCATGTAACTCAGTAATTTTTCAACTTCACTTGCAAATATATGCAAAAAGAAATCTAGAATTAAATTAATTTTGTATTTCATGTTTTTAAAATATGACACTGCTATGTTTTTCCTCATGGGTTTCCTTAATTTCATTTGTCTTGCTCATAACTTATTAATAAGAGTAAACTGTGACAAATGCAAGATGCTCTTTTTTTCTTTCTAATCATTTCATCTTTAGAAATCCTTTATCTACCTCAGCGAATGAGACAGAACAAAGAACGATGCTATAGTAAATAAAATACTGTTGGACAAGGGGGATACAAATAAAGGGATTCATTTGTACTAGACAAAACCAATGTAATACCTTTCTGTGCAAGTACTTTAGAAAAAGAACCCAGTTCTCATTGCAAATCCTAATGGAGTTTAGTAGTGCACTATGTAATAAAGAGCAGTACGAAACAATATTCAAGCTAATTATTTAAAGGGATTTGTATGTTAAGTGGCCACTGCTAGACATAGGTGTCTGTTATCTATGGGTTTTCAGAGGCAATATACAGATAGCGCCATGGAAAATCTCTCTAACTACTGTGGTACTATATGAATAGTGTCAACATGGACTTAGGACTCAATGAGGGTGGAGCACCCGGCTATATGAGTAGTGGTGGTATTTATACATCTAAGTCATCTCCTGTGAGCGTATATAAAGAGCAATAGCAGTAAAAGCAGTGCAAAATATCTGTGCAGCCCCATAAACTCAGACATCCAGAAGCACAATCAGCACTAGGCAGTGATAGTGGGAACATACATAGAAAAAAAGAAAGCATAGCAATAAAGCTCACCGATAAGATAAGCGTTTCTGGAGGACAACAATCATTAATTGTATTAAAATAGTTACTGGGAAAGGGCACCGGGAATCAGGGGTTCATGGGGCATCTATCCCCTGCTATTTCAGATATAAGGCCACTGCCATAAACATATGTGCAGCCTGCCAAAGAGGATCCCCCACTACCCCACACATACAGGTACACATACACACACACATACCGCTGGTTCAGCCTATGCCATTGAGGGACTAGCTGGATAGGGATGACACATGACAAGGATGCACAGATTGTGGCACATGGAGATGTGCGCAAATTCCATGAGCCATGGCCACAGAGTGGCACTACTATACCTGTAGTCATGCAATATGCCTTGCAAGGGCAACGCCCCCCCCCCCTCCAACTCCCCAGGTCAGGATATATGCAGTTCAAAATGATCACATAGGTGCAGTTAGTCAAGGCACAGAGCCACAACAGAATGAAGCCATCCATACCATGCCTGCCTTCATCTGGGCAAACAAGTGGTGTGGGACACCAGGATGTCACAGGTGATTGGCAGCAGATATGCAGACTGTTGTAATGATACCCTCAATGTCCATGTAACACAGCTCCTACACACTGAAGCAGGGCAGCCCACCAAGACAAAGACCTGTCACCCCAGGTCTTCCAAAGGAAGCAATGTTGGGGGGATGAACCGGTGAAATGAATGCATGTATATTCCTCCTTGAAGATACAGTTCAGGGCCATGCCCCACATCAGACTCTGCTTGCCGGAGTGACTCCACCTTGAGCTGCAGCAGCAAGAAAATAAGGAATGGCACACATGACATACATGTAACAAATAAGGAGGGTACATGGATGGCTATATGCAATTCTCAAGGTTAGGAAATGCATGCCAACACCATGTAGCCATGCCATGAAGTGGCACAATGGAGCACTATATGCATAACAGCTAGAACATAGGCACGGGGCGTGTGTCGAAGGGGCGTGGTCAAAGGGGCTTGTCAGGGCCCTTTGACGCCCCTTCGACGTCGCTTCGCGGCGCCACTCCAGTTTGTTTATTTTATTTGCAGTGCTTGCTATTATATTTGGTGTGTGTGTAGTTTAGTTTCCTTTATGGGGAAGAGAAAGGGTAAGTCTGGAAGTAAGGCTTCTGGGACTGCAACCGGAGAGTCTAAACCGGTTGGGCCCCTAGATAAGCATTTTGCACCCGTTCCTGTTGCTCAATCTTCCCCGGAAGGGGTGTCATTGAGTTCCGGTGGAAGATCGCCTCCTCTATGCCCTGTTCTTGGCAATATCCCTGGCCATTCTATCCAGTTATCTATTATGGTAAGAGATTTACATTCAGTTAAGTTACCGACTCCTGTGTTGTTTACAGAGGGGGGACACTCTTTTGAGTTCCCTACCGTTTCATCAGATGTGGAGATAACTATGCGAGACTTGTGGGGTGCTTTAAAATCTATTGATAACAAAGTATCTACTTCTTTAAATTCTTTGTGCGTTTTCTCGCAAGAAGCTACTGCAGCGATGCGGCAGCTTGATGAGAAAATAGCTACTGTTGATTTGGCTGTTACGGCATTGGAATCCCAGGTTCTCCCCTTACATGCATCAAGTGTTTCTGGTATTAAAGATTCGTTGCTACTCCATAATAAGGTTGAAGCCCTGGAGAATTCCTTTAGATCTTGTAATTTGCGTTTTCTTAATTTTCCTTATTCTTCATTGCTCTCACATAAAATTCTTTTAGATAAGTTTATAAAAGAGGTTCTGGCCATCTCGGATGTAATTCAAATTTCCTCCATATACTATATCCCCTCATCAGTCAAGCAAGTTAATGTCGTGGAGGGTCAACTTGATGAGATAGTTGCTCCATTGGATAATCTCACAGCCTTTCTAGAGGACTCGCAGGATAATATCAGCACGCGGGCCACTTTATTAGTCACTTTTTCCTCGATAGAGGTGAAGCAACGTATTCTTTGAGCTTTTTTTAAGGTAAAATTGACTAAATTCTGTGGCCAGCGAGTCAATATCTTTCCCGATGTCGCACGTAGTACTTAATTACGTAGGAGACAATTCTTAAAGTTGAAGCCTCAGGTCTTGGCCTTGGGAGCTTCTTTTTTCCTCCGTTTTCCCTGCAAATGTATTATTGGTCTTGGTGATGCCTCGTTTGTATTTACTGAAGTGCTTCATCTGGAAAGATTTGTGGCTGACAGGAAAGTGTTAGAAGGAACCAGTGATTAATTATTTGACCTCCTAATTGGGACATTAAGTTCCCTTTTTTTCCTTTTTGTGTTATTACTTTTGATACTAAGTACAGTATGGCTCCATGATGTGGACTTTATCATGATGTTTTTTTCTTTTTATATGTTGTAAGAGTTATTAGTATATCTCTTGTTGTATTTCTAGATTGACCTGTATTTCTTGGTTATTGTAATTGACTAAAAATCTCAATAAAAAAAAAATAAAAAAAAAGAACATAGGCTAGAATGGATGCATGAAACAGAGAACCATGTATAGCTGTTGGTAAATATGGAACAAAGTGCCAAAGATATGCCCAATAGGACAGGGTATCACAAACACATGGAAAGGTAGCAGGAGAGAGAACTAGTAAGGACCCTAGGACACTCCAGGATGGGCCAACATGGCAACAGAAAGAAGCAGGTCAGCTTGCATATACATGGTGGCTAGTGATGCTTTGAGAAGTTGAACACAGAAGCACTGTGCATGTGCCACTCTCAGAACCTAGGCACATGTGTAGGGCACAACCATAGGTAGGAAATTGATGGCAGCTGCTAAAGGTCAACAAGGATAAGCCATATGGTCTTTATCTGCCATCATGTTTCTATGTGTGTACCATCTCCCCAGACATACAGGTACCAGATGTCTTGAGGGCATGAGATACAGTGGCTCCCCTACCCAGGGCACCATATGCCATGGGTCCTGATGGTTTACAGTAGCCAAATATTGAACAATGACACAGCAGGGAGTAGCAAAAGTGCTAGGATGTACATGGCACATGTACTATTGTAAAGGACAATACCATGCAGGTAGTGTTGAATCAGTCATGCGAACTACATTTCAACATGAAAATATAGCACCCTAAGGGTCCCAATCAATGACCATCAGTGTTACACTTCTGAGACAGCTCCCTCACATTCTGATGATTAGCAGAACAACAGCATCCATGTAACAGATCTGTATACCTACAGCTCATATCTTTACAGGTCAGGGTCAGGGCAGGCACGTGGAAGTTTGCGCAGGGGAGCCAGTGAGGACACAACTTTAATGTGTATAGTTCTGTGACATAACTGCTTGTATCATAGCATTAAGAAGGACCCATCTGTTTTACAGTGGCAGCACCAGCTGACACACCCCTTCCCCTCTGTGCTGCCACCAAAACCCCTGCACGCAGCAGGTAAGAAGCTGTGGAGGAGTGATCTACCACCACTACCACCGAAGCGGTTGGCAGCAAAATCATCATCAGCAGCAGTGTCTTTTCTGCAGGGGAGAAGACCACATTTGAGGGACATAGGACAAAGGAGGAAAAAAAACCTGAGATGAATGTCACCCTATATGATGATCAGTGAGAGGATGGTGTGCAGCAGGATCCACACTCTGAAGAAGCACAGGGCAGGGAGGCAACAGTGTCTGAGCTAAGACCCTCCTTTCCAGTCATGGTTGATCCTGGCCACAACCAGAACCTGGAGAGGGAGGGGAATGACAGCAGGGTTCCCCATGCTATGCAAGAGGGGTAGCTTCAAGGCAAAGAGAGACTGTGGGAGAGGGAGGTGGGTAGAGGTAGGGTGAGGGGAGGGGAGAAAGGAAAGGAAAGGAAAGGGGAAGATGGGGAGGTAAATGAGCAGGGTGAGGGGAGGTAGATGGACAATCTGGAGATCAACTGCAGTCAATGGAAAAACAACCTGTTCAGCCTGCCTCCCCACTGGTCCATACATCCCCATGAGGTCCCCAAGGCATTGAAGGACCCCAATATCCTGTTGAACCTCTCTTCCCTGTAATGGTGACATACCTGAAAGGCCTGTGAGTGGATATAATGCCATGGCAGGAGCTATATAACAACTAATGGCATGGAGGGAGAGAGGGGGTTGGGGATTACAGTGTACAGTATTTGGTAGTAGGATCTTGCTGTAAATATCTGAGGATTGGATGATGTTACACATGTCAATATGAGGTTTGGTGGCCCATCTGGCCCATGAATAAAAACAAAACAAAACAAAACAATTTTCTGCCTATTATGCATCCACTGCTGTATGATGATGTGCACAACCTCACTGCTCTATCTATGCAGCACTCCATTGCCCAAAGCTAAATACATGTGCCATAGCACTTGCCTTGTGAGATGGAAACACCTATAGCCTATGATGGAAGTCCAACCTGTGACAGGGTCACTGTCCACCTCAGGGCTCCCTGGGGATATAAAATCAAGCACATGTCTAATAGAAGGTGTACAGACTCCCATTATAGCATCCCACTGCTACCTGGTTCTGAAATGCTGGGCAGGTAACCAACCCATGTATACCCTCCATCACCCAAGGCATGCATTCCCTGGTGCACAGGGTGACTATCAGCATCCATTGAATAGTTCAGGAGATGTGCTGGCGCATGGGCACTGACACAGGTAGGCAGACATGAGTTGGGTGGAGAGCTACCTACACCAATACAGCATGCAAATCTGAAGAAGTAAGGCCGGGTCCCAATTTCCAATGTAGGACACATGTTTATACAGGTGTACACTGAGACAGCCATATGTACATGACAATGTTAGATATGAATGCACAGGCAACCATCTTGAGTCCCCTCCTTCTATGTACACATTAAAATAGGCTGTGGAGATCTGTTGAGCATGTAGATAGATAGATATATAGATATAATACATAAAAAAACACACATACAGTAAATGTTTTGGCCCTCTGCCCTTATATACAAGGTAAAATGAGTTGTTGGGGGCCAGTTGAACATATATAGATAGATAGATAGATAGATAGATAGATAGATAGATAGATGACATAGCTAAAGTACACATAAAAGCCCTTCCCCACCTTCAGTAGCCATTTCTCCCCTGGCACGTCTTTCCACCTTCAGGAGAAACAGAGAAACCATTATTAGCATATAGTTTTCAACATTACAACACATATAGCTGTCCTACCAAACACCTCTCCTTCCTCCCCGACCACACAGCTACCCACTGTTAAGGAAACAGCTTTCTGTGGACACAGGCAGGTGTGGCACATTATGGTGACAAACCAGCCCACATCAAACAAAGTGCACCCCTCATATATGTGAGCCTTTGTCAGAGCCATAGCTAGATTGGAAGCAACTTAGGCAATGGAGTTAGCATCCCATTTTCTGGGTATTTTGCAATTGGAAACATACAGGTCAGCTATATGAAATTCCTCCATTTGTAAAATGGCTATATCACATGTTTATATCCCATACTGTATTTATTTATTTATTTAACACGTTTTTTTATACCGCCTTTTCCTTCAATCAAAGCGGTTACAAGAAATACAAAGGTTAAAAAGTAGGGGAAACATACACTGTATAGACAAAACATCAAAGCAGTAAGGTAGGATAAATAACATGGGTTAACTAATATAGAGAATCATTTTATATAACAGCTACAAAAGATGTAATCTAGTTAATTGTTTGATCCATAGTGTTCAAAGAAGAGTACAGTCTTTAATTGTTTACAAAAGTCCTTTAAATCGTCAATTGATCGTAAGTCAGGAGGGAAAGAGTTCCATATTAAAGGGGCAGCTAATGAAATTGCTCTTTGTGTGGTACAATTACAAGATTTTGCATAGTTTCACTGTACTATACATGTGCCCATTTTAGAATGAACCACGTCTAAAATGGGAATGTACAGGTCACACTTCTATACACATTTATAAAACTGGAACATGTGTGTGTGCAGGCAAATTTTAGAAATGCTGTGAGTTGTGCTTTCTCTGATTTAGTCATGGCACCCAAGAACAAGGAAGAACAACTTCTGCAAGGCTAAGGTGGGCCTCATTTTATGGGGGGTCCTCAAGCACCAGAGAGTACTCCTGGGCCATGCTAGTGTCTGTGTGAATGGCTATAGAAACAAAGCTCTGGCTGGGCATCTCTCACTACATGAATGCCATCTATTATTAATTATTATTATTATTATTATTATTATTAAAGACTTATAAAGTGCCGCAACATACGAAGCGCTGTACAAACATAGAAGAGAGACAGTCCCTGCTCAACAGAGCTCACAATCTAATAAGACAGAAAACAAAATAAGTTACATAATGCAAATAACAAAAATTTACAGGACAAAGTAAGCAAATGTTGATAGAGAGATCAAGATAGGGTAAGACAGGAACGGAAAGCAATAGCGAAGAGGTGGGATTTTAGTCTGGACTTGAAAATGGCCAGGGAGGATGCCTGGCGCACAGAGATAGAAAGACTATTCCAAGCAAAGGGTGCTGCCAGTTGGAAGGAGCGAAGTCTGGAATTGGCAGTACGTGTAAAGGGCACAGATAAAAGAAGACTGTTAGAAGAGCAAAGCAACCGAGAGGGGGTATAAGGAGAGCTGAGAGATGAAAGGTTCTGGGGGGCAGAAGAGTGAATGCATTTATAGGTCAGGAGGAGAAGTTCAAATTGGATACGGAGAAGGATTGGAAGCCAATGAAGCGACATGAGGAGAAGAGTGATGTGGGAAAAACGAGACGGGCGGAAAATAAGTCGAGCAGCGGAGTGTTGAATTGACTGAAGAGGAAAGAGGTGGTTTACAGGGAGGCCGGCAAGGAGAACATTACGATAATCAAGACGGGAGGTGATTAAGGAGTGGACAATCAATTTAGTGGTGTCAACAGAGAGGAACGGGCGAATTTTGGAAATATTGTATAGAAAGAAACGACAGGTTTTAGCAATGAGCTGGATATGTGAAGAGAAAGAGAGAAATGAATCGAAGATAACACCAAGGTTATGTGCTGAAGAAACAGGGAGCAGTACAGAGTTATCAACAGAGAGAGAGAAAGGAGAAAGAGGAGGGGAAACATTCGGGGGAAATGTAAGAAGCTCAGTTTTGGCCATGTTCAATTTTAAGCGGCGGTGGGACATCCGGGCAGCAATGTCAGAGAAATACAAAAATACCCAACCAGGTCAAAAACCAGACCCATAAAAAGAGAACCTGGTCCAACAAAAAAAAAAAAAAACACCAATCAAATTTCAAAGTTTTCAAAAAATATTTTTTTGTTGGAAAAGCCGTCACAGTATGGAGGACTCCACCTCCTACCACTGTGGCCCATCCATTTTATTAGAAAACCTTTTAATTAACAGTTAGTTATTTACTTAGCTGAAAACGTCTGCTGTAAATCTTCATCAATCGACAATTGGAACGACGTGTCACGTTTCGGGGATCATTCAGTTTTCCCCTGCCTCAGGTCCAGTCGTCAAGAAGTGTATAATCTAGCCTTCTTAAAACCAAACGCTGAATGCAGCGGTTTTTATAGAGGCAATGACTACTGCAGCTCTGCTTTTCACGGAGTAACCAATCAAAAAGTTCTGTTAAGACGGAAGCAGCCAATCAGATCAGTTAAAGGGGGAGCCACCAAACAGACCACACCTACTGATTTGACGGCGGTAAAATACAGAAATCCCCGCAGTTCACCTGAGCGTGTGCCAATCTTCTTGCATATTGAGTCCATTACCGATGAGCAGATGCAGGTTTTAGAACAGGGCTTTTCATTTGTCCCTTCTCCTGCCTACAATGGTTTTGAAATGAGGGTAGCCTTGCATAAAGTTTTCAGAAAATTGCGGGTTTTGCATTATTTTTCCAACTTTGAACACTCCCCTGACATCTCTCTAGTTAAAAATTCTTCTAATTGGCTACCTCTGGGCCAGATAGATGCAGCTTTATCCACTTTTCAGGACCTTATCTTGGAGCAACTCTCATCTTTGGAGAAAGGGAAGGTTTTTTCTTTCCATAATTTGACTAAGGCACAACATCAGGCCCTGTTCCAACTCTCTAAGTTAGATCTTGTTATTCGGCAAGCAGATAATGGAGGAGCAACTGTGGTTCTGTCTATGGAGCAATATTGTTGTGAAATGCGTAAACATTTAGATAATCGTAAATACTACATTCCGATTCAAGATCCAACTGCTGAACTTATGAATATCATACAGGAATTGATTTTGCGAGCTTTCTTAAATAACTGGTTAACTAAACACGAAGCTGAATTTCTTATTAATAAACATCCCAAGATACCGGTCTTTTATTTAGTTCCAAAGATTCACAAGTCTCTTATTGACCCGCCGGGTCACCCTGTTGTATCATGTAGGGATTCTGTTCTAGAACCCCTTTCGTGGTTTTGCGATCTGTTTTTACAACCAGCAGCATCAAAGGTTCTTTCTTACATTACAGAAACTGGAGATTTTTTGAAGCAACTTACTTCCTGCACTGCATTTTCCACCTACACCTACATGGTATCGCTGGATGTTCAATCTCTTTATACCAACATCCACCAGAGGGAGGTGCTTTTGGGATTACGACAATACCCCCTGCTATTACCGCAGCGTATCCCTAAACATTTTGTCTTGGACCTCCTGGGTCTGGTATTAACCAAAAATGATTTTTTATACCAGCAGCAGCATTATCTTCAAGTTTTTGGTATAGCAATGGTGGCAACAGTAGCCCCTTCTATTGCTACCATATATATGTCCTGGTTTGAAGAATTATATGTATATTCCCATCCTCTGTTTTCAAAGGTCACATTCTGGAAGAGATTCTTGGATGACAACTTCTTCCTATGGACGGGTACTGGAGCAGAGCTGGAATCTTTTTTGTCTGCTTTGAATACATATAAGGACAACATCCAATTTACGCCGCAGGTGTAAAGTCACAAAATCCAATTTTTGGATATTACAGTAGAATTATCTCCGTCCGGTTTTTTGACATCACTTTATCGTAAATCGGTCCAAAGAAATACCTTATTGCGTTATGCTAGCTTTCATCCCCTGGCTCTCAGGAAAGGGCTCCCTTTTGGGCAGTTCCTGCGCCTGCGTCACAATTGCACTTTGCTGTCAGATTTTAAAGTGCATGCTAAGGATTTGAGCTTGCGATTGCTTGCTAGGGGGTACCCTTACAAGGTCATACGTTCTGCCTATTTGCGGGCCCGGTATACTCATCGTGACTGGCTCTTTGAACCTAAGACTACGGACCAATCTGATGACAAAATCACTGTAATATTTCCATACATGCGGGGTTCTTCCTCAGTCACCAGGATCATTCATAAACTTTGGCCAATTTTGGGATTGCATACGTGTTTTAGAAAACCGCTGCAGATTGCCTTCTCTCGGAAGGCTAACCTTCGCGACTTACTAGTGAAAAACACAGTTACTGAAGATCATCCTTTTTCTTCTCATGTACAGCCTGGCCATTTCCCCTGTGGTTCTTGTCATTACTGTTCTAACACACTCTCTGACCCTGATTGGATGGATTTGCATACAAAGAGACATTTCACAACTCGTTGGTGCATGTCCTGCCCCTCAGACTTTGTGGTATATTTAATAGTATGCCCTTGTGGCTTAAACTATGTGGGGCGCACCTCGCAATCTTTTAAGATCCGCCTGGGGGAACACACCTCTAGACTTCGCACTCAGTCGATGTCGGCTCCCCTTGTAGATCACTGTCTCACCAATTCACATTCCTTTGAAGATCTGCATTGGCGAGTACTGGATCTAGTACCGTTTAACCCGTGAGGGGGTGACAGAATTCAGCTTTTACAGAACCTTGAACAGAAATGGATATTCATGTTAAATTTGATCTATCCGAATGGACTCAATATGCAATTAGATTGGCACACGATGAGGTGAACTGCGGGGATTTCTGTATTTTACTGCCGTCAAATCAGTAGGTGTGTCCTGTTTGGTGGCTCCCCCTTTAACTGATCTGATTGGCTGCTTCCATCTTAACAGAAATTTTTGATTGGTTACTCCATGAAAAGCAGAGCTGTAGTAGTCAATGCCTCTATAAAAACCGCTTCATTCAGCGTTTGGTTTTAAGAAGGCTAGATTATACACTTCTTGACGACTGGACCTGAGGCAGGGGAAAACTGAATGATCCCCGAAACGTGACATGTCATTCCAATTGTCGATTGATGAAGATTTACAGCAGCCTTTTTCAGCTAAGTAAATAACTAACTGTTAATTAAAAGGTTTTCTAATAAAATGGATGGGCCGCAGCGGTAGGAGGTGGCGTCCTCCATACTGTGACGGCTTTTCCAACAAAAAAATATTTTTTGAAAACTTTGAAATTTGATTGGTGTTTTTTTTTTGTTGGACCAGGTTCTCTTTTTATAGCAATGTCAGAGAGGCAGAGTGAGATCTTAGACTAGATATCAGGAGAGATAACAGGAGTAGAAAGATATATTTGACAGTCATCGGCATATAGATGATAGTGAAAGCCATGGGAAGAGATAAGCGTGCCAAGGGATTGGGTATAGAGAGAGAAGAGAAGTGGACCTAAGACGGAACCCTGAGGAACTCCTACAGGTAGTGGGGTTGAAGAGGAGGAGGAGCCATCAAAGCACACACTGAAAGAGCGATGGGATAGATAGGAAGAGAACCAAGATAGTACAGAGTCTTTGAATCCAAGTGAGGATAGCGTGATAAGAAGAAGGTTATGGGCTACAGTGTCGAAGGCAGCAGAGAGATCAAGAAGAATGAGGACAGAGTAAAAGCCTTTGGACTTTGCCAAGAATGAATCATTTGAGACCTTAGTAAAAGCAGTTTCAGTGGAGTGTAGGGGACGGAAGCCGGATTGTAAAGGATCCAAGAGGGTATGAGAGGAGAGGAAATCAAGACAATGGTGATAGACTGCACGCTCAAGTAGTTTAGATATGAAAGGAAGGAGAGAGATGGGACGATAGTTAGAAGGACAAGTGGGATCAAGTGAAGTTTTTTTGAGGAGGGGTGTAACCACAGCATGCTTGAAAACAGAAGGGAAGGTTGCAGTGGAGAGAGAGAGAGGTTAAGAATATGAGAAATAGAAGAAATTTACCACCATAACTGAGATACAGGAGGCCAGACATGTAAGTGGAGGGAAGTGACAAGGAAAACCAAGCAGAAAGGTATGGAGAAGACTGGATGGGCATCCTTAGCCCCTGAAAGACTTGGAGCAATAGGTGCTATAAATGAAAGATGAGCAGACAGTGAGGTGAATTGGTGGCCTAGACTCCTCAAGAGCCAGCCTGGAACATAGTAGGTATCTGTAACAGATATCCCTGCATCCTTTCTACCTTACCCTGAGATCTCCATCATCTCATGTTGCTACCTGCCCTCCACCTAGGTCCAATATGTGGGAATGTAATCACCTATCACTCTCACCTCACAGACTTAACCTACCGTGGGAATATGTGCCTCATGCCTTGTCAGGCGTGCGTGCAGCAGTGGTATATTAATGTCATGCTGTGATGTTGTCCCCACTCCCTGAAGCTGAAATGCTGTCATGGGCAACCTCCCCTCAATTCTGCACTGTATTTGCAGAAGTTGTAATCCACATTGCATTGCTGCAGTGGTCACATCATTCTCAGAAACACTACCTTCTACTGCCAAAGGTACAACCACTAACTTGGAAGTTAGCTCCAAGGGACACATAGGCACATGCCCCTTCTGCTATGAGATGAGTGAACATCCTAACCATTTGGTCCCTGTTACTTTTCCCTGAAGAAGGCTCATCAACACACTCTTAGCCCAGCTATTCCCTGTTTGCTTGTCCCTCTACAGGGTGCATCATAAGAACATAAGGACATAAGATATGCCATACTGGGTCAGACCAAGGTCCATCAAGCCCAGTATCCTGTTTCCAACAGTGGCCAATCTAGGTCATACGTACCTAGCAGTTTCCCCAAAAGACACATCTGCCTAGAGTTTGGAACAACACTTATATATGGGAAGTTCAGTTGTAGCATGTGAATTGTTGTGTGTATGGAGATGAGATGTGTGCAAGAGACACCCCATGACCCTGCTCCCTGCCAACACCCACTCCTAATGTGCACTGGGATCATGTGGCTTTCTATGGACATGCAGAGTACATGGCATTGGAGGACATAGCTTTCAAAACGTTTACATAAAGGATCTATGCACAGTCCTGGCCTTCTCATTTTTATAGTATGAGTAGCTATGGACAGCATTGATACAATAGGGGCCATGGCCACCACTCTTACCACAAGGGATATATGAGTGGAAAGGGTGTGCATTACTAACATGACATGACCAACATGAGTGGATAGACAACTTACACATGGGGAATGAGTTTATTTAATGTCATACTTACAGGAGAGAATGAGGCTGGAGATCCATAGGAAGGCATCAGCATGTAGCTCAGCATCTAGACCTCTGGAAAGGGTCCCATACCACAGGCCATCACAACCAGGGATGACAGTTCCACCCAAGCTGAAGTGAAAGAGAAGGTGTCTTGGAACGTACTTGAGGTGCTGCCTTTTTCTTCCTGGACCTCACCCTGTGGAACTCACTTCCCCCTACTCCCCGCTCAGATCCATCCTTCCTTCCTTCCTTCCCCAAGTTTAAAACCGCCTTGAAAACACACCTCTTTCAGCTAGCCTTTAACATATCGCCTCACACATCTCACCCCCCACAACAGTTTGCCCTCTGAGTTTTATGTCAGTACAAATAGCTGTGTTTGTCTGTTGACTTGTCCCCTTTCCTCTGTCATTTATTTCTATCTTTTCTCTCCTATCCTTTTACTACTCTGTCCTATTATTTTGAGTGGCGTTCCTTTTCTTTCTTCGTTTTTTGCAGCCTGTTATTTTATTGTATTGTAACCCAGTTTTATGCTCCGGCCCTAGCGGTATATCAAAAGATGCCATAAATAAATAAAGTAAAGAACATCAGGGTGCCTAGGATGATGACCATGCCATTGCCCAAGTGGAGGAGGAGGATGTTGCTGAGAGCTTCCACCTTTGTCTTCCTTCAATGATGGTTAGGCATCCGGGGAGGGCACAGGAAAAGATATGGATGAAGACATCCCTGTGCCAGTTGGCAAAGTCATCAGCTTCTGTGCTGCAGTGAACATCTTTTGCAACAAAATGTGCAGCTTCAGGTACAGTGAGTGGAGAAATTGGAGCTATTGAGATCACTGACTCTTTAGAAGTGCCATATTTTCCTAGAAGAGAGGCAGCTGAAGGAAACAGAGATAAAGTCATGTGGCTGTGCAATGACTTGTTCCACTTGATAAAGCAGCATGCCTCTGCCTCCCTGCCCCCTCCCAATAGCTCTTCAAACTGCCATAGCACCATCTGCACTTTTGGCATCCCAGTCTGCACATGCGCCAAAGAGGAAGGCACTTTCCCTCTCCAACTCCAGCACCAGAGACTCAGGCATAGCAGTGCAGCTGCCTTTGCAGCAAATGCCACTTTTCCAACATTTTGGGACCTTTGCCACATGAAAGGTGGAAACCTCTTCACTCCCCCCTCTTCTAGAGATGTCCCAAGGCCCTGGTGGGCTAGATGATGTTTCCAAAAGCTTCTCAGAAAGCAGTGAAACATCATACAGCACACCACCATGCCAACATATTCAGGGGTGGGTGGAGCAATGGGTGGGAGGTAAGGAGCTGAGAGTAGTGGACAGGAAAGGGACACAAGAGGAAATGAAATACATCATGTTGTCACTCTTAGCAGGGGGGAGGGAGCTGGTGCTGTGGGGCGATGGAATAGGGAAGGGGGCTGGTGCTATAGAAGTTGTTTGAATGGGATGTGGGTAATGGGCACTGGGGGTAAACGTTGGTAGGTGTGTGACTGAGCTGGTGATGGAGTAGTGGAGGTATTGTAAAGGATGTGTAGAGGGAAGGCAGAGCATGTGGATGGAGGGAGGTGGGAAGGGGAATGTTGGTGGATGGAGCACTTTGATGTATATGTTTTCAAGTTGTGCAAATAAACACCTATCTTCCCATGAAGTGCCTGTGTATTACTTTGTCTCTTGCCACCATGTCTAATTAGTGCAGCTATCCAGTATCTTCCTGCCTTGGTCATTCCACCTCTTTCTCTGTCTTGGTTACCTGTTCCTATTTTTCAGGCAGGGATTGTTGCCACCTCACAAACAGATTGTGGAGCATGCAGCAGGCCATGAATATCTGACATACTTTGGTTGAGCTGCAGAGGAGCTTACCCCCCACTCTATCTAGGCAACAGAAGTGGCTCCTGAGCTGTCCAAATGCCGTCTTGATAATTGAATGGGTATGTCTGTAGGCCCTTTCATACCATTTCTCTGCCTCTGTGTGCAGTGCCATGATGGGTGTCAGATGTCACTTCCTTAGAGGATAAAATCTGTCACTCTTGTGGGTGGAAGGAGAGTAGACACATTTCAAGGTATTGCATCAGAGAGTTTCATATGCTGTGTGGGCACTGCAATCATGGGCTGTATTTGCAAAGTGCTGCAATTACCATGGGTCAATGGGACCTCTTAGCATGCACATGTCTAGGTGATGGAGTGGGCTGGTACAGAGCTTACCATCCACCAATAGCTTGTCTACTCTCAAACCTCTCAAAGATGCCTGTGTGGGTCAGGATGTAGGACTTATGGCAGGAACTTGGAAAACTTGGAAATACATCAGTTATCTTCCACTGTGTGTTGAAGACCACCTGCATGTTTTGCGAGTGGAATGTCTTCCTTTTGTGGTAGATTGTCTCCCTCCATTATGGTGACCTGATGGCCACATGTCTGCAATTGATGACTCCCAATTCCAATGAGAATCTCGTTACCTCAGGTAATTAGATTATGGTTTTCTGCCTCTGCTGCATGATCCGTGGGAAGACTACATACACTGCAGTATAAGAAAGGCCCTCAGGAACTTAGAGATGCTCTGTGAGATGGCTTACTAGCTAAAACGCATAGTAGGAACCTGAACAGGCTGGAAACTGCCAGAGGCTAGGAAGCTAGGAAAGCAAGAGCCGTGGTGACCTAGAGGTGCACATCTTTTGATATGAGTGTCTCCTGGTGACTCTCTTGTACTCCCTATGGCCCTCATGCAGTGTGGCTACCAAATGCCATGTGTTCATAGCATCTATGGCTCCTTCTTCCTCCATCAGCACATGGTGCTTCCTCCATCAACACCCAATGACTCACCATCAACATCCACAGCATTGCACATGTATCTCCATACACACACTCACACTCACAGCAGGGAAATATGTAGAAACATTGAGGCTGCAGAGAACCCACACAGGGTCACAAAGGATACTGGAAACACTGGGGCATACAGAGACACAGAAGCCATTGGGAACACTGGGGAACACACAGGCAGGCAGCAGGGAACCATATAGAGACACAGAAACTAGAGGGAATACAGGGACACACAGACAATAGGCACCAAACAACTGGAAAACAGGAGGACTGTAACAGCAAGGGCAAGGGAGTGGGACACTGAGTATGGGAATGACACAGCTGGATGGGGAGAGGATGAAGGAGTGGGAATCTACAGGGTTCTTGGAAAGGGGGAGGGGGATAGGTTTACGTAAGGCACAGAATAGACTATATGGAAACAAATGATAGATATATCGACACAGAGGAGTCCTAGTAGTCTTGAAGGACTACCGAGAGGGCTGCTACTGCTGGGAAAAAAATCTGCACTTATAAGTACTTACTGCTTGAGAAATTCTCTAAATCTTGGGGAAAAGGGAATTTTTGGTGTTAAAACTGGTAAAATCTGTGTGTTTTAAAATTCAGTGTTTTATTAAGTGAATTAGGGCATAGTGCTACAAGCCAGCTTTTAATTGAATTAAAGCCAGTTAGGGCTGAGTATAACAAGAAGCTTTCAGTGAAATTACAGCCATCTGGGGCTTAGTATAACAACATGCAAAACTGCAAACCAACACGATACCTTAAGGACCAAATAACCACACAACAGAAAAAAAATCCCTACACGTTCCCAAAAGATTAGTGATGGCTCTTGTAAACATAAGGAGAAAAAGACCTCAGTGTTGTTACCTGTCCCTCTATTAGGCTCAAGACAATATTCGTGCCACAGGGGATATGGTTTTTCACACCAACATCACTGGTCAAGAAAAAATTCCTCATATATTTTCTATTACATGATCTGTACAGACATCCATATATCTTTTCTTCTTTGCTTTCTTAATACCTTTTCATATACTTTAATAGAGCTGAAAAAACAATAGCTCATTACAGAGCTGGAGCAAACATTCACATCAATGCCACATCAGAAAAGCACACTCACTTATTTTTTAAGAAATCTAACAACTGAGCAGTTTAAAAAAAAAACATATCTTTCACCCTGATAAAGTAACAGACATTTACACGGAAAATAATGGAGTATAGATAAATTCACTCCAGGAACCGATTGTGGTGTGATATATTTTTATTTCTTAGGTTTATTTTTTTTTTCTTATTTGATCTTAGACTTGGATGCACCCCCTTGAAGTGGTTGTTCACTTTTTTCTTCTTGTGCATTTCAACTGTTGTTTGAAATTATTGAAGTATTGTTTGTTTCTTGTATTGTATGTATAAAACTTTATAAATAAAAAAAGAAAAAAAAAAGAAAAGCACACTCAGAGGTTTGATTTGTCTATAAGTCCTTGCAATGGACACTGCATGGCTTTTGCAGCCAATGTCATGCTATTGCACAAAAATGACATACCAACTGCAAAAGCCTAACAAAGCTTAGTAAACACACCCCTAACTATAGCATGAATTATTCACTGCTACTGATCCAGCCAGAAAGCATTTATTATATTATATACATTTCAAAGCTTGCTTAATTCCTTTTAGGCTTTTACAGTAGATTGTCTCGTTTAATTGAAGGTATGCCTGGAACACTTACACTGAAGTTACAGTTAACCCACGCAAACAATCCATTTTCTTGGATATGTAAAAAGAGTATCCTTGAAACAGATGCAACATTTTCCTAGTTGTGATTACACAAAAGAAAGAGTTACATATATTTTAGACACACGGAGCACGATTCCATAACATGAACGTCAGACCTGTGGATTAGTCTAAATGAAAAATGGGCCTCGTTTGTACCCAATTCCACATCCATACTACGGGTAAATGTTTTAAAATCCACGTGCCCACTGAATTCTGAAAAGTGACATGTTTCAGATCTGTTTGTCTCTGCAATGTACCTGCGAATGCCATATTCCCTCCTCCCTCCACCAGGAAATACGTGCATCTCCTAAGCTGCTCTTCGCACTGACAGTAGTGTGCTGATGCAAACTAGACATGAATACAAATGAGAAATGACTGCTGCTGCAACCTACTGTAGGCCACATACTAGTCCTCTACAGGCCCTGAAAAGTGCTAGGTAATCCCAGTGCATCCTAAGATGGTATAAGAGAATGCAAATATGAACATGTATGCCAGGATATACCTTACATCAAACGGTACCTGGCATTATAAAATGGCCCCATTGATTCCTGCCTTGGTCATCTCTACAAGCACACTTTACACCGCTAAGGATGGACCCTTGCCAAGTGCACAAAACCCAAAACTAACATTGCATTTCCCCAAAGAATGCATAATATTGCTGAGCAACAAATGTATACCTTTTTTGTGCCTGAGGCCAATAAGTGCACTCATTCAGCTGCTCTGCATTACCGCTCCTCTCGTATCCCTCCGTACATCTGTCCTGGGGAACCCCACTATGAAGTCAGATCGCTTCTGTCTGTGCCCTTCTCTTCAACTGCCAATTCCAGTCTTCACTCCTTTCACCTTGCTGCTCCCTATGCCTGGCATAAACTACCTGAGCCTGTACATCAGGCATTTTCTCTGGCCTTTGAAAATCCAAGCTGAGCACTCACCTCTTCATTGCCACTTTTGGAACTGATCCGCCTAATCTCCCTTGTGTTTCCTTACCGTTCCCCCTGGATGTATCCTGTCCACAGACTGTAAGTTCTGCTGAACGGGGGCCATCTTTTACGTGTGTGTGTACAGTGCTGCGTATGCTGCATAGCACTATGCAAATGATCAGTAGTAGTAGTAGATCCTTCTGGCTATGGCATCTGAAGTTCACCTATCTGGGTTCTGGCATATCTCACAGCAGCTTTATCTGTCCCATCGTGGCGTATGTCAGTCTGTATACATTCGCTATCTGTGGGGAAACCCTGTCCGCTGTCCCACAGTCTGCTTTGTGGCACTGCTCCACCGGTCAGGCCAGACTCCAGATATATCACCACTCTCGCGCTCTCATAGGTCCAGGATCGGGTAGGGATACAGGCCTTAATGAACAATCAGGGGAATGTTGGCACAACATCAGTCGTGTCTTCCAGGGCTTGGTACAGCAGGTATATGGCCGTCCTATCACACTGCCAATGATATATGATCTTATTAGAGTACCATATGAAAATATCCAGAGAGAATCTGCCTAGGTTCCCTATAGCTAAATGTCAAAATATATCCCTGTCAATAATAAGGGCCCTTCAGAATAAGAACATTCAGCAGTGAAAACAGCACTAATACATGCTCTACAGCAACACTATTGGTCTCAAAAGATATGCAATATGGACATGTATTAGTGCTGTTTCATGTTGAATGTCCTTATTCTGAGGGTCCCTTATTAACAGGGATATGTTTTGATATTTTCCTATAGAGACCCTTCTCTGATTTTGTTTGCCCAATCACACAGGCACCTGGTGACAGTGCGGCCATCTATATGGTCCAAGTACTGGCCACGCTTTTATGTCCACCCTGAAATGCCGACGAGCAACCCAGATCCTCCTGTGCACCCCTCAAACCACACACAAGCACACTCTCACTTTCAGTCACAAAAACATAATTCTGCGAAAAAGATGCTCTGAACGAATAAATAACAGCTACTGTATTGCATAACTTAATAGCATGAGGTACCAGGACTAAAAATATGGTGTCCATTTCTGACCCAAACAAGAATCCTTTACCTACTTACGCCCATGCTATCCCTACATCTGCAGTCCCATTTTTCAGAACTTGGGAATTGTTAGATTGGCTTCTCTAGCACAAAAAGCACATTTTAGCAATGCCTTTATACACACTATTACTCTTCCTCATATTTCTGTAAGGGTGTTTATTAATGTGTCTATACCATACAAAATTCCCTCAGCTCTGCTCCCTGTTCCTTAAAACTGCACTTTGTGTTTTTCCAGACTGCAGGCATGCCGGTTTTAAACATATTTGCCAAAACCATTCTTCAATATGGGCCGCATTGCAGAGAAGAGCAGAATTTTTTCTAAGTCCAGGCCTTATTCCACATTTCAGCAGGAATGACATGGATGTTTCCGTAAAACACTTAGGGGTATGTTTACTAAACAGTGGTAAAGTTACCAGTGATAAGAGCAGCATTATGGTGCCTGAAGCCATATAAGGCAGTGGGCAGGTAGGGGGCGTTCCAGCATAAAGGGAGCAATGGGCCATTTAACACACGTTAACAGGGCGCCTTGGCCATTTAACGCGTGACAAGCATGCACCTTACGGTGTGTTAAGGCTGACAAACATGCCTTAAGGCACCCTAAGGGCTGTAAGGTGCATTAAGTCAAGGCGCCTTAACTCAAGACGCCTTAAGGCTCTTAGGGCACCTTAACATAAGGCAGCCAGTAAAGTGGACAAACATGTTGGAGGCAGCTGTACTGATGCACAGTGTTGCCAATGTAAAGTTCTGCAATGACAGTGGGTGGCAGAGTATGAGACTACGTGTCCCCCAGTGGAGGCAGAGGTGGCAGGATATTTGCAGTGATAGGAGGACAGAAGAGTAGTGGTGCCATGCAGATCAGACACAGGAGAGGCAAGCATGAAGAGCCGCAATGCAGAAAAGGAGTGGAGGAGTAGCCTAATGGTTAAGAACACTACTACTACTACTACTGAGCATTTGCATAGTGCTACAAGTCGTACGCAGCCCTGTACAGACATGTAAGAGACAGTCCCTGCTCATCAGAGCTTACAATCTAGTCAAGACAGACAACACAGAAGGTGTAGGCAGGGATAAAACAAGGGGGAAAGAAAAAGAAAAAGGAGATCAGGTGAGTCAAGATCCAAAAGCAGCAGCGAAGAGGTGAGTTTTCAGCCTGGATTTGAAGAGGGTCAGAGAAGGTGCCTGGCGTATAGACACAGGTAGTTTATTCCAGGCGTAAGGTGCAGCAAGGTGAAAGGAGCAAAGTCTGGAGTTAGCAATAGAAGAGAAGGGCACAGACAGAAGCAGTTTGCAAGAAGAGCGGAGTTCCCGAGGGGGGGGTTGTAAGGAGAGATAAGAGAAGAAAGGTAGTGAGGAGCTGCAGAGTGAATGCATTTATAGGTCAGCAGCAGAAGTTTGAACTGGATGCGGAAATGGATAGGGAGCCAATGAAGTGACTTGAGAAGAGGAGTAATATGGGCATGACGAGGCTGGCAGAAGATTAGCCGTGCAGCAGAGTATTGAATAGATTGAAGGTGAGAGAGATGATTCAAAGATTGAAAGAACACTGGCTTGGGAACCCAGAGACCAGAGTTTGATTCCCACTAGCACTCCTTGTGGCCTTGGCAAAGTCACTTAACCATCCATTGCCTCAGAAAAATCCAAGTTATCAATGTCCCTGTTTAATGTACCAAGTTTAAGTTTCAATGTAAATCTGCAAAATAAATAAATAAAATGGTACCAGTGTAGGACATGGGGTAGCAGCCTACACAAGAAGACAGTACACAGCTGACAGAGGCACATAGATGGTCTAAAGGATGCATGGCAACTGAGGTGAGGGTGTTATGGGCTGGCAGCACAGATCTAGAGAGACGTGACTGTTACAGGTATGAAAATGATTTGAGTAGGACAGGCATAAAAAAAGAGAACAAAGAGAAATTGAACCCATGACCCCTGCCTAGGGAGTCATTGTACTAAACAGTAGGCTACACCTCCATTGTTCTTTGCACAGCAATGGCTGGATACAGAAAGACTGCAGGTCACCACACAAAATGTCTGCTGTGTGCGCCAGGATAGGGTAACCCCACCAGTACCCATGCTGCAATACACATGCAGAACAGCAGACTACAGCTGATCACCGAATGGAGAATGCACCTCTCCAGCACCTCAGCTTGGTAAGAAGAACTGACAGTGTGTGATACTGGCACAGAGCAGCTACAGACCATGCCACTGTGCAGGTTCTGTGGTCATCCTGAGGGTGAGGATGGGCACCCAACACCAGGTCCGCAGTACCTGTGGTGTTAGAGATAAGCTCTGCTGCAGATCCCAATCACTACCAGCGTGTGGCAATTTTTCCCTGCAGTGGCACTTAGAGTCACCCTGTGTGCTTCTGTATGCCCTAGTCACATCTAGCCCTGGTGGACTGTGACCACCCAGAATAGTGCATACCTAGTGTTACAATGTGGCTGCCATAGCCACCTATTACCAGGACAGAGGGGTGTCTAGACTCACATGAGGTTTATGTAGCAATGCCTATATACTGCTCTCTGCAGGTCAAAATAGTGTACAGTATATGACCCTTGTCCCCAAAGGGCCCTCAGTCTACATTTTGTAACTAAGGCAGTGGAGGGAGATGCGGCACAGTGATGATGAGTGGCTGTAGGACCAGCATCCCTAGTCCTGCTGGCCTAAGGCTGTCCTCCAGAGACATTGGACCAGAAGGCAACATCTGTACCTTTTACTAGGGCACTGGCAGACCACCAGTAATGCTGGGAGTAGGCCTGGAAGACTTCTGCTGCCACCCACCAAGGTCTGACATTCACCAGCAGGAGTCACAGTCAGACTGTACCCCACTAGGTGTTCCAGCCATGCACATACTAACTGCAGACAGTCCACTAGCCAGTCCATATGACATGTTCACAGAGGAACTATGTGAACCTAGAGATGGGATATACAACACAAACACCCAGCGGTTGTCTCATTAATTGGGCCTCAGAACAGAGAACACACAGATATCACTAGAGACAGATACTATATAGCACTATGTGGGAACATAGCCATGCCATGGTCACTGCTCAGTCAGGGTGAGAGTGTCCTCCCAGCATGACATGCTGTGGCCACCCTGTCCATGCAGGTAGTGGTCAGGCACTATGATGTCCCAGCCATTGCCCTACCCCCGATGCAGACGCAACCTGCCAAATCGGGTCTGTCCGGGCCATACCCACAATACCTTACTCCTCAGTATGAACATTTGCAGGCTAACACTGGAAACAGTGTAAGCATTGTGAGGCCCAGTGAAGAGTAGGAAGCCACAAAACAATGGATAGACATACACACACACCTACTCCTATTGTAGCACTGTGCAAAGATAGGGATGGTTGGCAACCCTGCCCGCCACACTGGTCCCGATCACAGTGCAGGCATTGCTAGGTGTGCTAATTGTGCAGGAGCTAGTAGTAGTGCTCTGGTGATAACTGCTGCTCCATGTGCCAAAGCCAACAGCCTGACTCTCCATGAAGCTTTGGATAGTGGAGCCTGTGTCTGTGGGTGTGGGTGTTTGCATCCCTGTTGGCTGATACTTTGGGAGTTGCACATGTTGGTGTTGTATTTGCAATGTAGGGACATGCTCTGCAAGATCCACAGAAGGGACCTGAACCTGTAACCATTACTCCAAGACACAGTGACTGTGTGTACTGCACCACACTATTGCCACATAGACACAACAGCCCCTGGGGCTACCTTTGTGTTCCATAAGACAGACCTTATCTGTTGCACTGTACACCACACACTGGAACAGGGCATGGCCTTGGTCCGCTGCAGGGGGGTACCACTGCCCCCTCTGCCACCAACACCCCCCCCCCCCGCCATGCTGACATGCTCATATGCTGTCGGTGCTGGTAGTGTGCAGTCCCAGGCCATCCAATGTGCGGGTAGGCGGGTGCCTAGGGTGCAGAGTCTGGGTTGGGGAGGCATACATGGACATCCACACATCTCCCCCATCACCGCCTGCCAATGTTATGTCCCTTCCACCTGGGGGAGAGATGGCTGGGGATTGTCAGGTTGGTGATCTAGCAACTACTGGCTAGGGTGGACCAGGTAAATGTAGGTAAATTGTGTTATGCCAGCAGACTGTGGACAGGCTAGAGCATGCAATGTGGGTACAGTGTACCCAGTTTGAGCTACTGGGTGTATATATGTTTCAGACGACATGTCCCTATTATACCATTATGGGGTCATTCCGACCCATGAATAGTGGTGATGGACGTCCCGCATCCCCGCTATTCATGCCCCTTCCCACCGGTGGCTAACATCCACGCCTGTTGTACGGGGAATTTAGATGGGGCGGAGAAGGGGCGGATTTGGGGCAGAGATAGGGCGGGTGGAGGGTGGTCTAATGACGGCCCTGTACTTCCAGAACCGGCGACCTGCACGAGGACGTTATTCCACCTCCGAGGTAGAATAACTTCTCTAGTTGCTAGGGGTCGGTTGTAGGGTTGCCAACTTTTTGAAAGAGAAAAACCCGCCACCTGTGGCTAGTCATGCTCCGCCCATGCCCACCCCTACCTCACCCTTTCCCTACCCCTGCCCCGCCCCTACCTCATCCCACCCTTATTCCACCTCCTGCAGAGAGGGCAATGTCCATACTGAACAAGCAAGACTTCTACACATTCTTAAACAGAAATTCTATACTGACAGAATACGCAGCATCGATTGTATACACACACACACACACACACACAATACAGACAGTTCTTCATCAATAAATGAGCACAAAACAAAAAGAAATATATAGACAAAAATTAAACTGATACCCCAAGAAGACAGACTCTGCATGTAGTGCAATATCAGAAAAATAAGAGATGCAGTTCCCCATAATGTGTAAAATATAAAGGTAGCATAAAGTCCAATCATTAAATTGAAAATAAAATTATTTTTTCTACCTTTGTTGTCTGACCATTTTATTCTCTGATCATGCTGGTTCCGATCTGAGGCTTCCATTTTCCAGTCTTCTCTTAGCTCGTTTTCTATGGTCTATAATCCATCTGCCATTTCTTGTCACTTTTTCTCTTTTCTTCACTTCCTTCCATCAGCCTATTTCCAGTCCCAGCGCCCCCTCCCCATTACCCAGTCACTTACCAGTACCATTCCCAGGTGTCAGCTCCCTCTGTCAGCTCCTTTCCAGCCCCCTCCTCCCCCCTTTTCAGCTCTCTTCCAGCCCTCACCTTTCACCTGTCAGTTCCTTCTGCCATCTCTTTCCCCTTGCAGCTACTGCTTCTGCTTCTTACAGAGCATCAGCTGCAATAAAGCTAAGTTAAAAAGAAAAATAAACCTGTGTGGAGCCTTCCGCCCCCTCCCACCCTTGTGCAGCTTCACCTACCCCCCTAGTGCAGCTTAAACCCCCTCCCTTGCAGCCGCTGCTCCTGCTTCCTACAGAGCAGTGGCTGCAATAAAGTTAAGTTAAAAAGAAGAGAAAACCTGTGAGGAGCCTTCCGCCCCCCCACCCCCCACCTGTGCATCTTCACCCCCTCCCCCTCAGTGCAGCTTCACCTGCCCCCCCCCCCTTTAGCACAGCTTCACCTCCTTGCAGCCGCTGCTTCTGCTTTTTACAGAGCAGCGGCTGCAATAAAGTTAATTTAAAAAGAAAAGACAACTTGTGAGGAGCCCTCCGGTCCTATGAAATTTCTTCTGCAGAGCCCGGGCTGAAAAGGAAGTGATGTCAGAGGGAGTGGGCGCTGCAGAAGGAGTTTCATAGGACCGGAGGGCTCCTCACATGTTGTCTTTTCTTTTTAAATTAACTTTATTGCATCCGCTGCTCTGTAAGAAACAGGAGCAACGACTGCAAGAGGGGGCCATGGACCATGGAAGAAAAGCCAGTTTTCTGGTCTGGCCACTTCTGATTTTGTGACCAGAGCAATAAACCGGTTTAATTTTTGCAGTGTTGCCTTTTGATAGGTAGTGTTTGGTGCTTTGTGAGTCCTGGTAGTGCTGTTATGATACGGCAGCTTTGCTATGGATTCTAAATGTGCAAGGTGTATAGTACTCCCTAATGTGCCTGGCGGTTGACACATGAGTACAGTAATGTAGAAATCAGGTAGTCCCTTCATCCTCACTGCCCATGCAAATGGTATTGAGACACTCATTAAGAGGCATGTTTACTACAAGTTAATGCTCATTCACAAATATTAATGTATGCTGAGTGCAGCAACACCCATTGATTTCTATTGGGGCAGTGGCACTTACGCACATTAATATTTAGTAAACATGCCCCTAAGTCATTGCCAGGACAAAAACGAGGCTTGTGAAGGGCTCCCTTGAAAGCCCCCTAAAATTTTAGATGGGTAACATATACATTTTAAAATAAAATAAATTAAATTAAATGTATGCAAATGAGGTTCAGTAGCTATGCAAATGAGGATCTGCGAAGAGTCTCCGCACATGGCCACACATCACCCTTGGGCTGCCCCTGTGTTTGCATGTTTAGTCATGAAAAGGAAGTGAAATCAGCAACCAAATGTTTGCACAGAAATGATAACGTACATTTTGAAAACATTTAGACTCAGTTTAGATGTGCTCCAGTCTGCCATGTTGATTAAAATCAGCTGAAAACTCTGTTAACCACATGAACAATTGGATTTGCTGCTGAAAGATGTAAACAACAAATTTTATATTTCAGGGGAGTCCACTCTGTTGCAAATTTTGGTGTCATCTGCAAAAGACAGACGTTTCCATTCAGCCCTTCACCAATATCACTCACAAATGTATTGAACAGTATCGGTCCCAAGACCGAACCCTGGGGCACACCTCTAATCACCTTCCTTTCATCCAAGTGAGTTCCGTTTACCATCACCCATTGTTGTCTGTCAGTCAACAAATTTATGATCCAGTTCACCACCTTGGGCCCATCACCAGGCTGGTCAGTTTATTGATAAGCCTCTAATGGGAAACAGTATCAAAAGCTTGGCTGAAATCCAAGTAGATCACGTCCATCGCATGACCTTTATCTAGTTCTCTGGTCACCCAGTCAAAGAACTCAATCAGATTTGTTTGACAAGATTGTCTTTTGGTAAAACCATTTTGCCTTGGATCATTCAACCTGTTGGTTTTGAGGAAGTCCTCTATTTGCTCTTTCAGGAGTGCCTCCATTACCTTTCACGCAACGAGGTAAGACTTACTGGCCTGTAGTTTGTCACTTCTTCCCTATTACCACTTTTGTGGTGAGGTACCACATCAGCCCTTCTCCAGTCCCGTGGAACTTCTCCTGTCTCCAAGGATCTATTAAAAACATCCTTTAAAGGCCCTGCAAGAACTTCTCTGAGCTCTTTCAGTATCCTGGGGTGTATCCCATCTGGTCCCATAGACTTGTCCATTTTCAGTTTTGCAAGCTGTTCTAACACATAATCTTTTGTGAATGGTGTGGTATCTACTCCATTCCCATTTGTATATTTGTCAATCACAGGTGGTCCTTCTCCTGGATTTTCTCTAGTGAAAACAGAGCAGAAGTATTTGTTTAGCAGTGTCGTTTTTTCAATGTCAATGTGGCTTAAAATGAGCATGGGTGCACTTGCACGCACCTACCCCACCTATTCTCCACCCCTAACCCGACCACTTGCCACCCCATGCATGCAATGCAATTATCACTGAAATCAGGATGCGATAACTGGGCTGTCCCCATCCTACCTGTGCGGTGTCAGCGTGTGTTTTAACCCATGCTAACTGCTTAGCACCTTTAAGCAAAAGGGTCTCTAAATATTCAAGTTAAATTAAATAATTATACTAGTTACATTGCACATTTCTTTTTTGGGCAGAGACTTCCCGTTTAAAGAGGTTATTGTGGGCCATGTGATCTGATCCATTCTATTGTCATATATGATTTTGGTAGAGAACATTCAAACAGGTTTTCTTCCCTTTTTCTAGTACAAAATAGTGCATCTTTTATTTATTTATTTAACTAGGCTTATTTTTTTTCCCCTTATAGTGCAGACCTATCAGTCAAAATACTGAAATGGACTTACTTCACCATGTTATTGGCCTACTAAGTTTGTTTTCCTAAATGGATGCCCTCAATAGTTAAATCTGGGAGGCCTGAAGTTATGTAAGTAAACCATACCAAATGTTTATTATTTGTTTTCAAGTCAATTCTACCTTGGCAGAACAGAACAAGAGTATGAACATTATGGATATGGCAATTAGATGAGAATGCTCTTGGCACATCACTGTTCATATAATTTTGCTTCCTGATGTTAGAAACTCATACTTTGAAGATCTCAAAAAATGCAATTGACAATAGCGTCTCTGTCTTTCTGTATCTATATATCAGCATGTGGGTGGGTGTGTTTGTATGTGTGTGTGTGATTATGTGTTTGTTTTCCACTGATGCCTATGGCTTCAATTATTAATCTCGTTATGACACAGAACTGCAAACAGATATGGTTTTGAGGATAAAACTCACAAAGAATATCTATCAGGCACATTTGCATGCATTATATCTAAGGGCCCGATTAGTCTGTTTGTAGCCCTCTAGCCCAATGTCTGGTGTAGGACATAACAGAAATATAAAATTTGTTGTTTACATCTTTCATCAGCAAATCCAATTGTTCATGTGGTTAACAGAGTTTTCAGCTGATTTTAATCAACATGGCAGTCTGGAGCACATCTAAACTGAGTCTAAATGTTTTCAAAATGTACGTTATCATTTCTGTGCAAACATTTGGTTACTGATTTCACTTCCTTTTCATGACTAAACATGCAAACACAGGGGCAGCCCAAGGGTGATGTGTGGCCATGTGCGGAGACTCTTCGCAGATCCTCATTTGCATAGCTACTGAACCTCATTTGCATAAATTTAATTTATTTTATTTTAAAATGTATATGTTACCCATCTAAACTTTTAGGGGGCTTTCAAGGGAGCCCTTCACAAGCCTCGTTTTTGTCCTGGCAATGACTTAGGGGCATGTTTACTAAATATTAATGTGCGTAAGTGCCACTGCCCCAATAGAAATCAATGGGTGTTGCTGCACTCAGCATACATTAATATTTGTGAATGAGCATTAACTTGTAGTAAACATGCCTCTTAATGAGTGTCTCAATACCATTTGCATGGGCAGTGAGGATGAAGGGACTACCAGATTTCTACATTACTGTACTCATGTGTCAACCGCCAGGCAAATTAGGGAGTACTATACACCTTGCTCATTTAGAATCCATAGCAAAGCTGCCGTATCATAACAGCACTACCAGGACTCACAAAGCACCAAACCCTACCTATCAAAAGGCAACACTGCAAAAATTAAACCAATACATCTCAGAGAATACCAATACATTTCCTACTGGGGAAAGAGAACAAATGGGACTGTCACATAGAAACTACATGAATAGAATACTGCAGCTCGGTTAAACATGCAAAACATAATCTGTCACCAAACATAGAACAAGGGATCACAATTTAGAAATATGAAAACAATAATTAAACTGGGAACCCCAAAAGCCAAATTTGGAATGTACGACACTGGAGAAATAAAGCTATAAATTAATTTCCTCTTATACTAAACAAAACGCAAAGACGTTAGCGATGAACATTTCCCAGAGCTGACATATTCCAGTTAATAAGTTCAAAATAAAATAGTTTTTTTTCTACCTTTTGTTATTTAGCCATTTTATTTTTCAGTTGCAATTGCTCCAGTCACTTTCTTCTTCTTTCTTCGTGTCTTCTACTAACTCTCCATTGTCTGCTGCCCATTTGTCTTTTTTCTCTCTGCTAGTTTTTTCCATTCTCTCTGCATCTGCCTCTAATATACTGATTGTTGTCCTTTTGCTCTTTCCTCCATTTCTTTCTTTATTCCTTTTTCATCCACTCATATTTCACCCCTCCATCCTCATTCCCCACTTACTCTCCCAATACTCAGCCATTCCTAGATTTTTCTTCCCTCCCACACAAAATATCTGTTCCCCTCTCCATCCTCACTCCCCCACCTTCTTTTTTTCTCCTGTCAGTCCCAGCCACACCCCCTACTGGTCCTCCCCCAGCATCAGATCCCTTCTGGTTTCAGCCCCTCCTAGCATTCACTCCCTTCCAGTCCTATTCATCCATCCCTTTGCATCAGCCCATTTCCAGTCCTAGCCTCCCAGTATCAGTCCTCCTCCCGTTTCTCCCAGCATCCGCTACCTTCCAGTCCCAGTTACCCATCCACCAGTATCAGCCCATTTCAAGTCCTAACACTCCAGTATCAGTCCTCTTCCAGTCCCAGTCCCCCATCCCCAGGCCATTTCCAGTCCTAGTACTCTAGTATCAGTCCTCCTCCAGTCCCTTCCAGCATCAGCTGCCTTCTAGACCCAGTCCCCCATCCCTTGCCTACTTCCATTCCTAACCTCCTAACCCCCAGTATCAGTTCCCGTCCAGTCCCAGTCCCCCATCCCCCAACATCAGCCAATTTCCTCCTGACACCTCCTATTCCCGTTCTAGTCCCTAGTCCCCCACCCATTTGATTCTAACCCCCATTCACATTCTTGTTCCAGCCCCTAGTCCCTCCTGTTCCCTTTCTAGTCCCCAGTCCCCCCCCCCAGCCACAAACCAGAAGGGGCCCCACTCCTGACCGGCTGCTGAGGGAGCCACGGAGGCCCAAAGCACCGGCTGACCTCTGAACAGCTGCGGGAGTAAAGAGCGGCATTTGCCTTCTCTCCCGTGGCTGTGATAAAAAGGAGCCCACCAGTGTGCTGAGTGGCAGAAGGTCAAATGGGGGCACGTCCAACGTGCTTTGACCTCCTGGCACTCAGTGTGCCGGCAGGCCTATTACAGCCACGGGAGAGAAGACAAATGCCAATCTTTACTCCCACAGCTCCCCCAGCAGCCGGTCAGCCACAGGGCTCCCTGAGGTGCAGGGTCATGTGGAGGCAACATTCACACACAATGGTGGGCCAGCCCTAATCTCTAATGACTTCTGCCTTTGTCATTCAGAAAATTACCTGTAGCTGAATATTTTGCTGGTGGTAGCAAACATTGTCTGATGTTAACTTTAGCATGAAAAACACTTTTTTAAAAAATGTGTCTGATCTAAAACATTTATAGGTGATCTATCTGAAAAAAATTGCCTAACTCAGCAGGTACAATGGGTATTGCAGTAGCATACTGGATCCTCTGTCTATATTTTAAGCAGCTTGTGCCTGATTCTCATACATTATTAAGAAACGTCAAATCAGAAATATTTCTGTTTTTAAACACTTT
Organism: Ichthyophis bannanicus; assembly: GCA_033557465.1. NCBI lineage: Eukaryota > Metazoa > Chordata > Amphibia > Gymnophiona > Ichthyophiidae > Ichthyophis > Ichthyophis bannanicus. The sequence goes on along the minus strand of CM066036.1, from coordinate 165,374,133 downwards.
ATAGGGATGTGTGTTCAGACTGATTCAAATTAGAAATTGATCCAAAAAACTGATTTTCATTTCACTTTTGCAATTCTGAATTGAATGGATGAGGTCCTCTGAAAAATCAGAATCTTTTGTATTTATTTTATTATTGATACCCGATATGTCATTATTTGGCTGAAATGTTTGATCCTATGAAAATCTATGGATAAAGCAAAACCTTTCTGTTGGCCTCAGCATCTTGCTGTGTTGTGTCGCTGTTGCTGCCCAGCCTGCCCCTCCCTCCCTGCCTCTCTCCTGGCTGTATATAAAACATAAAAGTCCTTCTGTTCCCCTCCAGATGCCTTGGGATGTTAAGTCGTGCTGCTGTTGCTGCTACAGCTTGTCTTCTTCCTCCTGCCCTTTCTGGTTTCTGGTTCAGCATCTTTCGGTACTGATGCTGTTCCTCTTACTACCTCACTCAGTTCTTACACAGATCATGCCGCTGTTGCTGATGCTCTTTTCCCCTCTATTAGTGTCTTGGGGTATTTATTCCACTATTTGCACTCTTTTACGCTTCTTTGGTGCTTTGGGGTGCTCATGCTGCTGTTAGTGCTGCTTTGTTCCCCTCGTAGTGACGTGCCGTTTATGTCTCTTTTGGTGTCGTCTGTACCTCTTTGAGTGCCATGAGGTATTCGTGTAACTCTTGGTGTCTTGGAGTGTTGTTGTCCCTTTTGCTGATGGTCACGAGCAAGTTTTATAAAATTTGGATGGAAACACCATTCTTAGGGTCTAAATGATGATGCATTGCTTTCTTCATCGACATTAAGGAAATTAAATGAACTGAGTGAGCTTTTGTGATTTGAAAGCACAACCCTAGTGCTCGTACTTTATATAATATAGGCATTCACACCCTTCCTGCTTTAGCCTCTTACTCCAAGCATACGACCACAGCTAATAATAGAATGTAGGGCTATGAGTTTATTCAAACAACAAATGCAACATTGCAACAAATGTCTAGTGTTATTGCAGACTATATAAAAGTGAATATCAAATTGGCCTGGAATGCCACCCCCCACTCCCCCTTAATCCCCCAGATAATCCATGTGTGCCTTTGGTCAACATTTCAAACTTGTTTTAAGGCTGGTAGTGGGGGAACCATTTATTTATTAGTATTTGATATACTACCATTTGACTATAATGTAGTCATTATAATGGTTTACAATAACTGGTCACAAAGTAGGGACAGGACAAAAAAAAAAGGGTACAATAGGCTGAGAAGAAACACAAGGACAGGGATCAAACAGTTCAATAATTATAGCCCAAGATCACAGTCTACTGACAAAGATAAACTTGGTGACCCAATTAATTCATGACAATCAATTCATTGGGTCCCTTTTACTAAAGTACACATAGAGGCCATTTCTGATTGGGACCTTTCTAAACGTCCAAAATATGGATGGGCCGGATTTGCACCTGATTCTGCACCCACGGGAGCTAGACATTCCTATGGGAGCAGAATTGGGGCACTTGGACGGGCCGGATGGGCCCCGATTCTGATGGCTGAGACATGCAGCACTCTCCCTGGCTAACCCTCCCTCCGGTCCTGCATAGAGCCCTGCTGCCATGGCATCTTGTAGCCATGGCACCAGGATGCCATGTAGGACCGCCAAACGGCTCAACACCCCCTGCTCTCCTTTCACCACTGCCTGGCTCTTGGCGGGAGCAACCAAGGCCAGGACCGGGTAGTGGGGACTTACCTTTGGTAGCCCTGTGTCTTCAGTGGCCCTGCATGCCCAGATCCCCGCCATGCATGTGACTTCTTCCACCTCCGAGGTGGAATAAGTTCCATGTCCATCCTGACAATGCAGGACATACAGGGCTGTGACCTGCATTGGTCCTGTATGTCTGAGATGTGTTCCCCGTCCCTGCTCTACCCTTATGTCCAACTCCCACTCCTCCCTGAAGCTGCCCCCATCCAGAGCTCCCCGTACAAAGGCCTTATACGTGCGGGGAGCTATAGGTCCATAATCAAGTCCATGTGAATAGCGGGAGTTGAATGACTAAGCTAGACGTCTACCCCCGCTATTCGCAGTTCTGGATGACCCCATAAGTGGTTAACACAAGCTTAGCACATGATAACGTTTAGTGAAGGGCATGACATTTACCACTGGCTAATTCTCACAGTAATTGCACATCACACAGTGGGGTGGGGTATGGGCAGGTTGTAGCCGAGAGTGAGTATGAAGAGCACTTTGTTGTTAGCACAGGGGTACATATTGCACACCAACTGTCAATGCTTCAATTTGCATGGGTGCACATAATGTATCTTGATGGATTGTGTTAATTGCGAATGCAGCTGCTGCATATATTTCTATATACTAACTGCTGGCCACATCCTCTACAGTTAGTGCATGACTTTTGCACTTACTGTGCATTACGTTTTTATGCAAAATGTATGATAAGTGCTAAAACTAACCAAACCTTAGTCCATTCCACCTATCCCCTAAAACCTATAGGGCCACAAGGCCATTCAGACACCAGCTGATCTTTCCTAGAATCCCAGGAAATGCTATTATTATTACTATTATTTTAATTATTATATTTATTAATCTTTTATATAGCACATACCAAATGCAAGCATAAACTAGAAAACATGTGAAGACACATTTTAGAAAGGCCATTTTTTTTTTGGGGGGGGGGGGTGAGGGGGTTGGTGGGACATCTGAAAATCCTTGCCAGTTTTTAAAGAGAGGGTGTGCAGTTTGTGTGGCCCTTCTAAAATCGACATATCTCCACCCCTTGAAATTGACAGATTTTTGTTTAAGTACAGTACAGTGGTGATTTACACGTGTACTTGTTCTGAAATGGCAGCACCTACACATGGAAATCTCTTATAGTCAGCTGTGGCGACAAAGATGTGCATCTGCGCTTTAAAATGTGAATTAATGGGCATCCTTGCTGACATGGCCAGATAGCCATGGAAAATGAAAGCCTCTCTAGTTTGGGACTTGCAGATGTAAGTTCCATTTTGTTGACTACTGCCTCTGTCACTTATGATTGGTGCCCTTACCACTTTTGTTTGCTGACTCTACAAGTTCACCTCACTATAATTACTTGACCCCGCCCACCAGGAAGTGATGCAGCCACATGATGCAGTACCTTGGAGCCTTTTAAAAGAAACTGCACAGTGGTGTTTCTTGCTGTCACGGCATGTGCCCAAGGCAGGATATGCTCCTTGGGGCAACTCCATTCCTGCATCCCTGTCTCTGCCTGTGCTCACTCTTCCTGTCTAATGCTCAATTGCATGGTGTAAGTACTCTCACCTTATGATCCCTCCTATTTTGAAAATCTGCTTTCTCTTGCTTTTAGCACTCTAGACAAGGGGATGGCTGCATCTGGCAGAGAGCCATCTGCACATGTCAGACAAGCTCTAAGAGCACTCAGGTTGTTTCAAAAATGCAACAAAGCAAACCAGGACATAGTAACATAGTAACATAGTAAATGACGGCAGATAAAGACCAGTATGGTCCGTCTAGTCTGCCCAGTATGATGCCAAGGGTAGAATTAGACGGTTCAGATTACTTTGATATTTTCTTGTTGCTGTAAAGGGATCCACTGTGTCTGTCCCATGCCCTTTTGAACTCCGTCACTGTATTTGCCCCCACCACTTCCATAGGGAGCGCATTCCAAGCATCCACCACCCTTTCAGTGAAAAAGTATTTCCTGACATTGCCTTTCAATTTACCACCTTGTAGTTTCATGTTATGCCCTCTAGTTCTGCAGCTTCTCCGTCTTTGGAAGAGGTTTGTTTGTTCATTATTTCTCTTTAAGTATTTAAAGGTCTGAATCATATCTCCCCTGTACCTCCTCTCCTCCAAAGTGTACATGTTTAGGTCTTCAAGTCTCTTCTCATAAGGCTTCTGACGCAGGCTCCAAATCATTTTGGTCGCCTTCCTCTGAACAGTTTCCAGTCTTTTTACATCTTTTGCAAGATATGGTCTCCAAAACTGAACACAGTATTCCAAGTGAGGCCTCACCAGTGACTTGTACAGTGGCATAAGTACCTCTTCCTTTCTGCTTGTAATTCCTCTTCATATGCGGCCCAGCATCCTCCTGGCTTTTGCTACCGCCTTGTCGCACTGTTTTGCCACCTTGAGATCTTCAGAAATAATCACTCCAAGGTCTTTCTCCTGATCTGTACACACCAAACTCTCGCCCTCTATCGTGTACATTTCCCTTGGATTTCTGCTTCCTAAGTGCATGACTGCACTTCTTCGCATTAAATCTTAATTGCCAAGCATTAGACCATTCGTCCAGCTTTTGTAGATCATTCCTCATGTTAACCACTCCCTCGGGGGAGTCCACTCTGTTGCAAATTTTTGTGTCATCTGCAAAAAGACAGACCTTTCCATGCAGTCCTTCAGCAATATCACTCACAAATACATTGAACAGTGCCGGGCCCAGGACCGACCCCTGGGGCACCCCTCTGATCACCTTCCTTTCATCCGAGTGAGCTCCTTGTACCATCACCTTCTGTCATAGTAACATAGTAAATGACGACAGATAAAGACAAGCACGGTCCATCCAGTCTGCCCAGCACGACGGCAAGAGTGGGTGCACCTGCTGCTCTGCCACCCCTCCCTAAGTCCCTGTTTAGGGGTGAACCCATGTAGGACACCCCTATTTGTTGAGAAATTAGATGGTTCCGTTTATTTTGAGTTTATTCTGTTGCTGTAAAGGGATCCACCGTGTCTGTCCCATGCCATTTTGAATTCCGTCACCATGTTTGCCCTCACCACTTCCATCGGGAGGGCATTCCAAGCATCCACCACCCTTTCTGTGAAAAATTATTTCCTGACATTGCCTTTCAATTTACCACTTCACAGCTTCATGCTGTGCCCTCTAGTTGTACAGCTTCCCCGTCATTGGAAGAGGTTTGTTTGTTCATTATTTCTCTTCAAGTATTTAAAGGTCTGAATCATATCTCCCCTGTCCTTTCTCTCAAAGGTCATGGCAGCATGGAGAAGTTCAGAGGCACAGATAACCCCTGGATAACCTACAGTGAAAATGAGATGCTTGGGGAAGGGGGAATCCACAGGGCAGGCAACATACATGAGTTGGAAGGTGAGGATACTAGATGTGGAAATATAGGACAACACACATGCCAATGTCTGCCATCCATCCACATGTGTATGCTCCTTTACAGTTAAGGCCTCTGAAGACAAGTGCTCACACCAACACTGAACGTGTCACTTATCACCCCCTAATACTCACATATACCAGATAAATAAGGGTACAAGAAGGGCACTCTTCATGGGCATATGTTGCGCAAAGTTGTGATGGGGTATGTTTCCTGTTTATACATGCAGGTGAGACCCATTCAGGGAAAGGCAGCCACATTCCAAGCAAAGTATTCGCCTCCTGCATATGTGAATAGGGGTGGGATAGTCTTTTCCATGAAACTCCTAGAGGTACATGGAGATCTCAACATAATTACCATCAATGAGCTAGCAATTTTGTAATAAGCCACAAGTAAGGAATGCATTTATTTGAAATGACATGAGAAATATCAACAACATTTCCATTGTCATTTCAAATCATTTTCAATCTAAACATGATACAAAAAAAATCCAAACTTCTAGGCACCCACAAATGACAAATGAAACAATCACTAGCAACTACCATTCTCCAAAGCCTGCCAGCAATACGACATCCATGTGAACGGCATGGATTGATTGACTCATTGATGAGACATGTGCATGCACATACCCTTACAGGTGTGACATACCCAGTAGTCTGGTGGGGAGCCAGCAAAAATAAGATGGGGAGGATGTGGGAGGGCATCAGTAATTGTCACATTTCTCTGTCAATAATCCATTTGTTCCGGTGGCTTTTCTTTAATAGTGTAAACAGATTTTATTTTTTACAGTGTTTCGAAGCATGATGTTTCTAGCATGCTGTATTATTGATACCCATCTAGCCATCTAATAAAGCATCCCCTGACTTTCTCATTCAGTGGTTGACAGGTGATCATCTATCTCCATGGTATTTCTTTGCTTTTGCAGAAGGCATTGAAATGAATATACATGCTAAAATCCATCATGACATGTCATCATCTTGACCTTGTATTCCCCAAATCAAGAAGCACATCCTGCAAACCACACAAAGATTGCCTTTTGTGTTTCTTTTCCTTTCTGCTATCAGTTTGCAATGTAATGTAATAAAATATTCTGATACTATGGGGCCTGTTTACTATGCTGTGTAAGAATGTTAACTGTTAAAACAGATGCCATGTTCACAGTTAATGCGCGACCTTAGCAATTAGCATGTGTTAATTGCTATGTTAACAATATGGAAGGGAGCTCAGAATGGATGGAAATGGATATTGAAAGGATGGGGGCGGGGCGGGTGCTTCTTATAGTTAACGAGAAAGCAATTATCGCATGTTAACTGTTAATGTAGCAGATAATGTGGTGCAGTTAATGACATTTAAATAGGTAGGTAAAGTAAATGCATCACTTTATCCGCAATGCAGAAAATGCACTGTAAGGATATTTCTTCTGGGTTAATTGTATATGAAGATGCTGGGAATGCTCCTAAGGTTAATACAGTGGTTTTGTAGTTACCATGCTTTAATAAATAGGCCCCTGTATTTTTGGGAGGGTCGTTTTCAGTCCCTCCATGCAGCTTACGTACTCATTAGTACTTTGTGTAATAGGTCTGCAAACTCATTTACAAATGGGATCTGTAAATATGCAAGTACCTGCGGAGTTTCCAGGTGCAGTATTCCCACCAGAACTTACAACGAAGGAGTTAAAAATAAGCTCCCACACATACTTTGTCAAGATGACTGCAATCTATGCCATTAGGCCCATTTATTTTCAGCACACGAACAAGCGTGCACATTAGGGACAGTACAAATAATTTTTCACATACTGGGATACAGTTACGAAAGGGGATTTATCTGCTGCCAATTCCTTTCAATATTCCCTCTTCAAAGTTTCTATATTTCATGTCTTTTGTTAAGAAAGCATTCAACAGAAAGCATATCCCAAGTCTACCTCTAAAGTCAATGGAGTACTTTCTAATGATATGTTTAGCACACCTTACTCTATGTAGACTCTAAGAAATTTGTTTCACAACAGATATAAATTCAGGATGGAAGAAGTTACTTTACTATTATAGAATTCTTTAAAAAATGAATACATATGCAGATCTTGAGTCACCCCAAATCAAGACTTTCTAGCAGAAACAACAATTTTGGTGAATTAAAACAAATGTGGTTCCAAGACACTGCATATCTCAGGATAAGTGTACATTCCTCCTTATTTCAGTTTTAGTTTGGCTCATTCTCAAAATCACATAACAGATGAATAGTGTTGCTGCAGTCTGTGTGACTGACATTATCCATTTTTAGATATTCAGAGGAGTTTTCCTAATGTCTGGAGTATGGTGAAGGAAACCTATTAAGCACAACACTTGCATGATTCCTTTTTGTAATAGAACCTGGACATCTAAGCTGATATTTCAGCCTATGAACACATTTTATTAGTCATTCATGGAACTACTGTGTTTTAATGAGATCTCACTACATCTGTTGACCCGCATATAAAAAGTGCACTTTAATGGAAAGCTTTATTATCTGTAATAAAGGCTCTTAAACACATACATTTTACTTGGGAACTGCTTTGTTGTCTCAGGAGGAGTGCTTACAGTGCTACGACTGATGAGACACAGTGACATGCCTGAGGACCCTGCCTTGTGTAAAACTTTTATATTATTCGCAGAACGATGGTCAATGACTAGGTCAAGAGCAGTTCAGTATTTGATGGATGGTTAGTAATACGGGTTAGTTAATGGCTCAGTAATAACAAAGTCAGACTGCTAAAAAGCCATAGTTTTTAGGGAGCATGATAACATTTGATGAAGGACCTACCATAGATTAAAATTGCATCATATTGCATAGCTATTGATCATATAAAGTGGCATTTTACAAATGACATGTAAGTGCAGTCTGGGACATCCAAGCCAAAATGTCTGAAAAAACGTTCTCTGATGAAAATTAAATATGATTATAAAATGATACAGTTAAAACTTCTATAAGTGTGCACATCAGGGTCATAGAAAATGTGCCACAAATGGGGCTGCCTCATTTATCCAGATAGCATTAGAGCATTCACTTGGGGCGGTCATTTTAGAAGCTTTATTCATGCTTTGGACATCCGATAATGGACACAGAGATGTCTTCAGAGCCATTTTAGAAGCAGGCTCTGCAGATGTCCCCAGCGTAAGGATGTCTGAATCTGAACAAGGGTGTGGAAGAAGCATGGCCAGGGCATTCCCAGGAACCTGGAGGCATAGTTTGGATATTCCCAGGAACGGGGACATCCCTGCCTGATCACAGAAACCTCAAGGATGCCCTGTGTTACTTCTAACTTTACAGATTCTCCAAGGCACAGACAAGCATCTGAAAAACTTCCAGAAGGTAGAGAGAAGATTGCACTTGCTCATCCCCAGTACTTAGCACAATGTCAACAAGAGCAGCAGAAGTGGGATTTAGCAGTTCATAACCACTACACTAACCAGTAGGCTATCCTAGACATCAAGATTTTGTAATACTGTTCTGGGGATATCTGGGTAGATGCTCCCTCAGATGTCCCGACCAGATTTGTGAAATTATAGAAACATAGAAACATGACAACAGAAAAAGACCACATGGCCTATCTAGTCTGTCCTTCCATATCAAACACTACAACAGTCCCCTTTTTTCCTTTAGAGTTCCTCTGTGTTTGTCCCATGCTTCTTTGAATTCAGATGTTGTCCTCGTCTCTATCACCTCCACTGGGAGACTATTCCACGGATCCACCACTCTTTCTGTAAATAAATATTTCCAGATATTACTCCTGAATCTATCCTCTTTCACCCTCATCCCATGTACCCTCGTAGCAGAGCTTGCTTTCAATTGAAAGAGGCTCTCCTGTGCATTTATGCCACGGAAGTATTTAAACATATCCATCATATCACCTCTATCCCACCTTTCCTCTAAGGTGCACTTATTAAGATCCTTAAGTCTGTCCTCATATGCTTTATAATGAAGACCACTAACCATTTTAGTAGCCATCCTCTGTACTGACTCCATCCTGTTTCTATCCTTTTAAAGGTGTGGTCTCCAGAATTGCACACAATACTCCAAATGAGGTCGCGCCAAAGACTTATACAGAGGCACTATCTCCTCCTTTTTTCTGCTGGCCATTCCTCTCCCTATGCACCCAAGCATCCTTCTATCTTTTTCTGTTGCCTTTTCTACCTATTTAGCTACGTTAAGATCATCAGACACAATCACACCTAGGTCCCGCTCTTCTTTAGTGGACAAAAGTACTTCACCCCCTATACTATATTGCTCCCTTGGATTGCTGCAGCCCAAATGCATGACCTTGCATTTTTTAACATCAAATCTCAGCTGCCAAATTCTAGATCATTCTTCAAGCTTAGCTAGATCTCTCATCATGTTATCTACACCTTCCTGGATGTCTACTCTATTGCAGATTTTGGTATCATCCGCAAAGAGGCAAACCTTACCAGATAGCCCTTCCACTATATCACTAACAATGATTTTAAAAAGTATCAGACCAAGGACAGATCACTGGGGCACACCACTGGTAACATCCTTCTCCTCAGAGTGAGCTCCATTTACCTGTCACTTCCCACTCAACCAATTTCTAATGCAAGCATTAACTTTAGGGTCCATCCCTAGGGTGCTCAGTTTGTTTATAAGTCACCTGTGAGGAACGGTGTCAAAGGCTTTACTGAAATCTAAATACACCATATCTAGGGCTCTCCCTCAGTCCAACTCCCTAGTAACCCAGTGAAAGAAATCAATCAGATTTGTCTGACATAACCTGCTGCTGGTGAATCCATGCTGCCTCAGATCCTATAATCTGCTGGACTCCAGAAACCTCACTATTTTCTCTTTCAGCAGTATTTCCAATAATTTACTCACCACTGAAGTTAAACTAGCTGGCATGTAGTTTTCAACCACATCCTTACTTCCACTTATGATGAACATGCATTTTTTTTAGGCATTCTGGCTTAGACATCCAAGCTTACACTATGATGGAGCTTCTAAAATTCTCCTCCACATCTATATTTCTACCTCAAACTCTGTAATGAATTTTTATGTGGCTGTAGCACCTATTATAAACATTAGTTGGTTTTATCATAAAACATTACTTTGAGGGTGGCTTTCAAAGGAATTTAGGTACTCCACCACGCAGTTAGGTACTGAGATCCCTGGCTTAGGAAATCACCCAGGGCATAACAGCTAAATATGTTCATATTGTTTAACAATCTGGCTGTATTTTGCAGTTATAAAAATGGGCGTTTCAGGAAATACATCCGTTTCATGGAGGGAAAAATTATCCAAGTTTATTTAGTTAGCCAGCACTTAATTGGCCTGTAAATACAGCAGGCACATATATGAAGATATTTCTTTCCTTACCTATATACCTTATTGCTATTCAGGGACAACCTACCCAGCTAGTTTGCTTTTGTAACTTAGCTACAAGATACATGGAAGAGAGCCTACCATGGGGAGAGTAATTTTATAACGGGGCACGTAGTTTAAGAGGGCAAGTAGGCTTCTACTTGGGCATTATTTTACAAAGACATACAGGCACCTATGGGTCTCTTTTATTAACTGGCTCTAGCTAGCAGCACATGTTCTGGCGCACATTGAAGGTGCACTGGGACATGTATTGCCCACATTAGGGTGGTTAGTGGGCAAGTTATGGACGGAGAGTGGGCATGGTTAGTTCAGTATAGTTAGCACTGGATTCACACCGCAAACTAACTGCATTAACGTGGGTTCATCTAAAGCCACCTCAATAGCTGCATGTTAATTGCTGGGAAGATGCTTTCCCCACCTCTGCCAGTTAACGAGGGGGTGTTGCACCTAACGCGCCATAGATTCAGCTCTTTGGCACATTAGGTGCAAAACCCTAGCGCCCATTGGTAAAGGGACCTCTATGTGTTTTTACAAAATACATTGCACCTTAAATGCAGACTACAGTAGGTATAAATGAACACCCATAAGTAAGCAACCATGTATGTAGATTAAGGTATTTTATAATCAACGTGAATATTTGCAGACTCCATCATCACTCTGCCCAGATTATGTCTACTGGCAAAAAACACACAGTTAAGACAAAACATGCACTGTTATTCTGTTTGGTATAAGAGGCCATTTGTATGTGTAAGTGGCCACATATATGTGTAAATGACCTTATAAAATCACCCTCATCTTGCATACATCTGACATACTGAAAATGATCCCCCCTATATTTAGTAAGAGCTGAGCAATTTAGGGTTTGATTTATTAAGGCTTAAGTTCCATTCTGCCTCTCTAGGGTTAAAGCTTAGTAAATCAGGTGTTTTCTGAACTGCATTTTCTATTAGGGGGTCTTTTCCTAAAGGGCGTTAGCTGGCAGTCTGAGTTCTGGCGCATGCTAGTTAGGACTGTGCCATTACAACATGGGACAATTCCCTTGCTAACTGTGCAACCCACACTCAGATCACGAGTGGGTGGACTAGGGATAGAGAGTGGGTGTGGTGAGATGTTAGCCTTGGGTTCGCACCATGCACTAATTGCATTAGCGTGGGTTCAGCAAATGTCACGTCAAAAAGTTCAGTTAAGTGCATCCCACGTTTTAGGGGAAAGTGCTCTGCATTATCTGCTGGGGAAATGCTTTCATCACCCCCAACAATTAACACACCATAGTTTTGGTGCTTTGGGCTTGTTAGGTGCAATACTCTAGCACCCTTGTAAAAGACCCCCCTTAGAGTTCTGGTTGCAAATTTTCTTTAAATGTCTCTCTAAAGCAGAGGACACTACTGGTGATATTTCTACAAAACAGCAATCCTTTGGCCCTGAAGCAGAAAAATGCAGCCCTATGGTCACCTTTAGAAACATTTTAATGAAAGGGGAAGAGTAGTTTCTACTGAATTTAGACTTAATTAACCCCATTTGTCTGCTAAAATGAGCAAACGGGAATACACAAAGAATCAGAAACCATATATCAAAAATGTTATTTAAAACAGGTTTTGAATGCCTTCAGGTTATATTGCTGCCATCAAAGGTATTACAAAAGGGCACCTAGGCACACTATAAAAATGCACAATAAGAAAAAGAAATCTCATTAATGCTTGTAATACTAAACAGCAAATTTTCAGTCTTCTGACAACATCTTCACCAGCCTGTGATCTTTAATGAAATGCCTGGGTAATCTTTTTTTTTGTCATACTGGATGACAAAATATATGACCATTGAAATAGAGGCATGCAAATGGTGATACAAAGAAAAAAGCTTTGTGAATAAGTTTACAGGAGTCAGCAATTGTTCAGTGAAAGCCATGTAAATATGAAGACAAATGAAAATCAGCCTCATATATCAGCATGAGAGTTACCCTTATTATTAAGAGTACAATTTTCGAAAGTATCTTAATAGATGCAAAGTCCACAGGTACTTTTTGCTCATAGACCTTACACCAGTTCTCACCATTTTTGTACTGGGAAAATATTGTATGCAATAAAATATCTCCCAGTGCAAAAATAGTGAGAACCGGTGCAAAGTCTACAGAAGAGCTTTGCTAGACTGGAGAACTGGCATATGGAATTTAATGTGGCTGAACACAAAGTGATGCACGCAGGGAAAACCAGTCCTTATAAAGATGCACAGGATTAGTTTGGTAGTAGGAGTCACCACTCAGGAAAAGTATTTTGGCATCTAGGCAAGGAGCAGTTAGTGTGGGCATTAATAAATCAGACTAACTGTGTGTGCTGCTCTCAGCATAGCTGCACTTAATGCTACCTCAGTTGGGTGGTGATAAGTGCACCCGGGTGCTCGCTTGCATAGTGTGGCACCTTGGGCCTATTATAATTGCAGAGAGATGGACACACATGCCTCCTGAAGTTAGTGCAGTCCTCCCATGCTGGTAAGATGGCCCACACACATGTTACCAGTGCAGGCCTCTTAATTCATGTTATTAATGTGGCACATCAATTGTTTCTTGAGCTCCATATTAACAATGCTTGTTAAAACCCATGTTAAACATCTAATATGGTTTAGTAAATAGAACTTTTGGGGATATAGCAAGAAAGTACTCAGTACAATTGAAAAGGGGAAAATACAGAGAGTGTCAAACTAGTTTTTCTAGGCCTAGTGTCATTGTATTATGCCTGCTACCTGTTCTAGTCTCAGAGAAGACTTCAGCTTTCCCTCTTATGTCACAAATCTGGAATTAGCAAGGTCTGCTTCTCTCAGCCTTGTGCAATGAATCCCTCATGCAGCTTGGCCAGGAAAATTATAACCCAAAGAACTTGAAGCACAGTCATAGGTAAAGACCAGCAGTCCTTATTAGCTGTAGCTTAATCAGAAAAAACATCAAACTTTATAAGAATTAACAACAAACTTCCTTTAACAAAATACAATATTGAATGTCACATAGAAAAATGCAATATTTGATCCTAGAAAGTGGGTTTTCAGTGGGCAAACCTCCTTTTACTTTTACTGACCCCTATGAAAAATATCTCAGCCCTTGGCGGTTAAAATCGATGTGACTGGGTAGGATGTTCACAGTATGCATGGGAATTCAATTTTGAAACTGCTCCGTCCCTTCCTCCTTTTTCAATTTCTGTGTATAACGTATTACTCCCTGTTTCCTCAGATCACAACCTTGGGTTGTCTTTGACTCCTCCCTCTCCTTCTCCACACACATCTGACAGCTAAAACCTATCATTTCTTTCTCTATAACATCAGCAAAATTCACTCCTTCCTTTCTGAACATACTACTAAGACACTTATCCACTCTTTAGTCACCTCCCATCTAGACTATTGCAGTCTCCTCCTTGCTGGTCTATCTCTGAATCATCTCTCCCCCCTTCAATCTGTTCAAATCTTGGCTGCAAGGCTAATCATACGCCAGCCTTGATATGCTCATATAACGCCTCAAGTTGCTTCATTGACTCCTTATCTGTTTCCTTATCCAGTTCAGATGTCTCCTACTGACCTATAAATGCATTCATTCTACTGCTCCTCGCTATCTTTCTTCTCTCCTCTCTCCCTACACGCCTCCTCGAGAACTCCGTTCTTCTGGCAGATCGCTTCTATCTGTGCCCTTCTCTTCTACTGCCAACTCCAGACTTCATTCCTTCCACCTTGCTGTTCCTTATGCCTGGAACAAACTACCTGAGTCTATACGTCAGTCTTCATATCTGGCCATTTTCAAATCCAGGTTGAAAACTCACCTCTTCGAGGCTGCTTTTGGATCCTGATTCATTTAATCTCCTATGTGTTTCCTTACCATACCCCTAGATGTATTCTTGTCCTCAGCTGTTGTGTGCCTATCTTAACTAGATTGTAAGCTCTGTCGAGCGGGGTCTGTCTTTTTCATGTGCCTGTAGAGCGCTGTGTATACCTTATAGCGCTATACAAATGATCAGTAGTACCTGCTTTCTCCCTTGAATTGCTGAAAGATCTTTGAGCAACATACATTTGTTCAAGTTAGAGAAGCTATCAGGTATCCAGCAGCCTTATAATAATCCTTATTTTGAAGAAACAAAATTGTTTATTTATTTATTTATTTTATTTAACTGCATTTATATCCCGCTTTTCACCGGGTCAAAGCGGTTTAACATAAAAGGGGAGGGGGACAATAATCAAGTTGACAGAAAGAGGGAGGGGGGCCAAGAGCAGGGGGATTACATTGTTGATCTTCACAGAAAGTAACAGCACTAGACAGTAGACATTTTTCGGTAGTCTCTTAGATGGTTGCTGGGGGGGGGGGGTGTAGATCAGGGGGTTCTGGTGAGCAGTTATTGAGAGGTGTCTGTTTTAGGTCCAAGATATTTATGAAACAGGATGGTTTTTAACTGTTTCCGGAATTCGGAGAGGTCTTTGGTGCTTCGGATCTTGTTCGGTAGGGAGTTCCAGAGGGAGGGTGCGTACAGTTTGAATGCTCTGTTGCAGGTTTGCTGATTGAACTTAGTTCGTTCATGGGGGATAGTGAGAGTGTCTTTGATTGTTTGTCTCATAGGCAGAGAAATTGTCTGTCTCATAGGCAGAGAAATGTGATGGGCTACCAGGGCAATAGTGCAACCAACATTTTACCCCACTTGGCATCAACTTGGGGCAACAGAGGTGGAGTTTGGTGGTTTGGAAGCTTAATTAAAAAAAAGTTATGCTGCCTCTGCTTTTTCTAGATGCATGTGAAAAAAGGATAAGTAATTGTAACTTGTATATTATTGCAACCTCAACATTTTTCATCACCTCCATTCCAAAAATAAATGCACACACACAAAGAATTCCATTGGCTATGAGAGTATCAAAGACTTTGGGGCTCTTTACTAAAGTGGGAAAAATATTATAGTTGGGAAGGAAGAAGGTCAACGCAAAAAAGGAAGGCCAGCAATGGGATGGATTGATACAATGACAGCAGCTATGGGTGCCACTCTGTCAACAAATCGCCTGACTGAAGACCAAACACAGTTTTGGACAACTATCCAGAGGGTTGCCAGGAGTCAGCACCATCTCGACAGCACTTAACAACTAAAGTGCGTTAGATGTTTGTACCTACTATGCATTTAGTGCATAAACTAACATGCATTAAGTGCAAAGCTCCATGATAAGGGTTGTGACCAGCTTGTTCTTGATAATGCATGGATGAGTACCCTAATGCACAGCACTATTACCATGAGCACACTTACCTCCATCTATTGAGAAGGGGCTAGGTGAACCCACATTAATGGAAACATTGACAGCATGCGATATGCACCCCCCCCTCCCCACACACACACTAATTGTAATTTGCTTACCACACCCACTTTCTGACCCTACCCTGGCCATTCAGCACCCTAATGCATGAATGTCAGTTAGTGCGTGAATCAGCATATGGAGACTGTCAGGCCCCACTGTAACAGCTTCCACGGGCCCAAGCAGGCAGTTACTATGCACGGAAATGCACGTTAACTGCTTAGTGCACTTTAGTAAAAGGGCCTTTTTGAGAGTACAATGTACTTTACAGCTTTTCATTAAAGAACAACAGTAAGGAGTGATGACAAGATATAACTTTAGATGTTACATTTAGGGGCATGTTTACTAAAGGTTAACACGCATTGATGAGGTTAACTCGTGTTAAGTGTCATTGAACCCATAGAAATGAAAGAGCTCTGAGCACCTAACACGTGTTAACTTCATTAATGCATGCAAAATCCTTCAGCAAATATGCTCTTTAATTAAAATTTCTTACTTTATTTGTTAAAATAAATTTCCCCTATGATATAATCTTATAGTTATTCATTAGTTCATAGAACTGAATCTAAACAAATCTTAGCAATTTCAGTTAATTACCATATACCTTAAGGCATTGTTCCATCATTAAATAGACATAAAGCTTAATAGTTCATGCAATTTGTCTGAATTCAGCATTAAAATTTAAACATTTTGAAAAAAATCCTTAATTGCTGTTCATTTCTAATTTATAATCATATCTGCTTCTGCACTTTATTAGTGTGAGAACTTGTTTTTAGGCTCTGTATTTACAGTGAAAAATAAGACATAAAAAATAGTTTTAATGTTAAAATATTTCTTTTTATTTTCTCCGTCTTGATTATGTTTAATAAGAATAACATACAGACACGGTGACATTTCTCTAGTACAGAATATCTACATTCCATTATGGATGAACATTAGGAGAATTATTTTTCAAGCCCTATTCTTGCTTTGGACATCTGAAAATGGGCATAGATATGTCCAAAGCACAGAGGCATCCCAGGAGCCATTTTAGAAGCGGGATCTGTGGCTGTCCTCGGCATGTATATGTCCAAGTTGGAATGGGGCTTTGTGCAGGCATGGCTGGGGTGTCCCCAAGACCTTGAACATCTTTGCCCAATTGCAGAAACGTCCTGGTCATTTTGAGCTGCTTCAAAGGTTATACCTACTCCAGGCATGAATAGGTATATGAAAAATGCTCATTTTGTTATGCAAACATATGTAGGGTGGAGAAGGAGGCACACTTATCTTTTTGATTTCACATTTTGACAATGAACACTGCCATGCCTCTGGACATCCCCGTATGCAACCTTGCCTGAGATGGATGTCCCCACCCCATGGTTTCATACTGGAGACACCTATGTGAATGCTTGCACAGGTGGCCATGTTGGAGACATCTATGTTTCTAAAATAAGGCCAAACATAGGCATTCCCAGCAGTTTTCTGCATGTTCTTTCCTGGACACCCCATTTTGCACTTGGCGCCCTTTCTGAAATGCTCCTTTAGTTGTGTTTAAAAATTGGCATAGAGCCCGATTCCGAGAGGGGCACATCCAGACTGTCCAGATGTCTCTGTGCAGGATGGGGCCATTAGGACTTGATTCTGTGCCGCAGGAAAAAAAAGGTTCCCGTGGCATGCAGAATCAGGACCGAGGACAGCCCATCATGCCCCTGCAGGCTCCCTTGGCTGCTGCAGCTTGGCTCCTCCTCTTCCCAGCCATCCGACCCACGACTGGTGGCCAGCCAGTGCCTGCATCGGGTAACAGAGACCCCCCACACCCGGTCCTGGCCCCAGGAGGGGATCCCTGGGCCCGACCTCCAACATTGTACATCCTGCCGAGCTGGCCCACCCGTTCTTCCCTGATCCCGCTCCCTCCTACCCCCCTCCGGTTCTCCCCATCCTACTGCTCAGGAGATGCAGGGAGCACAGGAGGGGGAATAGGGTCTGGGCGGCTAGTGGGGAGTCTCTGAATTGGGACCATAGTGTTCTCTTTCGAAGAATAACAAATACAATAACACTGTTATAATTTGAATATATTAATAAAGTTTCTATCTTCAATGACTAGAGTTTAAATATTGAGTTAGGTATTACCTCTTAAATGACAAAAACACTTCTAACAAAATATATTTATTCTTTTTAAAGTTGTAATTCAATTTGTTGTAACTGATATTGTAAAAGGTAGAACATTAAATGATATACATCAAGTCAAATATAGCTGTTCTACTGTTTTAGAGCACCAAATGGAAGGAAAAAGAGAAGAGGAATAAAAGAAGACAGCAAATTTCTTTTGCCTGAACTGTATAAAAGCTTCCAAAGAATAGAATGACATGGACGAATAATATTGTTAATAGCCAATTATGAAGTTATTTGCAGGGCGGATGCTGGGGGACTGAGACCTACAGTTTTCATAATGTATCCACTAGAGCATTTAAGCTCTCTAGTAAGTTGGAATGAGACATAAAAAATTTGCATCAATGAAAGTCCATTACAGGAACCCTTTTAATAAAATGTGGTAAGTTTTTACATTTACCATTCATTTTGAGTAAAAACGAACACGTGGAAAGTAGAAAAGTCTTGCACAGATAGGGACATGGCTAAAATATTCCTAGCTGTTACTGTGCTAAAAAGCACCCTAACACATAGCAGCATAACATTTATTGGCTAACTCTTATATAGAATCTATAATTGTGAATATGTATATCTATAGAAATAGTTCCCACTGTATGTTGTTCTTTACTGTTCATGTTTTCTTTAAAATCATGCTTCTCAAAGGGATATTATACATGACCTCTTCATAATAGTCCTTCTAGTTCCCAGATATTTCCTTTAATTAAAATGCATTCAACAAGATATTTATGCTTGAATGAAGTGTTCTAAAAGGGGGCCCTTTTACTAAAGTGTGCTATGCAGTTAACACACAATTTGGCCAGCTTTAGCTACATGCTTAGACCTGTGATAACCGTTTCTGCAGGAGCATGGCAGTTTCTGTACAGCAGTGTTGAAGCTAACTGGGGAACCGGATGGTGGGTTAGGAGTAAAGAGTGGCTGGCATGAGAACATTGCAGTTAGTGCAGAGGAAATATCACATGCTGTCAATGTTGTAATTAGCATGGGTGCTTTTATCTCCACCAATAGATAGAATAAGTGTACCCACAGTAATAGAACCATGCATTAGGGTATGCATTCAGGGCCGCTTCAACCCCTTATGGGGCCCTGGGCAAACGTTTGAGAATGGTCCACCCCCACCCCCCCCCCCCATTCATGGACCTCCCCTGGAGCAACACAGTCAGCAGCCTGTTCCTCCCTTCTGCTCTCTCAAGATGCTTGCAGGTGAAGGGAGCGGCACTCTAGTGAACAGACTTGAAGCAGGACGTCGGCGGTCTATTCTCTAAAGTGCTGCCCACTTCTCGTGCAAACAGACTGAGAGAGCAGAAGAAGAACAGGGCTGCTTTTACTTATAGGCAGCAGGGCAACTGGGCCCCCATTTTGCAGGGGCCCGGGGCAGTTGCTTCTTTTACCCATAAGTAAAAGCAGCCCTGTATGCATTCATGTGTTAACTGTTTGGAAAATACTGGTCACACCCCTGAGAGTTACCATAGAGACTTTATACTTAGGGTACATTAGGTTTTGTGTGAAATGCACATTAAGGGGTATGTTTACTAAACTGCGTTAGTGCAATTCGCGTTAGGAGCCGCGGTAGTGACAGAAACCCCAAATAAGGACATGGGCGGTACATCGTCACCACTAACGCGCGTTCAAAACATTAACGAGCGTTACCGGGCGCCGTGGCACGTTACTGCGCGTTAATCATAAGAAGACGTACAGACACAAAGCACTGAAACAGAGCTGTAGCACAATGGTTACGGTACTGACCGCTGTTACAGGCAGCATGGGTTCGAGTCCCCAGTGTGCCTAATGCAGAAGGCTGTCCCAGGCATCACCCTGTACATTACAGAGGGAATGAGGAGGCATGTCTTTCGTTACGTTGAGTATTGGTGTCAGAAACACACCCTCGGAGTGTGCCTAGCCACGTACGTTGGTGCGCGCGTACAATCGTGCGTGGGTACGTGTGATTTTACGTGCGTGGGTACGTGTGTTTTTACCAGTGTGGGCATCTGATATTACAGACTCTGTAGGGTGTCTTGCACCTATGCATTATGCTAACAGATGTACGTGTGATGGCCTATGGTTTATCAGAGCCTGTGAGCAGGTGCTGGAGTTTCACAGGGTTGGATTGTGCCAGTCACACCCATGATGCACTGCACATGCAAATCAGATGTCCACAGATACACACCATGGGGAATGCACCCCCACAGCACCTCGGCCTGGTAGGGGGAACTGACCATCTGCACCCCCACAGCACCTCGGCCTGATAGGGGGTACTGACCGTGTGTTGTACTGGCACAGAGTAGCTACACACCATCACATTGTGCGGGTACTGTGCTCACCCTGAGGGTGCAGTGAGGCACCCAGCACTAGGTCCACAGCACCGTCCATGGCTAAAAGAGGCCATGGTGCAGGTCCAAAGCAGTGTTACTGTGTGAGATAGGTAGTCTCTGCAGCAACACCCTGGACATCTCTGTCTGTTTCAGTCAGGTGTAGCCCCCATGCACCACCACCACCCCCCCCGGGTGGCAAACAGCATCTCCCATCAAAAGATCCACAGTCTACCTCCCTGCAAAGGTGGCAGTAGAGGGGAACATTAACCCTAGTCCTGCTGAGGAACAGACACCCCACAAGGCAGTCAATGCAGCTCTGTACACAGCCATAACACAATAGCAAACAGACATTAGGCCTGGATCTGGTATGCTGTACCCCACCACTATCTGATATTCCCCTGGTGCAAGCCATCAGCCACTGCACACCACTCCATCACAACACCTACCAACTACAAACAGTCTGCTAGTGTCCAGTGGAGATGCCAGCATAAACAGCAAGCAAATACATCAATGACTGGGCCCCAAAAGGAAACCCATATTTATCACATGAGAAAAATACTAGATAGCACCTTGGGAGTGCCTAGCAATGCTGTGGTCACTGCACAGTCAGGGTGAGAGTGATCTCTCAGCAGGATATACTGAGGTCACCCTGTCTGTGTAGGTGGTGTCCGGGCACTACAATGTGCCTGTCACTGCCCTATGCCCTGTGCAGATGCACCCTGGCCAGGCCACCCTGTCCGGCCTATACCCATGGTACCTTGCTCCTCATTATGCACATTGGCAGCCCAATACTGGCAACATTGCTGGCAATGTGGACTGTGGAAGGTGATTGCAGCCACCACACACTGGATAGGCAGACAGCCACCCCCACACCTATGCCAGCATTGTGCTACTATAGAGGTGGTCAGCAGCCATACCCACCACACCAGTCATGGGCATAGTACAGGCATGGATATGGTACACAAGGCTGTTGGGGGGTCACTCCCCAGGGTGGTGAACACTGTCAGAGACCAGACCTGCAGCACACACCGCAGACATCAGAATGATTGTTATGGTGGAGCTCAATGAGCAAAATGTGCTTAACGTAGGAATTGATATCTGCCAGTTATCATAGGAAACATTTGATAGCTCTATACCATATACCCAGGTGTAGGGTGGCATTGCTAAGGTATGCAACTGCTAGTATTGGGAGAGACAGGCAGGGCCCAATGTCTTGCCTCTCCAGGAGGCATTGGCCAATGGGGCCTGTGGGTGGGTGTGTGGCCCTGTTGGCTGCTGCTTTACGGCAGAGTTCCCCAACTCCAGTCCTGGTGTTCCAAACACTGTTCGGGGTTTCATGCTGTCCCTCATAAATATGCATGAGCTACATCTGCATACCATGGGGGTGGTGCATAGCTATGCAGCACAGGCATCTTTATTAGAGGCAGCATGAAGCCGGAATGGTGTGGGGCCCTCCAGGACTGCATTTGCTGGACTCTGCTTTAGGTAATGTGCCTGTTTCTGGTGTCTGTGTTTGGTGTGGTAAAATATAGGCCATGCGTATGTTCTCTGCAATAAAGGAGTATCTTTACTATCACTGTTTAGTGGTGGGTAAAACTATGGGGACTGGGTTGGCAGGAGCCCCAGCTGGGATTTGAACCTGTGACCCTCTGGTTCTACAGGCACTGGCTGTGTCTGTTGCACCACACTGTGACCACAGAGACAGTGCAGTCCCTGGAGTTAGTTAAACCGGCCTGACGAGTCAGAAACCCTGCTCTGCAACAGGTTTACTGTGGCCTCATTTACCTTGTATGCAGACAAAGGTGCACATAAACCTCGGAAAAGACCTCGGAAAAGAGGCACACACCCATAACCAAGCTGGGCAACAATGATATCATTGGGCAACATTACACAACACTCCCAGGACAGCTCCATTACAATGAAATGATCTTTGAAAGGGTCTGCGGAGCGTAGACCCTTCCACACATCATTTCTTTTTTATTTGGTGCTTTCCAGGGAGTGTTGTTCCTTGTTGCCCATTGCTATCACTGTTGCCCAGCTGAATTATGCTTTTTAAAATGTTTCTTGTGGTCATTTTTAACGTTTTATGTGAAAGTTTGTTCTGTGCACATGTATCACACTGCTCACGTTTTGTGGGTTTCCCCGGTTTTTCTGTACATTGCTGACGGAAATGGTTTCTCTTCCCTTTAAATGCCTTTAACGACAGGTTTTCATTCGCGTTGGAATTGAGCTCAGGAATTCAGTGCGTTAGTGTGAGGGTAGCCTCTCCCCGCCCACTCTCCGCCCATTGACCCCTTCTCTCCGCCCACTCTCCACCTTCTGCACTGTTTTAACGCGCTGCGGGACTTTACGATCGTTAACTATGCTTAACGCGCGTAGTATTACGTTAACCGTCGTTAGCGCATCGGTACGCACGTTATACGGCACTTATGGTCATTAACGTCGTACACCGCGCGTTAGCCACGTTTATCGCACTTTAGTAAACGTACCCCTAAGTGCAAAACCTAATACTTTAGCAAGAAAGCCCCAAAGTCTGCCATGTCCGGATCTATAAGGATACCGAGGATGGAATACTTGATTAGAAAGAAGTGGCCCAGCAAACTTATTTATAGATTTTTTATTCATTAGAATTTAATTTTAAAAATTCAACTAGATTTTAAAAATTCTGTTCTTATTTAAATAGAGATTTTATGTAGAAAAGGAGAACCTTGCATACTAGAAAGTATATTTACTGGTTCAACAACTTAGGATAAGGTAAGTAAATAACTAACTATGAAAGGAACTGTAAATGAACTGAAATAAAAATGCCTGCATAATGTTATGAATTGTAGATAATCTGCAATGATATGCAAAAGTAAGATTAATAAAACAATACTTAGGGGCCCTTTTCTTAAAGGGCACTATGGTGTTGCACCTAATGTGGCAAAAGCTCTGAAACGATGGTGTGTTAGGTGCAACACCTCCACATACAGTAAATTGTCAAAGGCACTGAAAGCAATTCCCTGGCTGTTAATGTGAAGCCCTGTCCTATAGCTCATGTGGAGCTAGCGCAGGTGCACTTAATGTCACCTATTGTGGTGGCGTTAGATGATCCCATGCTAATGCAGTTAGTGTGAAGTGCGAACCCCGCGCTAACTGCACGGAGCTCACCATGCCCACTATCCGACCCTAGCTCACCCACTCACAACCCTAACGTGAGTTAGACATTGTGAGAATTGTCCCATGCTGTCAGGTCCTGCGCTAGCTGGCGACATGTGTCCCAACTCGCATTTAGCGCAAGCCAGAACGCGCGTTGTCAGCTTACGCCCTTTAGTAAAAGACCCCCTTAGAAAAGTACTGCCACCAACTCAGATAGCATTCATTTGGGTTATAGAAGGTAATAGGGATGTAACTATGCAATCAAGATGAAATATTATCCATTTTCAGGAATACATGCAACACACTGATACACAACCCAGCTAACGTGAGGATGATTTTAGAAAGGTAAGATGAGCATCCAAAAGGATGCCTAAGTCAAGTTACAGAAAATTGGGCAACTATTTTATAAAAGGTTTAGCAAATGCTGAGCTTTTTATAAAACATGTTTAGTGACAGCTGAAGATGCATAAGATACAATAAAATGCAATGATACCCAAAAGCACCAGCACGTTTTATCAATACACACCCAAGTAATCTGTGTTGCCAGACTGGGAACTTATCTGCATATGTAGACAGAAGTTTTCTAAATGACAGAGACACGTGTGTGTATGTAGCCCCACTTTCTTATCTCTGCAAGGAATTTTATAAGCACACACACACAATAACAAGCAAAAGGGAGTCTTCCTCTGACAGTCACACTTTGTCACCGGATAGATAGTTTTGTTAGATAGAGAGGTGAACAAATCTCCACCATCAAGAACTCCTCCAAGCCTCAGGTCTCAAAACAGGTTGGTCAGGGTTCATGCCTGCATTTGAGCAGGGGTAAATGCTGCTGGATAAAAGCACCAAGGTGTTCATGTATTGTCTTTAACAACAGAATACGCATATATTTGAAAGGACCATCCAGAACATGCCTCCTTTCTGTACATATAAATCAAACCCCCAAATACTGTAATATACTAATTGGAAGCTGTCCAATCCCTATTAAGAACGAGGCAAAATACCTGGTAATACACCTGGACCACAGGCTCAACTTACAAACCCATATTAATAAAACAACCTCCAAGGTCTACTACAAAATTAAGGTCCTACAGAACCCACGATCCATACCGGAACAGAACCATTTCAGAACTGTCTGCCAAGCAATCATCACTCCACAGCAACATTATACTCCACGGCCTACTCAAGAGCACAGCTCATACTCTGCAACTGGCACAAAATACAGCCGCCAGACTGATTACAGGATCAAAGAAGCGCAAGCACATTCTCTCCCCCCCCCCCCCCCCCCCGCCGATTTAAAGGACCTCCACTGGCTACCCATCAGATCCAGAATTGAATGCAAAGCCATAATGATGACATATAAGATATTAAATAACCAGTCAGCTGAATGTTTAAATGAGATGATCAGAAAACTGCCAAACAAACACTCAAGGAGGAAGTTGCACCAAAACACCCAATCCACAGCCTCAATACCACCTAACTCCTCACAGACAGTTCTTCACAGAACATTTGAATGCTATGCACCATCACTATGGAGCTCACTTCCACACAATCTAAAGGAAACTATAGACATCGCCAACTTCCAGAAGTATCTAAAAACATACCTCTTCAACAAACACTACAACTGCACACAAGATACATAACACTACAACAGCATATGAGACCCACAACCACAGATTTGAATCTGCTACACAGTTGTCCCTCCCCTACAAAACAATTCCCAAGCTGGTACTTATACACTGTAAGTAGTTCAGAGTTTGTAAGCAATTAACTGTTAATTATGTAAGCTGTTAAATGTTAATTGTAATAGTTATTTTACTGTTCCTTGTAAGAATGTTCTGTTCTCTATAAACCACTTTGATAATATGAAAAGTGGCATATAAAAAAATGTTAAATAAATAAATACGTGTATTTTGCAGTGTACATATACGTTTTACTATTTATGAAATCATTGGTTGTGTATTTCATCTACCTGGCCTTTTGACATGTGCAACCATTGTCTACGGTTTATAAAATCACCTCTATAATTTTGTTACATTTGTATGTTGATCTCTTTGTTAGTCACACGCAACACTGCATGGATACCATGTGTAAATGGGTAGAGGGGGAGACCAAGATACTCACTTCCTCGAGCTACTTTGCTAGTGCTGGCACATCTACAGTGTTTTTTTCAGTTACATGGTTAGGAGTGGAGTCAAGGTG
Source organism: Ichthyophis bannanicus (assembly GCA_033557465.1). NCBI lineage: Eukaryota > Metazoa > Chordata > Amphibia > Gymnophiona > Ichthyophiidae > Ichthyophis > Ichthyophis bannanicus. The sequence continues at coordinate 165,348,567 of CM066036.1, read as the reverse complement.
CAATTGGAGCATCACTGCCTCTGATGCTGACAAATCACCTGGTATCATGATTTTATTGCCCTCCCACCCTCCCCCCCCCCACCCGACCCATCCTCCATATATCATAACGTAGGCCTCTGGAGCTCTTCCCTCCATTAACCCCTAAAGATAAGCATGCCAGGAAGGGGAGGGGGGAACTGCTTGAATATCCACCAAACCTGGACACCGGGGAAGATTGATTGGCCATTTCACATTCTCTGAGAGAAATGAGTGGCTAGTACAGTAGCATTACCCTAAAGGTTCATAAGGTGGTTCACCCTGGATACTGGCTTGCTTCAGCCTCACTTCTCTTGCCAGCAACACAGTCAAGAAACATTAGTGTTGATTTATTTCACCGCCCTCTCCACCCTCCTCCAAGGCCACGGCAACGGCAAAAAGAAAATCTTTTTATCTCAAGATTCAGTGTTTCTTGCTCAGTAACCCTTCCCATAAAAAGGAAAAATACATTTTTAATCAGTTGCTATTGTTCTAGCTGCAGTGTTTTATTTGAAACTAGCAAAAAAATAAAATACAACAGAAGCCCACAAGAAAGTAGCAACTGGAAATTGTAAATCATAACCATTGCTGATTGAGCATCTCCTTGCTTGTGATAAGGCAAATATATGACTTGGGAGATGGCAGTCACATTTAGTGGGTCTGAATCAGGCTCCCTAGATCACTGATTGTCAATATCTGATTTATCCAAAAAATTAGCCAGATCAAAAATATAAATTGAAGAGTGTCTCCCTACTGGGAATTATCCTGCTTTTTCTTTTTTAAATGAAGGCACATAATAGATATTAGATACTGGTGGTATGCCTTAGAGAACTTCTACCAGCTATCTTCTAAACATCTCAGCTGGTAATACAATTGGGAGCTTGGGAAAGTTTATGAGTCAGACATTTGATCTCCTTGCAATATTTTTGATGGATTCCACCTTAAAAGTAAGACATAATTCTCTTTAATCAGATCATTCCTCAGTTCCTGTAATTTATTTTCATATTGACTTCACAAGATTGCATAGCTGCTTGATGTTGTCAGTATCTTTTTCTTGATTCAATACTTTCATCAGAATTAATTTTAAATTAAGAGATTAACACACTTAGCACGCCTGCGAACTACTGAATATCCATGGTTGCCACTGCTGCATGTCCCAGTGCTAACCAGTTAACATTGGGGCATTCTGGGGCAGCACCCTGTGATAACCAGTTATCACTGCCTAGTTATCGCAATGTGGCAAAAGTCCGATGCAATAAAGACTGGCCTAACTTTTACCACTGAAGTAACCGAGCAGTGGCTGAATATCGCTGGTACCCCATTAGCTTCATGGCTATCTAGGTAACCCAGATACTCAATGCTGGGGCCTGGGTATGGCCTCAGCATTGAATATCCAGGCTTTAGCAGCACTAGCCACCGCTGCTGAATATTGAGCCCAAATTGTTTTGTCTTTCATTCTGATATTTCCAGTCATAAGATATCAAAATTCTGTTGTTAGGCATGACAAAACAAAAATCAGTAAATATAGGCACACTTCATTCTGCCTACAGATCAAGAACCATAAATGAGTACCAAAGAGAAGAACCCATTGTTGCTGCTTCCAAAGAAGAACATGTTGAAGGCACTCCAGAAACCTTCAGTCCTCAATGGAGTTTCCACCTGATGCTTTTGCTGCCACTACTGTCTCTTCCCTTACACCTCAGTAGTCATGCCGATGGCATTGGCATAGGTACCAAGAGCAGGTAGACAATTAGAGCTTAGATTATCCACTGTAGTGGGATGATATGCTACTCGGCTGAGAGGGAGATTTCAAACCCAAGAACTTTATCTTTATCTTTATCTTTATTAAAATTTGATATACCGCTATGGCAATAGCATTAAGTGGTGTACAATTAAAATTTGATTTGCACCACAATCCAGGAAAAGGAACGCCAAAGTTAAAACAGGAAAGAGGGTACAAAGAAAAAGAAATACATCACGTAATACACATAACAATAGATCATAATAGATCACACGCAACTTAATTAGCAATTCGCCTCAAATCATACTATAATAAATCATAAAAGTAATAATAATAACTAGCCAGGGTACAGAAATATAAATAGACAAATATAAACAATACTTGGGTTAAACGCACAGACAGACCAATTAGGGAGGAGGTTCGGAGGGCAGATCAAAAGCTTTCTGAAAGAGATATGTTTTGAGTAATAGTTTAAACTGAGGATAGGATGATTCTAAACGCAGTGAGGTGGGTAACATATTCCATAATGATGGGCCAAGAAAAAACCAGGCTGAGTGTCGTGTCTGTTCTAGGTGGGCTTGTGATGGTGGTGGCAAAGACAGACGGTTAGTATGTGTAGAACGGAGCAGTCGATGGGGGACATAACGAGAAATACAGTCCGCTAAATAGCGGGGAGTACAGGTGTAAATGGTCCGGTGCAGAAGAATCAGAAATTTATAATGAAAACGGTACTGAAGAGGAAGCCAGTGTAGTCTAAGTAAAAGTGGGGTGATATGATCAAATTTGCTGGAATGAGTAATAAGACGCGCTGCCGTCTTCTGGATGCGTTGCAGACGTTGAAGACTGTATTTAGGAAGATTGGCCAAGTAGACATTGCAGTAATCCAGCCGACTGATGACAAGAGAAATAACAAGAGTAAGGAGTGCACTGGGAGGGAGGACAGGCCTGTTTCTGATGATGATTTGGTGGGTCCTCCAGCTCACTTTTGCAGGATCCCCTGGTGCCGCACACAACAGTCAGTTGAGCTAGAAGTTGCAGGGAGCTGAGTCTCAGAAGGAAAGACCCAGGATTTACACTTGTGCTTCACCATCTGAATCAAAGTAATAAAGGAAATAAAAGCACTTCTATTAGGTGAGCATATCTACTGCCATCTTAGATCGTTCAGGAAAGCCAATTTCATATTCTGTTCTACAAGTGGGTGATAGAGACAACTAAGGGGTATGTTTACTAAACCGCGGTAACATAGCAGCAGCTACATTAATGCGCGTTAAGTAACAACGCAAGTGCGTTAACGTCACTGTCCTTTATAAGTCCCGCAGAAGGTGGAGAGAGGGCGGAGAGAAGGGGTCAATGGGCAGGGAGTGGGTGGGGAGAGGGTCCTACTACACTAACGTGGGGAACTGAAGGGCTGAACATTACCGGGACTGAAAACCTGTCGTTAGATGCACGTTTGCAGGAAGGTGAAACAATTTCAGTGTCAGCAATGTACAACATAGGCAGGGAGCCCAAGTAGAGTGATAGTAGTGCTCCATTTGCAGCAACAGCATAGTGCCCAAGTATGAAAGGCCACTATGGTGATGGTGCAAATAGGGCATAGGGGGGACTAGGCTGTCACCTAGGTGGCACATAGGAACATAGAAACTGGAAATCAGCAAGACAGCAGCTGACCAAGGCCAAACATGCCCAGTAGTCGGTGTTCCACAGTGTCCCATCCAGGGGACATAACCCAGCAGGTACCCCAAAGGTCACACAGGTACCACTATGCCTGCAATAGGGCAATCAGTGCACATCTGGGGACCACCCTAACAAGGGCTCACAGACCTTCCCAGGATGCATCCCAAACACTTCATAAACCCAGCTACCTGAACACCCTCTACTGCAGCCCCTAGTACGGCATTGCAGGGTGTGACCACACGTTGTCTGAAACATATATACACCCAGTAGGCCAAACTGGGTACACCATACCTGAGTTGCATGCCCTAGCCTGTCCACAGTCAGCTGTCACAACACAATCTACCTACATCTACCTGCTCCACCCTAGCCAATAGTTGCTAGAGCACTGACCTGACATCCCCCAGCCATCTCTCCCCCATGTGGAAAGGATATAACATTGGTAGGCAGTGATGGGGGGATGTGTGGATGTCCATGTATGCCTCCCCACCCCAGACCCCACACCCTAGGCAACTGCCTACCTGCTCAGTGGATGGCCTGGGACTGTGAACTACCAGCACCGGCAGCATATGGCCAGGCAGCATGGCAGGGGGATGTATGTTGGTGCTGGAGGGGGCAGTGGCACCTGCCTGCAGTGGACCTAGGCCATGCCCTATACCAGTACGTGGTGTGCAGTGCAACAGAGAAAGTATGGCTGAGGAGAAGTAAAGGTAGCCCCAGGGACTGCTGTGCTTCTGTGGCAACAGTGTGGTGCAGTAGACACAGCCAGCATGTCCCAGAGCAGAGGGTCACAGGTTCAGGTCCCAGCTGCGGATCCTGCAGAACATGTCCCTATCTTTTACCCTATAATGTAGATACAACCTCAACATGTGCAATCCCCAAAGCAGTGGCCAACAGGGGTACAAACACCCACTCACACAGGCTCCACTATCCAAAGCTCCATGGAGAGTCAGGCTGTTGGCCCTAGCATGGAGCTGCAGTTATCACCAGAGCACTATTACTACCTCCTGCCCAGTTTGGCAATGTCGGCACTGTGATCAGGACCAGTGTGGCAGGCAGGGTTGCCAACCACCCCTATCTTTGCACAATGCTGCAATAGGAGTGTGTGTGTATCCATTGTTTTGTGGCTACCTACACTTCACTGGGCCCTCAATGTCCCACTGTTACCAGCGTTAGCCTGCGAATGTGCATAATGAGGAATAAGGAATTGTGGGTATGGCCCAGACAGGGCAGACTTGGCAGGATGCAGCTGCAGAGGGTATAGGGCAATGGCTAGGACAATTTAGTGCCCAACCACCACCTGCATGGACAAGGTGGCCACAGCACGTCTTGCTGCTAGGGCACTCTCACACTGACCAAACAGTGACCATGGCACGGCTACATTCCCACTTAGTGCTACATAGCATCTGTCTCAAGTAATATATGTGTGTCTCCTGTTTTGGAGGGCCAATCACTGGGGGGGGGGGGGGGGGGTAAATGCCAGGTTTGCATAGTTCTACTGTAAACATGCAAGATAGACTGGTTAGCGGAGTGTCTGCAGTTAGTTTGTGCATGCCTGGAACACCTGGCGTGGTGCAGCTGGTAGAGTCTGACTGTGCCTGCTGCTGGTGAATGTCAGACCATGGTTGGGGGCTGCGGAGGCTCCTAGTACTACTGTTGCTCTGCCAGTGGCCTAGCAACAGGTCCACATCCAGTCTGACCCCCTGATGACATCCGCAACCTAAGGTACCTCAAGGATGGTAAGATGCATCAGGTTGACAGACATGAGCTGGACGGCAGGGGAACAGCTGTAGTCCTAAGACTGGTGGGAGCACAGAGGAAGGGCAATGGACAGGTAGACTATTGTAGTGTGAAGTATTGTGCCATACATGTGTTGCGGTGAATGTGCATACGCCCATACACCACAACGCGCATTGCAGCACCGAAGATGCGCAGTGCTCATAATACTGCATGTGACATCTATTTGGGATGTGCGTTGTTACGTGTCATAATCTGACCACATATTGTAAGGCACTTAGACATATCTCATAAGGCACGTAGAAAGGTCTGTAACACCACGCACGTTATTGTGTGTGCTGCGCATCAGACGCCCTGCTACGTGCTTTCTCCAAAACACACGTATGATGCAACATGCGTACGCCGCACTACTGTGTGATAATCTAGCAGATACGATGGCCACTTGGTGGAACATATTTGCATTGTGCTTGTTATGGTTTTTTGGGATAGTGGCTGCACACATGCGTGGAGCCAACATAGATTGTGGGTTTGGGTCTCATAGGTTCCTTTTCCTTTCTTTTCATTTGTTCTGCTCTCCAGCATCATCCCTTCTCCACAGACCCTTCCTTCTCTTCCCTGTACACTGCAGTGTCCCCTCCATGCAGCCTATCTGTCACATGCTAGCTGTTACATGTGTTCCCTTTCCTTGGGTTGTCTGGGTGGGCAGGTGGCTCAGTGATTTAGTATTGGTGTCTGTGAGCTGTGTTTAGGCTCTTTAGTGTACTGGTTCAATTCCCTCTTACTCCTTTTTGGATCCCTTGCCCATTTTGCCCTTCTACACACACCATCCACACAGCTGGCCCTTCAGACTGACCCCTGACGCCCTTTCCATTACCATTGTTTATTCTTCTGCATGCTGTGTTCACTGCACACCATTTCATGGTGTGTGTGCTTGTGTTAACTGTGGCTCACATCCCCACTAAAACTGCAATATCAGCTGCCTGTGGTCTATGGCCTTACACCTGCGGCTCCGTCATGTCTGCAGCATCCCTCAGCGCATCTTCTACTGTCTGTATGCCTTTTATTGCAGCTCTTTCTGACGCTGCTTTTTCCTGTCAGCTGTGTCGTTAACGCGCAATAGATCCAGGGTGCACTGTACCGCGCGTTAGGCACCTTGTAATGTGTGTTACCTGACACGGCTTGCTTTAATGATGCACCGCCCACTCCTTTATATGGGCATCCATAACATTACTGCAGTTAAGTAAACATACCCTTAAGACTATCTGGCAAAATAATGATTAATAGATCTTTCTTCTAGAAACTTACTTAACCTGTTTTAAACCTAGCTAAATCGCTAGCCTTGACCACATTTCCTAGTAGAAAATGTCATAGTTTAATTGTATATTGATTGAAAAAATGCTTTCTATAATTTGCTTTAAATCTTTGAGGTCCATGGAGTGTGCCCTTTCTTTAATACTATTTGAAAGGATAAATAGCCATTCCCTATCAGCTTTGGCCACACTTTTCATGATTTCATAAACCTCTGTCATATCCCTTCTCAGTCATCTCTTCTCCAAGCTACAGATCCCAAATCCTTCAAGTCTTTCTTCATAAGGGACCATTCCATCCTTTTAATAATTTATGTTCCCCACCTCTATTTTTTACTTCCTACCATATATTTTTGGAGATGTATTGATCTGAATTACTCACAACACTACGGGGTATGTTTACTAAACCGCGGTAATCGTGAATAACGCGCATAATGTACGATTAACGATCATTCGCACGTCATAACGCACGTTCTGACGTGCAAACGATCGTTAACCGTACATTACGCGCGTTAACCGCATTTAACGATCGTAAACCACAGCGGAGTGTTAAAACAGCGCAGAAGGCGGAGAGTGGGCGGAGAGAAGGGGTCAATGGGCGGAGAGAAGACGGGGAGAGGCTCCCCTCACACTAACGCGCTGAATTTCAGAGCTTAATTCCAACGCGAATGAAAACCTGTCGTTAAAGACATATTAAAGGGAAGAGAAACCATTTACGTCAGCAATGTACAGCAAAACCGGGGAAACCTACAAAACGTGAGCAGTGTGATACATGTGCACAGAACAAAATATCAAATACAACGTTAAAATGACCACAAGAAAAATGGTAAAAATTATAATTTAGCTGGGCAACAGTGATATAAATGGGCAACAATAACAAACACTCCCAGGAAATCTCCAAAAAAAAGAAATGATGTTTGGAAGGGTCTACGATCCGTAGAACCTTTCAAAAATCATTTCATTTTATTGGAGCTTTCCTGGGAGTGTTTTTCAATGTTGCCCAATGATATCATTGTTGCCCAGCTTCGTTATGGGTGTTTGCCCCTTTTTTTGAGGTTTTTTGTGAGGTTTCTTTGCACTTTTGTCTCCATACCAGGTAAATGAGCCCACAGTACAATTGTGCAGAGCAGGGTTTCTGACTCGTCAGGCCAGTTTTCCTATCTCCAGGGACTGCACTGTCTCTGTGGCCACAGTGTGGTGCAACAAACACAGCCAGTGCCTGTAAGACCAGAGAGTCACAGGTTCAAATCCCAGCTGGGGCTCCTGCCAACCCAGTCCCCATAGTTTTACCCACCACTAAACAGTGATAGTAAAAACACTCCTTTATTGCAGAGAACATACGCATGGTTAATACGCCTATATTTTACCACACCAAACACAGACACCATAAACAGGCACATTACCTAGAGCAGAGTCTCACAAATGCAGTCCTGGAGGGCCCCACACCATTCAGGTGCTGCCTCTAATAAAGATGCCTGTGCTGCATAGCTATGCACCACCCCCATGGTATGCAGATGTAGCTCATGCATATTTATGAGGGACAGCATGAAAACCCGAACAGTGTTTGGAACACCAGGAGTGGAGTTGGGAAACTCTGCCGTAAAGCAGCAGCCAACAGGGCCAGACACACCCACACCCACACCCACAGGCCCCATTGGCCAATGCCTCCTGGAGAGGCAGGACATTGGGCCCTGCCTGTATCTCCCAATACTAGCAGTTGCATACCTTAGAAATGCCACCCTACACCTGGGTATATGGTACACAGCTATCAAACGTTTCCTCTGATAACTGGCAGATATCAATTCCTACGTTAAGCACATTTTGCTCATTGAGCTCCACCATAACAATCATTCTGATGTCTGCGGTGTGTGCTGCAGGTCTGGTCTCTGATAGTGTTTACCACCCTGGGGAGTGACCCCCAACAGTATTGCGTGCCATATCCATGCCTGTACTGTGCCCAGGACTGGTGTGGTGGGTATGGCTGCTGAACACCTCTATAGTAGCACAATGCTGGCATAGGTGTCGGAGTGTGTGTCTGTCTATACAGTGTGTGGTGGCTGCAAACACCTTCCACAGCCCACACTGCCAGCACTGTTGCCAGTATTGGCCTGCAAATGTGCATAATGAGGAGCAAGGTACCATGGGTATAGCCCAGACAGGGTGGCCTGGCCAGGGTGCATCTGCACAGGGCATAGAGCACTGACTGGGACATTTTAGTGCCTGGCCACCACCTACACCAGAGCTACTCAATTCCAGTCCTGGAGGTCCGCAACCCTGCAGGTTTTTGGGATATCCCTAATGATATGCATGAGATATATATGCATTAGAGATAGCCTGCCAACCTGACTGGTTTTTGGCCCTCCAGGGCTGGATTTGGAGACCCCTGCCTTACACCTCTGTCATTTAAGATTGTAAGTGGGCAAGGTGCAGATGTCCAAGACATCAAAAAGGTTAGAATTTGTCACATTCCTCCTTGCTTCTCACCACCACCAAAATTTTGTCTATTAGACAACTTTTTGGTGGTGTTGAGAATCTAGGAGGAATGTGACACATTCTATCTACCCTTTTGATGTCTAGAACATCTGTACCTTGCCCACTCACAATCATAAATGACAGAGGTGTAAGGCAGGAGTCTCCAAATCCAGCCCTGGAGGGCCACAAACCAGTCAGGTTGGCAGGCTATCTCTAATATATACATATAGGGGTATGTTTACTAAAACCCCGTTAGGTGCGCGCTGCGCTAGTGTGCGGGATGCCATATAAGGAGTGGGCGTTTCAGTCTGAAAAAAGCAAACCGGGATTAATCATGTGTTAATGTGCGCTGTGCGCTCATGTGCGCCGCGCACATTAGCGCATGAGAAACCTGCGCAGGAAGCATAAGTGGCGCGCTGATGGGCAAGCACATGAACAGAACCAAAGTACAATGGTTAAGACACTGACCGATGGTGCAGGGATCATGGGTTCAGTTGCCCAATGAAGAAGGCTGACTGAGGCATTACCTGTTACAGGTAATATTGCAGTCTGAGGCATATTAATTTTATTTTAATTACTGCTACAAGCAAACGCACTCTGAAAGCACTGTAACATAATGCACTCCATAAGGTACCCCAGAGGGCACATTTTAAAGTGCACTGTCCGCCAAGGCACCCTAGAATGTTGCTTATAGGGCGCTTTATAGGGTGCCGTATGAGGCACCGCAAGGGCACAGCACTGTTTTTGATGGCAGCACTGTGCAGTGTAACAAATGAAAATCATAAGTAGGTGCGCTGACATACAAGGAGGAGCAGCAGTGTAGCACAATGATGCAGGAGTCATGGGTTCAATCCCCCACTGTGCCTAATGAAGAAGGCTGGCTGAGGCATTACCTGTTATAGGTAATATTGCTTTAGGAGGCATTTTAATTTTATTTTAATTAGTGCTGCCAGCAAACACACCCTCAAAGTATTGTAACATAAGGTGCTGCATAAGGCGCCTCATAAGGTACCCCAGAGGGCACATTATAAAGTGCACTGTCTGCCACGGCACCCTATAATGTCCGCTATAGGGCACCCTATAAGTCGCTCCACAGGATAACGTATAGTGCACCTTATATGGATGGTAACCATAATGTGCCCTATAGGGCGCCCTATAAAGCGCCCTCTGAGGCACCTTATGGGTACAGTACGCTGAGGGTGTTTTTGCTGGCAGCAATAATGTACATTAAAAAGAGATAATGCTTTAGGCAGCCCTATCAAACAACCCCACTGTGGGTTTGAACCCATGACCTCTGGCTCCACAGGCAGTGAAGTAACCAGTGGGATATAGCTCTACAGCTGACAGCAAGCCCCTGGCTGGCTGCAGAGGGACTGCATGTCACCACACAGACAGTCTGCTGTGGTCACCAGGATAGGGTTAGCCCACCCGTACCCATGATGCACTGCACATGCAAATCAGCTGTCTACAGATGAACACAAGATGAACGTATCAACACAAGATGAACGTATCAAAAGTGACTTCATGGCTCTGGGACAGAGGGTGAAGCAGGTAGGTGCACAGGTGGTGTTCTCTTCAATCCTCCCTGTTGAGGGTAAAGGCCAAGGCAGAGAGGCTCGCATCCTGGAGATGAATGCATGGCTGCGTGGATGGTGTCTTCAAGAGCGTTTTGGTTTCCTAGACCATGGGATGCTGTTCCAAGGGTTGCAGAGCAGAGATGGCATCCATCTGTCCAAGAAAGGTCAACGCATCTTTGGTAGTAGACTGGCTAATCTACTGAAGAGGGCTTTAAACTAGATTCGTTGGGGATGGGTGAAGAAAGCCCCCAGGTAAGTGAAAGCCCCCAGGTAGGTGATACATTAAATACCTTTATGGAAATGGGTAACAGGGGTAACACATGGAAAGCAGTGTGTATTAATGCCCGTAGCATGGGAAATAAGATCCCTGAAGTTGAAGCTTTGGTGGGAGTTGATGACTTGGATTTAGTGGCAGTTACAGAAACATGGTTCACAGAAAACCATGACTGGGATGTAACTATACTTGGCTATACTTTATTCAGAAAGGACAGGGTAGGAAGAAGGGGAGGAGGAGTGGCACTATATGTAAAAACTACTATTAAAGCTTTGGAATTACAGAGCTTAAAAGGGAGAGAGGAGGCATTGTGGGTTAAACTAGAAAGAGGGAAAGAGAAATCTATTTGCATTGGTGTGATATACAGACCTCCCTCACAAGAGGAAGAGGTGGACAGAGAGTTAATTGAAGACATATGCAGCATTGCTAGGAAAGGGGAAGTGCTACTGCTAGGAGATTTCAATATGCCAGATGTTGATTGGCACATTCCTGTTGCAGTATCATCTAGAAGTAAGGAGATCCTGGATTCTCTACAGGGAGAACTATTCAGGCAATTGGTAACAGACCCCACACGTGAAGGGGCCATACTGGACTTGGTGCTTACCAATGGTGAAAGTGTTTCTGATGTTGTAGTGGGAGATCATTTTGCATCCAGTGATCACCAGATGGTGTGGTTCAGGATTAGGACCAGGGCTGTTAGAATCCATTCCAAGGTGAAGATCTTAGACTTTAGGAAGACTAACTTTGCAAAGATGGGCCAATACCTCAGGGAGTCGTTAGTGGGATGGGAACAGCTGGGGGATGTAGAAAAACAGTGGGCAAAGCTGAAAGGGGGTATTTTAAAGGCAACCAACCTTTTTGTTAAAATGGTAAATAAAGGCAAAAGGAACAGGAGACCGCTATGGTTTTCGAAGGAAGTAGCTGAAAAAGTGAAGAAAAAGAGGGAGGCCTTCATGAAATACAAGAGATCACAGAGAGAGGAAGACAGGCATCTGTATTTGGAAAAACTTAGAGAAGCTAGCAAAGTAGTCAAGAAGGCAAAGATTCAAAAGGAGGAGGAAATAGCCAATGCAATAAAATGGGGGGATAAGACATTTTTCAGATATATTAGTGAGAAGAGGAAGGGCAAAAGTGGTATTGTCAGACTCAAGGATGCAAGGGGGAAATATGTAGAAGCTGATAAGGATAAAGCGGAATTGCTTAACAAATATTTTTGTTCTGTGTTCACAGATGAAGAACCAGGAGCAGGACCTCAGAAAACACCCACAAATAAGAACAGAAGCGAGGGACATCTTGAACAATTTTCAGAAGACTGTGTTCGTGAGAAACTAGCTCAACTTAAAGTAGACAAAGCGATGGGACCGGATGGGATACACCCTAGAATACTGAGGGAACTTGGGGACGTTCTAGCAGCTCCACTGACTGACCTTTTCAATGCCTCGTTGGAGTCGGGAGTGGTGCCAAAGGACTGGAGAGAGGCTCATGTGGTGCCTTTACACAAAAGCGGAAGTAAGGATGTGGTTGAAAACTACAGGCCGGTTAGTTTAAATTAAGTGGTGAGTAAATTATTGGAAACGCTGCTGAAAGAGAAAATAGTGAGGTTTCTGGAGTCCGGCGGATTACAGGATCTGAGGCAGCATGGATTCACCAGAGGCAGGTCTTGTCAGACAAATCTGATCGATTTCTTTGACTGGGTGACCAGGGAGTTGGACCGAGGGAGAGCTCTAGATGTGGTGTATTTAGATTTCAGGAAAGCCTTTGACACTGTTCCTCACAGGCGACTTATAAACAAACTGAGCACCCTAGGGATGGACCCTAAAGTTACTGCTTGGGTTAGAAATTGGTTGGGTGGGAGGCTACAAAGAGTACAAGTAAATGGAGCTCACTCTGAGGAGAAGGATGTTACCAGTGGTGTGCCCCAGGGATCTGTCCTTGGTCCGATTCTTTTTAACATCTTTGTTAGTGATATAGCGGAAGGGCTGTCGGGTAAGGTTTGCCTCTTTGCAGATGATACCAAAATCTGTAATAGAGTAGACACCCAGGAAGGTGTAGATAACATGAGGAGGGATCTAGCTAAGCTTGAAGAATGGTCTAGAATTTGGTAGCTGGGATTTAATGTTAAAAAATGTAAGGTCATGCATTTGGGCTGCAGCAATCCAAGGGAGCAATACAGTATAGGAGGTGAAGTACTTTTGTCCACTAAAGAAGAGCGGGACCCTAGGCGTGGTTATGTCTGATGATCTTAAAGTAGCTAAACAGGTAGAAAAGGCGACGGCAAAAGCTAGAAGGATGCTTGGGTGCATACGGAGAGGAATAGCTAGCAGAAAAAAGGAGGTGATAATGCCTCTGTATAAGTCTTTGGTGCGACCTCATTTGGAGTATGGTGTGCAATTCTGGAGACCGCACCTTCAAAAGGATGTGAACAGGATGGAGTCGGTGCAGAGGGTTGCTACTAAAATGATTAATGGGCTTCAATATAAAGCATATGAGGACAGACTTAAGGATCTCAATATGTACACCTTAGAGGAAAGGCGGGATAGAGGTGATATGATTGAGATGTTTAAATACCTCCGTGGCATAAATGTTCAGGGAGAGAGCCTCTTTCAATTGAAAGCAAGTTCTGCTACGAGGGGACATGGGATGAGGGTGAAGGGAGATAGATTCAGGAGTGATATGCGGAAATATTTCTTTACGGAAAGAGTAGTGGATCCGTGGAATAGTCTCCCAGTGGAGGTGGTGGAGATGAGGACAGTGACTGAGTTCAAAAAGCATGGGACCAACACAGAGGATCTCTAAAGGTAAAAAGTGGACTGTTGTAGTTGTTGTTATGTAAGGACAGACTAGATGGGCCTTGTGGTCTTTTTCTGTCATCATGTTTCTATGTTTCTATGTTTCTATGGGGTATGCACCCCCACAGCACCTCGGCCTGGTAGGGGGAACTGACCATGTGTGTTACTGGCACAGAGTAGCTACACACCATCACATTGTGCAGGTACTGTGCTCACCCTGAGTGTGCGGTGGGGCGCCCAGCACCAGGTCCACAGCACCGTCTGTAGCAGAAATAGGCTATGCTGCAGGTCCCCAGCAGTGTTAATGTGTGAGATAGGTAGTTTCTGCAGACACACCTTGGATATATCTGTATGTTTCAGTCAAGTGTAGCCCCTAGGAGGATTATGTACCACTACCACCACCACCACCACCACTCTTCTCCTCTTCCTCCTCCTCCCCCTCCAGTGCTGAGGGTGGTAAACAGGGTCTCCCATCAACAGATCCACATTCTACCTCCCTGCAATGGTGGCAGTAGAGGGGACCATCAACCCTGGCCCTGATGGGGAACAGTCAGTGTAGCTCTGTACACATCCATAGCACAATATCAGACAGACATTAGGCCTGGATATGCTAAGCTGCATCCCACCACTATCTGATAGTCTCCTGCAGCAAGCCTTCAGCCGCTGCACCCTTCAAGGCGCTCTATCAAGACACATACCAGCTGCAAACAGTCTGCTAGCTAGTCCATAGTGCATGTTCCTGGTGGAAATGCATGCACCCAGAACTGGGATGTCAGCATACACAACAAACAGATAAGTCACTGACTGGGCCCCAAAAGGAAACCCATAAATATCACATGAAACAAATACTATATAGCACTATGGGGGTGCCTAGCCATGCCGTGGTCACTGCACAGTCAGGGTGAGAGTGATCTCCCAGCAGGACATGCTGTGGCCACCCTGTCTGTGTAGGTGGTGGCCGGGCACTACAATGTCCCAGCCAGTGCCCTATGCCCTGTGAAGATGCATCCTGGCCAGGCCACCCTGTCCGGGCTATACCCATGGTACCTTGCTCCTCATTATGCACATTGGCAGGCCTATACTGGCAACAGTGCTGGCAGTGTGGGCTGTGGAGGGTGTTTGCAGCCACCACACACTGGATAGACAGACACACACTCCCACACCTATGCCAGCATTGTGCTACTATAGAGGAGTCTCCAAGAGTCACAAAATAACCATCATAAAATTAAACCCAATAGTTACTTCAGTTTTGTCGAAGCCCACCGGGGGAGGGTTAGAACCTAACCCCCACCAGACGGTAGAGTACTTTTATTTTTATATGTTTCACCCTAGTGTAGTAAAACAATTACTTATCTTCGCCAAAAGTAGCAGTTATTCTCCATTACGTTGCAAATCATATAGGTTCACGGTACACGACGTGCACGTTTCGGGTGTGCGCCCTGTGTCACGTGCCTTTTTCCTTTGATTGGATCACCATTCTATGACGTAGAGTTTCCTGATTAAAAGTCTTTCTTAAAGTTTTAACCAATAGTAGCGTGGACACCTCTGACAGTGAGGTTTTCCCGCTTCTCATTGGTTTTCCCCTATTTAAAGTTCCGGTATAGCTAAAGCCATGGATTACATAATGCCCAAGGCCACGAAGACGGCGTTCTTGTTGCACAGTTGAAAGGAAAAAGACACTTGATACAGGGCGCACACCCGAAATGTGCACGTCGTGTACCGTGAACCTATATGATTTGCAACGTAATGGAAAATAACTGCTACTTTTGGCGAAGATAAGTAATTGTTTTATTACATTAGGGTGAAACATATAAAAATAAAAGTAGTCTACCGTCTGGTGGGGGTTAGGTCAACTGTTCTAACCCTCCCCCGGTGGGCTTCGACAAAACTGAAGTAACTATTGGGTTTAATTTTATGATGGTTATTTTGTGACTCTTGGAGATTTCCCATCATAGGAAGGGTTTTTGCTGGTTTAGTTTCACTATAGAGGAGTCTAGCAGCCCTGGCCACCACACCAGTCCTGGGCACAGTACAGGCATGGATATGGTATGCAATACTGTTGGGGGTCACTCCCCAGGGTGGTAAACACTGTCAGAGACCAGACCTGAAGCACACACCACAGACATCAGAAAGATTGTTATGATGGAGCTCAATCAGCAAACTGTGCTTAACGTAGGAATTGCTATCTGCCAGTAATCATAGCAAACGTTTGATAGCTGTGTACCGTATACCCAGGTGTAGGGTGGCATTGCTAAGTTATGCAAGTGCTAGTATTGGGAGATGCACGCAGGGCCCAATGTCCTGCCTCTCCAGGAGGCATTGGCTAATGGGGCCTGTGGGTGTGGGTGTGGGTGTGTCTGCCCCTGTTTGCTGCTGCTTTACGGCAGAGGTTCCCAACTCCAGTCCTGGTGTGCCAAACACTTTTCGGGTTTTCATGCTGTCCCTCATGAATATGCATGAGATATATCTGCATACCATGGGGGTGGTGCATAGATATGCAGCACAGGCATCTTTATTAGAGGCAGCATGGAACCTGAATGGTGTTTGGCCCTCCAGGACTGCATTTGGGAGACTCTGCTCTAGGTAATGTGCCTGTTTATGGTGTCTGTGCTCGGTGGGGTAAAATATAGGCGTATTAACCATGCGTATGTTCTCTGCAATAAAGGTTTGCCCTTACTATCACTGTTTAGTTGTGGGAAAAATATGTGGACTGGATTAGCAGTAGCCCCAGCTGGGCTTTGAACCTGTGACCTTTTGTTCTTGCACACACTGTCTGTGTGCACTGCACCACTGTGTTGCCACAGATATGCTACATTCCCTGGGGAGTCCATGACTGTACATCCGACAGGGCCTGTTTGTTGCAGTGCACGGCACCCACCTGGACAGGGCTAGGCCATGGTCTGCTGTGGCCACCAGCTGCTTCCACCTCCACCACCAGTACCGCTCCATCCTTAGATTGGAGACAGCATAAGCCCTGAAGGATTTGTGGCCCTCCAGGACTGCATTTGGGGGAATCTGCTCTAGGTAATGTGCATGTTTCTGGTGTCTGTGCTCTGTAGGGTAAAATAGAGGTGTTTGAGCCATGCTTATGTTCTCTGCAATAAAGGTTCGTCTTTACTATCACGATTTAGTTGTGGGTAAAATATGGGGACTAGATTGGCAGGAGCCCCAGCTGGGGCTTGAACCTGTGACCTTCTGTCTCCAAACATGCTGGTTGTGTGCACTGCACCACTGCACCACAGAGACAGTGCATTCCCTGATGATACCATGACTGTTTGTCCAGCAGGGCCTGTCTGTTGCAGTGCATTGCACCCACCTACACAGGACTAGGCCATGGTCTGCTCTGGGCAGCTGCCACTGCCCCCCTCCACCTCCAGTACCCCTGTGCCACCCTTCTGACATGCCCTTCTGCTGGTGGTGCTGGTGGTACGCAGTCTCAGGCCATCCTGTGTGCAGGTAGGCGGCTGCCTATGGTGCGGGTTCTGGGGTAGGGGTGCCTGCATATCTGTCCGCACGTCCCCCAATCACTGCCTGCCAATGTTCTGTGCCCTTGGGGGTACCTGCTGGGTACTATCCCCTGTGACACTGTGCTAAACACTCTCGTGCCCATGTTGGGCCCTCATCAGTTGCTGTCTGGCTGCTGTTCAGTTTCAGCATTCCTAAGTGCCATCTAGGCATCTGCCTAGTCTGCACTGTGCCCCAGTTGCACCACAGCATGTGCCGCCTGCAGCCCTCTGTATCCCCTTTCCCAGCATCTGTCCAGTTGCCCATTCCGACCTGCCCGCCCTGCTGTTGTGGAACATGTGCATGCCATAGGTAACCTGTCCAATGGAGAGGGAAACCCTGATCAGTGCTATTTCACTGTTGGATCATTCACCTTGTATGGGGACGGAGCGTAGACCCTTCTAAAATTCATATTTATTTTTTGCGGCTTTCTTGGCAGTGTTTTTTGATGTTTCCCATTACTATCACTATTGCCCAGCTTGATTATAATTTTATTTTATTTTGTTGGGGTCATTTTCAATGTTTATTTGCACTTTTGTTTCGTGCACATTTATGTATCACACTTATTGTTTTGTTGGTTTCCCTGGTTTTGCTGTACATTGCTGACAGAAATGGTTTCTCTTCCCTTTAAATCGGCTCTACCGCGAGGTTTTCACTCGCGGTATTTTTTGCCTTGAATTTCAGCCCTGCTAGTGTGTGGGGAGCCTCTCCCCTCCCACTCTCCACCCATTGACCCCTTCTCTCCGCCCCTGGGAAGCCTTCCTCCACCCTCCGGGAGCCTTTCCACACCTTTATCGCACATTAGCGCGCCGCGCACATGAGCGTGCAAAACACTGGTTGGAACAACACTGTATTTAAATACCTAGTCTCATATTCTGGGGCTTGATCTCCATATATATTTCTGTGTTCAGATTTAAACTCATAAATTAAGGAATAACTTTAAAAGATAAGTTATCCACTTACAATTATATTGGAATTTCAGTGTTCATACTTGAATGCATAGCTCAGCTGTAAAGAATTGCAGAGCTTAGTATTTGGTATAGATGGGCAGGCTGGATAGGCCATACGGTCGTTATCTGCTATTAATTTCCTCTGCATGGACAACTTATTTTTTTAGTTACACATTTGCCATTTCATCAAATTTTGGTCCATGAAGGACATTTTTCAGATTTTTACCAGAAGATTTAGAGAAAATTCAATAGACAAAATTTAGATTTGAAAATTCTGCATTGGAATTTTGAAAAATCTAGTTGATATGCCAATTAATTGTAGAGACTACTTGATTTTGCAGTGAGGATCAGCAGCACCATCCAGTATCTCAACTAATAAATGCAAGAATTCCATAGAATAGGACTGGTATTTTCCAGAATCCTGGGAGGTTCCTCCTGCCATTCATTTTTAGAATCAGGAAAGGCCCACACCATATAAATCCCTCTCCAAAGAGACAATTTCCTAACTTCGGCCCTGAAGACATTTTGCTATGCACATTTGAATAGAAGTTTGCCCTTATGGGCAACTGCCTACCCAGAGAACATCATCCAGCCAAGAGAAGGATCTGCACCAACCACCCTAACCATAAAGAAGAAAAACAAAAGTCTAGGAGCCATTGTAGCCAAAGATGAGGATTCCTGCAGGGGCTTGCATTGGACACCATCGGATGGAGAAAACCAGCACCAAATGAGAAGAAACACCAAGATACCCACCGAAGTGAAGGGAAGTGAGCCTTTGCAGTAATGGGGAACTGAAAGCAAAGAACTCTAAACTCAAGTACTTTGATAGTGGATGAAAGGGAGGCTAGAGGACAAAGTAAGAAATATTGTAAACTGGTTGATAATTTTGAGAAGTGTTAGAAGTAATCATTATATTTTGAAGAGTATAGATGTGAAAAGAATGTGATAAACTTCTCCCATACATTACAGAATGAAAATTCTATACTGTATGATTGTATTTTTCCATATTACAAATGTTAATGTTAAAGTTGTTTGTCATTGACCCTAATTTTAAACAAATCTTTGGTTCAGAGCAAAGATTTCTGACCTGGAAGTGTGAATGAGAGTGTGTCAAATGCCTAAACCTTAATTACTCTTCACAAGTTCTAACCTCGATACCTAATACTCCAGGAGCTCAGAGAAACTCTGGATAACAGCTTCTTAGACTGGTGTACTCCCTTGTCTGCCTAGCAGTTTCACAGCAAATACTGGTAGGGTTGATCCCTACTGCAAGACTACTGTGAGACTATTGCTAGGATTGAAAGTCACATTCTCAAAGCTGCAATACTCAGGGAAGGAGCAGAGGGGGACTTTTCCTGCCTCAATTCCACTAGACATCAGGGAATTCCTGGGTAAATCCCAGTGGTGTGTTGGGTGGGGAGATGAATGATATGGCCTGCTATTCTGGAGGGCAGGTTTTTGGCAGGTCCTTTTCAGAAGGATCTTCTTTCTCAAAAGGTCTGGAAGGGGGGGGGGGGGGGGTCCCTGATTTCTTGTTGTCCAGGGGGTGTGCTTAAAGGGGGAAAGAGTTGACGGAGCATGGGGTTGATTAAGTAAAGGAGGGAACTGGACCTTGAGGAAGGTTAATTGTATGGGGTGAATTGGTTCTGTGGGAGATTATTTATAGAGGGAATGAGATCAGAGTTGGGGGGAGTCTGGGGTAATCATAGCCAGGACCGTATCTAGCCCTGTGCGAGCGGTGCAGCCGCACAGGGCGTAAATGCTTAAGGGGCACATTTCAGCTGTCTGCCGTTGCCTGCCACCACCATTTTTTCTTCTCTCAGCAGCGGCAGGCAATGGCAGACAGCTGAAACGTGCCCCTTTAGCCTTCTCGTGGCACGCTAATCAGATCTGTACCTCCCTCCTCTGACGCGGCATCAGAGCAGGGAGAGGAAGATCTGCTTAGCACACCAGCGACTTCCACATCGAGCGCGACTCTTTTCATCGGCCTCCAGAAAGTGGCTGGCAGCTGTCGTGCTACCAAACTGCCAGTAATATGGCTACACTTAACACCGCCTCTTGAGATGGTGATAGGCGCACCCATGTTATCAGCAGTCAGTCAGCTGTCCCGTGTAGTAGCTGTCACTGGTCGCCACATCCATTCTCTGCCTTGAAACCACCCTGATTCTCGCCCATTGCTGTCAAAGCATTTATTGCAGGACTTTTACCTTGCTGGCTGCTTTTAGTTCATGGTAGCAGTTACTACAAGCTCATGCCAATGGTAAGCATGCACTGAACACATGTCAGCTGTTAGTACATTGAATTTTATCCACTGCAATTTTGAAAGGAAAGTATGTGCGTACTTTTTCCTTTGAGAATTTGTACAAAACCTGTTGGTAAAAGATACACATGGACTTTCCAACAGTGTGGACCATTTGAAAATTGCCCTCACACCAATTATAATTAATGTTGGAACCAATTATTCTGGATTAATCATAATTACCCTTTTGTCTGTAACTTTCAATGTGATGTGATTCATGAATTGTTCATGAAAGGACAAAATGGAGCATGACTACTGGAGATAGGAAGTAGAGTGGGGGGGGGGAGAGAGTTTGCTTGGGTTGGGCCTGGGACAAATGTTCAGGTGATGGCTTCAAGCTTAGAGTAGGAGACTTAGTAGAGACAAAGGAAGGGAGCATCCTCCATGGGTGTATTTCATTGGATTTCAGCTAGTATGAAGTAGTTGATCAAACAGAATGGCTAAAGTTAGAAAAATAGATGCAGACTATACAGAATTTCATTATAGTTTGTGTTTAACCAAATTTTCTTATTTTCCTTAGGCTTTCTGAGAAAATTTGTCAGTTTCCCTGTTGAACATGTGGAGAATCTGACATATTCTACACCAATTTCTAGGGGCCCAAACCATTAAAATCTGCTTGACAGTTCATTGAACTAGTTTACAAACCCCTTTTTTCTTTGAGTTTCCATATCTCTTGTTAATATTCCCAACAAGACATTTGCCAAGTCTATTAAATACGTTTATACAGGAAGTGTGAGTTATTACTCTAACCCTTAACTTTCACTGCACTCTTCTATGTACTATCACACCAGAATAACTCATTTCTCATTTTACATTTGACTGCACTTCCATTTTCATCTTTGATTTTTTTGTTTTGTTTTAATGAGGAGGAAATTCTTCCATCTCAGCAAACTTGCAAATGCGTATTCTTAACTGCTCTTTTAAATATTCTTTAGAGGGCAATGCTTATAGCCACTTTTAATTGTCTAATATTTAGAGACTGGGGAACAAAATTATTTTTTTTTAGAAAATGCTTCTTTTGCTTTTTTTAAACTCTTGAACTTTCCTTTCTTTTACTATTCATGAAACTTGTTCTGAGAATGTCTTCTTCCCTCTTCTCCAAATAGCTTTCATAACATGACTTCAATGTAAAAAGCGAGGATGTGCGACATCATCAGGCAAGATGGCCACCTAAGTCGGAGCTCCGGCGGGCCATTGGAAGAAATAAAGCTTTTACCCCAGTGAATCCAGCTAACGTGACCTCCCCAGCCATTGTGACAGCCTCCGAACGTGGGCCAATGGCAAGAAGGGAAAAAAGATGGACCTGCAGAACTATGCGTATGCCAGGATGACAGCAGCACAATGAAAAACAGCAGATAAAATGGCACCAGCAGTGCTAAAGAGCAATGAATCGAGTAGCTCAAGCCCCAGCAACACACCCCAAGGGGAATGGAGCCAGAAGGAAAGCAGTAAAGTGAGACCAGAGGTTGAGCAAGACCTTGAGAGATGCGGGTGTGGTTCCGAGACCTAAAATCTGACATTACACCGATGCGTGAGGAAGTAGCTAATGGCATAGAAGACCTCAGAACAGATTTGTGTGAGCTCAGGCAGCAGGTAGAAGAGCTCAAAGGCCGCATAGAGGAGCAAGGGGAGTCCTCCACAGCACTGTAGCAGAGATGGATAGAGCTGGACAAACATCAGCTAGAACACAAAAAAAACTTGAAGACCTAGAAAACAGGACTAGAGAGGTCCAAGAAGGGGAGCAATATCAAGACTGTAAGCCGTGATACAAAATATAGTTAAAATCTTGTTGCAAATGACTGGAGTGGAGGTAGAAGGCAGAGACTACAGGATCGACAGAGCACATCAGGTGGCAGGCCCAGCAGGCTTGGGCAAAAATAAACCACAGGACATGATTTCCTGCTTCCACAATTACAATTTGAAAGAACTGAAGGCAAATAAACATAGAATAAAAGGGATATTACAATGGAAGCTTAATACAGTTGATATTTATTTGGATCTGGCTCAAATTGCCCTGCAAAAATGCAGAGGAATGAGAGATATAGTGCAAGAACTGTGTAGCAAAAATATCCACTATGGCTGGACTTATACCTTCGGCCTGACTTTTAATATGCAGGGGAGACATTGGTGAGTACGTACCAGAGAGGAAGCCATTCATGTATTGGCAGAGAGTGTCCTTACAGAATTGGAACAGCTCCCGCCCAAGGACACTATGCATCGGAAGGAATACTCTCGCTGGCAGAGCATGAACCATGGAAGAAGGAGACTACATTGGAATTCCGGAGGGAGGAACAAGGAGACAGAATCTGGGGAACAAACCTGAGCAAACACAAGATAAGTACTAGATTTGCACATTGACTTATTTAAGATTTGACTACTCTCCAGCTCTAACGAGATGGAGGAGTGGCCTAGTGGTTGAGGCAAGGTACTTCAGGCCGGAAGGTCAGAGGTTCAAATCCCTCTAGAGGACAGCAAACTTGGGCCGGAAGGACTGGGGTTTCTAGTCCCACAGGTGCTCCTTGTGGTCTTGGGCAAGCCACTTAACCCTCCATAGCCCATGTTCCCTGTAAAATAGTTCTCTGTGTGCTGTGCTTTCCTGTCTAATCAATGTGTTTATACCTCAAAAATTTCCTGTCATAATTTCCAATCTGTAATCAAACTGCTGCTGATTGCTGGAAGTAGCAGTATACAAATGTATACTAAATAAATACATTCTCTGAGACTGTGTGTATGGCTTGAGGGGAGCAAATGGGGGAGAGGGGATTGTTGCTATTGATATGAGTGGCAGGATAAGGGGTGAATGTGGGGAGAGTGATGAGGGAGAATTGAACTGTTATCAGTAACAAAGATAAGTTGGGGAAAGGGTTAGGGGGAAACTGGCCTGGCTACACTGTACTGATGGCAGTGGTGTCCTGGTGCCCCAATATGCAGAAGGGAGGCATATGGGGGGGAGGGGGGAGAGGCAGGAGGAGGGGTTAAGCAGTGAGGGGGGAGGGGGGTGGGACATATCAAGATGGCTACACTTAAAGTGATATCCCTTAATGTTCATGGTTTAAACTTTCCATTAAAAAGGCAAAAATTGTTCAAAGAACTGAGAAGACAGAAGGCAACTATTGCTGTAATCCAAGAGATGCACTTGCTATACAAACATGAACACCTGGTGAGCTCTAAATATAGCCAACACTGTATTTTCACATCCAATGTGGTTGAGAGGAAGAAGGGAGGAGTGGCAATAATGGTAGCAGAGGAAGTGCAGGTGGAAACTGATCTGTGGGAGTGCTGCAGGACAAGGCTGGCTGCTATCTTTTGGCATGCTTGCAATTGGAAACAGAGTGGTATAGAGTGGCAAATATTTATGCCCCAAATGGTGTCCAGGGAAATGTTTTTGAGGAGGTTGGTAATCAGCTGAATAAGATGGGAGAGGGCTTACTCATTCTGGATGGAGACTTCAATATAATTTGGGATCCTTGATAGGACACGACTGGGAGGGGGGAGACTAGGAAGGCTGATAAGGTCTGTTTTAAATGCCTTGTCTAAGAAGAGGGAGTGGTAGACCTGTGGAGACTCCTGAACCTGGGCCGGAGGCAATAAAATGTATTACTCCCATGTCCATTACACATACTTTTGAATCGAGAAGGAGGAGAAGGGACTGCCCAGAGTAAAATGTGCAGAAATAGATGCATCACATGGTCTGGCCATGCACCCATTGATGTAACTATAGAACTGCACAACGGGGACCGGGGGACGAAATACTGGTGGTGATTGAATGAATCTCTTTTAGATGATGCTTCAGTAGTAAGAGATGTAGAGGGTTGTACACACAAATATTTTGCTGTGAATGACAATGAGGAGGTGGGATGGGAAATTGAGTGGGATAGTTTCAAAGCAACATTGACGGGCATCTTGCTGAATTGGGGGCAGCACCGTAGCTAGCCCTGTGTGAGCGGTGCAGCTGTACAGGGTGCAAAGGCTTAGGGGGCACATTTTGATGCCTGCTGTTGCCCTGCTACCACCACTTTATGTTCTCTGAGCAGCGGCGGCATTAGCAGCAGCTGAGAAGACCTAAAATAAATAAAAACAAGCTATGCTGGTCTTTCCAAAGGTCTGATCCCTCCCTCCTCTGAGGTGACGTCAGAGCTGGGGGTGATCAGATGTGTTTAAAGCAGAGAGTCGAAAGATCCGCGTGTTTTTTTTTTTTTTTTTTCATTTTAAAATTAGATCTGCTCTGCTGCTGCTGTTACTGCCATGGAGAAAATAGGGTGGCAGCAGCAGGGCAAGAGCAGGCTGCGACTGGACAGAAGTATGGGCGAGGGGGGCGCACCCGATATGCAAGCCACACAGGGTGCAATTTTGATTCAGTACGGCCCTTACTGTTGGACATGAATAAAGAGGGAGAAAGAGGAAAGACTGACACAGTTGCCCGGCCAGCTCTTGCAAGTAATGGAAACTGAAGCATGAGACATGTCTGGACGATATACCAGCCAATTAATGGCATTATGAGCGCAACTAAATGCCCTTGAAATAGCAGAGATTAATTACGAAATGCAGATGGCTGCCAGATCTTCTTTGAGGGGGAAATAAAGGAAGCAGACTTCTATTGCAGTAGTTATGACAGAAGAAGGTACAAAATCAGATTATGGTGGTGAGGGGGCGCAAGGGCAATCATGTAATAAAGGGGAAGAAATGCATATAGAATTTGCGGACTTCTATTGGCAGCTGTATTCGGCACCTTCTCCTCCCCTCCCCCCCCACAACTAGGGACATTGATAGCTTTCTGACCTCTGTCCCATTGGGAAAACTCAGGCAGGAATTTAGGGAAAGTCTGGAGGGAGAGAATGGGGGGAGGAGGTCCAAAGGGTAATAAAAATACTCAAACTAGACAAGACTCCCGGTCTGGATGACCTCACTGCCTGCTTTTACTGTAAATTTGGGGACCATCTACTAGAACATCTGGTGTGTGTCTTTAACTTGCACAGAGAGGGGGGGGGGGGGTAGGCTCGCAAACCCGATGGGTTAAGTGGGCATAAACTTGATCCCTAAGCCAGGGAAAGATCCACTATCCTGTGTGTCCTATTGCCCCATATCCCCATTAAACCTAGATGCTAAGATCCTGGCAAAGGTGTTAGCAAATTGTCTAAATAAAGTTATCTTGACCCTGGTCCATGATATTGAGGCAGGCTTAATGCTCAGAAGGCAGGCGGCAGACAATGGATGTAAGATCTTAAATTTAGTCTGGGCAGTACAACAACAAAATAAGCAATCCTTGTTATTATTACTCAACGCAGAAAAAGTATTTGATCACATTTTGTGGGAGTTTATGTTTCGTGTACTAGCTAAAATGGAGCTTGGAGAAAACTTTATGGCGTGGGTGAGGGCACTTTATAGGTGTGTCAAGGGAAATGAAGGGTACTCCCAATTTTCTCCTATTCAAAGGGGAACGAGACAGGAGTGCCCCCCTCTCCCTGTTGTTATTCACACTGACGCTGGAACCATTAGCAGCACAGATAAAGATGAGAATGGATCTGCGTGGGATATATGCCAGATCTCGAGATTACAGGATTGCCTTATTCACTGATGATATTATTTTGTCTGGGACCAGACTGCAGATTTCAATGCCACTGATCATTTGGGACTTAAGGGAATTTGGGTGCTTCTCCAGATTTAAGCTTAATTTGACCAAATCTTAGATCTTAAAGATCACAATTTTGAAGACCTGCGCAAGACACTACAAACAAGCTATCCATTTTGTTGGGCCACAAAGGGGATTCGCTACTTGGGGGTCAACATTGGGCGGGCAGCTAATGAGTTATTAGCATGGAATTATCAAACAATGGTGGGGGAGGTGGATAGTCTTTTGAGATAGTGGAATCAAGGCTACCTCTCATGGCTAGGTAGAATAGCAGGGGTGAAAATGATGTTAATACACCTTCCTACACCTTTTCCAGGTATTCCCAGTGGAGGTACCAGCAAAGGTTTTGGAAAGAATTCAATGCAAGATAGCCCATTTTGTATGGAATTGATGGGCACCTAGGGTTGCCCAGAAGGTACTCCAGAAGCCAAAAGGCAAGGGAGGCCTAGGTTTACCAGATTTACAATGATATAACAATATGGCACAGCTGAGGGAGGTCTATGCTTGGATATGTGTACTGTGTAGCAGCCAGCTTTTAATAAGTCTTCTTTCCCTCCCTCCCTGACTCTCATCCACCCCTAGGATAATCATAGCTTTACAGATCCTTAAACCTCTTAAAGGAAAAGAGTTGCCATATTTACTCCCAGGTACAATTTATTCATTAGGCATAAATTAAGGACTTGGGATTAATTAAGCTTGAGGTGAACAAAGTCCATTAAACGGATTAGGTAGTTTTATTAGTGTAAGTATGCCCAGCAAACCTTAGTAAGTAAACAACTTAATACCCGAACACAACCTTAAAACTAAGATGCAGAAAGCAGTCCAGCAGCGAGATGGCGGCTTTCCAGTCTTTTGCAGTGAGTGTCACATGAATGATTTTCTCCCAGTTGGTGACGGATCTTGCATGTGCACTAGGTGCAAGGAGCTCTTAGCTCTCAGGGGATGAATCCAATCTCTGGAGGCTACAGTAGCAGACTTGGAGGCATCCCTGTTGCCATGGAGGAGAGAGAACACGTGAAAGAAGATCATCACCCTGGTGTGGCAGGAAGTGATTCTGTAGTTAGGACCTGTCCTCCAGGTGATGTAAAACCCTCTCACACTGTGGAGGTATCTCCAGGGTCATGTGTCCATAATGGAATGGTTAGGGCAGTCGTTATAGTTGGTGATTCAATCATTAGGCATGTAGATAGCTGGGTGGCTGGTGGACATGAGGATCACCTGGTAACATGCCTGCCTGGTGCAAAGGTAGCAGACCTCACGTACCACATAGACAAGGTCTTAGATAGTGCTAGGAATAAGTCTGCTGTCTTGGTACATGTTGGCACCCATGACATATCAAAGTGTGGTAGGGAGGTTCTGGAAGCTAAATTTAGGCTTTTAGGTAGGAAGTTGAAATACAGAACTTAGAAACATAGAAATATGATGACAGAAAAAGACCACATGGCCTATCTAGTCTGTCCTTCCATATCAACAACTACAACAGTCCCCTTTTTACCTTTAGAGATCCTCTGTGTTTGTCCCATGCTTTTTTAAATTCAGTTACTGTCCTCATCTCTACCACTTCCACCGGGAGACTATTCCACGGATCCACTACTCTTTCCGTAAAGAAATATTTCCGCATATCACTCCTGAATCTATCTCCCTTCACCCTCATCCCATGTCCCCTCATAGCAGAACTTACTTTCAATTGAAAAAGGCTCTCTCCCTGAACATTTATGCCATGGAGGTATTTAAACATCTCAATCATATCACCTCTATCCTGCCTTTCCTCTAAGGTGTACATATTAAGATCCTTCAGTCTGTCCTCATATGCTTTATAATGAAGACCACTAATCATTTTAGTAGCCACCCTCTGCACCGACTCCATCCTGTTCACATCCTTTTGAAGGTGTGGTCTCCAAAATTTTACACTATACTCCAAATGAGTTTGCACCAAAGACTTATACAGAGGCATTATCACCTCCTTTTTTCTGCTAGCCATTCCTCTCCGTATGCACCCAAGCATCCTTTTAGCATTTGCCGTTGCCTTTTCTACCTGTTTAGCTACTTTAAGATCATCAGACACAACCACGCCTAGGTCCCGCTCTTCTTTAGTGGACAAAAGTACTTCACCCCCTATATTATTACTCCCTTGGATTGCTGCAAGTTCCAGGGTAGCATTCTCTGACATGCTTCCCGTTCCACGCACAAGACCCAAAAGGCAGGCAGAGCTCCGGAGTCAAAAAAGTGTGGATGAGACGATGGTGCAAGGAAGAGGGTTTTGGATTTGTTAGGAACTGGGAACATTCTGGGGAAAGGAGGTGTTTTTCAGAAGGGATGGGCTTCACCTTAACTGGAATGGAACCAGGCTATTGGTATTAACCTTTAAAAAGGAGATAAGCAGCTTTTAAACTAGATAATAGGAGAGAGCCGACAGTCACCCAAGAGCGCATGGTATGGAACAATGTAACCTTAAAGGATACTGACAAAAGATTGAAGTTATTTATTTATTTATCCATCCATCCAGATTTGTATACCACTTTTTTCTTCAATCAAAGTGGTTGGTTACACAATTTAGGTCTACATTGAACAGGGGTGCCACAACGTACAAATAGACTATAGTGGACGGGATTATCTTTACATTCAAGCGTGGTTATGGGTTCTTTAGGCTGTTTGGTCATAGAATTCCATGAATAGGAAGGATTTGAGGGATTTGCAGAAATCCTTTAGGTCATTTATTGCCCACAGTTCATCCGGGAGGGAATTCCAGAAGGCCGGTGCTGAGAGGGATATGTCTCTGTTGGAGGTAATTTGTTTTGTTTTATGGTATCCAGCAGGTGTGCGGAGTCTATTGCTATTGTTAGTTTGTCTGGGTCAGTTGATTGTGTCCCTGGTTATCAAACTGTTGAGGACATCTGCTGTGCATAGGTGTATGATTTTGAATATGTTTATAGTTGTTTTGAATCTTGCCCGTACAGTTATTGGTAGCCAGTGCAGTTGCCGAAGTATAGGTGTAATGTGCTCGTTCTTGGCTGTGCCGGTTATGATGCAGGCTGCAGTGTTCTGCACTAGTTGGAGTGGATGGGTAGCCTGTTTAGGCAGTCCTTGATATAGAGAGTTTCCGTAGTCCAGTATTGGGGTGATGACTGCCTGGCATACGATGTGGAAATGGTCCTGGCTGAGGATCAGTTTGAGTCTCCAGATGAGCTTCAATCATTGGTATGCTTTTGCAACGGTTTTACTTATATGTGATTGAAGGTTTAAATTCCTGTCCAGGGTGACACCCAAGTATTTCACCTCGTCCTTTATTGGTATGATTTGGTTCAGGATGCTGATGGCTTGAGGTGGGTTAAAATTGGGATTTCAGGATATTGTCATTGTTTCTGTTTTGTCAAAGTTGATTTTCAGGGGGGGGGGGGGGTGGAGCCTGATGCCGAGCAGGAGAGACGGCTAGAGTGAGAGGTCCGGAGGGACCTGCCTAGTAATCCGGTTTAATCTTGACCAAGTGAAATTTTGGAAATTGTTTAGTGTCGGAAGCTGCTCGGAGATGTCTGCCGCAAAGCCAACTAAAATAGATTTTAATACGGGGCAGAATCCTGGCGTCAAACGCTCCAAAACTGAACCCCCATCACCGCAAAAAATGGCGGCGCGCTCAGAAAACCCAGAGGCTCTGCAGGAGCTTCTGGTTGAAGTGCGTGGGATTGGGGAACTGGTCAGGGCTAACGGTGAAGCGTTAGCATTGGTGAGAGAGGACACCGTGGCACTAAGAACCAGCATGGATGCCTTATCCCTGAGACAGGACAAAGTTGAACAGGTGGTGGCAGTCCACGATGAGAGACTGAAAGAATTAGATAAGCAGGCCAGAAAGATCCGGGCCCTGAAGAAGGAGGTGGAAGAGGGGAACAATAGAGCGAGGCGTAACAACCTGAGAATTGTTGGAGTTCCTGAGGGCGCAGAAGGCAAAGACATGGTTGGATTTCTCAGCAAGATGATCCTGGAGATCCTGCACCTTACCTTTGTATATCCCTTTGAAATTGATCGGGCCCATCGCGTGCCCTCCCAAATACAGCCTGGCAACAAAAGGCCGCGGCCCATTATCTTGAGAGCTCTTCGCTTCCAACAAGTTGCTCAAATTGTTGAGGCAGCACGTTCGCGTCCCAACGTTGCATTTGAAAGTTGCAAGATATATTTATTTCCGGATTTTGCAAAAGCAACTGCTGATAGGAGACGGAGTTTTCTTTCTTTGAGGCCGCGCCTGCAACAGCTCCAAGCAAGATTTGGCCTACTCTACCCGGCACATATGAGGGTGATGCTTCACAATCAGACTAAAACTTTTGAAGAACCTGATGCACTTAGACAGTTCTTGGAAGAACATGAGAGCCTGCATATGCGCTGAAGCAGTGACTGCTCTGTTTCCATGGTTGGTTTGCCAAGCTCCTGTTGCGTAGATTCAGACCAGGCCGGTCTAAATGCAGCTGATTGTCAACTGGTTAAGTAGTTGCTTGTTGATGCTGTGTGCATTGTTTAAGTTTACTAATATCTGTTGTGGGTACTAGCCGTTGGGATATGTGTTTTAGAATCATGTGGCTAGCAAATAGCCTAAGCGGCTATAATTATGACGGGGGGAAGGGTGTGTGCCATAACTATAAGAATCAAGGTGACTGCGCAGCGGCTTCTTAGGGAATGGAATATGATCTTAACATTGGCGGGTCCCTCTGTGCTGTCACTGTTCTCACTGGGCTCACCAGTTACACGGGGGAGGGTTTTCTGTCCTCAGGGGCCTACGGGGGAAGTAAGTCATATAATGTCTGAGCCGGGAGGGTGGAGGGTGCAAGGTGCCTATCTTGGGGGGACAAAGGATAAGGGCCATTTAAGAAAGGCTGGGAATGTGTGGGCAACCCTAGTGGTCTTATATGTAATAACTCGTATGTGGCGCGGTTAGAATACTTTCCTTGAATGTCAAGGGAATAAATAGCCCCATCAAACGAAAGAAAATTATTCATTATGCGAGACAGGAAAAGGCCGACATCCTGTTATTACAAGAAACACATCTGTGCCAGACTGAATCGCTTAAGCTAAATATTAAGCCGTTCACACTGGTGGCTTATTCTGCTGCTGTCAACAAACGGAATGGAGTAGCCATTCTGGTTAAGACGTCCCTCCAGCCAACCATCTCGCTGACTGCCTCGGACAGGCAGGGTAGGTGGACTAGAGCCGCCTTTAAAGTGGGGGAGCTGGAGTTTATAGTGATTAACGTATATGCACCTAATGCTGACCACCCAGACTTCTTTCGTGCCCTGGCTCAGGAATCGCTTGGTGGTAACGGAGAACTGATCATCCTTGGAGGTGATTTCAATTTGGTTTTTGACCCCCTGGTTGATAAATCTCCCCCCAAGGTTGGCAAGCCCTCCCGATCGCAAATGGTGGTCCACATGCTGATGGAAGAAAGGGGGCTGGTGGACATCTGGAGGCTACAACATCCGAAAGACCAGGAGTTTACTTTCTTTTCTAACCCCCACTTGTCTTCATCGCGTATAGATTTTTTCCTTATCTCCAAAGCAATGGTACCGAATTGCATAGGGACTGGCATTCAGGCAATGCACATTTCGGACCATGCCGCCATTTACCTAGATGTGCAGGACACCAAGCACAGTGACAAACCCTGGCAGTGGTCCTTCGATAGATCTCTCCTGGGGGTCGAGGAGTTCCGATCCAGTGTCCAAGGGGCCCTAGAGGAGTACTTTCAATTCAACGCCTCTCAAGATACAGCTGGCTGGGCCTGGTGGGAGGGTTGCAAAGCTTCCATCAGAGCCACTATCACGAGCTATGCGATCCTTCTGGCTAGACAATGAAAGCAACGTTTAGTGGATTTGGAGCAGCAGATTAAAGCTGGTGAGCGTCTCAGGACACAGCGTTCAGATCCAAGTATATTGTTACGTCTTCAGAGACTGCGATTCTGCTATAATCAAATGATCACAGATGAAGTATCGAGGAATGTTCAAGCTCAGAAAGGAGTTTATTACTGGGAAGGTAACAAGGCGGGCCGCATATTAGCTAACGCCTTGAAGGAACAGAAGGAAGCGGGTCGCGTAGCGGCACTGCGTGATGTCTCCACCCAGAAGCTGTTAACTAAGGATGAGGAGATTGCGGATGCCTTTGTCTCCTATTATGCGCAGCTGTATTCATCAGAGAGTCAGACCTCTGCGACAGCTTTCGGTGAACTCATAGCCGGAGTGCAAAGGCCATTGCTGGACCAGGGGGCGGTGGAGCTGCTGGAAGCCCCAATCTCTCTTATGGAAATCCATAAGGCTATCCAGGCGTTGGCTGTGGGCAAGGCGGCTGGTCCAGATGGACTTCCTGCAGAATTTTATAAAGCCTTCGCCAAAGAGCTTGCCCCACACTTGCAAGAATACTTTTTGGCTCTACTAAAGGATGCTCCTCGGGTGGGGAATTTTGCTGCTGCAAGTGTGATCGTGCTGGAAAAAAAAAGGTAGAGATCCCCAGATGGTCAGCAATTATCGTCCGATATCCCTATTGAATGTCGACTACAAGATTTATGCCACGATCCTGGCCAGCCGGCTATCTGAGATAATCCCTAGTTTGATACATCCTGATCAATGTGGCTTTACCGGTGGCAGGTCAACAGCGGACAATGCTCGTCTCCTATGTCACGTCCTGGTGAATGGGGAGAAGGCAGCTGGCCCCCTAGTGGGGCTATCTCTCGATGTGGAAAAGGCCTTTGATAGGCTAGAGTGGTCCTTTATCTTCACTGCTCTTCGATGGTTTGGAGTGGGTGAAGGTTTTGTCAAGTTGCTGGAGGTCATGTACACCCGACCGTTGGCTAATATCAAGGTGAATGCAACACAATCCAAAGAGATCCTGTTGAGCCGGGGCACTCGCCAAGGATGTCCCCTTTCACCGTTACTATTTAACCTAGCTCTTGAGCCCCTTTTGCTTCTTCTCCGACAGCACCCGCAGATTGCAGGAGTAACGATAGCGGGCCGGACAGTGAAGCTGTCGGCGTACGCTGACGACCTTCTTCTCTTCACCACCTCGGTATCGGTCGCAGTGATTCTAGAGCAAATAGGGCAGTACTCGCAGCTGTCCGGATACAAAATCAATTGGGGAAAGTCGATTGCCTTCCCCTTGAATGCAGCAACTCATAAAGCGGATATGGAGCAGTTCCCATTTTTATGGGAGCCGAAGATGTTTAAATATTTAGGGGCATACTATGGGTACCCGCTAGAAGAAGCGGTGCAATATAACGCAAAGGACCTTTTAGAGAAAACCCGCCTTCTGACTACCAAATGGTCTCCCTTGAATTTATCATGGTGGGGGAGGATAGAAACAATTAAAATGATGATAGCCCCAAAGATCAATTATACGCTTGAAATGACACCATGCATTATGCAGCCGCAAGTTTATCAGCAGGTAGAAAGGCTGCTAGTGAGTTTCTTGTGGAATGGCAAGAACCCCAGAATTGTTCTCAAAAAACTTAAACTCGGTAGAGAACAGGGGGGTGTGAAGTTTCCAGATTTTATGCAGTATCACAAAGCTTTTTTGTTGAAACAAGGGGCGCAATGGCTGCTGATGGATTCTGGACAGCAACTGCCGGTGTGGCTGGAAATAGAAAAGGCAATTATGGCTCCTTTTCCTTTAAAGCTCCTGCCCTATATGATGCTGCCGGAAGACAGAGAGTTCTCAGTAATAATCATGGACACCCAAAAAGCATTTGCGACTCTACGGGGCTCAGTGGAAAATGCGAACACCTTAACAAGTCAGTGGCCTCTATGGCACAACTCTCTCCTTAAGATCCAGCGGAAATCTTTCGCTTGGAAGCAATGGTACTCCAAAGATATCTGGACGGTCGGTCAACTGCTCGAGAGAGGGAGATGGAAGAGTTTTATTCAATTACAGCAGGAATATAGCTTGCCAGACTCCTCCTACTTTCAATGGTTGCAAGTTCGGCATTGCATAACCAAAGCACTGTCGGACCTCCGTGCCCTAGGTGAAGTTAAGCTTCTAAGTGATGTTACAGCTGTTTCCAGCAGGGCCTCATATTTTTATAAGTTGCTGGCTCCATCTAAAAAACAGGATGGGGTAGGCCTTCAAAAAGTATGGGAGCATGACACAGGAGTGACATTGTCACAGCAGCAGTAGGAGCAGTTCTGGGTAAAGCAAGTGAGGGTTTCCAAATCAGCCTCTATTACCCAGGTGTTATTTTTCATGGCACATAGAGCTTACCTCACCCCGGTCAAAGTTGCCAAGTGGGGGCAGGGAGTGACCGACCAGTGTTGGTCATGTCACAAGCAACGGGGTATACTTTCCCATATTGTATATCATTGTCCCTGTGTTCAACATTTCTGGGGGCAAGTATGGGAGCGGATTCAAAGGATCTTAGATTTTCGGGAACCTCTTACCTGGGGTATTGTAGGTCTCCGCTCAGCATCCTGTATCCCCTCTCTGCAGAAGAAACATTGCTTCCTGTTAGATTTCATGATCGGGGTTGCCCTTTATCTGATAGTTCTTCATTGGAATCACACCTATGACCTATCCTGGCAGAGTTGGTGGAATCACTTGTGCAAATATAGTAAATTCGAACAAATGCCCAGAAGGGGTGTTACAAGGGTGGCATCCGGGCTGGCCAAATGGAAAGCGCTCAATGATTATGTCTGTCTTTCCCAAGTGTAGGTACCTAAGCCCACCTAGGGGCGTGTTTAATTGAGGTACGGCTCAGACTGGGTAATGTACGGCCTCCAGAGGACAGGGAGGATGGGGTGGGGGGGAGGGTGGGAAGCGGATATTAAGGGTTTAGATGGGAGATTTTGTGTTTAGTTAGACTCAGTCATGGTTTGTAAGATTCCTGTGTTGGATTATGTTATGTGTTATGTATACTTTCCATGACTGTATGAAAATTAATAAAAAGATTATTAAAAAAAAAAAAAGTTGATTTTCAGGTTGTTATCTGAGAGACAGTTGTTCATTTCCTCGAGGCAATGAGTCATGGAGGCCATGTCTGGAACGAGTGTGTCTGTTGGAGCATACACCATAATGTCATTGGCATAAATGTGATATTGTAACATTTGGTGTTTGATAATGTCACAGATGTTGAATAGTATGGATGAAAGAGCTGATCTTTGTGGTATTCTTTGGTTGATAGGGAACTGTGAGGATTTTCCTTGGCCGTATTTGACTGTATTCTGTTACTTAAATAGGATATGAACCATTTTATTGTATTGTTGCATAGCCCGGTCTCCTATAATCGGTTTAGCATTATTGAGTGGGAGACTTGTGTCGAATGCTGCTGAGATATCGAAGAATGCTAGTAGAAATCCATTTTTTATATTGTCTAGACACTTCAGTAGGCTGTTAAAAATGGATATGAGTAGTGTTTCTACATTGTGCTGTGGCTTGAATCCATGCTGTTGAGGGTCTAACGGAAGTTGCAGATCGATGTAGTCCTGTAGTTGCCTTTGTGTCACTTTTCGATAACTTTCGATATGAATGGTAGACTCGATATGGGTCAGTATGATTTTGGGTCCGTAATGCTCAGCCTTGCACCCTTGAAGATGGGTCATATCATGGCTAGTTTGAGTGTCTGTGGCATGTGCCCTTGTTGCAGGGACTCTTTTACAATTTTGTGGATGTGCTGGGATAGTTGGTCTTTGGAGTTTTTGATCCATTCCACTGGGCATGGATCTGATTGGGATGTGGTTGTAATCAGGGTGTTCACAATGTCTTCTATGTGCTGTACTGTTGGTATGGTGAAGTTTTTTCAGGTTTGTTGAGTGTCAGCCCAATTTTGGTTGTGTCACCGTGGTGCTTGCCGGGGCTTGCATGTTGTTCTTTTTCATTAAGTAGTTTGCATATTCTTGGGGGTCAATTTGACGGGTGTCATGCCCAGAGTTGTCTTTAGTGAGTTTTTTCACAATGCTAAAGAGTTCCCTTGGCTTATTTGCCACTCTCATAATGAGGTTAGTATGGTGTTGTTATTTGTGTTCTTTGATCAGGTTGTTGTAATTTTGTTGTTCAGTTCTCTACTGGTACAGAGTGTCTGGTGATTTGCTTTGGAGCATATCAACAGAGAGGTTCCAATAAAGACAAAAGTAACCCAGATGACCTTGAGTTAAGAGCAGGAAACACAAAGCGCGAGGGATGTGTGGAGGTCGCAGGTGCGTTTTAAGTTGTATACACCCTGAAGAAAGCAGCAGCCTAAACGCGTAGGGGTTTCTTACAATAAAAAGCACCTGTGACCT
The DNA here is from genome assembly GCA_033557465.1 of Ichthyophis bannanicus. Taxonomy (NCBI): domain Eukaryota; kingdom Metazoa; phylum Chordata; class Amphibia; order Gymnophiona; family Ichthyophiidae; genus Ichthyophis; species Ichthyophis bannanicus. Next base: position 165,312,367 of record CM066036.1, on the reverse strand, counting down.
TCACACATCCCTCGCCCTTTGTGGATCCTGTCCTACGTAATATGAGGGCTCGCTCTCTTTTCTGTGGTTCCTTGAGTACAGAGCATAAAGAGCTTAAAGATTGCAAATTACCCCTGCCTACTGATAGCCACATTAATATGAATAAAATTCAGCCTCTAAAATGCTTGTATATAAATGTTAGAAGTCTAAAAAATAAGATGGGAGAGTTAGAATATATAGCACTAAATGAGAGGTTATATATGATTGGTATCTCAGAGACATGGTGGAAGGAGGACAACCAGTGGGGCACTCTGATACCTGGGTACAAACTATATTGTAATGACAGAGCAGATCAAACTGGTGGAGGGGATGCACTCTATGTTAGAGAGGGCATTGAGTCACAGAAACAGAATTCAAAGTAGAATCCCTATGGATTGAAATTCCACGTAAAAAGGGGAAGGGGAAGGCGATGGTAGTGGAGATGTACTATCAACCACCTGGCCAGAATGAACAAGTGGATGATGAAATGCTCAAATAAATCAGGGAAGCTAACAAAAGTTACAGCACAGTAATAAAAATGGGTGATTTCAATTACCCCGGTATCGACTGGATCAGTGTCACGGCAGGACATGCTAGGGAGATAAAGTTTCTAGATGAAATAAATGACTGCTTCTTGGAGCAACTGGTTCATGAACCAACCGGATGGGAAGCCATTTTGGACCTAGTCCTTAGTGGAACACAAGATCTGGTACAAGAGATAAGGGTGTTAGGGCCACTTGGCAATGGTGATCATAGCATGATCATGTTTGATTTAATAAATGGAGGAAGGACAGTAAGGAAATTCACAGTACTATTTTTTAACTTTCAAAAGGGAGACTATGATAAAATGAGGAAAATAGTTAAGAAAAATCTAAAAGGAGCAGTTGCAAAGGACTAAAATTTACATCAAGCCTGGGCGTTTTTTAAAAATATTACCTTGGAAGCCCATATCAGCTGTATTCCATTCTTTAAGAAAAGTGGAAAGAAGTCCAAAAAACTGCCAGCATGGTTTAAAGGTGAAGTCAGAGATGCTATTGTAGCCAAAAAAGCATCTTTTGGGAAATGGAAAAAGGAGCCAAATGATGAAAACTGGAAACAACATAAGCACTGGAAAGTTAGATGCAAGGCATTGATAAGACAGGCAAAGATAGAATTTGAGAAGAAGCTTGCTGTGGAAGCAAAAACACATAATAAAGACTTTTTAAAGTACATTCGTAGCAAAAAAACTGTGATGGAGTCATTTGGACCATTAGATGATAGAAGGGTAAAAGGGGCAGTAAGAGGGGACAAGGCCATAGCGGAGAGGCTGAATGAATTGTTTGCTTCGGTCTGTACTGAGGAAGATGTAGGGATGTTACCCATGACTGAAATTGTAATTAAAGGTGATGCCACAGTACCGGGAAAGTTGTTAGAAATCATTATAAAGAATAAAATTTCTTAACATGTAGATAGTCATGGCTTAATGAGAGACAGCCAACATTTATTTATTTTATTTTATTTATTTTATTACAGTTGCTTATATACCGCACTATTCGGCATCAGCGCGGTTTACAGTATAACAAAGTGACCAATACACACATTCTGTTTGGTTTTACATCGAACAGGAATATAAACTTGGATAACAGGGGCTGAACTATATACATGAACTATTTACATGAAATATGCTATATACATGAGGTAAAATTCCTATAACATTGTTGAATTGCTCAATAAATGATGAATCCGTTTTGAATACTTGAGACCTTGTGAGTATGTGCTGCAAAAGGGCGGTGCTTCTTAGGTGGTGCTAACTAAATTCATCGCTGGTTGGGTAGTATTGGAGGAAGAGGTGATATTGATTGCCTTCCTGAATTGGGTCAGGTCTGCTATAGCTCGAATGTCTGGTGGGAGTGCATTCCAACATTTGGGGACGTAAAGGCTGAAGGCCCTATTTGCTGTTGTATTATTGCATTTTGTCAATGTCTTCGGGGTTGCTAATAAATTTAGGGCTGTTGACCTCCTAGCTCTGTTGGGGGGCACTGTATGGATGAGATCCGTAAGTGCTGTGGAGGAAAGGCGCTTGATTGCCTTGAATGAGAGGATTAATGTTTTGAAAATAATCCTTCCGTGTATAGGTAACCAATGAAGCTGTTTTAATATCGGAGTCACGTGGTCTCTTCTGGAGGAAGGTCTTGTCTTACTAATCAGTTATGTTTGCTTGAAGGTGTGAATAAAAAGGAGAGTCAGTTGATATAGTGTATCTGGATTTTCAGAAAGCCTTTGACAAGGTCCCTCATGAGAGACTCTTGGTGAAATTAAAACGTCATGGGATAGGAGGCAATGTACTATTGTGGATCAGGAACTGGTTAAAAGATAGAAAGCAGAGAGGGTAGGGCTAAATGGCCAATTTTCCTAATGGAGAAAGGTGAATAGTGGAGCACCCCAGGGATCAGTGCTGGGTCCACTGCTTTTTAACATATTCGTAAATGACCTGGAAATGGGAATACAATGCAAGATTCCATATTAGGAACCACCACCCAGGAAAAAGATTTAGGCATCATCATGGATAACATGTTGAAACCCTCCACCCAGTGTGCATCGGTGGCCAAGAGAACAAATAGAATGCTAGGTATCATAAGGAAAGGACAATGCCTCTGTATCGTTCCATGGTGCAAACACACCTTGAATACTGTGTGCAATTCTGGTCACCGTATCTTAAAAAGGATATAGCGTTATTAGAAAAGGTACAGAGAAGAGCCACCAAAATGGTAAAGGAGATGGAAGGATACCCCTATGAGGAGATGCTTAAAAGGTTAGGGCTCTTCAACCTGGAAAAGAGATGGCTGAGGGGAGATGGGATAGAGGTCTATAAATTAATGAATGAAGTGGAATTGGTAAATGTAGATCAATTGTTTATGCCATCAAAATATAGAAACACTAGGGACATGCAATGAAGCTACAGGGTAACCTATTTAAGACTAATACAAGAAAATATTTTTTCACTCAATGTGTAATCGATCTCTGGAATTTGTTACTAGAGAATGTATTAAAAGCTGTTAGTGTAGCCGGGTTTAAAAAAGGTTTGGACAAGTTCCTGGAGGAAAGGTCCATATACCTTTATTAAAGGGGACCCGGGATATTTATTTATTTATTTATTTATTTAAACAGATTTGTATACCACCTTATCCTACAATCACTGCTATCCACTGCTTGCCCCAATATAAGCATTGTGTAACCTGTGTCTTTTGGGGAAACTGCTAGGTATTTGTGACCTAGATTGGCCACTGTTGGAAACAAGATACTAGGCTTGATGCACCTTAGTCTGACCCAGTATGGCATATCTTATGTTCTTATGTGAGCCCTCCAAACAATGGGTTAAGCTGGAGCTGATGCAGGAAGGGAACATGGGGAAGTGGATATGGGGGAGAAGGGGCACAAAGGTGGACAACCTTTATATATGGCAGACACTGGGAATATGGTATCGGCACCATCGAGCCTTATTAGGAGGGAGATCAGTGTCAGTATCTATGCCATTGTCTGACTGTTTTGGAGACGGGGTAGGCCCGGACCCAAAGGTATGGAAGAAATGGGCATTAAAGGAGGCAACATAGGTAGGGCAACTTCTATCCTAGAAGAAAAGGTAGAGGGAAGTTATGGTCTTTGAGGGACTCCGAGATCTATATAGGCTAGATAAGCAGGACTCCTTTAGCTAAATGCAACTACACTATAGTCTGTCACAAGAAAGGACGTCATGGGAGGTAGCAAAAGAAAGGACATGGTTCAAAGCCTTATGTAGAGAGTTGCAGGGTGGGAAAGGTTTGGTCTCTCGGATATACCAGGGATTAGGTCTATATAGCATCTCTATGCCAGGATATATGGAAAGGTGGGAAAGAGAGGAGAGGACAGCAAGACTGGGATTGAATACTACAAAAGCTCGCCAAGTTATCCATAGTGACCACCATAGTGGAAAATGGCTACAAATTGCTCATGGGATGGTACCTTACCCAATAAGGCTACATAAAGTGGACGTTCGACAGTCAGCAGATTGCTTGTGCAACTGTGAGGGACAGGGGACGCTATACCACATATGGTAGGAAGTACAACGCTATTGGGAGCTAGTGTTAGATATAGTGGAGGAAATGTTGGGGGTGAAAATCCCCAGATGCCCAGAGACACTATTACTTTTCCATGGTATGGAAGCAATGCCCACATGCCTGAGAGGGATAATGCAACATTGCATTGTAGCAGCTTGGTGCAAAATAGGAACAAGATGGGTACTTCCCTTCCTCCAAACTGGAGAGTTTCATACATCGACTCAGCTTTCTTTACTCCATGCAGTCTCTGACAGCTTTAAAGTGGGGCAATTTAGAGAAGGTCCACAGCCAATGGTCAGGGTCTGGAGATGGCTGGAGCACAGGAGTTGAGATGCAACAGTGGGGGGAGAAGGTGAATGGTAGAAGGTGGGGGATACAAGAAGAATGGATTTGCACAGCCAAACACTGATATAGTGCTGATTTGAAGCAGGGGTAGGGGACTGGGTAGGGTAGATTTCATTGTATATAAAACGTTCTGAATACAGTATTATTATGTTGATAGGGCCATGTATATTGGCCTTTGCATTTCTTTAATAAAAATTGAAAGTTAAAAAAAAAGAAAGCAATTTTACTGAATGAACTCTTCTCAATTAAAATAAAAGTCTTTTTGGTTTATTTTTGTCCCCTTGAAAGCATTTTAATGTTGATGTAACAATCCTCACTATCATTCCTATGAGGAACAAAAGAGTTTTTCAGGTTTAGTTTCTGACTGGCAAAACAACTGAAGGATTTAAAACAAAAGCTATCCACAAATAGAAGAATAAAATGAAAGGAAAGATATTTTCCCCAAAGCAGCATTTTTCCAGGAATTGCCATATGTGTTTGCTGCATTACAAAGAACTTCAGCAAACATGGAGGACTGATATTGTATATAAATTGTCTGACTATATTGCCATTGTTTTTCCTAACTAGACAATTTCCCTAATTCTCTAATTTCAGTTACATCAGGTATAGTTTTACTCCTTAATAAAACATCCTCTAAAGAAAATGTAATCTTTCTTTTAATTTTTGTTTTATTTAATTTGGGTTTTGAATGTTGGACATGTAGAATCTTCTTCTGAAACCTGAGGAAACATAAACATGAAATTCAAGTGAATTGTGTAAAGCGTAGTTACTCACCTGTAACAGGTGATCTCCGGGAACAGCAGGAATTTAGTCTTCACATATGGGTATCGTCGACACCGACGGAGCCTGCGCGGGAACGCTCCCCAGCGTCCAATAGGAATGCTTTTCGGAGCATCCCTAAGCACATGCACGCTTTCAGTTTTTATGGCTGAGGGGAGATGGGATAGAGGTCTATAAATTAATGAATGAAGTGGAATTGGTAAATGTAGATCAATTGGTTATGCCATCAAAATATAGAAAGACTAGGGACATGCAATGAAGCTACAGGGTAACCTATTTAAGACTAATACAAGAAAATATTTTTTCACTCAATGTGTAATCGATCTCTGGAATTTGTTACTAGAGAATGTATTAAAAGCTGTTAGTGTAGCCGGGTTTAAAAAAGGTTTGGACAAGTTCCTGGAGGAAAGGTCCATATACCTTTATTAAAGGGGACCCGGGATATTTATTTATTTAAACAGATTTGTATACCACCTTATCCTACAATCACTGCTATCCACTGCTTGCCCCAATATAAGCATTGTGTAACCTGTGTCTTTAGGGGAAACTGCTAGGTTTCCAACCTTTCCCGCCTTTCCAACTGTCCCTCTTCAGCTAAGTTTGTAGCTGAGTGAAAGGACAGAGGGAGAGAGGAAAGAGACAGAGAGATAGAGAGATAGAGAGACAACTCCTAGGGGAGGTGGATGGGTTGTGAAGACTAAATTCCTGCTGTTCCCGGAGATCACCTGTTACAGGTGAGTAACTACGCTATCTCCAGGAACAAGCAGGAATGTAGTCTTCATATATTGGGACTCCCTAGCTGAAGATGCCAGGGAGATAGCCATAGGAAGCTGCCACCTATAGTGAGGTGGGCCATGCTTCCTCCCATGGATCTCTGGCATTCTGACAGGGTTGGTGGGTAGAAGTTGAATTAAGTCTGAAAGAGATGTTGAAGAACAGCCTGGCCAAAGAAGGCATCCCGACGGGAGGCTTTGTCTAGGCAGTAGTGGGCTGTGAAGGTGTGCACCGAAGCCCAGGTGGCTGCTCGACAGATGTCATTGATAGACATAGAGTGAAGGTTAGCCATAGAGGCTGCCATGGCTCTGACATTATGCGCTGTGATATTGCCTTGAAGAGGAAGACTCTTACTCTCATAAGTAAAGGATATGCATTGTGCAATCCATTTAGAAAGAGTTCTTTTGGAGACTGGAAGTCCCAAATGACTAGAATCAAAAGCAACAAAAAGTTGAGAAGACGTTCTATGTTGTTGTGTTCTTTGTAGGCAAAAATCCAAGGCTCTTTTACAGTCCAAATTATGAAAGTTCCTTTCTGCATTAGAGGCATGAGGTCTTGGAAGAATACAGGAAGGTAAATCAATTGATTTAAATGAAAAGGCAAAACCAACTTTGGCATAAAATGTGGATGTGTTCTGAGAACAACCTTATCATGGTGAAACCTTGTATAAGGGGGATCAGCCACTAAAGCTTGCAATTCACTAATGTGATGTGCAGAGGTGATTGCAATTAGGAAGATGACCTTCCAGGATAAAAGCTTTAGGGTTGTAGTGGCTAACGGTTCAAAGGGTGATTTCATGAGCTGTCCGAGAACTAGATTTAAATCCCATGCCACCGGTGATGGCCTGATGAGAGGCTTTGTTAATAGAAGACCTCTCATAAATCTTGCTATGAGTGGATGAGAGGAAATTGGCTGTCCATTTAGAGGCTTATAGGAAGCTGCAATTGCACTAAGATGGACTCTTACTGAATTTCTCTTTAGACCAGAATTTGATAAATGAAGTAGGTACTCTAGTACCAATTCCAAAGGTATCACAAGGGGGTTTAAGCCCTTTTGAGAACACCATATAGTAAAACGTTTCCACTTGAAGGTGTAAGAACATCTTGTGGAAGGTTTTCTGGAAACCTGAAGGACATCCTTTACCTGTTGGGAAAGGTTAAGATCTTGCAGGTCTAGGCTTTCAGCAACCAGGTCCTGAGATGCAGGGACTGGGGATTCGGGTGCCATAGCATCCTGCTCTCTTGGGAGAGAAGGTCACACCCTAACTCCAGAGGTGCAGCTTGAGAGAGATGTAGAAGCAGGGGATACCACATTTGTCGTGGCCACCGTGGCACTATGAGGACCATATGACCTCTGTCTCTCTGAAGCTTGAAGAGTGTTTTGGGGATGAGGGGAATGGGTGGGAAGGCATAGAGGAAGTCCTGACCCCAGTGAAGGAGGAAGGTGTCCCTTGCCTGGCAATTGTGAGCCAGAGTTCTGGAACAGAACCGGGGAAGTTTGGCATTCAGTGGACTTGCAAAGAGGTCTATGTCTGGGGTTCCCCAGATATGAAATATCTTTATCACCTGGTCTAGGTGGAGAGACCATCCGTGAGGCAGCAGTACTCGGCTGAGTTTGTCTGTCCAAAGGTTTTGAATGCCTGGAAGATATACCACGAGAAGGTGAATTTGATGCTCTCTGGCGAGGGCCCATAGTCGTAAAGCATCTTTGCATAACGACAGAGAGCCTGTTCTGCCCTGCTTGTTCACGTAGAACGTGGCTACTTGATTGTCCATTTGGACTAGGACTGTCTTGTAGCTGAGCTGGGCATGGAATACTAGAAGAGCTAGATAGATTGCTCTGAGTTCTAGGAGGTTTATGTGAAGACAAGCCTCCTGTGGAGTCCAGGTACCCTGGGTGGAGAGATGGTGCAGGTGTGCTCCCCACCCCACTTGTGATGCATCTGTTGTTAGGGTGGCCTGGAATGGGGGTTGTTGGAAAGGATACCCCACTAAAAGATTCTCCAGTGATTTCCACCATTGTAGGGACAAGATCAGTTGTTGTGAGTTTGATATATTGTCTGACAGATGTCCTGTGGCCTGTGTCCACTGTGTGGATAGTGTCCACTGGGCTGCTCGCATGTGGAGGCGAGCATAGGGAACTACATGAATTGTGGATGCCATATGTCCCAGTAATTGCAGCAGTTCTCAAGCAGTTAGGGAGGACTTTCCCACTGCTTGAGAAGCTAGTTGCATTATGCGAAGACAGCGGGGCTGTGGGAGAAAAGCTCTTGACTGTCTGGTATCTAAATAAGCTCCTATGAACTCGAGGGTCTGAGAAGGAACAAGTTGGGACTTTGGGAAGTTTATTACCAATCCCAAGTATTGGAGAATTCACATTGTGCGAGATAGTGCAGAGCTGGCTTCTGGAATTGTGGGGGCTTGAATGAGCCAGTCGTCCAAGTAAGGGAAGACAAATATCCCTAAAGTTTGCAGGAATGCAGCTACTACTGCCATGCATTTCGTGAATACTCTTGGTGCTGAAGCCAGACTAAAAGGAAGAACTCTGTATTGGAGGTGTTTTTCCTTGAAAAGTAATCGTAAGAATTTCCTGTGATCTGGATGGATCAGAATATGAGTATATGCATCCTTTAGATCTAGAGAGCAAAGCCATTCCTGACTCTGAAGGTATGGCAGAAGAGTTCCCAGAGAAATCATTTTGAACTTTTCTCGGAACAGATATTTGTTCAATTCTCTGAGTTCTAGAATGGGTCTGTGTCCCCCTGTTTTCTTTGGAATAAGAAAATAGGGGGAGTAGAACCCTGTACCCTGTTGAGGAATGGGCACTTCCTCTATTGCTTCCTGAGCAAGGAGTGTTGAGACCTCTTGATCCAGTAGATTCTCTGGAGAGGTTTGGGAATTGAACTGTCTTACGATTGTAGGAAGGGGCATGCTGTGAAAATGAAGCTTGTACCTCTCCCCTACAATGGACAGAGTCCAATTTTCTGCTGTTATTTGGTGCCATCTGTTGACAAAATGACACAACCTGCCTGGAATGTTTAGGGGTTATGGATCCTTCAGAGGCAGGAAAGCTAAGCTCTCTAGGAAGGAGTCAAAGCCCTTGAGGGGGCTGAGCCTGTGGAGCTGGTTGAGCTCTCGGACCTTTTGGCTTCTTTTGTTGTCTGGATTGTTGCTGTTGTCCCTTTTGGGCAACTTGACCCTGAGCTTGCCCTTGCTGGGTATAGGACAGATAAAACTTCCTCTTTTTGCTAAAAGAGGGGTTTTTATAGGGTTTCTTTTTGACTGGAGTGACTGTAGATTTTGACAACCTGTCTATTTATTTATTTATTTTATTTACTGTGCTCTTTAGAATCAGTGTGGTTTACATGTATATTAACAGGTATTTTTTATTCCCTTGTCCCCGAAGGGCTCACAATCTAAGTGTTCCTGAGGCAATGGAGGGTTATGTGGCTTGCCCAAGGCCACAAGGAGTGGCCATGGGACCAGAGACCCCAGTCCCTCTGGCCTGAGGTTGCTTGTCCCCATGTGGGAATTGAACCCCTGGCCTTCTGGCCTGAGGTAACCTGTCCCAACCACTGAGCCACTCCTCCCTGAGATAAATACTGACAATCTCATTAGCCTTTTCCTGCCAATTCTTGCCAAAGAGGTTTTCTCCTGTGCAAGGGATGTTTCCTAATTTGTCCTGTACCCAAGTCTCCAAGTCTGATGCCTGAAGCCAGGCAATCCGACGTGCACCAATAGCAGAAGTTCTGCTGATGCATTCAAAGCAGTCAAAGGCTGCATGATTTACAAACTTGGAAATGTCTTGAGCATGCTTGACAAGAGTAAGGAAGTCTTGTTGTTTGTCATCAGGGAGAAGGGGGCTCATAAGCTCCAAGTCTCGGTGTCGTTACCAGTGCCCGTTGAACCATCGGTAGCGGTGTCAATGGTACCGCAGCTGAAGGAGAGCTGCAAGACTGCGTTCGATAGCAAGGAATCTCTGGTCTATCGATGCTGCCAATGCCTGAGTGTCGATACCGGTAGAAGCGTCCAGAACCCCTGAGCATGGCACCAGTAATTCTGCCGAGGTCGAGGCCTTGAGAACATCCTGGAGCTCCATTAGTGCTTTGGAGGCCGAAGCCTCCTGCTGGGGCTGTTTTGCCGGTATAGTTTCCTCACAGGCAATGCCAATGGCTTTGATGCTTGGAAGGAGATCTACCCTTTGAGGACTGGCTCTTATGTTTAGTTACCTGAGATCCATGGGAGGAAGACGAGGCTCTGGAAGATGTTGATGCAATGGACATCGCATCTGAAGAAAAGAGGGTACCGAGCTTTGCAGCCTGGTTCTGTCTTCCTCTTTTAGTCATCCCCATAGAAGAGGAACACTCTGATGGAGAATGGTCAGGGCCTAAACATTTCAGACACCATTCATGTGTGTCGGTGATGGAAATGGTACCGCCACACTTAGTACATTTTTTAAAACCACTAGCTGGTTTCTCCATTTTTCAGGAAAATGGGGCCTAATGCCCAAAATGGCGCCTAGCACCAAAAAGAAAAAGTTTCTGAAGAGAAACACTTCAGAAGTATATATATATATATATATATTTTTTTTTTTTTTAAAGAAGAAGAAAAGAGAACCGGCGGTACCAGTAGGCGCCGAGCGGAGGCAGGCACGACCACAAGAAAAACAAGTTTAAAGAAGACATTTTCTGCGGTGACAGGGTATGAGATCTGTCGGCTCTGCAGAAAATGAAACACTGAAGAGGGACAGTTGGAAAGGTGGGAAGGCAGTGTGCATGTGCTGAGGGATGCTCCTAAAAGTGTTACTATTGGACGCTGGGGAGCGTTCCCACACAGGCTCCATCGGTGCCGACGATACCCATATGTGAAGACTACATTCCTGCTTGTTCCTGGAGATCTATGTTGTCATAAGTTCCCAATATTAGATTAAAAAGATGAAGAGGAAAGTGTTTATGGCCAAAAAAGAAAAGTATATATAAATGGGGATGAAATTTATTTTGCCTCACTTTCCTGACCATCATTTATTTTATTTGTTTATTTGGCTGGACTTACCATATACTCATATATTGCTTTTCACAGTGGTCAAAGAGGTTTACATGAAGCATTGAACATTTCAAACAATGTTTACCAGAAAAAGATCAACTTTATACAATAATGACTTAAACAGAAGTGGTTGTTACTAATTTGGCACGTTCAATTGCCTATAACTATTTACAGAATGCTCTTCATGTAGAGGGGAGGTGGGAGGATATAAGTGGGGGGAAGGCATTAGGATAAAGTGGGTCCAAAATATAGGGTGAATAGGTGAGTCTTGAGGAACTTACAGAACTTGGAGAGATCTGTGGTGTTTCTTATGGGGTTGGGGAGGGACTTCCAGGAAGAGGGAGCATAAAGTTCAAAGGATCTGGTGAAGCCTGCTGTGTGCTACTTGTTCTTGCTTGGGGGGTGGTCAAGGTGCTCATTGTTGAGGATCTGTTCATCTGCAGTGGAGTGATGAGAGATTGGAGGTGGGAGGACGACTGGTGGTTGAGGGTGTTGTGTAGCATTAGTAGCATTGACAGTGAAGGTGTTTGATGGGGTGATGTGATCATGTCTGAAGGCATCTTGGATAGTCTGGGCTGTTGTGTGGAGGGCTGTTTGTAGAGGAAGGAGTGTAGATTTTTGGAGTCCATAGTATATTGAGTTGCAGTAGTCAGCATGTAGTATAGTGAGAGCCTGTAAGGCTGAGCAGAAGTTAGTTGGGGCAAAGAGAGGGCAAAGGTACTGGAGAGTTCAGGTTTTATATTTGTGTTCTTTATTTGAGTCTTTAGGGTGAGATGACTGTTGAGGGTGATTCCCAGATATTTTACTTCTGGTTTAACTTGGATTTCTGTGTTGTTGAGAGTGATGGTAATAGGAAGGATGAATGTTGAATTTCTGGTGATGAATAAGGATTCAGTTTTCTTGAGATTTATGGATAATAGATTTACAAATAGCCATTGTGAGAGGTCTGAGAAACATTATTGGAGTTCATGGTAGGATGGTATGTTTAAGTTGATTGGTGTGTAAACATGATGTCATTTGCATAGATATGATAGTTGATGTTATGTGATTTTATGATGTTGCAGAGGGGTTGCATGTAGATTTTGAAGAGGAGAGCTGAGAGAGTGGATTCCTGGGGGATGTCTTGAGTTTGAATGAATGCGGTTAATGCTAGTGGTCCAATTTGTATCTACTGAAGTCTGTTTTGGAGGTAAGTTTGGAACCACTTCAGTACAATGTCATGTATTCCAATTGACTCAAGCCATTGTAGGAGGATGTTGTAGTTGATGGTGACAAAAGCTGCTGAGATATTGAGGAATACTAGGATAAAGCCTTGGTGAATGTTCTGAGTTCCTTTTATGAGGTTGTTCAAGAGAGAGGTTAGGAGAATTTTCACCCTGTGGTGTGGTCGGAATTCATGTTGTTGTGGGTCAAACGGGGCATGGGTGTCTAAGTATTCTTGTAACTGGACTTGGAGAGTCTTCACAATTATTTTGGTTATGAAGGATAGGCTTGCAATAGGTCTGTATGAGGAGGGGTCGGATGGGTCGAGGAGGTTTTTTTTTTTTAGCAGCAGGTGAATTGATGAGAGTTTTAGGCAGTCAGGTAAGTCATTTAGGTGCTCTTAATGAAAGTATGTTATGCTAAATGCACTTTAAGTGCAAAAGCCTGAAAACTAACATGCATTAAGTGCAAAGCCTCCATGGTAACTGTCGGGGCCGTGTGGTCAATATGTTTACAAGAGTTAATACATGGATGCCTCCCCTAATGCATGGTGCTTTTATTAGGGGTGCACTTACCTTCACCTATTGAGGTGGTATTAGGTGAACCCCTGCTGCTGGCAGAAATGGAGCTCTCTTGCACGTAAACCAACTTGTAATGGAGAATAGACTCATCCTGATTAAAAAAAAATACAACAACAGCTACTTGCTCACAATCCTGCCATTCCAAACAATTTCTTTCAACAGGTCTCAGGAAGGCTATTTTCTTGTTATCTCTGCCCAATATGAATCAAGGAAATTACTTGTATATCTTTGACATTGTCAAACCTACAACAACCCATTGCCAGGTACTCCTTGCTCTCCATAGGCTCTCCCATGCTACTTCTCTGGTTATGCCTGAACTGTAAACTTTTAATTCCATCCCAAATGCTTCTGTTAAGAAATGTTGAAGCCCACATCTATGTGGTAAGCATTTAGCATGAGTTTTACTGCACTTTGTTAGTATGGGCGTATGCTAATAATTAATGCACAGTAAAAATACTGCCACAGTAAAAGGCCCATGATAAATTCTTAGTGCAAGTCTAGTTGAAGTGGTTGGAGTGACTGGTGACAACTAGCATATGGGATGTTACTGTGCATTAGCTGTCACGACTGCCTGCAATACCTGCACTTAGTATGGCCACTGATCAATAGAAGTCCTGAAAAAATGCTGTGCCACAAAATCCTCCCCCAATCTGATTCCGTCCCCCCACTGAAGCCTTCTCCAATCAACATCCCTTGTACATAACCCCTCAATCTAATTTAATCTAATCCCATCCATCAGCACCATTTACCTCTAGATGCCAATTCCTTTCCCGAAGAGCAAGCACCCTCCCCAAAAAGCCCCCTTAGGGCCAGACCCCAACCTCTACCCACTCGGGGGAGGGGGGGGCTACATGCTGTAGTAAGTGAAGGAGTCAGAAGCAGCTGCACTCTACTCCTGCTCCAGTTGCTGCAAGGTTCCAAAATGGCAGTAGTAACTCCTAGCAGTCTTGTGGTCTTATCATTAGGGAGTGATCCCTAGCAGTAGTACTGTGGGAATACAGCTAGAGGTTACTACTACTATTTTGGAACCCCATGGCAGTTGCAGAAGGAGTAGAGAGTGATCACTCCTGGCCCCTTTAGGTACTACAGTATAGAGCTCCCCAAGTAGGTTCCAAGGGGTCAGGGATGGGGGGAGGGACAGGGTATGGTCTTGAGAGTGCTTACCTTTGGAGATTCTGGTTTCTGGGTCAGCTGTCTGGAGGATGATTGATGCAGCAGGAGCGAATAGGATCATGGAGGTATGTACAGGGGAAATCAGATCAGAGAGCATTTCAGTGGTAGGATCGGATAAGGGGAGTTCTGTGTTTATGCTCAGAGCCTACATTATATGCTGTAGTATCTGTTGAAGCATGTAAGGCCTGTGTGGTAACTGTCTGCCCTGTGTGCTAAATGCAGGACAGATGCTGGACATGCCGCCTACATTTATTGCACAAGCTGTGCACTTACGGCACATTAACTTTTATAGTTAAGGAGTAATAAGTGCAAAATTGTACTGCATGATAGTAAACAGACCCTAAATATAAAGCAAGTTTACCTTTTCAATGCTTCTTTAGAGTTAAGAGTGATCCCAGAGGGCTGGAAATGGGTGAATGTGGTTCCTCTCCAAAAAGGGAAAGTAAGGAAGAGTTTGGTAACTAACCTCTGTGGTGAATGAATTAATGGAAACGCTGCTAAAGCAGAGGATGGTGCAGTTTCTGGAGTACAAAGGATTACAGGATTTGAGACAGCATGGCTTTGCTAGAGGTAGGTCTTGTCTAGTGAAATTTGGCACATATACATATAAGTGCAGGCACATACATGTATAGGTTACTAAATCAGCACTTGCATATGCAGTCACCAGTACTTGTTGTTAAGTGCTGTCGAGTCAGTGTCAACTCATGGTAACCCTCTGGATACTTGTCCTAAACTGTACTCTGTCTTCAGTCAGGCGGCTCATTGTTGACAGACTAGCACCCTTAACTCCTGTTATTGTATCGATCCATCTCATTGCTGGTCTTCCTCTTTTGCATTGACCTTCTACCTTGCCAAGCATGATGTCTTTCCTTAATGATATCTGTCTACTCATGATGTGTCCAAAGTATGAAAGTCAAAGTCTTGTCGTATGAGCTTCTAAAGAAAGCTTAGGTTTGATCTCTTCTAGTACTGACTGGTTTGCTCTTTGGCAGTCCATGGTATGCACAGTATTCATCACCAGCATCAATTCAAAAGCATCGGTTTTCTTCCTCTCTATCTTTTTCACTGTATAACTTTCACATGCATATGACATTATTGAAAATACCATGGCTTTCACAAGTCAAATCTTTGTATGGAGAAAGATGTCTCTGCTCTTGTAAATCTTGTATAGGTCCTTCATAGCCATTCTGCCAAGAGCAATGCATTGTTGGATTTCTTGACTGCTTGTTGTTTCTTTATTAATAGTTGATCCAAGAAGGTTAAAGTTGTCTAGTATTTTAATTTCTTCTCCATCAACGATGAACTTATTGATTGTGCCAGTTGTCAGGATCTTTGTCTTCTTTATATTAAGGTGCAACCCCATTTTAGGACTATGTTCCTTGAACTTGATAGCAAATATTTCAGAACAGCTTCACTTTCAGCCTGTAATGTGGTATCATCAGCAAAGCGAAGGTTGTTGATGAGTCTTCCGCCAATCTTCACACGTCAGTTCTCTTCATACAGTCCTGTTTCTCTGATGATGTGTTGTGCAGATAAATTAAACAGGTAGGAGGAAAGTATGTAGCCTTGCTGTACACTTCTGCTGATTTTAAACCATCCTTGTTCTGTAAGAACTGTTGCTTCTTGATCAATGTAAAGGCTGTGCAAGAGAACGATCATATGTTCTGGTGTACCCATGCTTCTTAATGTGGCCCAGAGATTCTCATGGTTTACAAGGTTAAAAGCCTTGCTGTAGTCAATAAAACATATATAGATATTCTTTTGGTATTCTTTTGTCTTTTCAAGGATCCATCTCTCATCCGCGATGGTGTCTGTTATTCCTCACCCTTTCCTGAACCCTGCTTATACTTCAGACAGTTCTCATTCCAGGTATAGTTGTAGTCTGTGCCAAATAATTGTGAGTTAGAGCTTGCTGGCATGTGGGATCAGAGTGATTGTGCGATAATTTCCACAGTCAGTTGGATCACCTTTCTTTAGTATTGGTATAAACACAGATCTTTTCCAGTCAGTTGGCCATGATGTTGTCTTTCCAAATTTTCTGGCAGAGCCTTGCAAGTATGGTAACAGCTGCATCAGATTGCTGTAATACTTCAATGGAAATGCCATCGATGCCTGGTGCTTTGTTCTTTGATAAGGCTTTCAGTGCTCCTTCAACTTTTTCTTTCATCACCAATGGATCCTGACCATAAGGTGCAGGTTGAAATGGCTGTTGTTCCACTTTATCTTTATCGTATAATGACTCTGTATATTCTTTCCACCTTTTCTTGATCTTCTCAGCATCATTTAACATGGATACTTGAGCATCTCCACTTCAATTTGAGGCTGGGATTTTTTTCTTTAACTCTCGTAGCTTTAGGAAAGCCAATGTTATTCTTCCTCTAATAGTTTCTGCTTCTAATTACTTGCATGTGTCATTGTAATACTTCTTCTTGGCTTGTCTTGCTGCACATTGGAAATCTCTGTTGAGTTCTGCAATTGCCTCTCTTTCTCCTCTGGCTTTATCTTATCAATGTTTCTGAGCAATTTTCAGAGTTTCTTCAGTCATCCATTTTGGCCATTTTTGCTTTTTCACCTTTTGTAGAGACTCCTCACTTTCTTCCAACACAATCTTCTTGATGTCATCCGTAACTTTTCTGGAGCTCTGTTATTTATATCTAAAACTGCAAATTAAATTTTCAGGCGGTCTTTAAATTCCAGTGGTATAGTCTCAAGGTTATATTTTGCTATGTTCATGAGTGGCTTACTCTTTTTTGACTTTAGCTTGAGTTTGCATACTAGTAGTTGATGATCTGTACCATAGTCAGCTACAGGTTTTGTCTTTGTTGATGTTACTTTTCCATTTTTGACTTCCACAGATATAGTCATTTTGATTTTTGTACAATCCATTTGGTGAAGTCTAAGTGTACAGTCACTGCTTGTGTTGTTGAAAGTAAGTGTTTGAGATGAATAGATGGTTGATCTTGCAGAATTCTATCAGTCTTTTTCCAGCTTCATTTCTGTTGCCAAGTCCATATTTTTCAGCTACTCTGCCTTCTTCTTTGTTGCCAACTTTTGCATTCCAGTCACCCATGACTATCAGGATATTCTGCTTGCATGTTCTGTCAATTTCAGGTTGTTCATAGAACTCATAAGAACATAAAAACATAAGATATGCCATACCGGGTCAGACCAAGGTCCATCAAGCCCAGTATCCTGTTTCCAACAGTGGCCAGTCTAGGTCATACGTACCTTGCAGTTTCTTCATCAACTTCATCCTCTTCTGCAGCTTTTATTGGGGCATATTCTTGAATTATAGTTGTGTTGATGGGCATTCCTTGTAGATGAATAGAAATTAAATGTTCACTGATTGAATTGTATTTCATTATAGTTCTTGCAAGTTTCTTCTTAATTATAAATGCAACACCATTTCTTGTCTTTCATTTCCAGCATAGTAGTCCATGTGATCATCAGATGCAAAGTGCTCAATGCCAGTTCATTTCAGTTCGCTGACATTTAACAGATTGAGTTTACACGTTCCATTTCATTCTTGAACACCTCCGACTTCCCTTGGTTCATGCATCATCTGTTCCATGTCCCAATATATAAGTCATATTTGCAGCTTCTGTCTCTCATTTCATGTGCAGCTACATCAGCAGTCAGATGTCCCGAGGGCTTTGATTCAACCACATCATAAATGCTGCCTTTACCCTGAAAAGTCTTCAGCTCCTCCCTAGTAGCCAGTTGAGTGCCTTCTGAACTGGAGATCTCATCTTCCAGCACTATAGTGCAATTTGTTTTATTGTGACTATCCATTGGGTTTTCATGGCAAGATACAGAAATTGATTATCAAGCCTTTCTTCCTACCAGTGCTTTTGATGTAATAAAAATTCTGCCTGGCTTAGGACAGGTGTAAATGCCAACATCTAGATTTGTCTTAACATCC
The DNA here is from genome assembly GCA_033557465.1 of Ichthyophis bannanicus. Taxonomy (NCBI): domain Eukaryota; kingdom Metazoa; phylum Chordata; class Amphibia; order Gymnophiona; family Ichthyophiidae; genus Ichthyophis; species Ichthyophis bannanicus. The sequence continues at coordinate 165,294,456 of CM066036.1, read as the reverse complement.
ACACATATTCCCCTCATAAAATAAGGAAGATAACAATATTTTAGGCCTGCCCACAGTCTTATTCTCCATTGCATACTTTGCAATCTCATGTTGTGTGGATCACCACATGCAAACAGCAACTTACTAAAATTGCTATTTGCATATGTAGGTGATCTACAAGACATTCCCACATGTCTCCTGTTAATACTGGCCACCTTCATGTAAATAAATTAAATTTCCAGGGAAACTACTTCCTGTATTGTAAATAAGTTAATGCCCAACTCTCATACCTAAAATGTACCTGTAAGTAAGGTATGAGAGTTGGGCATTAACTTATTTACAATACAGGAAGTAGTTTCCCTGGAAATTTAATTTATTTACATGAAGGTGGCCAGTATTAACAGGAGACATGTGGGAATGTGGTTGGGGCGGGGACGGGGGTGGGGTTGACAAGGGACCAAAGTGTTCGATGAAGAGGTGTGTCTTGAGCTACTTCCGAAAGGTGAGATCGATGGTAAATCTAATGTTGATTGGTAGTGTGTTCCGAATTGATGGTGCATAGAGTTCGAAGGAGTGGGTGCAAGCTTGTTTGTTCTTTGTTCTGGTGTGGGTGATAACATGTTATTCATAACCAAAAATCAAAACTAATCCCCACCTACCACCATTGATGTCAAAGATGCGACACTTGGAGCAAAAGAAGAGGTAAAGTACTTGGGTGTGATAATTGACAAAACCCTCAGTTTCAAATTCCACATTAAACTTGCCACTAAGAACATTTATAGCAAACTTAGATTGATTCAACACGTAAAGCCACTACTACCAAGTAACAAATTCAGAACTGTATTACAGGAAATGATATTCCCACACTTAGACTATTGCAATAGTCTACAGCACGGACTGCCAAAACAAACTCTACATATCCTTCAAATAGCGCAACTTACTGCAGCGTTCATCACCTATAATGCACATCACTCTGAACACATACAGTAACACCAATACTATATTTGCTTCACTGGTTGCCAATACAAAGCAGAATAAAATGCAAGATAATCAAGACCACATTCAAACTTTACAGAAACTTAACACCCTCCACACTAACATACTTAATTAAGATAACATCCAATGACTGCTTAAGAAGGACCCATTGATTACCATAAATGAAACAACACACCAGTAAGAGGGCTTTTGAATACATACCCCATCATTGTGGAATTCTCTGGTTGAAAGACTCAGAGTACTAGCTGATCTGTCTTCATTTAAGTTGGAACTCAAAACTTATCTCTTCATTGAGCATTGTTGCATAAATGAGAATAATATATACCATGACCCAACTTAAAAGCCCTTAAGCCTCCTTGATGTAAGCGGGAATGATCATTCCCCTTCCCTATGTTACATGAAGCAGAGAATTCATAGGAACAAAATATACACCACAAATACACCCACATGCAGATACAAATGCACAAGTATATACATATGTGCATTCACATCCACATTGAAACAAAATAATGCCTATATACACTACTAGCAACCTACCTAACAGTAAATGGAAAACACCTTGGATCACAGAAAAATAAAGAAAATAAGACCCTATAACATGTAAATAAGTTTTGTATAATGTTACCTAAATCATGTAAATATCCTTGATTTAATGTTACCTGTCTCCACCTACCATGTTGTAATGTAATAATGTTGTTATACTGCAAACTGCTCTGATTTCTCGATAGGGTGGTATGAAAGGACGCTCAACTAACTAACTAAATAAATAAATAAATAAAGAGTGTGTTGTTCATGGATTGTCTTTTAGTTCTGGTGGGTTTGTGTTCTTGTAGTAGTTTGTGTAGGTGGGATATGTCCTCATGGTGGATTGCTTTGTGAGTGAGGAGAAGGGTCTTGTACTTGATGCGGCTTTCTACAGGAAGAGAGTGGAGCTGTTTTAGAATGGGTGTAATATGGTCGTATTTAGCTGCTTTCAGTGCAATTTGTGCTGTTGTGTGTAGGGCTGTGCGTAGGGGGGAGGAGGGATGAACGGGGCAGTCTATGGTATATAGCATTGCAGTAATCAAAGCAGAAGAGGGGTCATGGCTTGTAGGACTGAGTGAAAGTTGGGTGGATCGAGGAGTGGGTGAAGACATTAAAGAGTTGTGGTCTTTTAGTACATTATTTTTGCGGTTTTTGCTATTTGCTGTTTGATGGAGAGGGTTTGGTCTAAGATGATGCCTAGGTATTTTATTTGTTGTACTTTTATTTGGGTGGTGATTAGTGTGAGATGGGTTGGTGGTGTGAATGTGTTATCCTTCATACAGTGTATGTATAAAGCTTCTTTATCTTTATTTGACACACTTGATATACCGCCAAATACCGGAGTGTTAAGGCGGTGTACAATAAAAAATTAAAACTGCTTAAAGAAAGGTAGAAAGGAACACCAGTAAATGGATAGGAAAGTAATGGAGAAAGCAGGAAGAAAAGAATAATAAAGAACAACAGATAACACAACATGTGGTAAGCGGCAAATCAAGTGACGGACACCGGACAAAACGGCGGACAACATGAAATACAGTGGACAACATAACATCGATAGAGGACTTTGTGACAACGATGGAGTAGGGAAGGGGGATAGGTACATTGGGGAGGGGTGGGGGAGTGGAGCGGGTGCTAGGGAGTCTAGACTGTTGGGGGAACGCCAGTGAGGAGTGTATCTGGCCGATTAGGGAAATACAGAGGGAGAGGAAGATCAAAAGACTGACAAAAGAAATAGGTCTTAAGAAGAACTTTGAACCGAGGGAAAGATAGCTCAGTGTGGATAGAGTGCGGAAGAGAGTTCCATAGGGCGGGGCTTGCGAAGAAAAAAGCAGCGTGACGAGTAGATTTGAGGTGGGCCTGAGGGGGGACGGTAGGAATAGACGGTTACCATGTGCGGAATGTAGCAAGTGGGGGGTAGGATGAAGGAAGATAAGATCAGCTAGATACTGTGGAGTGCTGGTGTAGAGAACCTTGTGGGTAATGGTAAGAAGCTTATAGACGTAACGAACCTTTATGGGGAGCCAGTGAAGGGAGAGAAGACAAGGGGTGATATGGTCTTGGTGAGAAGAGAAAATGAGAAGACGAGCAGCGGTATTTTGAACCAGCTGCACCCTGTGGAGTTGATACTGGGGGAGGCCTGCAAATAGGGAATTGCAGTAATCAAGGCGGGTAGTTACCAAAGAGATAACCAGTGTCGTGAGGGAAGTGAGCAGAAGTAAAGAGTGAACGGCCCTGATCTTGCGAAGTTGGTAGAAGGAGCTAGGCACCACCCCAGAAATATGCTGGTGGAAGGACAGTGCAGAGTCCAAGATAACACCAAGGTAGCGAAGAGTTGGAACTAAAGGAACTAACAATTGAGACATAGATGGTGCCAAAGTAGGGGAAGGGGCACTGAAAGTGAACCAAATAGCCGCTGATTTAGCCGCTGTTTTTTTATAGTTAATGGTGAGGTTTTGTCGATGAGCCATTTGGAGACAGCATCAAAGAATTGCAGGAGCTGTGGGTAGGTGGGTTGTTTGGTGGTGATTGGTCTATAAAACATGATATCGTCCTCATATATGGGAAAGTTGATGTTGTGAAATTTTATAATCGAGCAAAGCAATTGCAGGTAAAAGTTGAAGAGGAGAGCTGTTAATGTGGAGCCTTGTAGTACTTCTTGGATTTGGCAGTAAGGGATGGAGATGTTAGTTCCAGTTTTTATTTGTTGGTGTCTGTCTGTCAGATATGACTTGAACCAGATTAGTACAATGCCTTGGATTCCAGTAGCTTGAAGATGATGGATGAGGATGTTGTGGGAGACTGTGTCAAATGCAGTGGTGATATCCAGAAAGATTAGGATGTATCTGTTTGTTTTGGATTCCTTTTATCAGAGTGCTTACAAGAGATACCATGAGGGTTTCTATTCCATGGAAGGGTCAGAAGCCATGTTGTTGCAGGTCCAGGAGGCTGTTTCTGTCAATGTATTCTTCTAATTGTTGAACTGTTTCTTTCTATGTTCTTTGCTGCAAATGGTAGGCTTGTGATGGGCCGGTATGATAAGGAATCCATGGGATCAAGGTTGGGGTTTTTTTAGGGTGGGGATGATTGAGGATAGTTTGAGGAAGCCAGACATGCAGTCTTGTTATAGGGAGGCTTGAGTGAGGTTGATGAGTACAGGGCTGAAGTCCTGTTTGATTGTTTTTATCCAACTGACTGGGCATGGGTCCAGGGGTGAAGTGGTTGTGATGAGTGAGGTGATAATAGATTTCATCTTCTCTTTGCCTTTGAGTCAAAGGTGGACCATGAATTGGTGTGTGTGTGTGTGGGGGGGGGGGGGTTGGGGATATGTGGGGATATGTGGGGATGGGTGGGATGTTGGGATGGGAGTGTAGTTGCTTGTATTGGTTGGCAAGTTGGTGGTGATCGATGTTGATTTTTGTGTCCGAGGTGGTGGGGGTCTTTGCTAGTTGCTTGATCAGGGCGATTGTGAGCTCTGTTGAGTAATATGGTGCAGTAGATTTATTTGGCATTGTCTGTCACAGTACAGAAGTCATTTAGTGTTTCCATGTAGAGTGTTCTGTCGGAGTCAAGGGTGTTTTTCTGCCATTTTCTCTATTCTTCTTAGAAATGTTTTGAGTTTCCTTAGGATGGATGTATACTAGGGCGTCTCAGGGTTCTTGTTGGTTTTCTTTGGAGTAGGCAATGCTGTGGTCACTGCTTTGCTGATGATGTCATTCCAATTGGATGCCAGTTTATTGGGGTCTGATGAGTCAGTTTTTAGTTGTGGTATGATGTCCTTGATGAAGATATCCTTATTGAAGGATTTGAATTTCCTCTTTAGTTAGTTGCAGGTGGTGGTGGTGGTGGGGGGGGGGGGCGGTTGGGTAGTGAGAATGTGATGAGACTGTGGTCAGACCATGTTTGTGGAACAGAGGTCTTACGAGCTCATATAGACTGGGTGTTGAGGAAGATTAGATCCACGGTATTTCTTTTGTCATGTGTGAATGTCTGGATAATCTGCTGTAGTTCCATGGATGCCATGACTTCGAGGAAGGAAACAACATGTTTTGGTTCTACAGAGGGGAGGTTGAAGTGCTCAAGATGAAGAGGTTTTTTGATGACTTTGAGATGTGCTCTCTTTATAATGTTGGAGAGGTCAGGTGTCATTGAGGGGGATCTATAGACGAAGCAAATTGTGAGTAGCTTATTGGTGTTAATGAGGATGCTAGTCTATTCAGTGCTTTCTGAGGAGGTGTAGCAGAAGTGGAAATGTTCTTTTGGTAGTATTAGTATGCCACCTCCTTTGCTGTGGGCACATGGGTGGTGGAAAAGGTTGAATCCATGGGAAGGAGTTGATTCATGAGGACAGAGTCTGCTTTCGAGAGTCATGATTCTGTATTACACAGTGGGCCCCATCATGACCGGGGCCTGTCTTGACATCTAGAATCTGGATGGGTCAGATCTGCACCTGATTCTTATCCCACAGGGTCTAGATGTTCACCGCAGAATCAGAATCAGATGCAACGGGCCCGGATGGGCACAACATGCCCTGATTCTGAGCCACTGCACGTCCAGTCTGTTCCCTGTATAACCCCACCAAGTCCCCTGCATGGAGCCTTGGTGCCATAGCGTCTTGTCACCATGGTACTGGGATGCTATCCAGGAGGCCCGACCGGCCGCAAGCAAGGTCAGCTACCCATTCCCCGCCACCTGATCCCCGATTGGGCCTGTCAAGGCTGGAATCAGGCAGCAGAGCTCCCCCTGTACCACTCACCATGCCAGTGCTGGTCCCGCCGCACTGACCTCTGATGTCAGAGGGACTTATTCTACCCCTGAGGTGGAATAAGTCCGCCATCTAAGAAGGCAACCTCGGATGTACAGGGCCATGACCACAATCGGCCCTGTATGTCCGGGGTTAGGGTCCTACGTCTGCCCCACCCTCACTCCTCCTCCAGCCCTCTTCCTCTCGCCCGCATCCAGAGCTTCCTGCACAATGCCTATGTACATGCGGGGAGCCTGGTGTTCAAAATTCGCTCCCTATGAATAGTTGGGGTTGGATGTCTAAACTGGACATCCACCCCTCCTATTCGCAGTTCACAATAACCCCCAATATGTCTATTTGTTGGGTTGAGAGTAGGTACTTGATGATGGGGATTTTGTTCCTCACTGATTGGCATTTATGAGAACACAGTGGAGTGTGCGTATATGGTTTTGAGGAGTTGAGAGTGTTGTGGGGTGGAGAACAGTGGGTGATGGGGGTGCAGTGTGTTGTGGTTGTTTGTGATAAGGGGCTAGCGTTGGGTTCTGGTAGGAGGTGGGGGGAATGTGAGTGCGTGATAGGTGGAAGCTAACAGTGTTATTGTGGGCAAAGTGTATAGAGATAGGTAGCATGGTGGCATGATTTCAAATATGCAGATTTCATTATTGCATGTGTTATCTGAGGCTCATTGTTCAATATGTGTTGGAGACTTTCGCTGCTTTGGTCCCTTCTTGTTGAATCAGATGCGGGGGGTGGGGGGTATTCTCAGTGGAGTATGGCGTAGTCTTTTGGTAGTCATGTTGGTTTCGTTGGTGAAGAGGTATCTAGTTTTATTGGTGCGGCTCTGTTCTTTGTGGTCCCCTTTGGCAAGGTCCACCAGGTGCGGGCCTGCTAGTCATGGGTGCACCTTGGTGCAGTTCTGTAAGCAGCAAAGCCGGAGCCAGTGGGACATCGCTTCTTGCATGCCAGTAGTGAGAGGGGCTTACCTCCATGGTATGCTGCTGGTCTTGGTGCTCTAGAACGGCTGCGTGTGCAACAATGGAGGCTTGGGTGACAAGTTTGGCAATGTGATGTGTGTGCGCAAGTGTGTGTTACAGCACTAAAAAGATTGTTAATTTCATTTGAAATTAACACAGTTAAGGGAACCCACATTACCTGAAAAATTGGCAGTTTGTGGTTAGTGTGCAGTACTTAGCATGCACTATTTGCAGTCCACACCCACGCTTCGCTCAGTCTCTGCCCCATCATGAGCTACACAGTTAGTTTAGAATGTTTATCTTGGCTGATTTTAGCACACAGTAACCATTAGCATGGGACATTAGTACATGCTAGAAGATGTGCTGTTAGTACACTTTAGTAAACATGCCTCTTAATGTATTTTAGGGGCTAGTTACTAAGGTGTGCTAATAAGGCACTGAATATGGTGCTTGCACTAAAGTAATGCACTTTGATGTTAGCACAACTTACAGTGGCAGCTAGCTCTCTTGGTTTGAATTCCATAAAATGGCAAGACTTGTTGCTATTCCTTTTCTGTGTCTCATCATGTCCTAGCAATTTCTAGTTTGAAAATATGAATGAAGGAACAACTGCTTTTTGCCTCAGTAGTTGTTACTCTACATTCTACACTCCAAATGAATGTCATATAGGTCATTATATGATAACACAGATTAGATGTAGAAAGCATTTAAAGAAATAACATTGTACATTTTGATTACGTTTTGTTTGCATTGTTTTAGAGTGCTTTTTTCTAATCTACTTTTTTGTTTATTTTTAGTTTTGCATGCTTATGGATTCTCATTTGTGATTTCTCAGTAACTTACTTTGGATTGTATATAATACAAATATTATAAATGAAATGTTTAAAGGTCTGCCATTGAAATATGATTTGCTATAACTTTGTAGTGTAGAGGAAAAAGGACAAATTATACTCTTGTCTTCTGTAATTCTAGACCTTTAGATCTTCATCCTAAACTTTAATAAAAATGTCATGTGTTACAAGTCTAATTGTTCTGGGAAATTCTATAGCTCAGAGCAAATCATTTGTTGAAATGAAAGGAACAAAATATTTGGAAAACAGTGTGATTAACCAAAGTCCAAGTACATGTGAAGGCACATTTGGGATTGTATGTGGAGATCAGAATTGAAATGTCAAGATCGGGACATACTCGTTTCCAATAGTATTTTAGAAATTATTTTGCTAAATTTGGAGCTATTTCTAGAATACATTCAAAAATTTTTCAGGAATGCACATGGATTAAAATCTATGTGAAGTGGAAGCCACCATTTTAGAAATTTACCCCTGGGGAAAAATCAGCAAAGAAAAACAAGCGACTTACATGTGTAAATGAAGGAATTTTGCACATGTGTTTGAGCCATTTTGCAAACGTAGACATGTAGTTTCTGCTCATTAACAGCAGAGGATGCTATCTGGAACTCATTTCAATTTGGAGGGAGAAATAAAGAAGGATAGCCCTCTTAATCCCTCCCATAAATGGCTGGTTGAAACACACTCTTTTTAACGCACACTATACATACATATGTGGACATGGGAAATGTTTGATTTATATGTGCATTACCTATGGCAGGAATTTTAAAAGTGCTGTTTACAATTGGATGCCCCAAAACAGGCATGTGGACATCCAAATCACAGAGACATCCCCGGAGCCATTTTAGAAGATGGTTCTATAGATGTCCACAGCATGAAGATGTCTAAGTTTGAACAGGGACAAGGTGGAGGCATGGTCAGGTTGTTCCAATGAACCTGGATGACCCCGCCTGATCCTAGAAATGTCTTGGATGTTCCAAATCTAGTCTAACATTAGACCTGCTCCAGGAACAAACAGGCATCAGAAAAGTGGTTGTTTTTTCAGGCAAACATCTGGAAGGTCTGGAAAAGGAGATTGATTTCTACCACCTGTATTTTATTATATGTCAACTAACTCTGACAGGGAATGGGGGCTCATATTTTCACTTTGCTATATCACTGAATGTCCCCTTATGCTAGCTTGTCTAAGATGAACATCCCCGATTCAAGCGTCTCTGTGACCAGCTACATACATGTCTATGTTGGAGACATCTATGTTCCCGAAACTGGGAAAAGAGGGTTTAGAGAAAGTTACTGTTAGCTATAGAGTAAGGGTTTCCAAACCTTTTGGAGACCTTCAGTTCATTACCACCACTCTCTCACTCTCCCCAGCATATTCCTATTTGTCTCCCTCTCTGCCCCTTGTCATTAAAATCATCTGTAAAACCTGAAGGCTGGAGGATGGCCAAAGTAATGCCCATTTTTAAAAAGGGTTCCAGAGGTGATCCGGGAAACTACAGACCAGTGATCCTGACATCAGTACTGAGAAAAATGATAGAAACCATTATAAAGAATAAAATTACTGAACATGTAGATAGTCATGGCTTAATGGGAGACAGCCAACATGGCTTTAGCCAAGGAAGGTCTTGTCTTACTAATCTGTTATGTTTTTTGAAGGTGTGAATAAACAGATACACTATATCAACTGACTCACCTTTGTCTATCTAGATTTTCAAAAAGCTTTTGACAAGGTCCCTCATCAGAGACTCTGGGCAAAATTAAAAAGTCATGAGATAGGAGGCAGTGTACTATTGTGGATCAGGAACTGGTTAAAAGAAAGCAGAGGGTAGGGCTAAATGGCAAATTTTCCCAATGGAGAAAGGTGAATAGTGGAGTACCTCAGGGATCTGTGCTGGGTCCACTGCTTTTTAACATATCCGTAAATGACCTGAAATGGGAATAATGAGTGAGGTAATACAATTTGCAGATGACACAAAATTATTCAAAGTTATTAAAATCCATGAGGATTGTGAAAAATTACAAGAGGACTTGATAAATTGAAAGACTGGGAATCCAAATGGCAGATGAAATTTAATGTGGACAAGTGCAAAGTTATGCATCTAGGAAAGAACAACTCAAACTATGGTTACACAATGCAAGGTTCCACATTAGGAAGCACCACCCAGGAAAAAGATTTAGGCGTCATTGTGGATAACATGTTGAAACTCTCCGCCCAGTGTGCAGCTATGGCCAAGAAAGCAAATAGAATGCTTGGAATCATAAGGAAAGGAATGGAGAATAAAATAAAGGATATTATAATGCCTTTGTATCGTTCCATAGTCAACCACACCTTGAATATTGTGTGCAGTTCTGGTCACCATATCTTAAAAATGATATAGCATTATTATAAAAGATACAGAGAAGAGTCACCGAAATGGTAAAAAGGATGGAAGGATAGCCCTATGAAGAGAGGCTCTTCAGCCTGGAAAAGAAACAGCTGACGGAAGATATGATAGAGGTCTATAAATTAATGAATGGACAAGAACGGGTAAAAGTAGATTGATTGTTTGTGCCATCAAAATATAGAAAGACTAGGGGACATGCAATGAAGCTAAGTGTAGCCTATTTCAGACTAATAAGAGAAATATTTTTTCACTCAATGTGTAATCAAATTCTGGAATTTGTTACTGGAGGATGTAGTAAAAGCTGTTAGTGTAGCTGAGTTTAAAAAAGGTTTGGACTAGTTCCTGGAGGAAAGGTCCATAAACCATTATTAAAGATGACCCAGGATATCTGCTGCTTGCCCCAATACAAGCATTGCGAAACCTGTGTCTTTTGAGGAAATTGCTAGATACTTGTGACCTAGACTGGCCACTGTTGGAAACAGGATACTGGGCTTGATGGACCTTGATCTGACCCAGTATGGCATATCTTATATTCTCCCTATCCTTTCAACACACTCTATCTTCCTCCCACTATAGTCTGTCTTTCTCCCTTCCCTAGTCCCATTATTCTCTCTTCACCTGTTGCAGCCTCATAATCATCTCCATTCCTGTTTCCAGCCCATACAGCTGATCCCACTGGCCAGTGAGTCAGCTAAAGTCTAGCATATGCATTAGCTGTGGCAGTCAATACATCTTCCCCTTTCCCACTGGCTACCCAACTCAGTTTTGTAATGCTGAAATGTTATTGTCATGTAAAATGAATGAATTGGTTTAAGGTTTCATTTTATTTGATACACCACCTGGAAAAAAGCATTTAAAAGTAGTTAAAAAGCAAAACAGTCAAAGCTCTGGGACTGATTTACGGTATTTATGCTAACAGTGGGATTTGCTGTTTATGATCAAAGTGCATGCATACACACCGACTGCAAGGACTATAGTACTAACTATAGCCAAAGCAAGTAACAGCTAATGACTCGGGTAATTCATTTGCAAAGCTGCAGTTAAATACTTCTATAGATGTAAATAGCTTATTCATTGAACCTTGTATGGGAGAACCCAAATTATCTAAATAGCCCCACTTCCAGAGTTCCTGGAAAAAAATCTAATCTGAAGAATTTACCTGGAGATCATAAAGCAGGACTATTGTCTGCAAAACATTAAATGTTGGAACATACTATCCAGATACAAACTGCACATAATATAATTTTATCTTTCAACAGAGATCATTCAAAGGACCATATTTTTGCAAACTCTGGGATTGACTGAAAGAGCCACTAAATCAATTTTCTCCACCCCCGTAGTATTCCTCAGGTGATTCTAGAAGGCTGCTAAATCTTTGTTCATCTCAATACCATTATCACCAATCTTAATCTGCAGTGAAAAGCTGGCAACTGTGCATCTCGGCTGATGCTGCCTCTTTCCTTGCAGTCTAATCCGGAGTATGCACCACACCGTTAAAAGCACCACATATCAGCTCAGACTGAACAGCAAGAGGAAGCAGCTTGAGGTATCATAGTAGTCAAGATGGGTAAGCAGCGAAAAATGGAAGAGACACTTCTGCCTCCAGACGCTGCTCCTCTTTGAGTTAGAGGGGAGGAGAAAAGAGAGGTTGGCTCTTCTTCAATGGCATCACCCGGCCACAATGACAGCAGCAGAATGACATCATCAGATCACTGTGAGTCCAGACAATTTACTGTTTTGTTTTGTTTTTGTTTTTTGGGGGGAGGGGGTATTTTAGCTGAAAAAATCTTTATTTCCCCATCAGGGGTGTTTTATCAGAGCTCTAAGCATAAAAGAGGGATGTCACTTATGCCCATTTTTGTTTAGTTTAATATTAGAATTTTTAGCAATCACTGTTAGATGACGTTAAGAAACTGTTGTGTTTCATATTAGACACTGAATGTAAATTAGCCTTCTGTGTTCTATGGACAAATTACTGTGTGAACAGTTTTGGTGCCATTTTGCATGAAAGAACAGGTTAGAAAGGAGGACTCTTCTGCCCCTTTAAGAATGTAAGAACATAAGAACTGCCATATTGGTTCAGACCAAGGACCATCAAGCCCAGTACCCTGTTTCCAACAGTGACCAATCCAGGTCACAAGTACCTGTCAGATTCTCAAAAAAAGGTACACAAATTCCACAGAGTTTATCCCAGGGTAAGCAGTGGATTTCCCTGGTCCTCTTTAATAATGATGGTTTATGGGCTTTTCCTCCAGCAACTTGTCTAAACCTTACTTAAGCCCAGCTACTGTAACAGCTTTTACTGTATGATCTGGTAACAAATTCCAGAGTTTGATTACTTGTTGAGTGAAAAAATATTTTCTCTTATTATTCCTAAATGGGCTGCATTGTAGCTTCATTGAGTGTCCCCTTCTACTTTTTGAAGGAGTAAACAATCGATCTACGTTTACCCATTCCATTCCATTCATTAATTTATAGACCACTATCATATCTCACCTCAGCCATCTCTTTTCCAAGTAGAAGAGCCCTAACCTTTTAAGCCTCTCCTCCTGGGGGTATCCTTCCATCCTCTTTTGGCATTTTGGTGGCTCTTCTCTGTACCTTTTCTGATTCTGCTATCTATCCTTTTTAAGATATGGTGCACACTGAGCAGAGGGTTTTGATATATTATCCACGATGAGACCTAAATTGTTTACCTGGGTGGTGGTCCCTTTCAACTGTTGCAGAGCTATGGATGAGATATATAGAAGTGTCATGGTTGGGAGTAGAGAGGAGGCCATGGAGAGGGTTTAGGCAATCCAACAGGGCTTTCTTTAGTAGTTCAGAGATAGGTTGAAGTAAAAGGAGTTCATGGCCTACATACATAGAAACAAACCAACCACTAGAGTAATAATTAATAAACATCAAATTAATATAAAAATGGAAAACATGTTCTGAATCAACCTAACAAATGTTGGCACATCTTATATAAAAAAGCAGACAACACTATAAAATTCTAACATTAAATTTAGATCATTATAAAAAAAGTCCATCAAAACAATAATCATCATCAAACAGAAAATTTCAAGTTACATTTTGCTTCATGCCACAGTTAAATAGGTATAAGTAGTTGTCACCAATGCTAACTGCATAACTTTTAAAAAAATATTATTTAAAATCCCCCCCATTCTATGCATACGTTTAGTTTGGAGCCACAACTATAGCTATATAATGTATGAAATGGCAAAATTCATCCTCTCTGTGTATAGCTTCTATTCCTGCACTAAGAACACTACTTTTTAACATAATTATAAATGATCTGGGAAAAGAACATAAGATATGCCATATTAGGTCAGGCCAAAGGTCCATCACGCCCAGTATCCTGTTTCCAACAGTGACCAATCCAGTTCACAAGTACCTATCAGGTCCCCAAAAAGGTACACAGACTCCAGTCCATTTTAATAGTGGGTTATCGATTTTTTTCTCCAGGAATTTGTCCAAACCTCCTTTAAAACCAGCTACACGAACTGCTTTTACTACATCCTCTGGTAACGAATTCCAGAGTTTGATTACATGTTGCGTGAAAAATATTTTCTCCGTTTAATCTTGAATGGCCTCTAGTCTTTCTGGGCCAGATATATGAAAGGCATTTTACACGCTTTACAGCCCAGTAAAACATGTAAATGCTTTAGAAGGGGACATTCAATGGCAATTACACAGTTAGTGCCATTGAATATCCCCCCCTAAGTTCCCTACGTGCCCTAATGCTATCTGGTTAGCACAGGGGCATGTTGGGTGTGTTCTGGGGTAGAGCGGGGGTGGAGAATGGCGCTAACAGGGCAACAGCAATATTGAAAAACCCTCACCTATCTTTAAGACGCCGAAGCTAACCAGGCAATATCCAATATCGCTGCTGCCTGATTAGCTTCGGCGGCTTCCAGCTTTGGTGGCGATCACCGTATATTCAATGCCGTCGCTGCAGCATTGAATATATGGTTTAGAGGTCATCAGAGAGGGCTATGCGCCTGTCGGGGTATAGCCCTTCGAAGATCCAGGCAGATGAATATTGGGATCTCTATTTTTGAAGGATTAAATAACCTGTTTATCTGTTCCATTCCATTTATTATTTCATAGACCTCTATCCTATCTCCCCTCAGCCATTTCTTTTCTAAGTTGAAGAGCCCTAGCCTTTTAATCCTTTCTTCATAGAGGTATCCTTCCATCCCCTTTACCATTTTATTTGCTCTTTGCTGAACCTTTTCTAATTCTGCTATATCCTTTTAAAGTTATGGCAACCAGAATTACACACAATATTCTACGGAGCAATACAGAGGCATTATAATATCCTTAGCTTTATTCTCAATTCATTTCCTTATGATTCCCAACATTTGTTTTCTTGGTTGCAACTGCATATTGTGCAGAGGGTTTCAATGTATTATCCACAATGACACTGTGGTAAGGAAGCCTATCCTAAGTTAGGGGAAAGGGAAAAAGGCAGAGTTCACCCAAGTAAAAGGGCCCCTTTTGCAAGGTCAGGGAAACAAAGCCACAACCTCACCTAGGAACCAGAAAACCCCTAGCTGGAACAGGTTTCATGTTTCCCCTAGTGAAATAAGGGAGAGTGAATACAGGCCTAAGGTCCAAGACCCTTACGTAAGTAAGCTCCCTGATTACTCAGGTGCCAGAAAGCAGAGTGATCTCCATCACCTGGGAAGAGAGGAGGTGGGGCTAGAACCCTGGAGATATAAGCCTATGCTAGATTATAGTAGAGGAGAAAGAGAGAAGGTGGAAGGAATGCCAGAAGCAAGGGCAGAGGCAAAGGCAAGAAGAGGAGAAAGAGAGAGAGAAGCTGATACAAGCCGATGCATGGGTATGAGCCTAAGAAGCCTGATTAATGCTGAGCAGAGCAGGAGAAGCCTGACTTATACTGGGCAACGCAGAGGAGCAGGAGACGCTCTCAGCTCTAACGAGAGGCTGTTAGCCTAGCCCGGTGAGCCAGAAGGAGAGTCAGAGTCTATGCAACTAGGAGACCCTGATGCTGAGCTGAATGAGGAAGACACCCTCATGGATTGCTCTTTGTGCCAAGCCTTAGCCACAGAAGGGTTGAAGGAAAGCCAGCCCTGAGAGGAAGCCCTCCAAAGAAAGATAACCATAAGAAGCAGGTAGATGGATTGTAAATTCCCATGTGGTAAAGAGGGGAAGTTTTAATAAGACGTAAGAACAAGCTGGAGTTGTGAATTGTGCTTGTTAACCACCTGCTACCTGGGAAGTGAGACGGCAAGAAGCCAAATTAACTGCGAGGAAAATGCTTTCTTTTTACTCTTGAGTTTTCCTGAGAAACCTGAATAGAACTTTGCTTGCACGTTGAAAGTTTGTTCCTGTTTGGAGTTTTTGTTTTGCTTGTTAATTGGAAAAACAGCCTGGAAAGGTTTGAGACTGGAAAAGAAGGCAAACTGCCACAGAAGAAAGCCTGTTTTGTGTTTTGTGCTTTAACCAGCAAGGCTAAAGGAAGCTGGTAGCCTTACTGTTAAAAGGCTATGTTTTTCTGAGCTGAAGAATACTTTAAGTTGCCGCTTTGGTTTTGGGTTTTTGTTTTGCTTATAACCTGTTGTACTTTGAAGAAGCCTGGAGAAGTATGCCTGAATGTGGTATTTATGAACCTTTTTTGTGCTCAATAAATTTCTGTCATTGCCTTACCCCAAGGAGACCGACTACAGCTTTCTACCTGAAGCCCATATAAAGCGCAATTAAACTACATTTCCCAGAAAACATTGTGGGGAATTAGTCAGTTAAGGCTGAAAGGGGAAAGTTCCTCATACAACCACACCCCTCTAAGTTAGAGGCGAGTGGTGAGGGCGTGACAACACTCATATTCTTTTCTTGTGTGATGATTTCTAATGTGGAGCCTTGTATTGTTTGACTATAGTTTGGGTTGTTTTTTCTCAAGTGCATAGCTTTGCACTTGTCCATATTAAATTTCATTTGCCATTTGGAAGCCCACTCTCACAATTTATCAAGGTCCTCTTGCACTTTTTCACAATCCTTTTGGGGTCTATTCTGTCCCATTGGAATTTCCATCCCTGCTATTCATACCCTTTGCCATCCCCAACTAAGCCTCCCCATACTAACAATGATTTTGTATTGGGAGGCTTAGGTGGGGGTGGGAGGGGTAGTGCAGAAGTGGAGTTAGGGCAGGCAGTGGGTGGTCCGTGGCCCTGGACGTACAGGGATGATTCTGAAGTCAGCCCTGTACGTCCGGGGTCGGCAGACTAGATGGGGGGACTTATTCCACCTCCGAATAAGTCCCCCTAGATGTCAGAGGATAGGAGGCCCGGCCAAGATCAAAAAGTGAGGAGGTGCAGGAGATTTCCCACAGCCCGACCCTGGGAGGCCTGATCAAGGGTCAGGCTGCGGGGAAAGGTGAAAGTGGTCATCGGCCAGGGATCGTGGCTCCTGATGGGGGCTGCAGTGCCATGGCAACCAGATGCCATGATACTGTGACTCCATTCAGGAGCCTGAGTATGTTAGCCAGCAGGGGCCTGTATATGCAGACCAATAGGAATCGGGTCCCGGCCTGCACGTACAGGCCTAGATGTGATTCTGATCCCACGGGATCAGAATCTGGTTCATCTCTGTACATCTGGTTCCGACCTGATGAGCAGAGGCCAGGACACGCAGAATGGAATGAGCCTCCATGTGTTTTAATAACTTTGAATAATTTTATGTCATCAGCAAATTTGATTACCTTGCCCATTATTCCTATTTCCAGGTCTTTTTTTTTAAAGTGCCATCAAGTCAATGCTACCCAGGAGCTCCCTCTGGTTTTCTTGCCAAGGTATGACCAGAAGTAGATTGTCAGGCCTTTTTTTCTGAGGCAATGGAGGTTGAAGCGACTTATCCAAGGTCACAAGGAATGCTAGTGGGAATTGACCCCAGATCTCTTGGGTACTAGGCTGTTATACTAACCATTAGGATACTTTACTTTCTAGGTTATTTTAGAATATGTTAAAAAGCATTGGGCCCATCAGAGATTCCTGGGGTATGTTTATGTTTATGTTTATTTGATATACCGCTTGTCCAAATAGATCAAAGCGGTTTACAATAAAAGATAATATACAAAGAGCCAAATTGGCGGTAACAGAAAGGAAAGTACAATATTTGATAGGACAGAACACAGCACAATCACACGACAGGACATAGAAGTGAGAGAGAGGGCAAGAGGCAGTATCACACAGCAGGGGTGGGGAAATCAAAAGCGGAGGAGAAAAGGTGGGTCTTCAGGGATTTCTTGAAGATAGTGTGGTTTTGCTGAAGCCTAAGGGTAGTGGGTAGGGAGTTCCAAAGGGCAGGGCCAATGAAGAAAAAGCCAGAAGAGCGGGTAGACTGCAAGTGAGCACGAGAGGGAGGGGAGAGGTGCAAGCGGTTAATGTGTAAAGAACGGAGTGATCGGGTAGGAATGTGAAATTTAATAAGGTCTGCCAAGTACTGAGGTGAATGAGTGTAGAGGACTTGGTGGACCAGTGAGAGAAGTTTATACCGGATACGGAAATCAATGGGGAGCCAGTGAAGATTGATGAGAAGAGGGGTGATGTGATCCCATTGGGAGGAGTGAGAGATGAGACGTGCAGCAGTGTTCTGAATTCTTTGTAAACGATGTAATTGTGACATGGGAAGGCCAACCAGGTACTCCACTATTTGCTTTTCCCCATTGAGAAAAATTGGCCATTTAGCCCTACTCTCTATTTTCTATCTTTAAATCAGTTCCTAATCCACAATAGTACACTGCCTCCTATCCCATGACTTTTAAATTTCCCTAAGAGTCTCTCATGACGGACCTTGTCATAGGTTTTCTGAAAATCCAGATATAATATATGAACAATGAGTGAGGTCATTACATTTGCAGATAAAAAGCAAATTATTCAAAGTTGCAAAATTGCATGTGGAGGATAAGACATTTCAGGAGGACCTTGAGAGACTGGGCATCCAAATGGCAGATGAAATGTA
The DNA here is from genome assembly GCA_033557465.1 of Ichthyophis bannanicus. Classification (NCBI taxonomy): domain Eukaryota; kingdom Metazoa; phylum Chordata; class Amphibia; order Gymnophiona; family Ichthyophiidae; genus Ichthyophis; species Ichthyophis bannanicus. The sequence continues at coordinate 165,276,527 of CM066036.1, read as the reverse complement.
ATGGTGACAAGTACATAATGATGCACATAGGGAAGAATAACCCAAATTATAGTTACAAGATGTAAGGTTCCATTTTAGGAGCAGGACCGTACCAAGCTAGAAATGTGCCCTGTGCCACTAATTAATCTGGTGCCCCCTCTGCCCCATTCATGTGCAGTGATTATATCACCACACTTTCTATACTTGCACCCTGTGAAGTCGCACCGCTCACACAGCCCTTGGTATGGCCTTGATTAAGGGACACCACTCAGGAAAAGGTTCTAGGCGTCATCATGGAAAATACATTGAAATCTTCTACCCAATATGTGACAACAGCCATAAAAACAGTAAGAACGGTAGTAATTTTCAGGAAAGGAATATAGATTAAATCAAAGAATATTGTAATGCCTCTGTATTGCTCCATGGTGTGACCACACCATGAGTATTGTGTGCAATTCTGTTCACCGTATCTAAAAAAAAAAAAAAAAAAAAAGCAGAATTAGAAAGGGCACAGAGAAGGGCAACCAAAATAATAAAGGGGTAAAACAACTCTCCTAGGAGGAAAGGCTAAAAAGGTTAGGGTGCTTCATCATTGAGAAGAGACGGCTGAGGGTCTATAAAGTCCTGAACATAATTGGTAAACATGAATCTATGTTTGCTCTTTCAAAAAGTGCAAAAACTAGGGGATTACAAAGTAGTACAAATAGGAAAAAGATTGTTTTTCTCAATGCATAGATAAGCTTTGGAATATGATAAAAACAATTAGTGTAGCTGGGTTTCAAAAAGGTTTTGTCAAATTCCTGGAGCAAAAAAACCATAAAATGCTATTAAGGCTGACCTGGAGCAAAGCCACTGCTTATCCTGCAGATTAATAGGATGGAATCTGGCCACTTTGGGGATATAAAACGGGGAGAGAATCCTCCACTCAAAGCCAAGGAGCAGAATAAACATATCAGGGGAAAACACAAGAGGGGTACACAATAAAATGTATTAAGCGATGTTACATTACTATGTTTTGGCAAAATATTGCCCATGTAGGGGCTCAAATCATTAAAGAAGCAATTTCTACAAATGCATTTCAAAATTAATCACATGCATAAAATATACAAATCAAAAGTTGCCAACGTATTAAACAAATCAAATACATAATTAGATGATAAAAAACATTAAATACAGAAATAAGTCAAATAAAACCATGTAAATAAAACAAAAACACATAATATTCAGAATTAAATAAAAAAATAAGAGAGAAAAAAGACACAAAAGGAAATGTTCATCAATATGAATCATAAAATACTCCGAAACAGAAAAAAATAATCTAGAAAATGGACTAAAGCAAATGTGCTGAAACATGGCCATATTGAGTCACTTAATTGTGCACCCTTCAGAGTCCTGGGGGTATGTTTACTAAACAGTGTTAGCGGCTTCCGTGCGATACTGGAGCCGTGGCTCTATTGGATATTGTATGGAAGCCGCTACGCTGTTTAGTAAACATACCCCTTGGCGTTTTTCCTTGCTCTGTTTCTTCTACATTTGGGATATGCCAGCTATTTGCAACGTAGATTGGGCATTGTCGGAAAAAGGATATAAGGCATGATGGACCTTTGGTCTGACCCAATATGGAAATTCATATGATGTTATATTCTGAAAAGGTAGGCCCGTCTAATGCATAGATAGAAACATAGAAATATAGAATCAGGATGACAGAAAAGGATCACATGGCCTATCTAGTCTGTCCTTCCATATCAACAATGTCCCCTCTAATTTTCTGTAGGCTGTGTGCGCATAAAATATCAGCTGTGCAGCTTTTGAAGGAAGGTTAAATTTTTGTGCGCCACATAACGACACTCGGAGTTATATACCTTAAAATTTGACTACACGTCAGAATACAGTATGTACACCACATTGATTTTAATCAAATTATATGAAATAGACAATTACTAAATGAAGCGGAAAATTTCTAGTAATTACAATCACAACTTTTAAATTTTAAGATGTCTGTGTTGTTTTCTAACAGAATCAGAACTGTAATTTTTGTGCGCTCTGTTGTAAAGTATGTGCGCTCTCTGGGTGAGGTGTGTGCGCACGCACACGCGCACAGCTTAGAGGGAACAGTGCATATCAACCACTTAAATTGTCCCCTTTTTTCCTTCAGAGATTCTCTGTGTTTGTCCCATGCTTCTTTGAATTCAGATAAGATATCATCTCTACCACCTACACTGGGAGACTATTCCACAGATTCACAAATCTTTCCGTAAAGAAATATTTCCGCATATCACTCCTGAATCTATCCCCTTTCACCCTCATCTCATGTCCCTTCATATCAGAGCTTGCTTTCAATCAAAAAAGCCTTTCCTCCTGTGCATTTATGTCACAGAGATATTTAAACATCTCAGTCATATCACCTCTATACCGCCTTTCCTCTAAGGTGTACATATTAAGATCCTTAAGTCTGTCCTCATATGCTTTATAATGAAGTCCACTAGCCAATTTAGTAGCCACCCTCTGTACTGACTCCACCCTGTTTATATCCTTTTGAAGGTGCGGTCTCCAGATTTGCACAAATACTCCAAATGAGGCTGCACCTAAGACTTATACAGAGGCACTATCACCTCCTTTCTTCTGCTGGCCATTCCTCTCCCTATGTACTCAAGCATCCTTCTAACATTTGCCATCACCTTTTCTACCTGTTTAGCTACTTTAAGATCATCAGACACAATTGCTCCTATGTCCTGCTTTTTTTTAGTGGACAAAAGTACTTTAACCCCTATTGCTCTCTTGGATTGTTGCAGCCCAAATGCATGACCTTGCATTTTCTAACAATAAATCTCAGCAGCCAAATTGTAGACCATTCTTGAAGCTTAGCTAGATCCCTCCTCATGTTATCTTCACCTTCCTGGGTGTTCACTCTATTGCAGATTTTGGTATCATCCACAAAGAGGCAAACCTTACCCAACAATCCTTCTGCTATATCACTAATAAAGATGTTAAAAAGATGCAGTGATGTGGTCATTCTTTGACTGTATCTTCAGTGACATCACTTAAATGATTAATGCGACTGAATATACAATCAAAATATGTTACCTGCACTTTACTTTATCCAGCAACTACAACTGCTGAAAATCAGGTCCACATTTTTGTCATCTTTTTGAAAATTTTATACTTCTCCAGAATGTTAAGCTCTCTGGAAAAATGGTTCTGAAAATTCAATTTAATATATTAAAATTCTCCTTATTCCTTCCAGTCAGATTGCCCTTAGTGAGGTCAATATAAGTTTTTATGCAATACTATTGTACTTCTCAAAACGATTAACTAAAATTAGACTTCATTATTTGTTCTTATGCTTCAGATTAAAATGTTATTACTGAAACTAACCATCTTATTTATTAATAGTCTTATTTTCTAAAATCCATATCCCACCTTAACTATTGATTTATAAAAGAGAGAAACTATTTTTCAATTACAGCTTCACATTTATGTTGTCTTTTCTTATCTTCTGGTGAACTGTTTTTTTTGGCTTACACAATAAAGAAAAAGATTTTGTTTAAAAACTCTGTTTTCATTCTGAACACAGCACACTATATCACAGGGTCCAGTAACCTACTATTTCATATCTAAAGCACAAAAAGCCTCTAGCCTCCTGAAGGTGTCTCAGGGCCTATCTCCTCTAGGTTTCAAGCAACTGCAGGGCAGAAAGGGTGATCCTAGATTAAACTATCGAAGAATCAGTAGTGAACACTTTTGGAAGCCCTATTCGTTCTTTGGACCTCTGAAACAGAGAGAGATCCAAAACATAGAGGCATCTCTGAAGCCATTTTAGAAGCTGGGTCTATGGATACCCTCAGCGCGAGGACATCCAAGTCTGAATGGGGACATAACAGAGGAATGGGCGGGGTATTCCTGCTTGATCTCAGAAATGTCTTGGACATCCGGAGTTGCGCCCCAAGTTATATCTTTCCCAGGCATGAATAGGCATTTGAAAAGTGCTTTTTTTTGTCAGGCATACGTCTGGAGGGTATGGAAAAGGAGCTACATTAATACCTCATTTAGTTTACAATATGTCAGAGAACACTGATGGGGAATGGTGGCTTATGTTTTCATTTCACTATGCCATTGGATGTCCTCTTATGCTAGCTTGCATGAGATGGCCATCCCCTCCCCATGCTTTCCTAAGGGGGATGTCCATGTGGCCACCAACATGGATGTCCACGTAGAGGATGCCCACATCGGGGACACCTATGTTCCTAAAATAAATCATATATATATATATATATCCCAGGAGTTTTTCTACATCTTCTGCTCTGGATGTCCCCAATTTGACTTGGACCTCGTTTCTAAAATGCCACTTCACATGTTTCATCCACCATTGGGCTGCAGATCAATCTCTATTTTGTGAATTTCTTCTATTTGTATGTGCGTTCTTTAGCCATTATTGTTTGTTTTCATCATTTAGCATTTCACATAGATTATGAGAGCTGGGCTTCGTTCATCTAGGATGTGGTCAAAATACTAGAAATATAATTCTCGGCACTTAGGGTATTGTTTCTCAGCTCGTCCGAATAATCATTGGCAACTTAATAAATCACTGTGTTATTTGCTGGACTAAACTGCCTGTCCTTCCCCTAGTAAGTAATTTACAGGTTCATTTGAAAAAGAGGTATGACAAACTAATTAATATATCTTTTCTTTAGGCCTTACTCCATTAAAGTATGAGATATATGTCATTGCCTGGAATTGTATCCTTATGGTCGAAAATATTGGCACCTGTGGAGAGCTACTGGTTGAAATTGTATTATTCTCTGCCGCATCTACGCAGTATCAGGCATTCATGAGGTAGAAGCCTAGAGCACAGTCAAATTTAGGTAGGAGAGCGGCTCCTTTTGTACAATTGCCTTTATTTGGGAATGCAACTGGCTAAGTATTGATTAATGTACAATATCTATTATCCTGAATGGCATTTTCAGATGATTTTGTGGAATTTGAATCATGCTTCTGCTGACACTGTTGTAGAATTAGCCCCTGTAGATGTGGTACTCTGATGGCTATTTCAGCATGAATCAAAATTCTGTATATTATATTACAACATGAGTAGAAGGACTCACAAAAGATCAAATGCCTAGCAGAGTTCTCAGATGACAAAGATACTACCATAATATTTAGTATTACATAGACAAAATAGAAGGGAATGAGAAGTTAATATCATGGTGCAATTAGGAACCAATGACCTGACTAGACATGAAGTCAGTATAGTAAGAGTTCAAGAAATTCATGGAGCTCTGCTGCTCTTTTCATTATTGTCATCTACTGAATCCTTGGAGCTGTGTGGTCAAATGTATATTCTAATCTACCCTGTCAATTTACCGGAACATTGATGTTTATGGCAAACTCGAAACCCAGCAAAACTGATCAGCAATTTTTTTGTCACTTCGGGGTTGAAGAGGCACAAGTCTAACCCGTTAGCTCTGGAGAAAATGGCGTATGCTAAGGCTCATGATGATCCTGATGGTACGGTTTTTATGGAGATTCGTAGTTTGTGAGAACTTATTGATTTGCAGCAGGGTTCAATACAGGATATTAAATTGCAGCTTGCATGTCTCTCTACTAAGAACAGGCTTCATATTTACGGCTTGAGCAGGTAGTACAATGTATCAATACCATTGAGACTTCCACATGGCATATCCAGGATAATTTTAAAGTGATCCAATGCTTACAGTTAGACCTTGAAAACCTCTCCATTCATAACTGCTGATGTAATATATGGATTATTGGCCTAATGGAAGGAGTAGAAGGTACTGATATAATCTCTTTTCTTAGAACTTTTCTGCAATAGCAATTAGACATTCAGGTTTCTCCAGCGTTGGAGATTGAGAGAGCAGGGTTCTGCCAGAACCATTAACCAATTCTAAGTACCATAGACCAGTGGTGGCTAAACCGTTACATTATCAACATGCTCTGCAAATTCTGATGAAAGCAAAAGTCGAACCTGAACCTACTTATCAGGAAAAACACTTCCTGGTGGTTTCAGGTCTAGTTAAAACTACAGCTGACAAATGAAAGCCTTCTTGAATCTATGGCCTGCTCTTAAGTCAACCGGAGCCCAGTGTGGCCTTTTTTACACAGCTTGGCTCAGAGTCACTCACAATAATGTCACCAAAGTTTTTACAGAGCCAAAAGCATTGGAGGAGTTTTTGGCACAAATGTTGGGCTCCACAAGTATGGAGTAATTTATCCGTTGCATGCTACCTGCCTGCTTCTTTATTTCTAGCTGTGGTTTGCGGCTTTATCACCTGGCCGAAGAGTGATTGTAACCTCCTCTACATTTTGCACTGGAACCTTACCTGAATTGTTACTCTCTGATGAGGACTAACTACTTTGCTTCCCTTCTAAGCTGGTGACAATATTATATTGGAGACAGGTTTTTCTACTTCACTTTGTCTATTTAAGAAGAGCCCTCCACGTACTGTATCTGGCAATCTCCAGGAACAAGCAGGAATTAGTCTTCACATATGGGTATCGTCGGTACCGACGGAGCCTGCGCGGGAACGCTCCCCAGCGTCCAGTAAGAAAGCTTTTGGGAGCATCCCACAGCGCCTGCGCGCTGCCTTCCCGCCTTTCCTAACCGCCTCTCTCCAGTTCTTCTTTTCCGCGGAGCCAGCAGGTCGTATTCCTGTCACTGCTGAAGAATTTCTTATTTTTCTTTTATTTCTTTGGTCGCATGTCTGCCTTCTCGATGCCGGACCGGTACCGCCGGTCTTTTCTTTCTTTATTCTAAAAAAAAAAAATAACTACTGTTTTTCTCACTTCAGTGCATTTTTTCTTTCTGTGGCCTTAGGCCTACGAAAATTTTTCCTCATGGAAAAGCCCGCCTCCGGGTTTAAAAAGTGCACGAAGTGCAGCGGCACTATTTCTGTCACCGACACCCATGACTGGTGCCTAAAATCCATTCCATTACGAACTGTGAGTCCTGTTCCATGATGTCTAAAAGAAGTCTACAGAATCGAGCAGCCAAGCTCAGTACCCTGTTTCCCTCTGATGCAGCTTCGGTGGCATCGACGTCTTCCAGGGCTTCTTCTTCCTCCCATGGATCTCAGGTAACCAAACTTAAGTCCAGCCGGTCCTCGAAGGGTAGATCTCCCTCTAAGTATCGAGATGCCTCCGGGCTTGCTCTCGAGGAATCCGCACCGGCAAAATTACCCCGGCGGGAGGCTCCGGCTTCCAAAGCTTTATCTATGGGGTCACAGGTTGACATCGATGGCTCGGCCTCGACCGATCACCTGTTGCCATGTTCTGGGGTACCGGTGGTTTCCACTGGTACCGACATCCAGACATTGGTGGCGTCGATGGATCAGAATATTCTGACCATGCAGCATGCCATCACAGCATTCATACAAGCTGCGACACCTTCGGTAGCGCAACAAACTCCGTAGTCGGTACCAATTCCGGCACCGGACCCGATATCGGTTCCGGTGCCGGTACCGATTGCATCGACATCGGCTTTGGTGTCAACGGCAGCAGTACACTGTTCTGTGATGCCCATCGGTACCAAATCAGTACCGATCACTCCCGATGTCGATACCACTCGATACACGTATCGGGCTCTGCAGGAGCATCCAGACAGGCGATACTTCGATTTCTCTGAAGACTCTGATGAATCAGAGGCCTCTATCGAAGCATCGGTGATCCTTCCTCAGGAGCCCTCTTCTCCAAAAAGGAGAATGTCTCCTCCAGAAGACTTGTCTTTTCAAGAATTCATTAGGGAAGTGGCCAGGGGCCTTTCCATCTCAGTGGCCCCTGAGACAGAGCCTAGAGCCAAAAACTTAGATATTTTACAATATCCTAAGGCTCCTAAAGAGGCAGCCACTTTACCAATTGTGATGAGGAAGCTCCATTCTCTACCTTAAAAACACAGGATTCACTGCATTCTAGTCCTGAAACTGACAGGCAGGCAGGCCATGTGAGCAGCTGTTGTCAGGGATGACAAAAACAAACTCAGCCACGAGGTTTGAAAACACGCTCAGCTGAGAAACATTCCCCAGTTCCTAATAGCTTGCACCTGGAAAGGGGAAGAGCTTATAGCCATTATAAGAGCTATGCAGGAAACACAGAGTTAGAACGAGGAGAACTGACTGAGCGAGGAGAATTAGGAGAATTAGCTGAAGCAGCTGACCTAGAGGAAGAAGGAGGAGTTTCAGACTCTGACCCAGGACGTGAGTCAGAGGCAAAGCCAGGAAGAGTTCACTACAGAAACTACCCAGAGTCCTATAGGAGGAAACAGCTAGTGAGGGCAGAGAACAGGTGTGAATGTTCTGCTGATTGCAAACCCTTTGGAGCTCAGAGGCAACGTTCCAACCAGAGTGATTGGAAGCCTAAAGACAAACTGTATGTATCAGAGAGCTGTAGCCTGAAGAATGATTCTGGTGGGAAGCTAAAGTTTGTGGATAAAAGAAATACCTACAGGGTTAATGCTGAGAAGCCTCATGTAGGAAATCCTAGGTGGGGGCAGGGCTTTAACACCCAGCCGAGGGATTTAAACACAGAGCTGAAGAGAGAGCAGTTAACACCTCCAGAGAGAGAAAGGTATTTCCCTGAAGATGTGTGCATGTCTGAGGATGATATCCTAGAAGTTCCTAAGCCTCAAAGAAAACCCCGCAGGCTGAAACCTGGTGTTAGGAGGGGAGAAGAATCTTATCTATCAAAGCCTGAAGATAGAGCCAGTAAGCTTTCCAGGGGTAGAACCTCCTACAAGAAGTGGGACTATAAAAACCCTGAATGGTGGCTTCCCTCTCTCCCAGACACAGGGGAATACGGTAGCGGTTATTCCAGCCATAGAGGGAGTGGGGCAAAGAGACACTGTAACGGCACGTTACAGGGGAACTTGCAAAGGTATTTTGATAAGAGAACTCAGATAATTCTGAATGCATGCAGGAGCCTATGGTCATTGATACACTCAGTGAATGCTCATTTAATGGTGACCCAATGGACTGCACATTGATTTTATCAGATAAAGTGATGTCTCTGTGTTAGTCAAGGCTGTGCATAGTGTCTAAGGAAAACACTATAATGGAAGATTGCTGGTTTGCACATAGTGAAACTATGTGCTGAGTTTAAATGTTTAACTTTGACCATTTACTTTGAAGCAAGAAGAAATTGTTCTACGTTCCTTTATGTTTTGCCAGAAAGCATGGCTTATTTATTTTGAATATTGTGTTGTGTTATTTGAATAATCCGACCCCGGGAGGGGAAATAAATCCTTTTGCCTTCAACCACTCGTGTCGCGCAACTACTTCATTGCCACCAGACACAGACCTGCTAGCCAGGAGGCAGTCTGCCCACCTGGTGGTGACATAACCTGGCGTAGTCTTTCGGATTTTTTTCAAGCAAGGAAAAAAACAACACAGTACAAGAAGAATACATAAAGGATTACCTGCTGAAAAGAGGAAAAAAAAGGTTTTTGCTGTCTTGGACGGAGAAAAGAAAAACCGGAGCGGATTTTTCAAGTTCCTGACCTGGAAGGCAGTCAAGACACAGCTTTCTCAACGCACGATCCTGCACCATGCTAAGGTAATGGTAGGAAGGCACGGGGGTGATTAGGATCAGAGAAAGGGGGAGCTGTGGTGCTAAGGGTAGCAAGTAAAAGAAAAAAAATAAAAGAAACACATAGTCTGTGCCGCACTTGGTGGGCCCTGTCTTTCTTTTTCCTTTGCAGGTACGCGACGGAGTGACGGAATGGATCTGCAGCAGATGAAAGACTGGGTGGAGGCCCAATGGAAGGCCCAAGGAGAGCTGGCCAGACTGAGCCAAGAGAGGATGATAGCCGCGATGACCGAGCAGCAGCAGCCGCTGTTGGAGTTGCTTGGGACTCTTATCCAGAGGACTGGTACAGCAGCAGAAGTTAATCCCGCAATGTCTAAGGCGGTAGGACTAAATGATTGCAATGCTTTGACATTGGGACAGCTAAAATCATACGACAACTTCGATGATTTTACAGACGCTTTTGAACGTATCGCAGAAGCGGCTAAATGGCCGATTGATCAATGGGCTGTAAGGTTCACTATGACCTTATCAGGTGAAGCGCTAGCGGCCTACAAAACTATGCCTGTCGGTCTTTCGTCTAGTTACCCGGAGGTAAAATCAGCCATAAGGGATAAGCTGGGTTTAACACCCATGCACTATAAAAGCTCTTCAGAGAAGCTAGGCTTATGAATAGAGAAACGCCTAAGGCGTTATTACAAAGGTTAAGAGGCCTAGCGACCAAATGGCTTGCTCCAGAGAGGGCGACGGTAGAGTCATTGTTAGACACCGTCATCTTAGAGCAATATTTGGAGGCTATACCACCCGAGATAAAGGCTTTCATAATGTTGCAGAAGTGTCATTCTACCCAAGACGCAGCCAACCTCACGGAGAATTATTTTGAGGCTGAATTAGCCAGCACCTCCGGAGGCAATGTTTTAAAAGTGGCCGGTCTTGATAGAATGTGTGGAGTAAGAAAGACCTTTAAGGGAAATGCATGTGGTGAGAATGTATGCAAGGTTCTGCGCTCTCAGCACTCCTATTTAACATCTACATCCAACCAATATGCAACATCATGAAAAAGAACAACATTCAATACACAATCTATGCGGACGACATCATGATATACACCCCGATATCAATCGACAACCCGGACTTCTCTAGGATAACAGACTGCCTTACACAAATGACCAGTTGGTGTCAAAACAACAACCTCGCCATAAACTACAACAAGACTGAAGCTTTAATCATCACTCGGAACCAAAGCTTCATACACTCACCAAATATAAAGATACAAAACATTACTATACCAATAAGGTCAGAAGTGAGATACCTCGGGGTTACGCTGGACAACAAACTCAATCTCAAGACACACATAAGCAAAACAATACAAAAAGCCTACTACAAGATGCGAATCATCAGGAGACTGAAACCACTCCTCGCCCCAGAACACTTCCGTACCGTCTGTCAAGCACTGATAACCCCTCTACTGGACTTTTGCAATCCGATATACCTTGGACTACCGAAACAAGCTATCAAACCACTCCAACTGGCACAAAACACCGCAGCACGAATCATATCCGGAACTGCAAGACAAGAACACATCACACCCACCTTAAAGGACTTACACTGGCTTCCAATCGATGCACGCATCAGATACAAAACTATCATAAACCTATTTAAGATAAAACAGCAAACATCAGCCAACAGCCTACACGCCCTCATACAACCAGACACCAGCACTCGGCCTAGAAGAAAACAAACACACAACCGAGTCAGCACCCCAAGTGAATACAAACACACACGCAAGGACACAACAAACAGAGCACTCTCTATGGCTGCTCCAACAATATGGAACAAACTACCGGACGACTTGAGAGCAACTACAGACCTCAAGGACTTCAGAAAACAGCTGAAAACCATGCTGTTCAGAGAACACTATGGACACATCACATAAACTAAGTAACTGTATAGCAGCACACGTTACCGACTAACACTATATGTATATATAAAATGTTTTTAGCACCACTGTATATAGCCTACATTGTACATAGCTCAAACCAATCTAGCTCACAACACAACACACACCCAACTAAATTTCCACCCTCACTGCATGTATAACACACTCACACTACTAGATTGTTTGCTGTGATACCACCTTGATTATCATGATAAGGCGGTTTAGAAATACTGTTAAATAAAATAAAATAAAATAAATGTAAGGAAAAGATGTTTGGTAAAAATGTAGAGAAAAATATTTCTAGGAAATGTTTTAACTGTGGCCAGCCTGGACATTTATACAGGAGCTGTAATGAGCGCACTGCTCTAGTGTCGGGAGGAGAGAACCACCTAGAGAAAGGAATTCTGTTAAAAGTCCAGATAGAAGGGTTAGAAGCTTTTGCACTCCTAGATTCTGGAGCCGACCAAAGCATTGTCTCCCAAGAGGTATGGCAGACCATCACGGCCCATGACCCCTCTGCCCTAGGTCAAATTGATGGAAGAGTGAGTGTAAGATGCGTGCATGGCACCTCGTCCCATTACCCGCTGTATAGAGTGTGTGTGGAAGGAGCAGGTACTAGAGAGGAAGTACAGGTAGCAATAGTTCCCCGACTCCCTTATGAGGTAGTGTTAGGACGCGACTGGCCCCCGTTTGCTAGACAGATGAAGAAAGGCCTTAGCGAAGAACCTGAGGTAGCAAAAACAAAGGCCATAGCGCAAAAAGTTTCCAAACCCTTATTTGAGAGGACACAAAAGCCTAAGGGCCACACAAAACCACAGGTAGTGGAGGGAGCCTCTCTAAAGAACAAGTTTGTCCTACGCTTCTCCAAAATATCTCCGCTAGCTCAAAGTCCGAAGAGGGCTTCAGAGGCAGCGGCGGGTTATGATTTATTCAGCATAAGCGATACGGTGGTTCCGAGGGAAGGAAAAGCCCTTATTGATACAGGATTACAAATCCAGATACCTGAAGGCTGCTACGGCCGAATAGCCCCGCGGTCCGGATTGGCTGTTAAAAATTTTCTGGACGTAGGAGCGGGGGTAGTAGACCCTGACTATCGGGGCGAAGTGAAAGTCCTGCTTTTCAATTTTAGCAAAGAAAATTATAAGGTCAGGAAGGGGGATAGAATCGCCCAATTAATATGCGAACGGGTGGGTTTTCCCCTAGTAGAAGAAGTCCCTTCGTTAACTGCTACAACCCGAGGTACGGGTGGATTTGGTTCAACGGGTGTGGGGGAGGTGAAAAGCCTAACGGCCATGGCAGATGGTAAAAGAGAGGAGGACTTAGGCCCCCAACCTACGGATTGGAGGGAACGCCCAGAGCCGCGCATAGGCACGGACTTGTCAGTACCACAGCAAAAGGAACTGATCCAGATGCTGGGTAAATTTACCAATGTTCTCACGACGATGCCGGGAGAAACCCGCATCGTCGCTCATGAGATTATCACACAATACATGAGATTCTTTATGATCACATATTGGGCATATGGGAGACTCCTCTCACCACCTCCCCTCATTCTCGTAGGTTGGACACCATGTATCGTGTTCCTCCTTGTCCTGGCTTTCATAAGAATCAGCTTCCTCACCACTCCATTGTGGTGGAGTCTGCTATGAAAAAGATCAAGAGTGCACAAAGGCACTCTTCTACTCCTCCAGGAAGAGAATGCAGAACCTTAGATGCCTTTGGCAGGAGAATTTGCCAGGCCAGTATGCTTGTTGCCAGAATCAACTCCTATAGTCTCTATATGGGGATGTTTCTAAAAGAAGTTACAGATCATCTGCAAACCTTGTCTCCTTTTATTTCAGAAGATAAAAGGGAAGAGTTTCTCACCTGGCTTAAACATACCCAGGATATTTCCAAGTTGTCCAACCGTGCAGCCTTAGACTCTTTTGAAGGTGCCAGCAGAGCCTCGGCTATTGCCATAGGTGCACGCTGAGTTGCTTTGTTACAAGCTTCTGATTTGGAACCCTGGGTTCAGGATGGACTAGGAAACCTTCCTTGTACAGGTGAAAACCTTTTTGGCAAAGATTGGCAAGCAAAGGCCACCCAGATGGATGCTGAAAATTCTGTTTTAGATAGACTTTCAAAGTCTACTTCTGCTCCTTTTAAGAAAAGGTTGTTCAAAAATGGATTTTTCCCCAAAAAAGGGAAATATTATTCTGCTTATGGTCAGCAGGCATCTTCTGCAGGTCGTTTTGCTACAAAGAGACAGCAACAACTGAAACAGGCCAAGCCTAAGGCTGCGAGGACTGCTACGGCCCAACAGCCTCAGCCTCCTCAGGGCCTTTGACTTACAACTAGAGAACTTAGCCTTTCTGGCTCTAGAACATCCAGAGCCTCTCACCATTCCAGGAAGGTTAGCTCATTTTGCTCCCAGATGGGAACAAATCACAGCAGAGCAATGGACCCTCTCCATCATAAGAGACGGGTACAAGCTTCATTTCTCAAACCTTCCCCTTCATACCATGGTGAGACAGTTCAATTCTCCAACATCTCTCCTCGACCTTCTAGGTCAGGAGATTGCTACCCTTCTTGCCCAAGGGGCAATAGAAGTACCCCTTCTTCAACAGGGCTCATGGTTCTACTCCCCCTACTTTCTCATCCCAAAGAAAACAGTGGGCTACAGATCCATTTTAGATCTCAGAGAATTGAACAAGTTTCTATGCAAGGAGAAATTCAAGATGATTTCTCTTGGTACTCTCCTTCCATACCTGCAGAGTCAGGACTGGCTTTGTTCTCTAGATCTCAAGGATGCGTACACCCATGTCCTCATCCATCCAACACACAGAAGGTTCCTTCGGTTCCTTTTCCAAGGAAAGCACTATCAATACAGAGTGCTTCCCTTCGGTCTGGCCTCTGCCCCAAGGGTGTTCACAAAATGCATGGCAGTAGTAGCTGCATTTCTACGCACTCTAGGAATATTTGTATTCCCATATCTGGACGACTGGCTCATCCGAGCTCCATCCCAGTCAGAGGCCCAGGCTTCCGTGGCCTACACAAGCCGTATCCTTCAATATCTGGGACTTGTAATAAACATCCCAAAATCCCATCTCACCCCTACTCAATCTCTGGAGTTCATAGGGGCCTTACTGGATACCACCACTGGAAGGGCCTATCTTCCCCAGGCCCATTGCCTACGCTTGGTGCAGTTAGCTTCCCAGATTCAGTTAAAGTCCCACTTAACTGCTCGAGAGATGTTACAACTGTTAGGCCACATGGCATCCACTGTGCATGTGGTCCCTTATGCTCGCCTTCACATGAGGGCAGCTCAATGGACTTTGTCCACCCAATGGACCCAGGCATCAGGGTGCCTGTCAGACAAAATAGCAACTTCCAGTCGTCTTTTTTGCTCTCTCCAGTGGTGGAAGTCCACCCAAAATCTGTTGCTGGGGTCCCCCTTTCAACAAGTGTTACCCCAAGCAACCCTCACAACAGATGCCTCCCCAAAGGGCTGGGGGGCTCATCTACAAGATCTCTCCACCCAGGGCATCTGGTCTCCAGAGGAGACATCTCTACATATCAACCTCTTAGAGCTCAGAGCAATTTTTCTAGCTCTCAGAGTCTTCCACACACTGCTCAGCTACAAGACAGTCCTCATCCACACGGACAACCAAGTAGCCATGTTCTACGTGAACAAGCAGGGGGGAACTGGCTCTCTGTCACTTTGCAACGAAGCTCTGAGATTCTAGGCCTTCGCCAGAAAGCATCAAATTCATCTCATGGCAGTGTATCTTCCAGGGGTTCAAAACTCTTGGGCAGACAGACTCAGTCGAGTTATGCTTCTACACGAATGGTCCCTCCATGGGGACCAGATGACCAGGATCTTTCAAATTTGGGTAACCCCAGACATAGACCTGTTTGCAAGTCCGTGGAATGCCAAACTTCCCCGGTTCTGTTCCAGGATTCCGTGTCAGGGAGTTCAGGCCAGGGATGCCTTCCTCCTTCATTGGGGGCAAGACTTCCTCTATGCCTTTCCACCCATTCCCCTAATTCCCAAGACACTGTTCAAGCTTCAGAGAGACAGGGGGTCTATGATCCTCATAGCACCATGTTGGCCACGCCAAGTGTGGTACACTCTACTTTTGCATCTCTCTCAAGCTCCCTCCCTGGACTTGGGATCTGCTCCAGACCTCCTCTCCCAGGAGGAGGGAATGTTGTGGCACCCAAATCCCCAGTCTCTTCATCTCAGGGCCTGGTTGCTGAAGGCCTAGACCTTCAAAATTTGCATCTTTCTCAGCAAGTGAAGGATATCCTTCATGCTTCCAGAAAGCCTTCCACCAGACGTTCCTATGCTTTTAAATGGAAGAGGTTTACCATTTGGTGTGCAGAGAAGGGTCTTAACCCTCTTGCAATACCTCTGAATTCTTTACTAGAGTATTTGCTGCATTTATCCCATGCAGGCCTTAAAACGAATTCAGTAAGAGTCCATTTGAGTGCTATTGCAGCATCCCTTAAGCCTCTCAATGGACAGCCTATTTCCTCTCTTCCTCTTATAGCAAGATTCATGAGAGGCCTTCTTTTGACTAAACCTCCCATTAGACCACCTCCAGTGGCATGGGACTTGAATCTGGTTCTTGGCCAGCTTATGAAGCCACCCTTTGAACCCTTAGCCACTACCTCCTTGAAATTTCTTTCCTGGAAGGTTATTTTTCTCATTGCAGTCACTTCAACTCGCTGCATCAGTGAGCTGCAAGCCTTGGTGGCTAATCCTCCTTATACAAGGTTCCATCATGACAAGGTAGTCCTCAGGACCAATCCACACTTTATGCCTAAGGTGGTTTCACCTTTTCATCTAAATCAGGAGGTATATTTAGCTGTCTTTTTTCCAGGACCTCATGCATCAACTGCAGAGAGGAATCTCCATACCCTGGATTGTAAAAGAGCGCTCGCTTTTTACTTACAAAGGACACAGCAACATAGAAAGTCCTCTCAACTCTTTGTTGCTTTTGATCCCTCTCATTTAGGACTTCCAGTCTCTAAGAGAACTCTGTCCAATTGGATTGCTCAGTGTATTTCCTTCACCTACCAGAGTAAGAACCTTTCTCTGAAGGGCCATGTCACTGCTCACAATGTGAGGGCCATGGCAGCCTCTATGGCTCATCTAATCTCTGTGTCCATCGATCAAATCTGTCGAGCAGCCACCTGGGCCTCGGTTCATACCTTTACAGCCCATTACTGCTTGGACAAGGACTCCCGCCGGGATGCCTTGTTTGGTCAGGCTGTTCTCAAACACCTGTTCCATACCTAATCAACTCCTACCCCCCATCCCTGGTTGGATGCCTGAGATCCATGGGGTGAGGTAGAACCCTTCTCAGGGACTCACAACTTTGGAGATCTCCCTGGCATCTCTAGCTGGGGAGTCCCCATATGTGAAGACTCATTCCTGCTTGTTCCTGGAGATAGCACAGTTACTTACCTGTAACAGGTGATCTCTGGGAACAGCAGGAATAAGTCTTCACAACCCACCCACCTCCCCTAGGAGTTGTACCTCTCTATCTATCTTTCCTTTCCTCTCTCTCTCTTTGTCTCAGCTTTAAAACTCGAACTGGAGAGAAGTGGTTAGGAAAGGCGGGAAGGCAGTGCGCAGGCGCTGTGGGATGCTCCCAAAAGCTTTCTTACTGGACGCTGGGGAGCGTTCCCGCGCAGGCTCCGTCGGTAACGACGATACCCATATGTGAAGACTTATTCCTGCTGTTCCCAGAGATCACCTGTTACAGGTAAGTAACTGTGCTTTATTGGAGACATGATTCACAGAAATGTTTTTTCTCAAACTTCCTTTTGCTATACTAGTTGATACTCATTAGTATGTTGGCATTTGAGTGCTTTATGTTATAATTCTGCTATCGGTATGAATGTTGCGGTAGAATGACTTTTGGAATATGTCTTTAGGACTATGGATTCTTGGTTGAATGTCTGACTGAATACTCTCGTATATGTTGAACAGGGATGGATGAAGTTACTTAATGTGTATAGTGGTTATCCTCTTTCCAAACCCACATTAATTTTTTTCTCGTTGTGAAGGGATGCTTAGGATTTTTGTTTTGATTCTGTTTTTTTCTTTTAGTTTGGTTTTGGGGGCTTTGTCTCTACAGTGGTGTTCCTAGCCCCCTCATCCTCTAGGGTGGGTGCCCCCCTTGTGACCAGTGCCCACCCCCTGCAGCAGTGCAACAAGTTTACCTAAATGTTGGGTGGCTTGCCACACTGCTTCCAATTCAGGACCATTGGCTCTCTCTTTTCCAGCTGAAGATTTCTCTTAAGAAGTTGAGGGTGCCAAAAGAAAGGATGGGGTAGGCTTTTTTACTTAGATAGAGGCTGCACTGGATAATTTCTGATCTGTCAGGAGTCGAATCACTGTATTGGTTCAGATATTTGAGCAAGACCTTGCATCTCCATTTCCAAAGTCTTTCTTATGGGTGTTTTATAGACTCATGAAATATTTCAAATCCCTACCGCTTCCAGTACCAAGCAAGCTTTATTTTTAATTAATTATTTTAGTCATGTTACATCAACAACAATAAAGAAATAAATGCTAATAGAATCATAAAAGTAAAAAGAAAAAGAACAGAGAAACATCTAACAAATCACTATTAACATAAAATAGCCCACATTAAGGGAAGGCCTCCCATAGTGAAACACAAATTTAAATCCTCATTAACCCACCTGCCAAACTATAATACAGTAAGAAACCAGCACTACTTAACAGCTTTCCAAGAGCAAAAAAGACTCCAGTTGTGATACATTTGTAAAGATATATTTTTTTATCAGACAAAGAAGCAATAGATTTACAGGGGAACCTAAGATAAAATGTAGCCTCAATAGCTAGGACTCTATTGCAGAAAGGCTCTGCACTGAAGCTGTGTAGCCTTTGCAACATCCTGAAAACAGAGCAGATTTATGGAAAAAATATAACTTCAGTTCCAAATTGAAAGTAACCAATAACATTGCTCAATGGTCAACATTCTCCTGAGAAGTTTCCAAAAATTTTAAAGTCCAGACTATCTTAGGGAATAAGTCTAACAAACTCTTCTCCTTCCCCTGCTTCTTCTCTAACTCCTCTTGATAAATAATATATATTTGATGCAAGAAAACTAGGGGGTAAGTTTACTAATCAGCGGTAGCAGCTTCCATACGATATCGGGGCTGTGGCTCTGATATCGCACAGAAACCTCTACCGCCGATTAGTAAACATACCCCTAGGTGTCAAAGGAAAACCAGGTACTTCTTTCAAATACTTTTTAAGAAATTCAAAAAGAGATAGCAAACACACAACAGGGAAATTCAACAATTAAAGATTTTTTTGCCTTCATTCTATTTTCCATATTTTCTAATTTAGAATGGCTAGTTAAACTATCTTTAATGGAGGTATTCCCTGAAGACTGAATGATCAAAAAACAGCCCTCAATCTGGGAAATCCTCTTTTCTACCACACCCATTCTCTCATCACACTGCTTTGATGTCTTAACTGATTCATCAGAGAAAGAACAGAATTGACTCAAAGTCCCCTTAAGCATATTTTCCATTCGAACCATTGGTTTTCATAGGTCTTTCAATGACATTTCCTCAGATCTAGGCATCACAGAGTCTGAATAACACAAAACTGCTGGAGGCAACACAACATGACGATACCAAGGTGATGCCTGTTCTAAGTTAACAGAGGCTAAGGAACAACTTTGAGGGGTTGAAGCACTAGCAGCCACCTTCAAAAAACTCAACTGGTACTTAGAATTCCAACAAAGACAGCAGGTTGGTGGGAGGGGTACAAGCCCCTGAGTTCAAAGAAACATCAGGCACTAACAAAACATCCTGTATGGCTTTAACTTCAGAAAGGTTACCATAGTTACCACATGTTGATCCATCAGGCCTTTAACCAACTTCATTTCTCTGGCAGTTTTGATCTTTTCCTTCCTTTTGCCAATATCAAGCTAAGCCAGATACCTGAGTTTAGATGTGCGCCATCATTACTCCAAAGGGGCGTGACCTGCCCTTTTGGGCTCCCGCCAACTGTTACACTCCACAGCCATGTCCCATGGCACTGACCTGGATTAAATCCTCCTGGCACTAGAGGGAGGAAAGAGCTGTGACCCCACCAGCAGCCATGTTAGCAACTGAATTACAGCCGTGATTCTCCACAGCCGCAATCCACCTGGTGAGCTTTCCAGCATCCTGTGGCACTGGCCTGGATTAAATCCTCCCAGCCCTGAAGGGGGGAGAAGCTGTGACCCCCACCAGCCATCAGATCAGAAACCTGATCACAGGCACAATTCTCTACAGCCACACTCCACCTGGTGAACATTCCCACAAGCTCTACTACTACTATTATGGAGCATTTGTATTGCGCTACAAGATGTATGCAGCGCTGCACAGACACATGTAAGAGACGGTCCCTGCTCATCAGAGCTTACAATCTTGTCAAGACAGACAGCACAGTAGCTGTAGACACAGGATACATCTAGGGGGAATGGTAAGTAAACACAAAGGAGACCAGGTGAGTCAAAATCCAAAAGCAACAGCTAAGAGGTGAGTTTTCAGCCTGGATTTAAAAAGCGCCAGAGAAGGTGCCTGACATACAGACTCAGGTAGTTTGTTCCAGGCATAAGGAGCAGTAAGGTGAAAGGAGCAAAGTCTGGAGTTAGCAATAAAAAAGAAGGGCACAGATAGAAGTGATTTGTCAGAAGAGTGGGGTTTCGAGGAGGAGTGTAGGGAGAGATAAGAGAGGAAAGGTAGTGAGGAGCTGCAGATTTAATGCACTTATAGGTCAGCAGGAGAAGTTTGAACTGGATGCGGAAATGGATAGGGAGCCAATGAAGTGACTTAAGAGGAGTAATATGAACATGACGAGGCTAGTGGAAGATTAGCCTTGCAGATTGAAGGGGAAATAGATGATTCAGAGGGAGACCAGCAAAGGAATAGGTTACAATAGTCAAGACAGGAGGTGGCTAAAGAGTGGATAAGTGTTTTAGTAGTATGTTAAAAAAAGAATGGGTGAATGTTGTGGATGTTGTGGATGTTACAGAGAAAGAAACGGCAGGTTTTAGTTATCAGTTGGATGTGTGTGGAGGAGAGAAGTCAAAGATGACCCCAAGGATGTGAACTGAGGAAACAGGAAGGAGTAGAGAGTTATCCACAAAGACTGAGAAAGAAGGAAGGGGAGAGGAGTTTTTAAGGGGAAAAATAAGAAACTCATTTTTGGTCATGTTTAAAAAAGTGAGGATCTTAGACTTTAGGAAAACTAACTTTGCCAAGATGGGCCAATACCTCAAGGAGTCATTAGTGGGATAGGAACAGCTGGGAGATGTAGAAAAACATGGGGCAAAACTGAAAGGGGATATTTTAAGGGCAACCAATCTTTTTGTTAGAATGGTAAATAAAGGTAAAAAGTAAAAGGAGGCCGCTATGGTTCTCAAGAGGTAGCTGAAAAGGTGAAGAAAAAGGGGGAGGCCTTCATGAAATGCAAAAGATCACAGAGAGGGGAAGACAGGCATCTATATTTGGAAAAAATTAGAGAGGCTGGCAAAGTAGTCAAGAAAGCAAAGATACCAAAGAAGAGAAAATAGCCAATGCAATAAAATGGGGGGATAAGACATTTTTCAGATATGTTAGTGAGAGGATGAACGACAAAAGTGGTATTGACAGACTCAAGGGTGAAGGGGAGGAATGCATAGAATCTGATGAGGATAAAGTGGAATTGCTTGGGTCTACAATTAAAGTTTTTTGGATACCCTACTGTGTTTGGCTGTGGTTCTTGGGTTCCGTTACCTCCTACTGTGCACGGTAAGTACCATGCACTAGCTAAAATGTGCAGTCAAAACCCACTCTCCACCCATAATCTGCCCATTCCCATCCCCATTACACAACAAGCAATTAATGTGGGAATTAGCATGCGGTAACTGTCTTGCCAGTGCTGTAACAGTAACCGAGGTAGATCGGACCCGGTGCTCCTGGCCCCTCTAACCGTCCACCCCTTTCCCCCCCCCCCCTTTCCCTTTTATTCTCCTTTTCTTTTACCCACAAAATATACACATACAACAGCTCTTGGGTAACAACTGGCCGCAGCTTTATTAACTTTTATAAAATTCCGAACATTACATTCCAGTAATAATTCTCTTAACAATCCCAACAGTGGAAAAATGCTTCACCAGCCATGTTATTAGCAAGGTGACACTGCCTCCACTTCTGCAACGGTCCTGCCCACTGCAATCTTCCTAATCCCCTTTCCCGACCTCGCCATGTAATTAGCAAAAGTCAGCCAGGGGTTGTCCGGGTCGGGGGCACCCCGCCCCCTGGCCCACATATAGCCTAAGGCTCCGGGCCCCAAAAACCTCCGGGATCCCGCCCCCACCCACCGCTGTGACACCCCTTCAACCCCCAACATCCCTAATATAGGGCGGGAGGGAGGAAAACCGGCACTGGACCCCGAGACAGCGCAGGATTTTTATTTTTATTTATTTATTTTGTATTTATTTATTTAACATTTCTTATATACCGCCTTTCATGATATCAAGGCGGTTTACATTGAACAAACTGAAATTACATTGAACAGGGCATTATAACTTGGAGATAACTATTTTACAGGGAACATGGGCTATGGAGGGTTAAGTGGCTTGCCCAAGACCACAAGGAGCACCACCATTGCTTCCTGTTGACTCCTCCCCCTCCAAGTCCCGCATTCTTCTTCCTCCCAGGCTCCACCACGCTCCTGCGTGCTGGTGGAGCCAAGCCTCTGCCCATGCGCGTATACATGCGCCTCGGCCCTGTAAGACATCCGTAAGCCAGGGTCCCCACAGCGGCCGATCACCCAGTTACGATCAGCCGCCGGGACCCTGCCCTGCGGCCTTGCATTTACCACAGCCCTGTGTATTAAAGCATGCATTAACCTTTTAGAGATATCTAAATGAGGTACCGTGGTGACTGAAATTTAAGTAAGTGTGTCTGACTTCTTTTCTTAGTTGAAACTTATATCATGAAATAAGTATGCAAACGTCTCGCACAGTTGTCAATGAGATCAGAAAAGCTACTTTGTGGATTGGGAAAGAGGTCAGGAGAGTCGGGCAGTCTAGTGAATTGGATAATACGTATCATTACTCAGAACGGTGGTTGATCTAAAAAGACATGTGCTAGTGATCTATTTATTTAGCTTTAGTTTCTTTCCCATAGGATTTGAATATTTTTATGTATCATGAATGGCAATTAACATTCTGCTATAAATTTCAATAAGGCTCAAATGTGGAAGAATAGCGACCTTTGTTCATTTCTGTATATAAAACATAATTTACCTTAATGACAGTCACATAGGCAGATGATAAGACATTCCTCTTTTTACCAGATGAAAGAAAAAAAAAATAGCTGTCCTTAGACTACTTTTGCAGCAAAGAATCAAATTCTTGTTAGCCTCATAAGTATTTCAATAATACAGTTGTCAGATCCAAAAGTTAAATCTTTATGCTGTGACCTTCATGTTGCCAACATCAAATAATGATGTGGTGTCTTTGAAAGCTTGACTAAAATGCTGAGATATTTTTATATGCGCTGGTGATGCAAACTTTTCTTTTTCTTCTTGTTGCCAGATATTTCTTTTGAAATTTAATTAGAATAGATTATCACTGATCATACATTAATAGTAGCCTTCAAATGCATAACATTTCATTTGTCAATCAGTAATACCTAAAGGTATCCTTTAAAAATTGTTTAACAGAAAATACAATGAACTGCACATCACCTCTGTCTGTAGATTAAGCTTTCAATCAAATATTGCCAGCAGCAAAATCATTATAAGGGCCTTTCCTTAGAGATACTGTCTTAGTCCTGATAAAGGTTTTATGTTTGACCTGCACTTACAAAGAATAAAAATGCTTCTATAATCAAGTAACATTTATAAATCAGTATACTGTATCCTCTTGCTATATAGAGACTTGTTTAATGGAATGTCACTGCAATGGCAATTTTGTAATGGGATCCTGGTTTGATATACAAAATATACTCAGTATAATAACATTTTGTCCTGCCTACTTCCCACAGTATACTGTTGTACAAAAAAAAAAAAAAAAAAAAAAATTTGCCATGTCCAATGCCATTTTAAACAGCACCCTAAATCAGTTTGTTGGAAATCCATTTCAGAAATGGAAATTCTGGCATTCAAAACCTGCCTTAATCCATTGTCATTTTCAAAAGTATCTTCAATCAGAGTTTGCTGCATATCTCTTCAGGAGCAGAACACCTGGAATGCAAAGTATGCCACATTTTATGGCATCTACTAATGCTGTCCAGCTTTCCTGAGTGTGCCTGACTGATCTGATCTACTCTCAGAAGCTAAGCAAGGTCAGGCCCAGTTAGTGGTTGATGAGAAACAACCTAGGCTTACTGCATAAAAGAACAACCTGCCAATCTACTTCTGGTTGCACCTTGCCAAGAACACCTAGGGGATAATCACAACATGGACAACTATCTGCATGGTTGCCTGAAATGACATTGACTCAGTGACACAATAACAAATCATTCTGTGGGAGACAAGGTGATGAGGAACACCTAATCAGATGGCAAATATAGAAGTATGTTGCTGATCTCCAAAGTTTTGTGGGCTGATACTGTGCTCAGTCCATGGTAAAGTGTAAGGGAAAAATTCAGGTTTGTCCTTCCATGCTGATCCCTAATTCAGTCCCCACATCCTGGTACTGTTGTTCTTGCATCCAGTAGAGTATGTTTTGTTCTGGTGCTGGGGCTTCCTGTTTCAGACCCATCCTCCCTAGAGGAGGGACTGGGGAGATTTGATATAAACCTTTAAATACTTAAAGGGTATTAATGAACAAACAAACCTTTTTCAAAGAAGGAGAAGCTGTAAAACTAGAAAGCATATTATGAAGCTGCAAGGAGGTAAACTTAAAAGCAACGTCAGGAAATACTTTTTCATTGAAAGGGTGGTAGATGTTTGGGATACCTTCCCAATGGAGGTGGTAGGGTCAAATACAATGGTAGAATTCAAAATGGCATGAGACAGACACAGTGATTCATTTTATAGCAAGAGGATGAAATCAAAATAAACTTAAATATCTTTAATACTTCAACTGAGGAGGTGACTTGCACAGAACATTGGGTGCAACCTCTCTAGCCACCTTACTGGGCAGACTAGATGAACCATACTGGTATTTATCTGCTGTCATATACTATGTTACTATGGGCCCGATTCTGGGAACTTTCCACTGGTGTCGTCGACTGATGAGCCAGAGTTGTGTGTTTCCAATGAGGAAATGGCAGTATTCTTGGACTTCTTTGAATGTGAGATTGATTCCCTAGCCTCTATGCTCAAATTACTGCATGACTTGAATGAATCAGCTGTGCAGTGGTGTCATGAGCTACTGACAGTTCATGCCAAAATGGAGGATGCGAGTGTGCAGGACAAACTCAGTGTTTTGCTTGTTTCTGACAGCCTAAAACATTCAATATCTATTTGATCTGGTAATGATCAGATCCTTTACAATTTTTGCATCCAGAGATGACTCAAGAACATGTATTTTTCTCTGCCTAAACAATAATTCTTGAGGACAACTTGGAAACTGAGAGCTCTTCAGTTGATCATATTTTGAATGCTTTCTCTCATCTTGAAAAATGTGTTGTTACTAAGATGGAACTTCAGCATACTGTTGTTGTGAAGTCTGAACAGAAAGTTCAAGCCTGTGAATAGCTATTCAAAAAGTTGAAGCTTTAAAAAGATGACTTATGAGGTCCTTAAATCTTTGGTCCTGCCAGGAAGTTTGAATATATAGAACCTGTGGCATGGTGCACCAGACTGGGGCTACTGTCATGGCCAGCCTCCTCCCCTTCCTCTTCCCCTCTTCCCTACTACTACTACAGAGCATTTGTATAGTGCTACAAGACGTACACAGTGCTTCACAGACACATGTAAAAGATGGTCCCTACTCATCAGAGCTTACAATCTAGTCAAGAAAGATAGCACAATAATTGTAGACATGGGATACATCTAGGGGGAATGGTAAGGAAACACAAAGGAGACAAGGTGAGTCAAGATCTGAAGGCTGCAGCAAAGAGATGAGTTTTCAGCCTGGATTTGAAAAGGGCCAGAAAGGGCGCCTGACGTACAGACTTGGATAGTTTATTCCAGGCATAAGGAGTAGCAAGGTGAAAGGAGTGGAGTCTGGAGTTAGTAATAGAAGAGAAGAGCACATGAAGCCATGACTGGAGGCAAGTTTTAAGTGAGAACAAATGACCATAGCTTTTATTGGCATGACAGTGAACAACATCGTAGCGTGTTGATCAAACATAAGCACAACAAATTCTTAAACACCATTTCTGTAATCCTATATAAGCCCATTTTCCCATCATCTGTCATGTCTTTTGCATTGACCTCACCAGCCCAAGGGGATCATCACTGTCCTAGCCCTTTAAGAATTTTCATGGGCCTGCTGCAATGCCTTCCAGCCCTCCACCCACTCCATGGTGGAAAGATGTCTTGTATCCCTATGGGTCCCACCACTTTGTGTTGTTATCCTAGTCCCTGTTTGGAACTTCCCCTAGACTGCCAATACTGATGGTCTACTTAAACCAAGTACCAGCCAGGCCCAGTCACTCCAGCTATGGTGCACACTCCCCAGACCCAGATGCCCTATTTTACAGCTCCTGGAACAACATTTCCCTGAATCCTAGCCCCAGGAAGGTCCCTTTTACTGCCTGGGTCCAGGCTACCTGCTTAGAATATTTGAGATCAGCGGGCTATACATTTATGTAAATTTAAAAAAAAACCTCCCCCTGTTTCTCGCTGATGAGGTTAAGTCACCCAAGTATTCCCACTGTGTCACAGAACCTCTACCATGCTCCAAAAGTGTACTCCATCTGCTAGATATAAATCTGTATCGCCCCTGTGCAACCGGCCATGTCTAATTATCTTTCCTGCTAATGCCTTCTTAAAATTCCCAACCTCCATGCTTAGTTTTTTTCCATTCTCTTTCTATACTTCCGGGATCCTGTGCACCCTTCCATGGTAAGCGAGGAATTACCTAGGACCATATAATGCCAGTCTGCCCTACCTCTCTTTTATACATGCCAAATTCTCCTTCATTTTTATTATAAGGTCTATGTTCTTCACCTGCATGTAAAGAATCAGATGCTGTCTTATCCTTCTCCTGTTCCTCCAAGGCTGGTATGAGTTGTCCTCAGCATATTCCCTGCTTACCCAGCCATTTTAGGGGTACTGCATTCATGTGAAATCCTAATTGCTTGCCTTCCTGCTGCCCATCTCCACTCCCAGTAGACATGTTAATGCCCCATGATCCAAATTTTGTATGTGTGTCCCCCTGCAATAAGCATAGCATTATTAGCTAGTGCTCGGCCTCGCCCCGGGTACTGTCCATTATGTAACTCTTAAAACACTTTTGACATCCATTTCACCTCACATTCTTCAAAACCCATTTTGTGGGCTAAAGTCACTGCTCTGATCCTAAAAGAATATCATGATAACCGCTGTCCTTAATTCCCATCCCCAATAAGCCAAGCTTCATAAATGGCTATTTCAACAAGCAACTACCATCCTGAAGCTTGAATAGTACAACAGTCAATAGAGGACAGATCGCAAGAATTGCCTGCAGAATATGGACCCAGCAGAACTCTGTAATATTCAACCCATCTAGCTTGACCATTTGCCTTTTGTCTACCATATCTGTTTTTGAGCATCTCAGCCTCAATATCACCCCATCTTGCTCATAATGAATATCCTCTGCTAGTAGCCCAGGCCACCTCATGGCCTCTTTTGCTGGGATTATTATGTTGTCAAAGTGAAATGCCCCATAGGCCATTATTAAAAGTCTGCTTTGAGAAGTTGACTTCTTGATTGCCCCTTAACCTTGTTCGCAGGGCCTGAATTACTGCCTATATCATTGTAAAGGCAGAGCATCTCAGGTCCAGTGTTCTAGATTCCTGTTGTCTCTGCCCCTCCATCATCTTTTTTTATGCATAACTCTTTTGTGATGTTGTGCACTCATGCCAACCTGAGGAAGAATGCTATACTCGCCAGGTGTGTCTTACTTTGAGTCTTTGATATCCCTTATGCTCTGCGAACAGTGATGAATTCAACTAATTGCATGCTGTTTCTTCTGGTTGCCTCTATACCTTTCTGTTGAAAGTGTCGTAAGGCTGCCCATCCCTATCTTTATGCTCCTAATATATTTGGTGCCAGGGACTTTTGTATCAGCACCGCAACCTTATACATCCAAGATCCCACAGGTGACTTGGCATCTTGACTTGTCTCTCCTCCACCTCTGGGGCCATGTGCCTGAAGTACACCCAATGAAAAAGGTGAACAAGCATCAGCTATCTTATTGGTAACACCTGGCACATGCTTTCCTGTAAAAGGTGTGTTGAGCTCAAGGCCCCTGAGATTTACCCTATCCACTCATGCTATCTGTGTAGACCACAGCTGTGTTATCAAACCAGAATACCACCCTCTCATTTCGCAGCCTGTCACCCCCTAAAGTGAGTGCCAATATAATAGGGAAAAGTTCCAAGAATATTATGTCTTATGTGATGCCCATTGCCCACCATTCATTGTGTGACA
This sequence comes from Ichthyophis bannanicus, assembly GCA_033557465.1. NCBI lineage: Eukaryota > Metazoa > Chordata > Amphibia > Gymnophiona > Ichthyophiidae > Ichthyophis > Ichthyophis bannanicus. The sequence goes on along the minus strand of CM066036.1, from coordinate 165,248,484 downwards.
CCTCTGTGCACTATTGTCTGTTAAAGTAGAGGCCAAATCCCATGCTCCTGATGCGTCAGGGTACAACTCCAGGTCCCTTTTACTGACTGCTTTCTCCCTCTACATGTTTATTCCATAGTTTTGGCCAAGAAACGCCTGCCAAATTTTTAAATCCTCTTTCTCTTGTGTGGACACAGGGGCAAAATCGTGCCTGCTTTTTACATGTCTGGTCATGTCTGCCAGTCAGCTAATGAAGGCCCACCCTATCATCACTACTCTCTAAAGTTAAACTAAGGTACCCCACTAGGGCTTGCAATTCCTTCAGTGTCACTTTCTTGTCCTTTATTGTTCCAGTCACCAACTTTTTTATAGGTCAAAGCTTGGATGCTGGGAGACTGGTGACCATCCTTACTGTATCTATTTCTATTCCTAAAAAGGACAGTGTGTGTTTGGGGCCATTTATTTAACTTTTTTTTAATATACCACTTTATCTGAAAGTCAAAGTGGTTTAAAGCGTAATTTAACTATATGGGTTTACATAAAACAGGGTAATTTAAGTGCTTACTTTTACATAGAACATAATTTAGAATGAATGTCTAAATTCTTAAATAGTATCAGGAGCAGGGAATTTCTGATTTTTTACATAGTGTTAGTAATAGGAGAAAGGTTGAGGAAACTGTTCAACTCAGAAAGGACAGGGTAGGAAGAAGGGGAGGAGGAGTGGCACTATATGTAAAAACTACTATTAAAGCTTTGGAATTACAGAGCTTAAAAGGGAGAGAGGAGGCATTGTGGGTTAAACTAGAAAGAGGGAAAGAGAAATCTATTTGCATTGGTGTGATATACAGACCTCCCTCACAAGAGGAAGAGGTGGACAGAGAGTTAATTGAAGACATACGCAGCATTGCTAGGAAAGGGGAAGTGCTACTGATAGGAAATTTCAATATGCCAGATGTTGATTGGCACATTCCTGCTGCAGTATCATCTAGAAGTAAGGAGATCCTGGATTCTCTACAGGGAAAACTATTCAGGCAATTGGTAACAGACCCCACACGTGAAGGGACCATACTGGACTTGGTGCTTACCAATGGTGAAAGTGTTTCTAATGTTGTAGTGGGAGAACATTTTGCATCCAGTGATCACCAGATGGTGTGGTTCAGTATTAGGACTAGGGCTGTTAGAATCCATTCGAAGGTGAAGATCTTAGACTTTAGGAAGACTAACTTTGCGAAGATGGGCCAATACCTCAGGGAGTCGTTAGTGGGATGGGAACAGCTGGGGGATGTAGAAAAACAGTGGGCAAAACTGAAAGGGGATATTTTAAGGGCAACCAACCTTTTTGTTAAAATGGTAAATAAAGGCAAAAGGAAAAGGAGACCGCTATGGTTTTCTAAGGAAGTAGCTGAAAAAGTGAAGAAAAAGAGGGAGGCCTTCATGAAATACAAGAGATCACAGAGAGAGCAAGACAGGTATCTGTATTTGGAAAAACTTAGAGAAGCTGGCAAAGTAGTCAAGAAGGCAAAGATTCAAAAGGAGGAGGAAATAGCCAATGCAATAAAATGGGGGGATAAGACATTTTTCAGCTATATTAGTGAGAAGAGGAAGGGCAAAAGTGGTATTGTCAGACTCAAGGGTGCAGGGGGGGAGTATGTAGAAGCTGATAAGGATAAAGCGGAATTGCTTAACAAATATTTTTGTTCTGTGTTCACAGATGAAGAACCAGGAGCAGGACCTCAGATAACACCCACAAATAGGAACAGAGGCGAGGGACATCTTGAACAATTTTCAGAAGACTGTGTTCTTGAGAAATTAGCTCAACTTAAAGTAGACAAAGCGATGGGACCAGATGGGATACACCCTAGAATACTGAGTGAACTTGGGGACGTTCTAGCAATTTCACTGACTAACCTTTTCAATGCCTCGTTGGAGTCGGGAGTGGTGCCAAAGGACTGGAGAGAGGCTCATGTGGTGCCTTTACACAAAAGCGGAAGTAAGGATGTGGTTGAAAACTACAGGCCGGTTAGTTTAACTTCGGTGGTGAGTAAATTATTGGAAACGCTGCTGAAAGAGAAAATAGTGAGGTTTCTGGAGTCCAGCGGATTACAGGATCCGAGGCAGCATGGATTCACCAGAGGCAGGTCTTGTCAGACAAATCTGATTGATTTCTTTGACTGGGTGACCAGGGAGTTGGACCGAGGGAGAGCTCTAGATGTGGTGTATTTAGATTTCAGTAAAGCCTTTGACGCTGTTCCTCACAGGTGACATAAACAAACTGAGCACCCTAGGGATGGACCCTAAAGTTACTGCTTGGGTTAGAAATTGGTTGGGTGGGAGGCAACAAAGAGTACAAGTAAATGGAGCTCACTCTGAGGAGAAGGATGTTACCAGTGGTGTGCCCCAGGGATCTGTCCTTGGTCTGATTCTTTTTAACATCTTTGTTAGTGATATAGCGGAAGGGTTGTCGGGTTAGGTTTGCCTCTTTGCAGATGATACCAAAATCTGCAATAGAGTAGACACCCAGGAAGGTGTAGATAACATGAGGAGGGATCTAGCTAAGCTTGAAGAATGGTCTAGAATTTGGCAGCTGGGATTTAATGTTAAAAAATGTAAGGTCATGCATTTGGGCTGCAGCAATCCAAGGGAACAATACAGTATAGGAGGTGAAGTACTTTTGTCCACTAAAGAAGAGCGGGACCTAGGCATGGTTGTGTCTGATGATCTTAAAGTAGCTAAACAGGTAGAAAAGGCGACGGCAAAAGCTAGAAGGATGCTTGGGTGCATACGGAGAGGAATGGCTAGCAGAAAAAAGGAGGTGATAATGCCTCTGTATAAGTCTTTGGTGCAACCTCATTTGGAGTATAGTGTGCAATTCTGGAGACCGCACCTTCAAAAGGATGTGAACAGGATGGCGTCGGTGCAGAGGGTGGCTACTAAAATGATTAGTGGGCTTCTTTATAAAGCATATGAGGACAGACATAAGGATCTTAATATGTACACCTTAGAGGAAAGGTGGGATAGAGGTGATATGATTGAGATGTTTAAATACCTCCGTGGCATAAATGTTCAGGGAGAGAGCCTCTTTCAATTGAAAGCAAGTTCTGCTACGAGGGGACATGGGATGAGGGTGAAGGGAGATAGATTCAGGAGTGATATGCGGAAATATTTCTTTACGGAAAGAGTAGTGGATCCATGGAATAGTCTCCCAGTGGAGGTGGTAGAGATGAGGACAGTAACTGAATTCAAAAAAGCATGGGACCAACACAGAGGATCTCTAAAGGTAAAAAGTGGACTGTTGTAGTTGTTGATATGGAAGGACAGACTAGATAGGCCATGTGGTCTTTTTCTGTCATCATGTTTCTATGTTTCTACGTTTGCTGTGTAATTTTGTGTATGGGTCATAGAGTAGTCTGATTAAACTCTCGCTACCAAAAGCACTCCATGAAGATATGGATCTTCAGTTTTTTGTGGAATTCTGTCAGGTCAGCAATAGCTCAATAGTGTGTAGAATGAGAAAGCTTAGTTTGAAGCTATGTAGGTGATTTTCAGCTTTTGAGTAGGGCTGTTGAATGTGTTTTGGGCACTACTTCTCCTGTTGCTTGGTGTTTTATGTAATAAGGATTGAAGGTAGGCTGAAAATAAGTTGTTGGAAACTTTGAAGATGGTCAATAGGACCTTAAATCTTAATGGGTCTAGTACAGGAAGCCAATGTAACTGCTTCAGTATTGGTGTTTATTTTGTCTGCTGCTAGTGGGACCCCAAATCCCCTTGTCTTGTCTTGAAATGCTATCAGGACTGCTCTACATTCCCCCTCGCTGGCATTGATCATCAAGAAATCATCCAGATAGCAAATTTTTCTGCCTGTCTTAACAGGAACTTGTGACTTGGATTAGCCACTGTTGGAAACATGATACAGGGCTTGATGAATCCTTGGTCTGACCCAGTATGGCATATCTTATATTCTTCCAAGGCAGAGTCCAATCACAGCAAGCTCAGTGTCCTAGACTTCAAAAATGTTGACTTCAGTTAAATGGCCAAGTGCCCGAAGGAGGAGTTGGCAGGTAGGGAGGAGGTAAAGGAAGTGGAACTGCAGTGGGCTACACTAAAGGAGGCAATAAAAGGGGCAACAGAAAGATATGTGAGGAAAGGAAATAAAAACAAGAGGAAAAAGGAAACCTATTTGATTCTCCAAAGAAGCAGCTGCACAAATAAAGGCAAAAATACAGTTTCACAAAATTCAGAAGTTTGCAAACAGAGGAACACAGAAAAGAATACAGGATATATCTAAAAGAGAGAAATTAGGATAGCAAAATCATAGGCAGAAGAAAACATGGCTAAAGTTCTAAATCATGATGACAAAATGTTTTTCAGGTATATTCGGGAGAAGAGGAAGATCAGAGATGGACTTGCAAGACTCAAAAGTGCCAAGAACAGATCTGTGGAAAGTGACATTGAAAAAGCGAAAATGCTAAACAAATACTTCTGTTATGTTTTTACTAAAGAAAATCCTGGAGAAGAACCCCTGTGATTGAAAAATATACAAATGGAAATGGTGTAGATACAACACCATTCACAGAAGATGATACGTTTGAATAGCTTGGGACCAGATGGGATACATCCCGGGATAATGATGGGCCTTTAACGGATGTTTTTAATAGATCCTTGGAGACAGGAGAAGTTACACAGGACTGGAGAAGGGCTGATGTAGTACCTCTTCACAAATTCTAATAGGGAAGAAGTGGCAAGCTATAGGCCAGTAAGCCTTAACTCAGACGCACAAAAAGTAATGGTGGCGCTCCTGAAAGAAAGAAGAGTGGGCTTTCTTGAAACCAATAGGTTGCATGATCTGAGGCAACATGGTTTTACCAAAGGACAATCATGCCAAACAAATCTGATTGAGTTCTTTGACTGGGTGACCAGAGAACTAGATCAAGGCATGCAGTGGATGTGATCTACCTCGATTTCAGCAAAGCCTTTCATATTGTTCCTCATAGGAGGCTTATCAATAAACTATACAGCCTTGGGATGGGTCCCAAGGCGGTGAACTGGAACAGAAATTGGTTGACTGACAAAAGTGGAGTGGAGGAGTAGCCTAGTGGTTGGGGCAAGGTACTTCAGGCTGCAAGGTCGGGGGTTCAAATCCCACTAGAGGACAGCAACCTTGGGCCGGAAGGACTGGGGTTTCTAGTCCCACAGGTGCTCCTTGTGGTCTTGGGCAAGCCACTTAACCCTCCATAGCCCATGTTCCCTGTAAAATAGTTATCTCCAAGTTATAATGTCCTGTTCAATGTAATTTCAGTTTGTTCAATGTAAACTGCACTGATGCAGAATAGCGCGGTATATAAGAGAATGTAAATAAATAAATAAATAAAAGATAAGAACATAAGATATACCATACTGGGTCAGACGAAGGTCCATCAAGCCCAGTATCCTGTTTCCAACAGTGGCCAATCCAGGTTGCAAATATCTAGCAGTTCCCCTAAAAGACACAGGTTCCACAATGCTTGTATTGGGACAAGCAGTGGATATCCCGGGGCCCTTTTAAAAATGGTTTATAGACCTTTCTTCCAGGAACTTGTCCAAACCTTTTTTAAACCCAGCTACACTAACAGCTTTTACTGCATCCTCCGGTAACAAATTCCAGAGTTTGATTAAGGTTGAGTGAAAAAATATTTTCTCTTATTAGTCTTAAATAGGTTTCCCTGTAGCTTCATTGCATATCCCCTAGTCTTTCTATATTTTGATGGCGTAAACAATTGATCTATGTTTACCCGCTCCATTTTATTCATTAAATTTATAGACTTCTATCATATCTCCCTTTAGCCATCTCTTTTCCAGGTTGAAGAGCCCTAAATGTTTTAGCCTCTCTTCATAGGGATATCCTGCCATCCCATTTACCATTTTGGTGGCTCTTCTCTGTACCCTTTATAATAATGCTATATCATTTTTAAGAAACGGCTACCAGAATTGCACATAATATTCAAGGTGTGTTTGCACCATGGAATGATACAGAGGCATTGTCCTTTCCTTATGATACCTAGCATTCTATTTGTTCTCTTGGCCGCCTCTGCACACTGGGTGGAGGGTTTTAACATGTTATCCACGATGAAGCCTAAATATTTTTCCTGGGTGGTGGTTCCTAATGTGGAACCTTGCATCATGTAACAATAGTTTGGGTTGTTCTTTCCTAGGTGCATAACTTGGCCACATTAAATTTCATCTGCCATTTTGATGCCCAGTTTTCCAGTTTATCAAGTGCTTGAATCATGAATCAGGCAACAACAAAATGGGCAAGCAATGAAAATGCAGCACAAACCAAGCACAAAGACAGGCACCCACCGCGGCAATGATGGATAAGCATAAGGCTCATAATTCGGGCATGGCACCGAAAGCAGAGGCAATACCCATGTATGTAACAACATCAACAGTGGCTAGAGATGCACAATGGACCGTGGTCAGCAACCCGTGTATTGCCTGACCGACATGCCCAGCTACTGCCCATCCAGCATACCCAAGCATAGATGATACCATCACATAGGCCCTGCGGGCTGCCTGTGCTGGAACCCCCTGTGGCTGGGGGACAGACACCAGCAGCATGGCAGCAAGAAGAAGCATGAACCTTTCCCAGGACAAGTGTGAATGCCTTGTCTGCTCTGTAATGCATCATGAGGGGGTCCTCTACCCCAGAAGGGGCTGTCAGCCAAACCTGAGGCTGGCAACAGCCCTACAGAGTGGGATCCAACTCCAGCTGCACAGATAAGGAGGCTACATCAGACCGGGGTGGGGGAGGGGCTGAGCACCATGCTTGGCAGACACACCCTGAAAGGCACAGCTGTATATCTGTCCAGGGAGATTGGACATGTCAAGACAGATGCTGCTGGCTGCCCCACTGTGTGCCTATCAGGAGGTAGGGTGGGACAGACCATTTTATTTATTTATTTATTATTTATTTATTAACAATTCTTATATACCGCACTATTAGACATCAGCGCGGTTTACATTGAACAGAAAACATCCGACAGTTTACACGTGTCTGGTCGTTACATTTAACAGGAAGTATAACTTGGCGAAGTAGGGGAAACTAAATACAATGCAGGGTTATCTGATAAAGGATATCCTGGTTAACTATATACAACAGTGGTACAATAGTATATGGAACAACTTGCTATTTACATTGTGAAGTTGGTCCGTTGCGGGGTCTATCTGTTTGACCATTTCTGCTATTCACCTGGGGGTTCTGTTCGGAGCTGCCATTGAGATATTTAAGGAAGAGGAAATGCTTTAAAGCCTTTCTGAACTGACTTAGATTAGGTATTGCTCTGATTTGTGCTGGTAAGGTGTTCCATAGAGATGGGGCGCAGAATTGGAAGGCTCTGTTGGCTGTTGATCTAGTGCATCTTGTGGTGTCATTTGGGATAACTAGTGTGTTTAATTCTGCTGTTCTTCGTGGCCTGTTTGGTGCAAGTGGTTGTATGAGGTTGGAGAGAGAGGAAGAGGTGAGCCCCTTAGCCGCTTTGAATGTTAGCAGTAAGATCTTGAAACTGATCCTTGCCTGAATGGGGAGCCAGTGTAGCTGTTTTAGAAGGGGTGTTACGTGATCTCTCCTGGATGCCCCGAGGAGTACCCTCGCTGCACTATTCATGGCTAATTGCAGGGGGTTCAGGGTGGCCCGGGGGAGTCCTTGTAGTATGGAGTTTGTGAGTGCATGACTCCCTATCCTGTACACCCTGGGCCTGGGTGGGTTGCAAGGATTTCAAAGTGCACTAATGCCTGCTACTTTTGGCAGGATTGTAAATATGTTGACAGAGTTGTCAAATAAATGTTTTCATGTTTGTAAGCACTGTGTCGTCTAGTTTGTGGGGGCAGAGCAGCGCATCTGTGTGAGTGGTTTGGGGGTCCAGGTGAGGGAGTTCAGGGGAGTGAGTCCAAGGGAGAGGGTCCAGGGGTCCATGGGCATGGTAAAAAAGTGACTACAGTAGTTGGAGTGAAAGGGCAGACCGGGATGGCCATACTGCATGGGTATGGCAGAGGGCCCCTACCCAGTCAGACACCACAACACAGCAGTGCAGCATGTGATGGATGCCCCCTGGCCTGTGAAGGCACACTGACAGGGTGGTGTGTGCCGTGGTCGCCATGCCTGCTTATAGCGCTATGTGTCTTACCCAGGTATCATGGTCTGGGTGTCCCTGCATGCCTTCATGCCATCGCTCAGACCTGTGCAGGTATGGCATCCTATAGCGGCGAACTGTAACACAGATATTTGCAGCATCTGCACCCAGCGGCCTACGCATGTATCAGATATGCCTTTTGACGGGGCGTGAACCGGCTGCGTGCTCTACCCGCATATGCATAAGAGGACATACATGGGTAAGCGAATGCCACCTTATAGCATTGATGCTTCATGATGGCTGACAAGGCACCAGCAGTGGCAAAGCGAATGAGGTAGGCTAACTTCACTCCATCTGAGATAGCCAGGCCTGGGGGCTCATCCTGCAGTAGCATACCACCCTCTTCGTGGCTGAGGATGCCAGCACTCAGCAGGCAGCTTGGCGGGACATCACAAACAGGATAAATGCAATACACTAGCACAACCGCAATGTGGAGGACCTCAAGAAAAAGTGTTGCATGGTTTGTCAGGCAGTGAAGGAGAAGAGGGCTAGCAACAGCACCGCAGCGCAGCCTCACCCCACTGGAGGAGCAGGTGCTTCAGTATGTGGAGAAGGTCACCGTCACAGGGGTTCCAGGCTTCGAAAGCTCCACCACAGGCATACAAGGAGGTGAGTAGGGGTGCCCCATAGCATAGATGTGGCAGTGACAGCCATATCTGTGTCCCCACCATGCCTGTCTGTCAGACTGCAGGTGCTGCATGAGGTGGGTACAGTATGGGCTGTGCACCAGCTGCTGGTACTGTGATGGACTGAATGCCACCCCTCGGGCCATGACAACATGCCATGTTACTAACCTCTGCCACCTTTGCTCTCCCACAGACCCACCAGCTACACCACTTTTCCAGCCTAGGACTGATGCACAGGGGAAGCCTCACAGCCCACAGTGGAGGATGCCTGTTACCAGCCATGGTGCAGCAGGCCCTTGATGCCGGTACACCAGCCAGCCATGCAGAGCAGCCCACTGTGACAACCAGTGCAGAGGGGCTGTTGTGTTTACCAGCCCGGGTGGAGGGGTGGACCAGTGTGACTGCCAGTGTTGTGGGGCCAGCTGCAGATGATGCACCACTTTCCAAGCTACAGTTTGCCATCCCGGAAGAGCCAGTGTGTGCAGGGAGCGATAACTTGGACCAGATGTTATGACAGGAGGGTGCACGCCTGGTGGCAGGCACTAAGGGCATACTGTCTGAGCTGCAAGTTATCTGGCAGGACCTGCAGACTGCAGAACAGGCCAGGGAGGCTGAGCATGAGGAGTGGCAGGACCACAGACAGTGCATGGAGTGCCACATGGAGGAGCATCTGCAGCTGATGTGGGAGATGGCAACATACCAAACATCCATAGCTGGCTCCCTGCACAGTTTGATGGGCCTCATGCAGGCAGAGGGGATGGGTGCTGGGGCTGCTAGCACAGATTCACAGCCACCTGCTAGCCTGCCATCATGTCCATCCAACCACTCTGCTTGGGAGGGTGGTGACACTGCTAACACGTCCTCTAACAATGCTCCACTGTGCCACAGTGTGCATGTGGGCAAGCACCCATGGCCAGTGGGGAGCCCTGAGGAAGGGGGTTTACAAGTGGGAAATAAAGAACATTCTGACACAATGGATGGTATTGGGCACTTTATTGAGTCCTTCAGTACACATTACGTGGTACTGGGCACAAAATTGGTATTTGTGTATGTACAACCCTAGTGCTGGTGCAGGGCAGTCACCTCAGAAGCTTTCCCGTATTACCCGAGAACAGTGGGCCAGTGTCCTGGCCTGCTGCTGGCTCCCAGACTCGGCCCCATCACCATCTGATGCCTCTATGGCCTCCCACTCCTCCACATCTACTGGCTCTGGATCCAGCACTCCATGCATCCGTGCCAGGTTGCGGAGTATGCAGCATGCAGCAAATATCTGGCATACCACTCCAGACTGTAGAGGAATTGGCCACTACTCCTATCGAGACAACGGAAGTGGCTCTTCAACACCCTGATTGCACATTCCACAACCGCCCATGTCTGCTGGTGGGTGCTGCTGTACCGTTCCTCCTGCTGACTTCTGGGATGGCTCACTGGGATCAGCAGCCAGGTTCTCAGGGGGTACCCGCGGTCACCGGTGGGGGCAATGTGAGCTGTGAGCATATGCATTGGGATGTGCATTGAGTATTGTCTATGGACTGATATGGACGGCGTGCAGTGGTGTGAGACATACTGTATACATCTATCATCCTTGTTTGCACTACCCATAGCATCAGATTGCAACAGGCATCCATTCTGGGCCTGTCCTGGGGCCCACATACATGCACACTCAGCTAGCAGCCATGACCACTGGCTGCTGCCTGTCCCAGGATGGACTGTGTGAGGAAAAATGCACCATGGCAGGACTCTGGGTACTAAACACACACATCTGTGAAGGCCATGTTGGCATCTTGATGACTTGTATGTTCATTGATGTGCACCCATGCCTATTCTGGTATGCCCTCTGCTCCAGCCATGGTGCCTGCAGTGCAATGCGGGTGCAGTCTATATATCCAAGCACCGATGGGAAACCAGAAATACTGTAGAATGTCTGCATGGTCTCCTGATGCCCCTGCTGTGTCCAGGGGAGGGCTATGAGGTGGCACATCCTCTGCAGCAGGGCCATGGTGAATGTTCTGATGCAATGGCTGGCAATGGGCTGTGTGATTTCAACAGTCGCTCCTATCATATGCTGGAATCTGCCGGTTGCAAGGAATTCCAGGGGAGTGGTCATCATGGCCACTGTCAGTGCCTGGCTTCTGAATGTCATGATCTCCCTGTCCACGCTGAGTATGCTGCACAACTTGGTTATGGTGGCCCCATACAGTCTGTATCTTGGTTATGGTGGTCTCATCCAGTCTGATAAACCTCCTCCTCTGTCAGTTGCAGGTAACTCACCCTGGGCCTGTGTACACTTGGGGCATGGTACCTGCATCTTGGATGTTGGGCCACTGCCTGCTTCTGGGTATGCACCACCTGTCAGATCCTCTGCTGTGCCCGGGCACGGCATGTACGTCTCCATTTCTGTATCACCATGTGCAGCAGTGGCGCTTTACGTCTGCCTGGTTTGGATGCGTGCCTGCTCACTCACACATACTTCTCTCTACTATGTCCTTTTCCGCCACTACACAGGTTCATGGATCACTATCAGCAGTGATATGCTCTGGGTTCCGTGGCTTAAGACTACACGGTTAGGACGTCCAATGTGGGTGCACACGGGTTTCTGTGTGACATGCTCCCATTCCACCCCCGGACTTCAGCGCCTGGTGCTGTACAGGTGGGTGGGCCTCAACATTTCAAGTCACCTTGTTGAATATGTGGTTTAAACGGTTATGGTGGTTTTCCACGAGTAAGGCCGGCACCTGTGTAGCATGCACCTAGGCCTTCGAATATCAGGCCCTATGTTACTATGTTAGAACATAAGAACATAAGATATGCCATACTGGGTCAGACCAAGATCCATCAAGCCCAGTATCCTGTTTCCAACAGTGGCCAATCTAGGTCATATGTACTTAGCAGTTTCCCCAAAAGACACAGGTTCCGCAATGCTTGTACTGGATCAAGCATTGATATCCTGGGTCCCTTCTTAAAAATGGTTTATGGACCTTTCCTCAAGGAACTTGTCTAAACCTTTTTTAAACCCAGCTACACTAACAGCCTTTACTACATCCTCTGGTAACAAATTCCAGAGTTTGATTACACGTTGAGTGAAAAAATATTTACTTTTATTAGTCTTAAATAGTTTACCCTGTAGCTTCATTGCATGTTCCCTAGTCTTTCTATATTCTGATAATGTAAACAATCGATCTACGTTTACCCATTCCACTCCGTTCATTAATTTATAGACTTCTATCATATCTCCCCTCAGCCGTCTCTTTTCCAGGTTAAAGAGCCCTAACCTTTTTAGCCTTTCTTCAAAGGAGTATCCTTCCATCCCCTTTACCATTTTGATGGCTCTTCTCTGAACTTTTTCTAATAACGCTATATCCTTTTTAAGATACGGCGACCAGAATTGCACACAATATTCAAGGTGCGGTCTCACCATGGAACGATATAGAAGCATTATAATATCTTTTGTTTTATTTTCCATTCCTTTCCTTATGATACCTAGCATTCTATTTGCTCTCTTGGCCGCCGCTGCACACTGGGCCAAGGGTTTTAACATGTTATCCACAATGACGCCTAAATCTTTTTCCTGGGTGGTGGTTCCTAATGTGGAACCTTGCATCGTGTAACCATAGTTTGGGTTGTTCTTCCCTAGGTGCATAACTTTGCACTTGTCCACATTAAATTTCATCTGCCATTTTGATGCCCATTCTTCTAATTTATCAAGATCCTCTTGCAATTTTCCACAATCCTTTTGGGTTTTAACAACTTTAAATAGTTTTGTGTCATCTGCAAATTTGATAACCTCACTCGTTATTCCACTTTCCAGGTCATTTATGAATATGTCAAAAAGCAGCGGACCCAGCACAGATCCCTGGGGTACACCACTATTCACCTTTCTCCAATGGGAAAATTGGCCATTTAGCCCAACCCTCGGCTTTCTTTCTTTTAACCAGTTCTTGATCCACAGAAGTACACTGCCTCCTATCCCATGACTCTTTAGTTTTGCCAAAAGTCTCTGATAAGGGACCTTGTCAAAGGCTTTCTGAAAGTGCAGATACACTATATCAACCAACTCACCTTTGTCCACCTGTTTATTCACACTTTGAAAAAAACATAACAGATTAGTAAGACAAGATCTTCCTTGTCTAAAGCCATGTTGGCTGTCTCCCATTAGGCCATGACTGTCTACATGCTGAGTAATTTTATTCTTTATGATGGTTTCTACCATTTTTCCCGGTACTGACGTGAGGCTCACCGGTCTGTAGTTTCCCGGATCACCCCTGGAACCCTTTTTAAAAATTGGTGTTACATTGGCGATCCTCCAATCTTCGGGTATTAGAGATGATTTTAATGATAGTTCACAGATTACCAATAGCAGGTCTGCAATCTCATATTTCAGTTCTTTCAACACCCTTGGATGTATACCATCTGGCCCAGGTGATTTGCCACTCTTCAGTTTATCTAATAGTTGTAATACATCTTCCCAATGCATCGATATTTCCTTCAATTCTTCCGCACCTTTAAATACCACTTCAGTCATGGGTAACATCCCTACATCTTCCGAAGTAAAGACCGAAGTAAAGAATTCATTCAGTCTCTCCGCTATCGCCTTGTGGTCTCTTAGTGCCCCTTTAACTCCTCTATCATCTAATGGACCAACTGACTCTCTCACAGGTTTTTCACTACGAATGTACTTGAAAAAATCTTTATTTTGCATTTTTGATTCCGCAGCAAGCTTCTTCTCAAATTCTCCCTTTGCCTGCTTTATCATTGCCTTGCTTTTGAGTTGCCAGTACTTGTGCTGTTTCCAGGTTTCGTCGTTTGGCTCTTTTTTTCCATTTCCTGAAAGATGCTTTTTTGGCAAGAACAGCCTCTCTGACCTCACCTTTAAACCATGCTGGCAGTTCTTTGGACTTCCTTCCACTTTTCTTAAAGCGTGGAATACAGCTGGTCTGGGATTCCAAGATAGTATTTTTCAACAACACCCAAGCTTGATGTAAGTCTTTAACCTTTGCAACTGCTCCTTTTAGTTTTTTCTTAACTGTTTTCCTCATTTTATCATAGTCTCCCTTTCAGAAGTTAAAAGGTAGTACTGTGGATTTCCGTACTATCCCTCCTCCACTAATTAAATCAAAGGCGATCATGCTATGATCACTATTGTCAAGTGGCCCCAACACCCTTATCTCTTGCACTAGATCTGGTGTTCCACTAAGGACTAGGTCTAATATGGCTTCCCCTCTGGTCAGTTCATGAACCAGCTGCTCCAAGAAGCAGTCATTTATGTCATCTAGGAACTTTATCTCCCTAGCATGTCCTGCCGTGACACTGACCCAGTCGATACCGGGGTAATTGAAATCACCCATTATTATTACTGCTCTGTAACTTTTGTTAGCTTCCTTGATTTCTTTGAGCATTTCATCATCCATTTGTTCATTCTGGCCAGGTGGTCGATAGTATACCCCCACTGCCATCGCCTTCCCCTTTTTACATGAAATTTCAATCCATAGCGATTCTACAGCAAATTTTGTTTCTTGCAAAACTTTAATCCTTTCTGACTCAATGCCCTCTCTAACATAGAGCGCAACCCCTCCACCAATTTGATCAGCTCTATCATTACGATATAGTTTGTACGCAGGTATCACAGTGTCCCACTGGCTGTCCTCCTTCCACCATGTCTCTGATATTCCAGTCATATCTAACCTCTCATTTAGTGCTATATATTCTAACTCTCCCATCTTATTTTTTAGACTTCTAGCATTTGCATACAAGCATTTTAGAGACTGTATTTTATTCATATTAATTTGGCTATTGGTAGACATGGGTAATTTGGGATCTTTAAGCTCTGTCTGTTCCATACTCGAGGGCATTTGGGCTACTTTACTCTTTTTTGGAACCTCTCTGCTTTTGGTAGTATCCTTCAAGGATACATTCTTCCGAACCATCCGCTCTTGGGTGACTGTCGGCTTTCCCCTATTATCTAGTTTAAAAGCTGCTCTATCTCCTTTTTAAAGGTTAATGCCAGCAGCCTGGTTCCTTCCCGGTTAAGGTGAAGCCCATCCCTTCGGAAGAGCCCCTCCTTTCCTCAGAATGTTCCCCAGTTCCTAACAAATCCAAAACCCTCATCTCTGCACCATTGTCTCATCTATGCATTGAGACTCCGGAGCTCTGTCTGCTTTTTGGGTCCTGCACGAGGATCGGGAAGCATTTCAGAGAACGCTACCCTGGAAGTTCTGGATTTCAACTTCCTACCTAAAAGCCTAAATTTAGCCTCCAGAACCTCCCCACCATATTTTCCTATGTCATTGGTACCGACATGTACCAAGACAGCAGACTCCTCCCCAGCACTATCTAAGACCTTATCTAGGTGGCGCATGAGGTCCGCTACCTTCGCACCAGGCAGCCATGTTACCAGGCAATCCTCACGTCCACCAGCCAACCAGCTATCTACATGCCTAATGATCGAATAACCAACTATAACGGCTGTCCTAACCCTTCCCTCATGGGCACATGGCCCTGGAGAAACGTCCTCAGTGTGAGTAGGTTTTACATCTCCTGGAGGACAGGTCCTAGTTACAGGATCACTTCCTGCCACACCAGGGTGATGCTCTCCTGTCACGTGACCTCTCTTCTCCATGGCAACAGGGATGCTGCCAGACTGGAGGTGGACTTCAGGACTATATCCCTTTAGGTCTCGTCTATGTACCTCTCTGTCTGTCTTATGTTTTCCAAGTCTGCTACTCTAGCCTCTAGAGAACGGACTCATTCCCTGAGAGCAAATAGCTCCTTGCACCTAGTGCACACATAAGACCTCTCACCAACTGGGAGAAAATCATGCATGTGACACTCAATGCAAAATACTGGAAAGCCCCCATCTCACTGCTGGACTGCTGTCTGCATCTTAGTTTTAAGTTTGTGTTTAGATCTTTAAGTTCTTTACTTACTAAGGGTTGCTATGGATATTTATACCAATAAAACTGTACCTAATATGGTTAATATACCTTGTTCACCTGAAGCTTAATAAATCTCAGATTCTTAGTGTATGACTGATTTGGGTAACGAGCTTCACCTGAGAGTACCTCCTGTCTTTTAAACTGTGTAAGTACCTATAAAGCTACGATTATCCCAGGGGTGGGTGGGTGTGTGGAGGGAGGGAGGGAATGTTATGTTCTTACCTTCTCAAATGCCCACTGCAGGAAAATGCTAAACCTTTCAAAAAAGACAAACAAGAGATCACCCCATAGGTAAACATTTATCATAATAGTAGTACCCTTAGAATTTAAAGCCCAGCAAATGATGGGTGTATTGGGAGGAGCCAGAATGATGATTACTATATCTGTTTTAGTGAAATGGGCACCCCTGCCTTAGTACTTTATCCTTTCTAACACCTGATCTAGTGGTGTATATGTGGCAGAGCAGAGGTCCTTGTCCAAGAAGGATAGGTAATTGATTACGTGGAATTTTCTCAGCTTCTTCTTGGGGACTAACTTCAAAAGGGAGATCCCCAGTCAATGTTGTGTTGTGCTGACTGGGACCTTCTTCCTCTTCATCTATCTCTTGCTTCACACTCTTTTGCTCAGAAGGTCATGCTGTGCTGATGAGTGTGGGGACCTGATCTCCCCAACAAGTCTCTATTTCCAATCCCCAATGCTCCAAAGGCTGCAAGTCTTGTAGTGATGGCTGTCCCCGTGTGTGAGTTTGGCTTCTTGTTTAGTGTCCTCTTTTTTCCTTCTGGACCAGTGACCACTGCTGCAATGCTTACCTGGATTGCTGTTGTAGGTGATTGCAGTATGGCATCGCCATGTTACTTGGGAGCTTGTTGGCAATCAGGAGCTGATGTTACCATTGATTCTGTGTCTGGATCACTTGGCTGGCTGCATAATGGCATTCTCCTCACTATGATGTTATCTTGCCACACTGGGACTGCGGCTGCACCTCTCGTGTGTGGTTGAAGCTTTGGAGCAAGCCACAGTCTGTGACTGAAGCCCTTAAGTATGCTGCAACTGCTACCCTCTTTTATACTGCTTAGGGACCCCCTCTGATGAGAGTTGGATGGACCTGGCTGGTGAGTGCCCCCATTTCTGCCAGCGGGAAATTGAAACAACTGCTCTCTAGTTCTGCCTGTCCCTGACTCAGGTGTAACCTCAGTTTTGTGTTCATGGCCTGAAAGAGGGAAGCAGATTCCCATTTGAAAGTGTTCTGAGACAGAGGAACATTAGAATTGTTAACTTTCCTAAAACTGAAGGTGTTTCACCTATAGATATGTTTAAGAATTATTTACGAGAAGTGTCACCAGTTTCTGATATTATATTTACCTAGTTTGTCAGCCTATTATTTGCCCATTAAAACTAAAAAAATAATAGTAAGGGTAAATAACTGATCTTTTTAATGAGCTTTTGCCTGAGTCTTGCTAAATGCCATATTATTAGTAGTATAGCTTTGGAGTCTGATTGTGAATGGCTTTTTATACAGTTTTTTTTCCCATCTAGAGATAAGAAATTCTTAAATTGTATTATTAGGATATTTTCTAATGTTTCTTTTCCTATTCAACAATGTAGACACCAATTTTTAGCTCTTAGATCTCAAGTGTTAGATATGGGGGCTTTTTTCAATGTGAACTACCCATATGTAGATGTGGCCAGAGTGAGGCACGACATAGGACTCCACAGCAAAGAGGCTTAAAGAAAAAAAATACTTTATTTGGGGACAAGCACCCAGACAATGGCCCTGGCCATCCTTGGCACCTATAGAGTTAAACCCATGTGTGGTAGATGTGGCCAGCGTGAGGCATGACACAGGACTCCACTGCCAAGAGGTTTAAAGAAAATATACTTTTTGGAGGGACAAGCACCCAGACAATGTCCCTGACCCTCCTTGGCACCCATAGAGTTAAACCCTCCTTGTCACCCATAGATTTAAACCCTCTAGGCTTTTCACCAGCTGTATCAAGCCCTTAATTGCCCTCAGCAGGGCTACTCTGCTGAAAAGCTGAACACTGCTCCATCACAGACCGCACTTCCAAAATAAACAAAACTGGTTCCTCAAAGTTCTCTCACTTTGGGCAGCACAACCCAGCTAAAAGTCTCTCCAACTGAGTAAACTCCAGCAGCAAGGCTGAGCAGACAGTAACAAATTCACAGCAGGTTCTCTTTTACAGGCAAGTAGTCTTCAGGTATGATCCAGAATCCTAGGCTCCTCTCTCTCCTGTTTAAACCCTGAGGCTGGGCCACCCTCCCCCGGCATTTTCCAGTCTAGTTTCTAAAAGGAGCAGGGATTTGGACTCTTGCAGGGAAAATGCTTCACCGATTCTGAGGTTGACTGTGGGTGTCTCTGTGAGGGATGGGGAGTTTCCTATACACTCCATCACATACCCTTCCCCTCAGCTCAACCTTAGGAGGTTGAGGGTCCAGCATTCCTGGGCTCTCCACGCGAGACAAGAAGTCAGCATTTTGGTATGCCTTACCAGCCTGATGTCGGACCTCATACAGAAAGAGTTGGAGACTGAGGAACCAGCACATGATCTGTCCATTGGCATCCTTATTCTATGCCACCACTTGAGTAGCTGATGATCTGTAACCAATGTAAAAGGGCAGCCAAGCAGGTTATACTGGAAAGTCTCTAGAGCCCACTTGACTGCCAGGGCTTCCTTTTTGATCATGGCATAATGCTGTTCCCGGGACAGTAATTTCTGGCTAATAAAAGTCACTGGATGCTCTTCTTCCTCCACGTTCTGGGCTAAGATTGCCCCAAGACCAACAGCTGATGCATCCGTCTGAACGATGAATGACCGTGTGAAGTCTTTACTGACCAGGACTGGTTCAGAACAGTCTCCTCCAACTCAGCTATCCAGAGGATCCTGTCTGGAGCTTTCTTCTGGAGGAGCCGGGTCAAGCGGAATGAATCAGCGATAATAGCCAGTCATTCCCAAAAACGCCCATGCCTGTTTCTTAGTTTTAGGAACTGGTACCTGGGAAATGGCCTTTACCTTCTTAAGTTGAGGCTGCACTTCACCATTTCTGACCAAATATCCCAGGTATTGGACCTCTCGGCCTTCCAGGAAACATTTTCAAGGGTTAGCCGTCAGACGTCAGACTGGCCTTCCTCAAACTCATGAACATGGCTTGTTGATGTGACAGGTGGATTTTCCAGTTGTGACTATAGATCACAATATCATCCAGGTAGGCTGCTGCATACCTCCCATAGGGTCTTAATAGGCAGTCGACCAGGCACTGAAATGTAGCAGGAGCCCCATGCAGTCCAAAAGGCAGCACTGTGAAGTGGAATAGTCCTTGGGGTGCAGAAAATGCAGTCTTCTCCCTGGCCGCAGAGGTTAGAGGGATCTGCCAATATCCCTTCATCAATCTAATGTTGAAATGAACCGGACTCCCCTGAAACATTCAATAAAGGTCATCCACTCAGGGCATGGGGTAGGTATTGCACTTGGAAACTGCATTCACCTCCTAAAGTCGATGCAAAACTGGATGTTCCCATCTGGCTTAGGCACCAGTATGAAGGGGGATGACCAGCTGTTTTGGGACTCTTTTATTATTCCCAATTTAAGCATGTCCTCTACTTCTTTTACCACGTCCTGTCTTCGTGCTTCTGGAAGTCGGTAAGGCTGCTGGTGCACTGTTACCCCAGGATCTTTGACAATGTCAAGGTAGGCAGGATGGGTATGCCCTGGAACATTGGAGAACACATCCCTATTCTATTGAACTAGACATTCTAGATCCACTTTCTGGGCATTTGACAGGTGTCCCCTGAATGAAACCTGGTCTGGTTCAGAAGGCAGTTGCACCTCGGGTCCAAACTCCTCTCCTTGGACCATCACAGCCAGGGCAGCAGTCCACTTCTTCAGCAGATTTGCATGGTAGATTGAGAGTTTCTTCCTTTTATCTTGTTGTGCAAACTTGTAATTGACAGGTCCTATCTGCTCTATCACCTCATAGGGACCCTGTCATTTACAGAAAAGTGTACTTTTTGTGATAGGGAACAAAACAGAGCAGTCTCCAGGCTGGAAAGTCTACTGCATTGTCTTCTTATTATAGGCATGGACTTGGCCCTCCTGAGTTTTCTCCAGGGACTGCCTCACTGTTGCCCCAGCTTTTCTTAAGTGTTCCTGCATCCGAAGTATGTAGTCTATCATATTCTGGCCAGGGATGGGTTCTTCTTCCCAGGTCTCTCAAACTATTTCTAAGATTCCCCGGGATTGTTGCCCATACAGCAACTCAAAAGGGGAATAGCTAGTTGAACTTTGGGGTACTTCTTTGATGTTGAACAAAAGATGGAGTAAAAGATCCCAGTCCTTTCCCTTTTCAATCACAAATTTCTTTAGCATCTGTTTCAGTGTTTTGTTAAAATGTTCAAACAAACCATCAGTTTGTGCATGATACACCGATGTCCACAAGGTCTTCATCTTCAACAAGGTGCATATTTGCTTCATTATGCAAGAGACAAATAGTGCCCCTTGATCCATGAGGATTTCATCATGAATCCCCAACTGAGGAAGAGTTCCCATAGAGAACTGGCCAATCTTAATATTCCACAAAGCTATCGCTTCTGGATGTCGTGTGGCATAGTCTATTACCACCAGGATGAATTTGTTGCCACGGGAAGTGCATTCCAAGGGTCCCACCAAATTCATTGCAGCCCTTTCAAATGGGGTCTCGACAACAGGCATTGGCACTAGAGGGGCAGGTCTAACCTTTGCCAGACTATGCAGCTAGCAAGTGGGGCAGGATTGGCAAAAGAGCTGCACATATTTATGAAGCCATGGTCAGTAAAACTGGGCTAAAATGTGCCCCTGAGTTTTCTGCACCTTCAGGTGTCCACCCAAGGGATGACTATGGGCAAACTCCATTACCTGTCATTGATACAGCTGGTGAACTACCAACTGTTCCATCTCTTCTCTCTATATTGCCCCTCTGGTAACCCTATACAGTAGATCTTGTTGCACCAAAAAGTAGGGAAAGTTCCTCCGAGAAGGGGCTCCTCTCCCCCCACCCCCCAGGTCTCCTGCTTCCTGCTATAAACCCTGGGACTGGGCCACCATCCCCAGGCATTGTCCAACCTAGTTTCTTAAAAGGGCAGGGGTTTGGACTCTTGTAGGGACAATGCCTCACTGGTTCTGAGCTTGGCTGGGGGTGTCTCTGTGGATGATGGGGAGTTTCATATATACCCCATCACATCATGTAAATGTAATATTAAATATCTGCCAAAAATCTATGGGGAAAGGGAGAAATTCAAAGGCAATTACATAGTTTACAGAACTGCAAATGATCTAAATGCTGCTCTATGGGATATTCAGCAGCACTAACATGCTTAATTCCACTGAAGATCTGTGGGTGTTGCCACTACACACCACAATGCTAAGCGGTTAGCATTGGGGCATGCCAGGGATGTCCGGGGAGGCACCAATTTCTAACCAGGCAGCGGCTTTACTGAGCTGCTGCCCCGTTAGCAATACACGGGGAAAGTCAAACGCAGGAAACCTTGGCCTAACTTTCACTGAAGAAGCTAATCAGGCAGCGGCTCAATATTGCCACTTACACTATGAGGTTATGAGAGAGGAGTGGCCTAGTGGTTGGGGCAAGGTACCACAGGCCAGAAGGTTGGTGGTTCAAATCCCACTAGAGGACAGCAACCTTGGGCCGGAAGGACTGGGGATTCTAGTCCCACAGGTGCTCCTTGTGGTCTTGGGCAAGCCACTTAACCCTCCATTGCCCATGTTCCCTGTAAGCATTAGTGTATGTGTCTCATATCCCCTCCTGTTAAATGTATCCCCCAACCGCTTTGACCCAGTGAAAAGCAGGATATAAATGCAGCTAAATAAATACACTACAGCAATGTGGGCAGCCCAAATAGTCAATGCCAGAGCCTGGATATGGTTTTGATTTCAGCGCCGTCAGCTAGCCTCTTTAGCAGCACTAACCACCGACACTGAATATTGGGTCCTATGCTTTTTATGAACCAGAGCAACTCCGGTCTTTCATTCAGCCAAGAACAAGGTAGTATAGTATGATCACTGAAGATTTATGTAACTACAGATTTTTCTTTTTTGAGATGGCTGTTGGCATATCTAAGTCTGCTTTAAAATTACTTTTGTTTCTTAAGTTTCTTGTTCCTCATGCTATGATAATAGTTGGGTGTTTTTCCCTTTGTCAATATTGCTTTTCCTTATTTTATGTTAATTGGGCTAATGTCTTATGGATGAAGTATTCTTTTTGAGCTTATATGCATTTAATTAATTAATTAATTAACATACATTTATGGAGGACTGGAGTGGAGGAGTAGCCTAATGGTTAGCACACTGGCTTGGAAATCCAGAAACCAAGGTTCAATTCCCACTAGCACTCCTTAAGGCCTTGGGAAAGTCACTTAACCCTCCATTGCCTCAGAAAAATCCAAATTATCAATATCCCTGTTTAATGTATATTACCAAGTTTAAGTTTCAATGTAAACCACTTTGATTGAAATGATAAAGCAGTATATAAAACCTGTAAAATAAATTCAATTAATAAATAAACATATTGAAACCAAACTCATTACTGATAAAGATTTCAACCAAATGCATCACTAAAAAATATATAGCCACAGTGATTTTGGAGAACCCATAGAAAGGCTTGTTGCTGAGTATGATATAAAATTAGGGGTGCCTAGTTTGATTCTATCCAAGGTGAATGGCCAAAGAGGAGCAGGGAAAGATCATGGGAGTTAAAAAAAAAAAGCCGAGAACCTAGAATTCAGAAGATCAAATTTGTAAAAATTGTGATAGCCATAGAATTTAAATATCGAGTGAATATTCATCCCTGGTTTACAGATAGTCTTGAAGGACTACCAAAAGGGACTGCTACTGCTGGAAAGAAATCTGCACTTGTAGTTACCTGCTTGGAAATTCTCTAAATCTTGGGGAAAAGGGAATTATTTGGATTAAAACTGATAAATTTGTGCATTTTAAAATTCAGTGTTTTTGCTAAGTCAATCAGGGCTTTGAACCACCAGAGAGCTTTATTTTAAATCAAAATCAGAGTATAGCTTAACATAGAAGGTAGAATAAGGCAAATATTCTTTGATTACACAGGTACACTACCAAAAAACTGCCTCCAGTTTTGCAACTGATTCCCATAGATTTTGGGGTGCTGAATCCAGGAAAAATAGCCAAAATGTTCCATCACGTCACGTTTTCTTGCAAAATTAGATTTCTTACCCATATAAGGAATGTTCACATAATTTCTTTTTAGCCGACTGCAGTTTATTTTCTTGGCCCAAAATAGAGGTTGTAATGGTTAACTAACTAGAAACACTCCCTCATGATATTTTAGAGTGTTTTGTATTCATTTTATACATTAACAGGACAATTGGGAGGCAGGGGGCTAAATCCAGTACTCTCGCTGGCGCTTGTTCTTTCCTGTTCGCCTCGCCTCGCCTCGTTCGCTCGCTCAAACACGGTGGTTGCGACATGAACGTTCCTGTCAAATTTCAGTTTCTTGCAAGTTCATTATTACCTTTTGTTTGCTCAGTCGTAATCCAGCTTTATTCCGAAGTGGTTCACTACAGTTGTAGTTTGCAGTGCTGTGTATTTGTGATGGCTCACAGAGCCAGAGGTTGCGTCAACTCTCCGGACAGTTTTTGTTTTATTTGTGGGGAATATACCGTGAAAAAGCGGCAGAGGAGCATTTCTGCATTTATTAAAAAAGTATATTTCGCATATTTCGGTTTGAAGTTAGGCGATCAAGACAAACCGTGGGCTCCTCACAAAGTGTGCAAGACATGTGAGGAAGATCTACGCTTATGGATGAAAGGTAAAAAACAAGCATTTCGTTTTGGAATACCTATGATGTGGCGTGAACAAAGAGACCACAGCAGTGACTGCTATTTTTGCTCTTGCATTGTGAAGGGATACAACTTAAAAAATAAGAACGTAATAAGTTACCCCAACCTTCCCTCAGCAATTAGGCCTATGCCTCATAGCAACGAAGTACCTGTGCCTGAACCACCAAAATCTTTGGATCATATTTGTGTGGACGGTTCTGATCATGATGAGACTCATCAGATGGCTTTTCCCGATGAGTCCAGTACTTCCGAGTTTGAAACTGAACCAGATCCGAAACCTGAACTTTTCTCTCAAGCTGAATTGAATGATTTAGTCCGGGATTTAGGACTCCCAAAAGATGCTGCCCAACTGCTAGGTTCTCGGATTAAACAGAAAAATCTATTGTCACCAGGAACAACTTTTTATTGGTACCACAACCGCGAGACACAATTTTTGAAGTATTTCAGCAAAGAGGAAGATTTGGTATTTTGCAACGATATATACGGAGTGATGGAAAAGTTTAAACTCAAGTATGATCCTGCTGAATGGCGGCTGTTCATTGATTCGTCAAAAGACAGCATAAAATGTGTTCTTCTTCATAATGGCAACACATTCGCTTCAGTTCCTATTGCTCACTCTGTTATTCTCCAAGAAAAATACGAGAATTTGGCCCTGATTCTTCAGAAGATTCGTTATGATGAGCATAAGTGGATGATTTGTTGAGACTTTAAAATTCTATCCATGCTATTAGGGCAGCAATCCGGTTTCACCAAATATCCCTGCTTCCTTTGCTTGTGGGATAGCCGGGCCTGCGACCTACACTGGGGGAAAAAAGACTGGCCAATTCGGGAGTATTTGAGACCCGGTGAGAAAAATGTTCTTCATGAGAGCTTGGTACCTCGTGATAAAATTCTATTACCACCTCTCCACATTAAGTTGGGTCTCATTAAGCAATTCATCAAGTCCCTTCCAAAAGATGGTGAGTGCTTTCGGTACCTTTGCTCAAAGTTCCCCCGACTTTCTGAAGCAAAGCTAAAGGAAGGAGTGTTTGTTGGCCCTGATATAAGGAAACTCATTTCAGATGGAGCATTCGCTGAAACGATGTCTGAGAAGGAAAAAGAAGCCTGGGATTCCTTCAAGGATGTTGTTCTCAAATTCTTGGGGAACAGGCGGGATGAGAACTATAAGGATATTGTTGCCAGGATGCTCAATGCCTTCAAAGAACAAGGCTGTAACATGAGCCTGAAAGTCCATTTCTTGCACTCCCATGTGAACTACTTTCCCGAAAACTTGGGGGCGTACAGTGAAGAACAAGGTGAAAGGTTTCACCAGGACATCAAGGACGCAGAGAGAAGGTACCAAGGAAGATGGAACACCACTATGATGGCTGATTTCTGCTGGTTGCTGCTGCGGGAAACCCCAGATGAAAAATATGCCAAGCAGCGCACCAAGAGAAGCATTCGGGGGAAGAAGAAACGGGCCCACCAGGAGATTGATTGACCCAAGAATGACTTTAAAATCTAAACTGTGTTGACAAATATCATGTTTTTACTAAACTTTGAAATAAAAATTTGCTAGTTATTACCACAGTGTCGGATCTCATTTATTAGAATTTTATTTTCACACCATCGGGTGTTTGTCTTCATGTATTGCAATGGTGCGGTTTGCGTTTTCTATTCTTACATACATACTTGTACAGCATTTTTTGCACATTTCTTTGCTTTGCTTTGTGTCTAACCTCGCTCTTATATGCTCAGTGTTTGTGCACATGTATGTGGCTGTTTTAAGTGCAGACAATTTTGCTACCATCACAGTGTGTTTTGTTGACATTACTCTATTCTTATGTGCTGCCTTGTTACAATTTTCTTTATTCTTATTTGAATAACTACTAAACAATTAGTATAAAGAATTCATCCAAGAAACTTTTATCTCGATCGCACTCAATCTGAAACGTTCACCTCAAATTGCTAACCCAATGTAGCAAAAAATCTGTACGTGATGGAGCAAATTGGTTACCAGATTTGGATTCAGCGCACCAAAAAACGTAAAAATCAATCAAAACATTAGAGGCAGTTTAAAAAAAATTTTTTTAGTGTACCTGTGTTATAAATAAAATAGTTTCTAGAGACCTTTACAAACAGGCCTTCCAGTTAGGAGGCAAGAGACTTGTGAAATTGTTTTAAGCCAAGGGACAGATCAAAGGGTCAATTTGAAAGATTCCCTCTAGCAAATTATGGGCTGTGTGAATCACCCAGGAAATTATTAAGAGATTACCTTAGAAGCACAGGTCAAGGCACTGTGTAATAAGTCAGCTTTTACTAAGGGCTTGTGATACGAATGTGAAAAGTTGTGGTTTTAACTTGAATGGAATGGATACAGCAGTCATTTAGCTATTGGGGTTATTATAGGGCATAACAGCTTGCACTGAGTGGTCTGAAGCCAGCTAGAACCAGTATGATGAGTCAGAAGCACCTGACTGTTATGCTGGACATACCCTCTGTGTATGAAGTCCATAACCAATCATAATCATGAGCATCCTGCTTTCACATGAAGCTCATGATGTAGTATCCAATAAACATACATTTCTAATGGTAAATAACTAATGAAAAATGTATATAAGATGCGGGATTTTCCAAGGAAAACGGGACTGTACCAGGGACGAAGCAGACGTGTTTCGGTGTTTTTTTCCCGGATTCCTTGCAGCATCGTGAAAGTCCCCCGATTGCTGAAGTAAAACTACAATATCTGGTGATGTATTGATGCATTTCATTTCACGCTATACCTACTTATAATAATTATCTTGCTATGCAATAAAAAGTATCTTAGTATTACTATTGAGCTGTGCCTGATTTGTATGTCAGTGAGGACCTAATCTGATATAGTAATACAGGGCTATGTTTACGAATAAGTGGTAGTGGCTTGCATGTGATATTGTCACCACGGCCCCATTGAATTCAATAGGGCCACGGCTCCAATATCATAGGGAAGCCACTACTGCTAATCAGTAAACATACCCCTAAGTACTTATTTCCCTCATACACCCCTGACTTCCACCCACCCCAGGCATAATCTTAGATTTATTGGTTATAAAACCTATTAAAGGAAAAGAGGTGGTCAAATTTACTTCAGGTTCAGTTGGTTATCCTCATCAGGATTAGATTAATTAAGGCCCTGAAATTAATTAATCTTGCTCTGTTTTCACTAGAGAAAATCCTGGAGAAGGAAAACCTGTGATTGATAAATATACAAATGGAAATGGAGTAGATACCACAGCATTTACAAAAGATGATGTGTTTGAACAACTTGCAAAACTGAAAGTGCTCAAGTCTATGGGACCAGATGGGATACACCCCATGATACTGAAAGAGTTCAGAGAGGTTCTTGCAGGGCCTTTGAAGGATGTTTTTAATAGATCCTTGGAGACAGGAGAAGTTCCACAGGACTGGGGAAGGGCTGATGTGGTATCTCTCCATAAAAGTGGTAATGGGGATGAAGTGACAAACTACAGGCCAGTAAACCTTACCTCAGTGGCGGAAAAACTAATGGAGGCACTCCTGAAAGAGGAAACAGTGGACTTCCTCGAATCCAACAGGTTGCATGATCCGAGGCAACATGATTTTACCAAAGAACGATCTTGCCAAACAAATCTGATTGAGTTCTTTGACTGGGTGATCAGAGAACTAGATCAAGGGCATACGATGGATATGATCTACCTAGATTTCAGCAAAGCCTTTGATACTGTTCCTCTTAGGAGGCTTATCAATAAACTCAACAGCTTGGGGATGGGTCCGAAGATGGTGAACTGGTTTAGAAATTGGTCGACTGACAGATGACAGAAGGTGACGGTAAGTGGAATTTACTCGGATGAAAGGAAGGTGATTAGGTGTGTGCCCCAGGGTTCGGATTTGGGACTGGTACTTTTAAATATATTCATGAGTGATATTGCCGAAGGGCTGTATGGAAAAGTCTGTCTTTTTGCAGATGACACCAAAATTTAAACAGAGTGGACCCCTCTGAGGGAGTGGGAACATGAGGAAAGATCTACAAAAGCTGGAAGAGTGGTCTAATGCTTGGCAGTTAAGATTTAATATGAAGAAGTGCAGTGTCATGCACTTGGGAAGCAGAAATCCAAGGGAAATGTATGCAATAGGGGGCGAGAGATTGGTGTGCACAGACCAGGAGAAGGACCTCGGTGTGATTCTTTCTGAAGATCTCAAGGTGGTGAAACAGTGTGACAAGGTGGTGGCAAAAGCCAGAAGGATGCTGTGTTGCATCCAGAGAGGAATTATCAGCAGAATGGAAGAGATGCTAATGCCACTGTACAAATCAGTGGTGAGGCCTCACTTGGAATATTGTGTTCAGTTTTGGAGACTGTATCTTGCAAAGGATATAAAAAGGCTGGAAGCGGTTCAGAGGAAGGCAGCCAAAATGATTTGCAGCTTGCATCAGAAGACTTATGAGAAGAGACTTGAAGACCTAAATATATACACTCTGGAGGAGAGGAAGGACAGAGGAGATATGATTCAGACCTTTAAATACTTAAAGAGTATTAATGGACAAACAAACCTCTTCCAAAGACAGGGAAGCTGTAAAACTAGAGAAGACATAGCATGAAGCTGCAAGGGGGTAAACTGAAAGGCAATGTCAGGAAATAATTTTTCACTGAAAGGGTGGTTGATGCTTGGAATGCCCTCCCGATGGAAGTGGTGGGAGCAAACATAGTGACAGAATTCAAAATGGCATGGGACAGACATAGTGGATCCCTTTATAGCAACAGGATAAAATCAAAAAATGCATAACTATCTCTTATATCTGAACAAATAGGGGTGACCTACATGGAGCGGTGGATACATCCCTACTGTAAATAAAGGCATGGGAGAGGTGATCTGCATGGAGCGGCAAGTGCACCTACTCTTGCTGCCTTTCTGGGCAGACTAGATGAACCATACTGGTCTTTATCTGCCGTCATATACTGTTACTATATGTTACAATATTGAAGTGAAGAAAGTCCTTAAACTTATAGATGTATTGGTACAAATAAGTAGATAAACACCTTAAATAGCTGAACAAATCCTTAAAACTAAGATGCAGACAGCAGTCCAACAGCAAGATGGGGCTATCCAATCTTTTGCAATGAGTGTAACATGTACAATTTTCTCCAAGTTGGTGAGAGGTTTTATGTGTACACTAGATGCAAGGAGCTCTTTGCTCTCAGAGAATGAGTCTGATCTCTGGAAGCTAAAGCAGAAGACTTGGAGGAGCTAAGGAAGACAGAGAGGTATATAGATGACAGGGATATAGTACTGAAGTCCCACTTCTAGTCTGGCAGCCTCTCTATTGCCATGGAGGAGAGAGGTCACATGAAAGGAGACCATCACCTTCTTGGTCAGGCAGAATGTGATCTTGTAGTGAAGGCTTGTCTTCCAGGTGATGTAAAACCCCCTCACACTGAGGTACTTCTCCAGGTCATGTGTCCACGAGGGAAGGATTAGGAGGCTATTATAGTTGGTGATTTTATTATTAGGTATGTAGACAGCAGGGTGGTTGGTGGATGTGAGTATCACCTGGTAACAGGCCTGCCTGGTGCGAAGATAGCAGACCTCATGCACCACTTAGACAAGGTTTTAAATAGTGCTAGGGAAGAGGCTGCTGTCTTGGTTCATTTTGGTCTCAATTGCATAGGAAAATGTAGGAGGGAGATTCTGAAGGCCAAATTTTGGCTTTTAAGTAGGAAGCTGAAATCCAGAACTTCCAGGGTAGCAGTCTCAGAAATGCTTCCCATTGCACATGCAGGATCCACAAAGCAGGCAGAGCTCTGGAGTTTCAATATGTGGATGAGACGATGGTACAAGGAAGAGGGGTCAGGATTTGTTAGACGCTGGGCAGCATCATGGAGAAAGAGGGGAGGGCTTTTCCAAAATGACGAGCTACCCCTTAACTGGGGTGTAATCAGGCTGCTGGCATTAACCCTTAAAAAGGAGATAGAACAGCTTTTACACTAGATAATAGGGGAAAGTCGACCTTTGCCCAAGAATGCATGGTTCAGAAGGATGCATCTTTGAAGGATACTAGCAAAAGAAGGAAGTTAGGGCATCCTGATAGGGAGGTTCCAATAAAGATAAAAGTAACCCAGATGCCTTTAAGTACAGAGCAGAGCTGAAAGATTCCAAATTTCCTTTGTTAACTAATAACCAGATTGTTAATACAAATAAAATACAACCTCTAAAATGCCTAAATGCAAAAGTCTAAAAAATAAAATGGGAGAGCTGGAATGTTGTTCTTGTTGTTGTTGTTAAGTGCCGTCGAGTCGGAGTCGACTCATGGCAACCCTCTGGATAGCTATCCTAAATTGTGTTCGGTTTTCAGTCAGGCGGCTCATTGTTGACAGACTGGTACCCATAGCTGCTGTTATTGTATCAATCCATCTCATTGCTGGCCTTCCTCTTTTGCTTTGACCTTCTATCTTGCCAAGCATGATGTCTTTCTCTAATGATCTCTCTCTTCGCATGATGTGTCCAAAGTATGAAAGTCGAAGTCTTGTCATCTGAGCTTCTAAAGAAAGCTTAGGTTTGATCTCCTCTAGTACTGACTTCGGGCAGTCCATGGTATACACAGTATTCGCCGCCAGCACCATAATTCAAAGGCATCAATTTTCTTCCTGTCTGTCTTTTTCACTGTCCAGCTTTCACATCCATATGATGTTATTGAAAATACCATGGCTTGAACAAGTCAAATCTTTATATGGAGAGAGACATCTCTGCTCTTGAGAATCTTATCTAGGTCTTTCATAGCCATTCTGCCAAGAGCAATGCGTCGTCTGATTTCTTGACTGCTTGTTGCTTCTTTATTGATAGTTGATCCAAGTAGGTTAAAGTTGTTCACGATTTCAATTTCTTCTCCTTCAACGATGAACCTGTTGATTATGCCAGTTGTCATGATCTTTGTTTTCTTTACATTAAGGTGCAGGCCCATTTTGAGACTATGTTCTTTGATTGTGAGAAGCAAATGTTTCAGATCATCTTCAATTTCAGCCAGTAATGTGGTATCATCAGCATAGCGAAGGTTGTTGATGAGTCTTCCACCAATCTTCACACCTCTGTTATCTTCATACAATCCTGCTTCTCTGATGATTTGTTCTGCATATAAATTAAACAGGTAGGGGGAAAGTATGCAGCCTTGTCTTACACCTTTGCTTATTTTAAACCATTCTGTTTCTCCTTGTTCCGTTCGAACTGTTGCTTCTTGATCAATGTACAGATTTCGCAAGATCAGGTGTTCAGGTATACCCATGCTTCTTAATGTGGCCCAGAGTTTCTCATGGTTTACACAGTCAAAAGCCTTGCTATAGTCGATAAAGCACAAATAGATATCCTTTTGGTATTCTTTAGTCTTTTCAAGGATCCATCTCACATCCGCAATGATGTCTCTCGTTCCTCGCCCTTTCCTGAACCCTGCTTGCACGTCAGGTAGTTCTTGTTC
This sequence comes from Ichthyophis bannanicus, assembly GCA_033557465.1. NCBI lineage: Eukaryota > Metazoa > Chordata > Amphibia > Gymnophiona > Ichthyophiidae > Ichthyophis > Ichthyophis bannanicus. Next base: position 165,217,444 of record CM066036.1, on the reverse strand, counting down.
AAGGTATGGTTGTAGTCTCTTTTGAATAATCTTCAGTAGAATCTTGCTGGCATGTGGGATCAGAGCGATTGTGCGATAATTTCCACAGTCAGTTGGATCACCTTACTTTAGTATTGGTATAAACACATATCTTTTCCAGTCAGTTGGCCATGATGTTGTCTTCCATATTTCTTGGCAGAGCCTTGTAAGTACGGTAACAGCTGCATCAGATTGCTGCAATACTTCTATGGGAATGCTATCAATGCCTGGTGCTTTGTTCTTTGATAAGGCTTTCAATGCTGCTTCAACTTCTTCTTTCATCACCAATGGTTCCCGATCATAAGGTACAGGTTGAAACGGCTGTTGGTCCACTTGATCTTTATCATATAAAAACTCTGTATATTCCTTCCACCTTTTCTTGATCTTCTCAGCATCATTCAACATAGAACCTTGAGCATCTTGTAACATTCCAATTCAAGGCTGGAACTTTTTCTTTAACTCTCGTAGCTTTAGGAAAGCCGATCTTGTTCTTCCTCTAATAGTTTCTTCTTCTATTTCCTTGCAAGTGTCATTGTAGTACTTTTCCTTGTCCTGTCTTGCTGCACGTTGGAAATCTCTGTTGAGTTCTGCGATTGTCTTTCTTTCTCCTCTGGCTTTAGCTTCTCTGCGTTTCTGGGCAATTTTCAGAGTTTCTTCCGTCATCCATTTTGGCCATTTTTGCTTTTTCACCTTTTGTAGAGACTTCTCGCTTTCTTCCAACACAACCTTCTTGATGTCATTCCATAACTCTTCTGGAGCTCTGTCATTTGTATCTAAAACAGCAAATCGATTTTGCAGACAGTCTTTAAATTCCAGTGGTATATTCTCAAGGTCATATTTTGCTGCATTCATGAGTGGTTTGCTCTTTTTCAACTTTAGCTTGAGTTTGCATACTAGTAGTTGATGATCTGTACCACAGTCAGCTCCAGGTTTTGTCTTTGTTGATGTTACAGAGCTTTTCCATCGTTGACTTCCACAGATGTAGTCAATTTGATTTTTATACAATCCATTGGGTGAGGTCCATGTGTACAGTCGCCGCTTGTGTTGCTGGAAGAAGGTGTTTGAGATGAATAGATCATTGGTCTTGCAGAATTCTATCAGACTTTCTCCAGCTTTATTTCTGTTGCCAAGTCCATATTTTCCAACTACTTTGCCTTCTTCTTTGTTGCCAACGTTTGTGTTCCAGTCACCCATGACTATCAGGATATCCTGTTTGCATGTTCTGTCAATTTCAGCTTGTACTTGTTCATAGAACTCTTCAATTTCATTCTCTTCTGCAGCTGTTGTTGGGGCATATACTTGAATTATAGTTGTGTTGATAGGCAATCCTCATAGATGAATAGAGATTAAGTGTTCACTGACTGCATTGTATTTCATTACAGTTCTTGCAAGTTTCTTCTTTATTATAAATGCAACACCATTTCTTCTTTGTCTTTCATTTCCAGCATAGTAGACCATGTGATCATCTGATGCAAAGTGCCATGTGATCATCTGATGCAAAGTGCCCAATGCCAGTCCATTTCATCTCGCTGACATCCATCAGATCAACAACCCAACAGAGCTGGAATATATAGCACTAAATGAAAGATTAGATATAATTGCCATACCAGAGACCTGGTGGAAGGAGGACAACCAATGAGATATTGTGATACCTGGGTACAAACTATATCACAATGATAGTGTAGATGAAATTGGTAGAGGGGTTGCACTGTACTTTGGAGAGGGCATTGAGTTGCACAGGATAAAAGTTTTTCAGGACACAAAACACACTGAAGAATCTCTATGGATAGTAATTCCATTTTAAAAGGGGAAAACAATAGCAGTTGGGGTGTACTACTGTCCGCTAGCCAGAATGAACAGATGGATGATGAAATGCAAAAAGAAATCAGAGAAGCTAACAAAGATTACAACACAGTAATACCGTATTTTATACATATTACGCACATTATAAGCTTTTTTCATTTTCAGACCCACCCGCATGTTATATGCATGTGTGTATTATACAAGGCACGTGTTATATGAAAAGCCACAAATTGGTAAGTAATCAATGATCCTTTATATGTGTGGGCATGTTATACAAAGATTTTAGAACAGAATGGCCTTATTTCCATGCATTGTATGCATGGGCATGTTATATGCGTGAACATATGGTAATGGGAGATTTCAATTACACCGATATCAACTAAGTCAAGGTCACAGCAAGACATGCTAGGGAGATAAAGTTTCTAGATGAAATATATGTCTGCTTATTGGAGCAGCTGGTTAATGAACCAACAAGAGAGGAAACTATTTTGGACCTAGTCCTTAGTGGAACACAGGATCTGGTGCAAAAGGTAACTACTAATGCTGCTATTAATCATTTATATAGTGCTGTATAAACACATATAAAAAAACTGTCCATGCTCATCAGAGCTTACAATTTAATCAAGACAGAAAGTACAATAGATGAAAACAAGGGCACAGTAGGGAAGGGTAATGAGACAGAAGGAGAACAAAGGATTAAGATCCAAAAACAATCTGAAAGAGGTTTGCTTTAGCATGGATTTCAGAAAGGGGGAGAGATGAAACCTGACGTAAAGATTCCAGTAGTTTGTTCCAGGCATAATAAGCATGAAGGTGAAAGGATCAAAGTCTAGACTTGGCTGTTGAAGAGAAGGGCATAGAGAGAACAAGCCAGAGGAAGAGCTGTTAGAGTATTAGGGTCACTTGGCAAAAGTGATCATAGCACAATCACATTTAATTTAATAAATAGAGGGAGGACAGCAAGGAAATCCACAGTACTACCTTTTAACTTTCAAAAGGGAGACTATGATAAAATGAGGAAATAGTTAATAAAGAACTAAAAGGAGCAGTTGCAAAGGTTAAAGGTTTATATCAAGTATGGACATTGTTTAAAAATAATATCTTGGAAGCCAGGACTACATTTATTCCATGCTTTAAGGGAGGTGGAAGGAAAGACAAAAAACTGCCAGCATGGTTTAAAGGTGAGTTCAGAAAGGCTGTAGTAGCAAAAAAACCACATCTTTCAGGAAATGAAAATGGGCAAGTTAGATGCAAGGCATTGATAAGGCAGGCAAACAGAGAATTTGGAAAAAAAAAGCTTGTTGTGGAAGTAAAAATGCACTATAAAACCTTTTTCAAGTACATATGTAGCTAAAAAGTTATGAGAGAGTGAGTTGGACCATTAGATGACAGAGCGCTAAGGGAGGCCATAGCGGAGAGACTGAATGAATTCTTTGCTTCAGTCTTTACTGAAAAAGATGTAGGGAAGTTGCCAATGTCTGAAATGGTATTTAAAGGTGATGTATCTGAAAAATTGAAACACATTTTGATAAACTAGAAAGATGTATTACAACTATTTTATCATCTAAAGAGTAACAATTCATCTGGATCGAATGGTATATATCCAAGGGTGCTGAAAGAATTAAAATATTAGATTGCAGATCTACTATTAGTCATCTGTGAATAAAGAGGACCCAGGTAATCCACTGCTTGCCCCAATACAAGCATTATGGAACCTCTGTGTCTTTTTGAGAAACTGCTAGGTACTTGCAACCTGGATTGGCCACTGTTGAAAATAGGATACTGGGCTTGATGGAGTTTGGCCTGACCAAGGATGGCATTTCTTATGTTCCACATTAGGAACCACCACCCAAGAAAATGATTTAGGTGTCATTGTGGATAACACGCTGAAACTCTCTGCCCAATATGAAGCAGCAGCCAAGAAAGCAAATAGAATGCTAGGGATCATAAGGAAAGGAATATACAATAAACCCAAGGGTATTATAATGGCTATGTATCGTTCCATGGTGCAACCGGACCTTGACTAGTGTGTGCAGTTCTCATCGTCATATCTTAAAAAGGATATAGTGGAATGAAAAGGTACAGAGGAGAGCCACCACAATGGTAAAGGGGATGGAAGGATACTCCTTTGAGAAGAGGCTTAAAAGATTATGGCTCTTCAACTTAGAAAAGAGATGACTAAGGGGAGATATGACAGAAATCTATAAATGAAAGAATGGAGTAGCAGATGTCCCCCAGTTTGGCAAAATCTGCTTCTTACATGAGGAAATGCTAGCACTTACATGTGCAGAGCTTCAAGTGATGCCACTCATAATAACATAGTAAATGACGGCAGATAAAGACCAGTATGGTCCATCTAGTCTGCCCAGTAAGATGGCAAGAGTAAGTGCACCTGCCGCTCCGTGCAGGCCACCCCTTCCCATGTCTTTGTTTTAGGTGTGAACACACCGCTCCGTGTAGGACACCCCTGTATGTTGAGAAATTATTTAGTCAAGTTTATTTTGATTTTGTCCTTTTGCTATAAAGGGATCCATTGTGTCTGCCCCTTGCCATTTTGAATTCTGTCACTGTATTTGCCCCCAACACTTCCATCAGGAGGGCATTCCAAGCATCCACCATCCTTTCAGTGAAAAAGTATTTCCTGACATTGCCTTTCAATTTACCCCCTTGCAGCTTCATGTTATGCCCTCTAGTTTTACAGATTCCCCTTCTTTGGAAGAAGTTTGTGTGTTCATTATTTCTCTGTAAGTATTTAAAGGTCTGAATCATATCACCCCTGTCCCTCCTCTCCTCCAGAGCGTACATATTTAGGTCTTCAAGTCTCTTCTCATAAGGCTTCTGACGCAGGCTCCAAATCATTTTGGTCGACTTCCTCTGAACAGTTTCCAGTCTTTTTATATCCTTTGCAGATAGGGTCTACAAAACCGAACACAGAATTCAAAGTGAGGTCTCACCATTGACTTATACAGTGGCATTAGTACCTCTTCCTTTCTGCTGGTAATTCCTCTTTGCATGCAATCCAACATCCTCCTGGTTTTTCCCACTGCCTTGTCACACTGTTTTGCCTCCTTGAGATCCGCAGAAATAATCACACCAAGGTTCTTCTCCTGGTCCATGCACACCAACCTCTCGCCCCCTATCGTGTACATTTCCCCTGGATTTCTGCTTCCCAAGTGCATGACACTGCACTTCTTCGTATTAAATCTTAACTGCCAAGCATTAGACCATTCTTCCAGCTTTTATAGAACTCTCCTCATGTTATCCACTCCCTCAGGGGAGTCCACTCTGATGCAAATTTTCGAGTCATCTGCAAAAAGACAGACTTTTCCATGCAGTCCTTCAGCAATATCACTCACAAATACATTGAACAATGCCAGGCCCAGGACCGCACACTAGGGCACCCCGCTAATCAACCTCCTTTCATTCGAGTGAGCTCCATTTACTATCACCTTCTGTCGTCTGTCAGTCAACCAATTTCTGATCCAGTTCACCACATTGGGACCCATCCCCAAACTACTGAGTTTATTGATAAGCCTCCCATTATGAGGAACAGTATCAAAGTCTTTGCTGAAATCCAGGTAGATGACATCCATCACATGCCCCTGATCTAGTTCTCTTTTCACCCAGTCAAAGAACTCAATCAGATTTGTTTGGCAAGATCGTCCTTTGGTAAAACCATGTTGCCTCTGATCATGCAACCTGTTGGTTTTGAGAAAGTTCACTATTCGCTCCTTCAGAAGCGCCTTCATTATTTTTCCTGCCACCGAGGTAAGGCTCATGGGCCTGTAGTTTGTCACTTTTTCCCTGTCACCACTTTTGTGAAGAGGTATCACATCCGCCCTCCTCCAGTCCTGAGGAACTACTCCTGTTTCCAAGGATCTGTTGAAAATATCCTTTAACAGCCCTGCAAGAACCTCTCTGAGCTCTTTCAGTATCCTGGGATGTATCCCATCTGGTCCCATGGCCTTGTTCACTTTCAGTTTTGCAAGTTGTTCTAACACATCATCTTCTGTGAATGGGGTGTTATCTACTTCATTCCCCTTTTTATATTTGGGAGTCACAGATGGTCCTCCTCCAGGATTTTCTTTAGTAAAAACAGAGCAGAAGTATTTGTTTAGCACTTTTGCTTTTTCAATGTCACGTTCCACAAATCCGTTCCCAGCACTTCTGAGTCCTGCAATTCCATCTCTGATTTTCCTCCTCTCCCGAATATACCTGAAGAAAGATTTGTCGCCACACTTCACATCTTTAGACATCTTTTCCTCTGCCTTTTATTTTTCTTTCCTTATTTCACTTCAGGTAGATTAAAGTCACCCAATATGATCACTTCCCCCTTTGTGACTAGCTTGGCAATATCTATAATTAATTATCTATTTCTTCGATATGAGTTGGAGGTCTGTAGACTATAGCAGTATGGATGACAGTGCCATCTCTTCTTTCCAACACAATCCAGAGCGCTTCTTCTTTCCCCATGCCCCCTGCATTGCAGTAGCTTGAATATTGCTTTTTACATACAAGGCTACTCCTCCTTTTCCACTTTCTCTGTCTCTTCTGAAAAGATTATAGCCAGCTATGGCTATATCCCATTCATGCAATTCATTAAACCATGTTCCTGTAATGGCCACAATGTCCATGTCCACTTCCACCATTAGGGCTTCCAGGTCTGGAACTTTGTTGGCTAAGCTTCGAGCATTTGTGCTCATTGCTTTCCAGCATTTAACTGGCTTGCATGTATTTTGCATTGATTTTGTTCTGCCCACTTCTTCTCACTTGTCGTTGATGTGGTTTAAAAGTGTGTCTGTTTCTGATGTTCTGCATTTGCCGGTAGCGATGTCCTGAACTATCCCTCCACCCGTTACCCCCTTTTTCTAGTTTAAATGCATATCAACATACTGCCTGAATTTTTCACTTAGGATTCTTTTCCCTGCGACAGAGAGATGTAGTCCATCAGCACAGTATAGTCTCTTGTTGGTCCACCTGTTTCCCCAGTCACCAATAAATCTGAATCCTTCTCGTTCACACCAGGTCTGGAGCCATGTATTAAAGCTGTTTATGCAATGCAGCCTTTCTGCCCCCTTACCATGAACATGTTTCCTGCAGCTTTATAGGCATTTTCCAAAAGGCTCTGCATTCAGTACGTTTTTTGTGAAACGGACTGCAAACTGTACATGCCCTGCTTTTCGACATCCCTTTATTTTTTTACTTACACAACCTATGTAAAATCAGGTTCCCATCAATTAAAAGGCAAGTTTCCATAGAATATGAAATGTTTGAATATAATTCTTATATCCGTTGGAATGTGTGCTATTTCTATTGATCTGACTAATTTTCTTGGCTTGATCTCTGGAGTCTCATTGACGTTCCTTCAAGGCCAAACGTGATGGGCTACAATGAGTTTCAGTTTAATGCATTTGTTTGTTTCTGTCCCGTGACACTTTACACTTGAACAGATATGACAGACTTTCAATCTTCTGGCAACACTTTATGCACATTTAAGATATATTAAATAATATGTAACATTTTAAAGTCGTTACTGAACTGTTTCCATGGGAATTTAAACCATGCACTGAAAAGTAAAATACATTCATCTTAAGGGATAGAAACATTTGACATAGAATTTAAATGTAACTGCATAAAAAGGAATTCATCTTCTTCATTAATTAGAGCAATATTAGCACTGTAATTGACCTTGTCAAAAAGTACAGAAACAAAAGCGAACAACTTTATTATTTTAACTACAACAATAGAATTCACTTAGCAGTTCAGAGAAGGATGGAACAATGGTGAAACCATACACTATGTCTTCATTTTCTAACTCTTCTACAGTGTTCAGCACACAATTTTTAAAAAGTTCATGAAAATAGTTAAATGAAAATCTGTCTTATTTTAATTTTGCATTCATTATGTAATTAATAGAGCTTTGGAAAATTAGAAACATTTGGGTTGATAGTCAGGGGCATGTTTACTAAAGGTGAACACATGTTAATGAAGTTAACGAGCATTAACTGCCAATGCACCCATACAAAGAAAAGGGTTCTGGTCACTTAACACACATTAACGTTATTTTTTAAAATAACTTTATTAATATGCATTAAATCCTTTAGCAAACATGCCCCTCCAAGTCCTTAGCTAGCCAGCCAAAGGGAGGCCAGCTGGCTGAGGGCATTGACCAAGGGGGCAGGGCGTATAAAGGGCAGGGAGATTTTTTGGGTGACATGCATATGTCAGGTGATATAGAATAGGAGCATTTTTTAGGAAGGGAATTGATGAATACTGGAAGGGATGCATAAATAGGTAGACACTAGGGCCTGATAGCAGCGGCTAGCCATCGCTGCTAAACTTGAAACCTGGATATTCTAAGCCATGGTCGTTGCCTAGTTAGCTTCTCCATTGAATGTTAGGCTGGTCTTTACTCTGCCTGATTTTTGCCACATGCCACTAACTGGGCAACGATGCGATATCGCTGCTGCCTGGTTAGCGATGGGAGCCACTGCAGAATTAGCCAGCGGTGGCACCGGCGGATATTTAAGAGCACTGATAGTGCAACTGTCACTGAATATCTCAGTGAGCGGCCCTATGTATTTATAATATCAGTGTATGCCTAATGCTTTTATGCCTACTGTACAGTATATAAAGGCAATGCCTGGAGGAACTTGTCTTTCCAAACCTTTTAGATTGATTTGTGCTGGAGATTTGAAGATTGCTTGCAGTTTAGGGGTCAGTTGGAATTGCTCTTCATGTTGCTTTGTCCTTAGCCCTGTTTGACCTCCTCTTTCATCTGCAAATTCTCTTTTGTCTGTTTTCTACACCCTCTCTATATCTATCTCTCTGCTTAATCTTTCCCATTTCTCCATCTCTCTACCTGTCTGCTTTTTCTATCTCTCTGAGTTGCCTGCATGTCCCTTTCTGTGTCCGCCTCTGTTCCTTTTTCTGTGGCTGTGGAAATGTCTCTATATGGAGGTGTTGTTGGCGTTAGCTGTGGTGTTGTAGGTGGAGGGTCTGATGCTGGTGTGTAGCCTTTCTACAATGAGTAGTGTATATGAATGGCTCCTATATGCTCTTGTTCACAAAAGGAAGAGGCAATATAGGAGTTATCCTCTGCAAAAGATCTATGGGCCCAGAAGTCAGTTCCTTGATTAGTCTGAGGAGCAATGCATATGCAAGTTTAGGACTGATACCTTGCATTTCCAGCAAAGTCAGGAAGGACTAGTCAGATCTTTCCCTAAGATAGAAAGGCTCAAAGGGATTAGGAGGAAAAGAAAATGGAAAATAAGGGCAGTAAGCAAGGAGAGAGGAAAGCAGAAAATGCTCAGCTCGATGTAGGTGATCCACAGTCCTCACCAAGATGCATTGCATTTTGCTTTGGAAGGATTGCAGGATATCCCTAATGCCTGACACATTATTTGACATCAGTACATTTTGTTCTAGTAGTTAAGGATGTGCACAAGGTAAAGTTTCTGCTCATTTGATATTTCTTCCAATTTCAGGTGATTTTTATTTATTTATTTATTTACTTAGTAGAAATGTTTTTGGCTGCACTAGTCAACTTACTGATTGTGACTTCATAGGTTAGCACATGTTAAACTGATGTGCATGCACATTTTAGAAAGTCTGTTAATTTGGTTGCAGGGATGTCCAAATGAAAATGTCTGCAAATCTATGTTAGTTTTGGAAAGGAGGGTGGGCACATGTAAATCTGATGTAAAACTGGCATATCTCTGCTCCTTATCATGTATGTGTGTTTTAAATCAAAGAAGGTAGCATATGAATGCATATGGATGAACATCCACATGTAGCGGGAGATGCCTTTTCACAAAGATGCGGCAGGATTTTGGCATGGGAAATTTTGGCATGTGAACTCCAGCAAGTTACTTATGGAAATGATGGCATTCCCGAATGGACATGTGTAAATGTCAGCACTTACATATACATCCTGGCCATTCAGCCACTCTTAAACAATTACAGAGGACTTACTGTTTACCTCATTTCAGTTTGTAGGGGAAAATAAACATTGGGGATAAAGAGGATATCCCCCTTAATCCCATCCTGTAAAGGAATGGCTGAAACAAGCACATTTCAGAAACCTATATATGCTAGGGAGCATGTGTAAATCCACGTGCATCCACTATATGAAATGGGAAATACTCATGTAGCTTTTTTGTTCCTCCCAGACCATGTCAACTGCATGCCTCCATGTAATTTAGATGTGGCTGGGAAGATATGTAAATCAAGGTGTTTATAAAATCATGTTTTATAGTGGATGCGGCTTGCATGTATTTCTGCACACACATCTGCATGTAAGATGAAAGAAAGGTCTCTAAAATAGCCCCTTAATCTGTACAGTGTTGTAAAGATTCTTTCTATTTACATTGCAAAAGTTACAAAAAGCATTGAGCACCATTAACATTTCAACAAAGAGTAGAGACAACAACAAAATTACCATCACAAGATGGCCCTGGTGTGCTGTAGATATTCTCTTGCAATGTACAGTTCTTGGAGTTTATTCTCTCCCCCTAGTATCTCCCACTTGAACAGCCCAGATACACTCATGTAGGAACCGATCCACCATTCATGTCACCTCCTCACTCATATTCCTTTAGTCCATCCACCCCCAAGAATCCCCATACCATATAATCGCACCTCCCCCCCCCCCCCCCCCCGTGACTCTTTGGATGCCAATGGGTAGCACTTTGTTGAATAAACACCAGTCTGTCACATAGATTTCACTAACCCTATGATTGTTTATTGAAACTATCATTCCCTTTAGTTACATTTATTTATTTATTTAAGAGTTTTTAGATACCGCTTTATCCTATGATCAAAGCAGTTTACATTGTAATTAGCATTATACATTAAACAGGGAGATCAACTTGATGGTAATATTGAGCATTTGCTTAGGTTTAGGGAGTCTAGGGTATCATTAAGCATACGTGGTCAGGGGAGGGAAGAATAAGGAGGGGTGTAAACTTGGGAGGGGGTGAGGGGAGGGGGTAGAGTAGATGATTAGATAACTGATTGAATGAGGGTGTTGGAGAAGCAGTCTTTTTAAATGTAAGTCTTTAGAGCTTTTCTGAAGGTTGCTGTGTTCATTGTGATCCATAGCTTCTCAGGGGTAGAGCTCCGTAATTGTGGAGCATAACATGAGAAGGTTCTCTTTGAGGTGGTAGAGCTGTTTTTCTTAATTAGTGATGGCATGCATAGGCATGTTCTGTGAGCTGGTTCATCTTTTTCTGTTGTCAGGTAGGACCTGAAGTGGGGACTGTAGGTGTGGCACAGAAGAGTTAGTGAGGATCCTGAAGGTTGTGAAAATAGATTTGTATCCAGTGAAGTTGTCTGAGTGGGGTTGTTATGTGTTCCATTTGACATGAGTTGAAAAGGGTTCATGTTGCAGTGTTGAGTGCAAGCTGGAACAGGTGGATAGTTGCTTTTGGAAGACCTTTAAAGATGATATTGCAGTAGTCAAAATGTGAGAAGATGGTTGCTTGGAGGACCGAGTGAAAGTCATGGTTGAATAGAAAAGGTTTAAGGTGCTTGACTGTTCTGAGCATGAAGTAGATGCTCCCTGTATTGTTCTGTATGTATTCTGTGAAGTTGAGGTGTTGATCCAGTGTAACTCCAAGGTATCGTACATCTTGTTTTACTTGGATTTGGGTCCCATTGATGGTTATATAGCTCGGTGGTTTAAAGTTGTTGTCTCTGGTAATGTACATGGCCTCTGTCTTCCTGATGTTTGTGTCCAATTTATGTCTTCTGAGCCATTTGCTGATTGTGGAAAAGCATCTCCTTATGGGTGTGATATCCGGGTTTGATGTATTTATGGGTTCGTGGATCATTACACAATCAGCGTAGATGTGGTATAGGATGTTAAATGCTTTCATGACAGTGTAAATTGGTTGGAGGAAAATGCTGAATAATAGTGATAAGAGGATGCAGCCTTGTGGGACTCCTTGAGATTGTGCATATGGGGTAGCTTTGCAAGGCCATATCTTACTTGTAGTTGTTAGATATGATTTGAACCAGACGAGGAGAGAGTCTGATATTCCAAGAGCTTGTAGTTGCTGGATGATCAGGTTGTGTGGTATGGAGTGAAATGCTGCCAGTCTTGGGTTTGTCGGTTCAACAAAGTGCTATCCATTGGCACCCGATGAAGCCAGTGTTGGGGTTTGTCGGATCCCTTAAGTAGATTGTCGAGAAGGGTGATCATTAGGGATTCCACTCCATTGTCTGAAACCGTATTGTTGTTGGTCGAGTGGATAGTGTGTTTCTATGTGATTGTGGAGCTGTTGGTAGATGATTTTTTCTAGTATCTTGGCCATGAAGGTAAGGTTGACTATGAGTCTAAAGGAGGATGAAGGTAGTCTTGAGTTTGGGGGCACCTGACCTTGTTGCAATGATAGATAGATGACTTTCAGTATCATGGGAATGAGTTCCTGTCTTGTTAGCTTGATCCAGCTGACTGGACAGGGGTATAATGGTGAGATAGTTGTGTTGATGCTTGTGATGATTTTCTCTAGATGGTCAGGTGCGATGTTACTGAATGAGCTCCATGTGGTCGGATGTGTGGTTACTTGCTGTTTCCAAATGGTGATGAGCAGGTTGGTGCTGTTAGCGTGAGCTGAAGTTAAAGCCTGGAAATAGTCTGCCATCATTTGTGCCATGAGGATGGCTGTTTCAGTTTGTTTTGTTGTATTTTTGCTTAGAGATTTCACTGTCGAAGAGTTCTTGTAGGCGATTGAAAGAGCTTTGTAGTAGTTTTGTGTTTTGTACATAAGCTGCAACATCTTATATTGCCATGGATCCTTATCCAATTGGTAGATCCTTATCCACTTCAGAGATATTTATTTCCAGTCCAATGACAGAGGCATTTCTGCAAAGACCTTTAGCTCCAGACTTCCCCTTATAAATGCCCCAATAACATGATTCCACCCTGAGAAATTGTTTTTCATCAGCTTGCAGATCACGTGGACCAAGTTCATTTTCAACATCCTAGACAATCAAGGTTTCATCCATGTCACAGTACAGAAATTGTGATAACAGCAGTACTCAATGAAAAATATACAGGTCACTCAATTGTGGTAATTATATTCTCGCAGTCTCGCTTGACTTATCCACAGCCCTCAACTTGGCGGAACATAATCTACTTTTGACTTGCCTATATGAGGTGGGGATTCACAGAATAGTGTTTGCTTGGTTCCATTCTTTTTTACATAGTAACATAGTATACGGTGTTAGATAAAGACCAGCATGGTCCATCTAGTCTGCCCATCAAGGCGGCAAGAGTAGGTGTACTTGCCACTCCATGCAGGTCACCTCTCCCCATGCCTTTGTTTAGGGGTGTACCCACTGTTCCGTGTAGGACACCCCTATTTGTTCAGATATAAGAGATAGTTATGCTTATTGTGATTTTATCCTGTTGCTATTAAAGGATCCACTATGTCTGTCCCATGCCATTTTAAATTCTGTCACTGTGTTTCCCCCACCACTTCCATCGGGAGGGCGTTCCAAGCATCCACCACCCTTTCAGTGAAAAAGTATTTCCTGACATTGCCTTTCAGTTTACCCCTTGCAGCTTCATGTTATGCCCTCTAGTTTTACAGTTTCCCCGTCTTTGGAAAAGGTTTGTTTGTTCATTAATACTCTAAGAATTTAAAGGTCTGAATCATATCTCCCCTGTCCCTCCTCTCCTCCAGAGTGTACATATTTAGGTCTTCAAGTCTCTTCTCATAAGCCTTCTGAGCAGGCTCCAAATCATTTTGGTTGCCTTCCTCTGAACTGTTTCCAGCCTTTTTATATCCTTTGTGAGATACGGTCTCTAAAACTGAAGAAAGTCTTGTCAGCACACTTCACATTTACAAAATATATCTTTTCAGGTTTGTACCCAAAGAGAAACTTATACTCCCTGGAACCTTTTATGTGGGGTACCCCACGGTTCTATTTTATCCTTTTTATTATTTAATATTTTTCTCAGTTCATTGGTTACCCAAATCCAGAGTTCCTGCATTTCTTATTTCTATGCAGATGACATTCTGCTACTGTTTTCAGCTGATATGCTTCACTCAACCTGGCTCCTTTAAATACCCGTCTAACCAGTAGTTCTTCCTGGTTACATGAAAATGCCCTTAAGTTAAACCCCATCAAATCTACAGCTATTTGGTTTACTGGTTCTGAATCCTGCCCTACACAAGCCCCAGTGCTGGACAGTCTCTCTTTAGCATTACACACTTCTCTCCATTATCTGGGGGTCATTCTGGAATCTGCTCTTACTTTCTCCCCTCAGCTGGCCCAAGTAAGTCAACATTCCTGGCCTTACGTTTCTGTAGCATACATTCTTTCCTTAACAACTCTTCTCAGAAGACTGTATTCTGTATACCGTGATTCAAAGACTTGATTACTGTAAGATTGTTTTCCTTGGCCTTCCTAAGTTTCATCTCCAGTGTCTCCAGTCTATTCAAAACAGGGCTCTTCGTTTGCTTGCTCATGCAAGGAAGTTCGACCATATCACTCCACTGTTTATTAAATATTGGTTGCCCGTAAATTCTCAGATCATGTTCAAATTGATTATCCATGATGCTGCTCCAGATTACACAGGTACACTACCAAAAAACTGCCTCCAGTTTTGCAACTGATTCCTATAGATTTTGGGGTGCTGAATCCAGGAAAAATAGCCAAAATGTTCCATCACGTCACGTTTTCTTGCAAAATTAGATTTCTTACCCATATAAGGAATGTTCACATAATTTCTTTTTAGCCGACTGCATTTTATTTTCTTGGCCCAAAATAGAGGTTGTAATGGTTAACTAACTAGAAACACTCCCTCATGATATTTTAGAGTGTTTTGTATTCATTTTATACATTAACAGGACAATTGGGAGGCGGGGGGCTAAATCCAGTACTCGCACTGGCGCATGTTCTTTCCTGTTCGCCTCTCCTCGTTCACTCGCTCAAACACGGTGGTTGCGACATGAACGTTCCTGTCAAATTTCAGTTTCTTGCAAGTTCATTATTACCTTTTGTTTGCTCAGTCGTAATCCAGCTTTATTCCGAAGTGGTTCACTACAGTTGTAGTTTGCAGTGCTGTGTATTTGTGATGGCTCACAGAGCCAGAGGTTGCGTCAACTCTCCGAACAGCTTTTGTTTTATTTGTGGGGAATATACCGTGAAAAAGCGGCAGAGGAACATTTCTGCATTTATTAAAAAAGTATATTTCGCCTATTTCGGTTTGAAGTTAGGCGATCAAGACAAACCGTGGGCTCCTCACAAAGTGTGCAAGATATGTGAGGAAGATCTACGCTTATGGATGAAAGGTAAAAACCAAGCATTTCGTTTTGGAATACCTATGATGTGGCATGAACAAAGAGACCACAGCAGTGACTGCTATTTTTGCTCTTGCATTGTGAAGGGATACAACTTAAAAAATAAGAACGTAATAAGTTACCCCAACCTTCCCTCAGCAATTAGGCCTATGCCTCATAGCAACGAAGTACCTGTGCCTGAACCACCAAAATCTTTGGATCATATTTGTGTGGACGGTTCTGATCATGATGAGACTCATCAGATGGCTTTTCCCGATGAGTCCAGTACTTCCGAGTTTGAAACTGAACCAGATCCGAAACCTGAACTTTTCTCTCAAGCTGATTTGAATGATTTAGTCCGGGATTTAGGACTCCCAAAAGATGCTGCCCAACTGCTAGGTTCTCGGCTTAAACAGAAAAATCTATTGTCACCAGGAACAACTTTTTATTGGTACCGCAACTGCGAGACACAATTTTTGAAGTATTTCAGCAAAGAGGAAGATTTGGTATTTTGCAACGATATATACGGAGTGATGGAAAAGTTTAAACTCAAGTATGATCCTGCTGAATGGCGGCTGTTCATTGATTCGTCAAAAGACAGCATAAAAGGTGGTGTTCTTCATAATGGCAACACATTCGCTTCAGTTCCTATTGCTCACTCTGTTATTCTCCAAGAAAAATACGAGAATTTGGCCCTGATTCTTCAGAAGATTCGTTATGATAAGCATAAGTGGATGATTTGTGGAGACTTTAAAATTCTATCCATGCTATTAGGGCAGCAATCCGGTTTCACCAAATATCCCTGCTTCCTTTGCTTGTGGGATAGCCGGGCCCGCGACCTACACTGGGGGAAAAAAGACTGGCCAATTCGGGAGTATTTGAGACCCGGTGAGAAAAATGTTCTTCATGAGAGCTTGGTACCTCGTGATAAAATTCTATTACCACCTCTCCACATTAAGTTGGGTCTCATTAAGCAATTCATCAAGTCCCTTCCAAAAGATGGTGAGTGCTTTCGGTACCTTTGCTCAAAGTTCCCCCGACTTTCTGAAGCAAAGCTAAAGGAAGGAGTGTTTGTTGGCCCTGATATAAGGAAACTCATTTCAGATGGAGCATTCGCTGAAACGATGTCTGAGAAGGAAAAAGAAGCCTGGGATTCCTTCAAGGATGTTGTTCTCAAATTCTTGGGGAACAGGCGGGATGAGAACTATAAGGATATTGTTGCCAGGATGCTCAATGCCTTCAAAGAACAAGGCTGTAACATGAGCCTGAAAGTCCATTTCTTGCACTCCCATGTGAACTACTTTCCCGAAAACTTGGGGGCGTACAGTGAAGAACAAGGTGAAAGGTTTCACCAGGACATCAAGGACGCAGAGAGAAGGTACCAAGGAAGATGGAACACCACTATGATGGCTGATTTCTGCTGGTTGCTGCTGCGGGAAACCCCAGATGAAAAATACGCCAAGCAGCGCACCAAGAGAAGCATTCGGGGGAAGAAGAAACGGGCCCACCAGGAGATTGATTGACCCAAGAATGACTTTAAAATCTAAACTGTGTTGACAAATATCGTGTTTTTACTAAACTTTGAAATAAAAATTTGCTAGTTATTACCACAGTGCTGGATCTCTTTTATTAGAATTTTATTTTCACACCATCGGGTGTTTGTCTTCATGTATTGCAATGGTGCGGTTTGCGTTTTCTATTCTTACATACATACCTGTACAACATTTTTTGCACATTGCTTTGCTTTGCTTTGTGTCTAACCTCGCTCTTATATGCTCAATGTTTGTGCACATGTATGTGGCTGTTTTAAGTGCAGACAATTTTGCTACCATCACAGTGTGTTTTGTTGACATTACTCTATTCTTATGTGCTGCCTTGTTACAATTTTCTTTATTCTTATTTGAATAACTACTAAACAATTAGTATAAAGAATTCATCCAAGAAACTTTTATCTCGATCGCACTCAATCTGAAACGTTCACCTCAAACTGCTAACCCAATGTAGCAAAAAATCTGTACGTGATGGAGCAAATTGGTTACCAGATTTGGATTCAGCGCACCAAAAAACATAAAAATCAATCGAAACATTAGAGGCAGTTTAAAAATAAAATTTTTTAGTGTACCTGTGTTATCTGTTTTCTGCAGTCACTCTGTACATGCCAGCTAGGTCCCTTCATTCACTCGACAACTTTTGCCTTCTTTCACCAGCAGTAGTTAAGAATGAGTCCACAAGAAAATCAGCCTTTTCTGCCACTGCTATGGCACACTGAAATGGTCTGCCTGCTTATCTCCACACTCAGCTAAATTGTAAGTGTTTTAAAAAAAGCTTTGAAAATCCTTTATTTTAAGAACTGTTTTTAATCTCCTATACTAGTTAACCTGGGGGATGGCTTCCCTGCCCTGGAGTGGACTGTAGCATTGCCTAATTAGCTCGTCTAAATAGCCCGTCTAATTCTGTCTATCATGCCTGTTCTCTTCCTTGTCTGTCTTTGTCTAGATTGTGTATGCTTTCCTTGCTATGCTATGCTGTTCTGTTTTTATTATGGAGTTCCTTTCCAATTTCTCTGTTTTCAAACCGATTTCTATGTACTTTTGTGGTATATTAAATAAATGTAACAATAAACCATAACCATGAGATCTCCGCATATTTATAAATGTTGCCACAAAATGCCTCCCAAAAGCCTGCCATCATCCTAAAGTGTAGGAAGTTGTTTATCATAGTCCCTCAGTTTTACAATGAGCACACGTTTCTGAGGCTGCCGTCCCCCATTTTAAAGCATTTTATAGTGTTAACGAAACAGTGGTAGAGCAACTTGTACTGCATTTCTTACAACCTCCATGTCTATTGGGATGGTATGGGCCTCTTCAAGCATGCATTTGACATCCTTTGTAATCACTGCATGATGCCACTACTGAGCCAGACTTCCATTTTCCCCCACTGCTCCTCCCTGCACATATGGTACCATTGTGAAATCAACAGGAATCTTTTAGTCAGACTTCTTGCCATAATCTCTCGGGGCTCCAGTGAGTAACATCCTCAAAATGCTTCACCTGCAGGAATGCAGAAATTGCTTGTGAAGATTATTATACTTGGCTTGGAGCTCCACAAACAAATATATACACCATCTATCCCAGTCCAAAAGATTGTGCACTTTTGTGAGACCCTGATTTGCCCATTCCTGGAAAACTTTACTTTGCATTCCCAGACAAAAGTCTGCATTGCTCAATAATGTTAAGCAGATATGCCTCTGTGTTCAAATCCCTGTCCTGCTGGAACTGCCTCCACAACTGTGCTGCCACTGACCGTGAGTATGTTTTCACACAGTCCAGAGGACATCGAGGCTACCCTCTTTTGAAACATATACCTAAAGGGTAGTGAATTTACCTTCTCCAATACCCTTCTCCACTACTTCACTCCCATATAAAGCTGGCATGCTGCAGTATATTTTAAATACCACCACTGGATCCTAGAAAAATATGAATCCAACAAATAGGAAAAACCTTCTCTGTAAATCTTCTACTTTTCAAACTGAAAAATCTATATTGTGATAGTAAGGAAGGGAAATAGACCCCACCTCTTAAACAACATAGGCCTTTAATCAGGCCAATCACAAAACCACATCATTGGTCAGAAAAACTGTCCTTCTACCAAATTTTCATAAAAATATTATCCAGAACATTTTTAATTTTTTAATTATTGTTTTTTTTTAAATATTTTCATGTTATCATCACCATGCATTCAGTTTTCCATCTGCTCCAATGCTGCCAACATTTTGCATAAGCAGCCCCAGGGAAATGTGCCTGCCATTAGTACTACAGGTTCACACTAAACTTGAGAGCGCTACTAAATACTGATGGCATAAAGTTTGCTCAAGAAAAGATTCACCTGGCGTAGCTGTGATTTCTCTCTGTTCTTACTTGGTGGTGTTTGTTACCTGTGGAGCTTTCACCTCTCCTTTGTTTCCCTCATATAAATAAACACATCATACACATACATAAAAGAGAACATAACAATCCAAGACATAGATGCCCAAAACACAAGTAACAACAGTTAAGAAAATGTTTGCATAAAAAGAGACCTTGTCAATTTCTTCCTAAAATCCAACAAATCAATTCCCTATGCGCAATAGCAAAAGTAACTGATTCAGTAATGGTACTGTCAAGGAAAAAAAATCCAATCAATTGCTCTAACACAGCGTTTTTCAACCACTGTGCCACGGCACACTAGTGTGCCGTGAGATATTGTCTGGTGTGCCGTGGGAAAAATTCCAATTTCATCCGTAACATGTGGCCTCGGCTCACAAATTAGGGTTGCCAACCGGCCGGTTTTCAGCCGGCCTGGCCGGTTTTTCCATGGCCAGGCCGGCTGCCAGCACAGTTGTAAAACCGGCCATTGAAAAGCCGGTTTTTTGCTCTGGCCGCAAGATCGGGAGCGGCCAGAGCAAAAAAACGGCTTTTGTGCCGAAGTCCGCGGCGCGAACGCGATCGCGATTCCCTATAGCAGTGCAGCCGCTGGTTCTGCTTTGTACAGAGCAGCGGCTGCACTACACTTACATTGAAAAGTAAAGAGAAACTGTGTCAGGAGCCCTCCGATCATGCAGAGCCCGAGGAAGTGATGTCATGGGGGCGGGCTCCTCACAGGCTGTCTTTCCTTTTCAAATTAACTTTAGCTGCAATAAAGTTAATTTGAAAAGGAAAGACAGTCTGTGAGGAGCCCGCCCCCATGACATCACTTCCTCGGGCTCTGCGATGACCAGAGGGCTCCTGACACAGTTTCTCTTTACTTTTCAATGTAAGTGTAGTGCAGCCGCTGCTCTGTACAAAGCAGAAGCAGCGGCTTGGGCAGAGGGTGTGTGTGTGTGTGTGAGTGAACCAGCAGGGGGGGGGGGGGGAGTGTGAGTGACCCAGCGGGGGGGGCGGTGTGAGTGTGAACCAGCAGTGGAGGGGGGGTGGTGTGT
The DNA here is from genome assembly GCA_033557465.1 of Ichthyophis bannanicus. Classification (NCBI taxonomy): domain Eukaryota; kingdom Metazoa; phylum Chordata; class Amphibia; order Gymnophiona; family Ichthyophiidae; genus Ichthyophis; species Ichthyophis bannanicus. Next base: position 165,197,374 of record CM066036.1, on the reverse strand, counting down.
GAGTGAACCAGCAAGGGGGGGGGGCGCGATGGTGTGAGTGAACCAGCAGGGGAGGGGGGGTAAGTGAGTGAGTGACCCAGCAGGAGGGGTGAGTAAGTGACAGGGGGGTGGGTGAGTGAACCAGCAGTGGAGGGGGGGGGTGGTGTGAGTGAACCAGCAGGGGAGAGGGGTTGGTGTGAACCAGCAGGGGAGGGGGGTTGGTGTGAGTGTTTGATTCCTATTCAAGAGAATTACTTTATATATAGTCAATATAGGCACAGAGGTAAATTTTTTTAACATTTTCTAATGGTGGTGTGCCTCGTGATTTTTTTCATGAAAAAAGTGTGCCTTTGCACAAAAAAGGTTGAAAAACACTGCTCTAACACCTTGGAACCCTCTCAGGGTCTATATCGGCAACATCACCTGCTTGGACTTCAGTAAACTTCCCTGAAATGGTTCGAATCATACCTAACCTATAGGAAAATGCAAGTTTAATCTGGAACACGTCGATCCACACCAATTGAGCAACTACAAGGAGTACCACAAGGATCAGCACTCTCCGTTCTGCTGTTTAATATCTATCTCCAGCCACTCTGCCACATAATGACCAAACACAACAAACTACAGTATCTATGCTGATGACATCATGGCACATGCTCCATTCAACATAGACCAACCTGGCTACTCAAGAATAACATCATGCATAGATGAGATGTCAGAATTGCTTCCGGAATGCAACCTACTAATACATTATAAAAATCACTTCTGTTTTATTATAACGAGAAACAACTCCTTTGCTCCACTGAATTCTCTGCAATTATTACGCAACTCCATAAACATAAAAACAGAAGTCAGATACTTGGTGATACACCTCAACCAAAACCTAAACTTTCAAGCTCACATAAGCAAGTTAACAAAGACAACCTAACATAAAATTGGAACACTACAAAAACTCAAACCACTGCTGGATCCCAACAACTTCTGCACAGTTTGTCAAGCCTTAATAATGCCCATTCTAAGCTACTGTAACATCATCTATCAAGGCTTACCAACCCAATCCTTTTATCCTCTGCAACTACTACAAAACAGCACAGCCTGCAACATAACGGGTATTACGAGAACCAGCGACATAACCCCAACATTGGAACAGCTCCACTGGCTCCCCATAATTGCCAGAAGTAAATACAAAGCCACCCTCACTATTTTCAAGATCCTACACCAACTATCACCACCAATACTCCAAACGCTTATCAGCAAAGACCCTGAAAACAGAATAAAGAGGAAAAACAATAAAAACCTACTAATAATACCTAAGAACAAAACCAAGGCAAAACAGTCAACCTGTCACAGAGCCTTCTCAATATGTGTACCATCTCTCTGGAACGCATTCCCAGAAAGAATAAGAACCACTAACGACTTATGGGACTTTCGTAAAGCCTTAAAGACCTCTTTTCAGAGTACTATGGACCAGAAGCAGAACCAATACATGAAACATAGCCACTACAATAAAATCTGACCCACCTACAAAACCAATAGTTACAACCTAGCTCAAACCCTACCACCTAATAACACCCCACAACCTGTAACAAGCAATCATGTAAATAATATGTTAACCCTTCCTCTCCAAGTTTAACAACTTTGTTCTATGTAACATACCCAGTTATTGTTTAATGTTCCATCTCCAAGTTTAATGACCTTGTTCTATGTAATGTTTATTGTTACTGTTCAATGTAAACCGCTTTGAATACAAGAAAAGTGGTATAGAAAAATTGTTAAATACAAATAAATAGAATAAGATCTGAAACATTTGCAGATCAAGGAACATATGGGTTCATTCTGTGCCATGAACAGCAGGGATGTGCATCCAGACAGGATGTACATCCTCGATGTTCATCCCCCTGCCGCTCCTGAGGAGCTTTCGGAAGGGGCGGTCTGGAGGCGTAATGAGGGCGAGGCATGGGCGGACTGTGACCCAAGATGTCCAGGGCTGATTCAGAGGTCAACTCTGTACTTCCGGGGTCTTCAGTGTAGACGGGGGACTTATTCCACCTGGACAGTGGAGGAACATGGTGCAGGACCTGGAGGAGCAGGTGAGGGGGCACAGAGGGCTCCCTGCACCTGACCCTGGCCTTGGAAGGCCCAATTGGGGGGTCAGATTGTGGGGAAACACAGCTCTGGGTGTCGGCCTGTGATTGCGGTTCCTGAATGAGCCACAGTGCCATGATGACGGGACACCATGGCACTGTGGCTCCATTCAGGAGTCTGGCTGAGTTAGCCGGGTATGTGGCTGGGCATGCGGCTAATCATAATTGGGGCCCGACCTGCATGTCCAGGCTAGTAGACCCGATTCTGCTCTCGCAGGCACATCTAGCCCTATGGGCTCACATTCAGGTGCTATCACTGCACACCCTGATTCCTCCGGGGCATACAGGAGCAGGACAGAATTGGCCTCAGTCTTTAAATGGGCCTGCACCTTAACAAAAAGACAAAGATCCTGACAAATGGCAAAATCAATAAGTTTATTGTTGATGGAGAAGAAATTGAAAAAGTTGACAACTTTAACCTGCTTGGATCATAATCAAAGAAACAACAAGCTGTCAAGAAATCTGATGGCTTACTGCTCTTGGCAGAATGGCTATGAAGGACTTAGTCAAGATTCTCAAGAGCAGAGATGTTTCTCTCCATACAAATATTTGACTTGTTCGAGCCATGGCATTTTCAAGAACATCATATGGATGTGAATGTTGGACAGTGAAAAAGAAAGACAGGAAGAAAATCAATGTCTTTGAATTATGGTGCTGATGAAGAATACTGTGTATACCAAGACAAGACTTTTACTTTCATACTTTGGACACATCATGCAAAGAAAGAAATCATTAGAGAAAGATATCATGCTTGGCAAGGTTGAATTTCAATGCAAAAGAGAAAGACCAGCAAAGAGATGGATCAATACAACAGCAGCAGTGATGGATGCCATTCTATTGACAATGAGCTGCCTGACTATAAACCAAATACAGTTTAGGACAACCATCCAAAGGGTTGTGATAAGTTGAAACCAATTTGATGGCATTTAACAACAGCAACATATGGCCGTTGGCGTGGACATCTACATTTGGGACATCTATGTTACTAAAATCAGGCAGAGATATTGATGTTCCCGGCATCTCTACATGATCTGCCCTGGACATCCCTAAAATGCCACTTCACAGGTAAATCTCTCCCATGCATATTTGTTGTGGGTTTTTTGTAAAATCTAACAGGATGTGTGTGTCATGAAGGCTGAGAAAAGAACAAATATTAAAGACCACATGATAGTTGGCAGGATCTCTTAGTGAAACTGAAACACCCACTAAGGGGCATGTTTACTAAAGTATGGTAGTGTTTTGCCCTTAATGTATTTTGTGAGCCAAAATCAAGGTGCCTTAGTTGCAACCACACAGCAGTAAATGTCAGTATGGTCAGCATGTGTCCAACAGTTACCATGCAGGTAAGGACCTTAGTGTGCGTTCCGACCCTTGGCAATTATCATAGGTGCACCTGACACCACTTCTCAAGGTGGTGTTAAGTACACCCATGCTAATTGCAACATTGGCAATTAGCAAGCGCTTCTGATGACTGCACTAACTGTAAAGGGCATACAATGTCCACTTTCTACCCCACCTTGCCCAGAGCCTACCTCATTAATCAATTAGTTAACACACCTTTCAGTGAGAGGTAATTATCTTGTTTGTGGGATAACATTTACCATGGACTTATGGAAGTGACTAACACATGCTGAAACATGCATTAACTGCAAAGCACACTTTAGTAAACATGTCCCTAAGTATTTATATTTATGTCCTGGCCTGTTTAGATAGTTTTACATTTCTGGTTGAATTATGTTTTAAATATTATGTTTTTGTGCACTTGAAAAACAGATTCAACCAGTGAGATGGTTTTTGAAGGTAAAGGCAGCAAGACTACTTTGAATAACAGCAGGAATAGGTTTATACGATTTATCCTTTTTACTTTGCTCGGTCTTCTAAGCCTATCTGTTATCATTGCCACAACAAAGCTGTTGCTACAGGAGGCAAAGCACTCTCTTGTATCTTAGGTATTTCCACTAAATAATAATGAAAAAGTTGTCTAAGAATAATAAGATCTAATGTGAGTTAATTAATAAGTCAAGTTTTATTTTTAATCCTATTACTCAAATTCCAGTCCTGTTTTCACCAAGAAGTATCCTTCATATCTCTTAAAGACATAGAAAAATGAGGGCAGATAAATATCATACCATCTATCCAGTCTGCCCTTCCATACCAACTACTACATTTTTCAGTTCCTGTTTTTATCCTTTTTTCCAGTAACTTTTCTCTCTTATATTTGTGACTCCTGGTAAAAGAGGATTTCGCCATGACTCCATATCACTACTACTACTGAACATTTCTATAGCTCTACAAGACAAACGCAGCGCTGCACAGACGCATGTGAAAGACGGTCCCTGCTCATCTGAGCTTACAATCTGGTCAAGACAGACACCACAGTAGCTGTCGACATGGGATACATCTAGGGGGAATAGTAAGGAAACACAAAGGAGACCAGGTGAGCCAAGATCTGAAAGCGGCAGTGAAGAGGTGAGGTTTCAGCCTGGCTTTGAAAGAGGCCGGAGAAGGCACCTAATATACAGACTCAGGTAGTTTGTTCCAGGCAGAAGGAACAGCAAGGTGAAAGGATCAAAGTCTGGAGTTAGCAATAGAAGTGGGGAGCACAGATAGAAGTGATGTACCAGAGGAGCGGAGTTCCCGAGGAGAGGTGTAGGGAATGATAAGAGAGAAAAGGTAGCGAGGAGCTGCAGAGTGAATGCACTTATAGGTCAACAGAGGAAGTTTGAACTGGATGCTGAAACAGATAGGGAGCCAATGAAGTGACTTGAGAAGAGGGGTCATATGAGCATGACGAGGCAGGCGGAAGATTAGCCGCGCAGCAGAGTGTTGAACAGATTGAAGAGGAGAGAGATGATTCAGAGGGAGACCAGCAAGGAGTAGGTTACAATAGATAAGATGGGAGGTGACTAAGGACAGAGGCAGTTCAAGGCAATCTGCTGCCTGAGGCGAAGAATGAAATGGCGCCCCTCCCTCCCCACACACCTTAGAAGGGGCGTGGCTTTTTTAGAAATCCAATCAGAGACTGAACCAAACCAAAAAGCCGATTAGATTATATGGAGGAAATGTAAGATGTTTGCACATAGGGCCGTATCGAGCTGCAATCGCACCCTGTGTGACTTGCAGCTCGGGTGCATGCTCCCCTCTCCCCCCATACCTCTGTCCAGCGCTACCTGCTCTTTCCCTGCTGCTGCCACCCTCTGTTTTTTTCATGGTGGTGCCGGCAGCAGGGAAAGAGCAGGCAGCGCTGGATGGAGGTATGGGGAGGTGGAGGGGGGGCATGCGCCCGATCTGAAAGGCGCTGGCACTTTAAACAGATCTGTCCCTCCCTGCTCTGACATTGCATTGGAGGAGAAAGGGACCAGATCTGCTTAAAGTTCTGCAAAAAGGCTTCGGGAGTGCATTTCAGCTGCCTGCTATAGTCCTGTCAGTAGCAGCAGGGCAACAGCAGACAGCCGAAATGCGCCCCCCAAGCCTTTGCGTCCTGTGTGGCTGAACCACTTGTACAGGTCTAGGTACGGTCCTGTTTACACATCAAGGAACTAAAAGAGAGTGAGAACCAACAGCACAGTTTATAAAACTAAATTATAACTCATTTTTATATTGTTGTTATAAACTGTGTTATGGTTCCTGCTTTTTCTTTTTCAATATATATCTTGCATCCACAGTAGGTGCAGAGCAGAACCAGGACATTCACCAAAGAACTCAATATTAAAAAAAAAAATCTGATTCTGATCATCTCACTAACAACAACAACCACCACTATTCTCCAGTACCAGGCATATTGTGAACTAATAAAAAAAACCTACAAAAAAAAGAGCAAACCTACCATACCATATCAGCACAAACTTCCAAAACTCATATAAGGAACCCATCCAAAAAAAGCATCACTGTGAAAACTACAGTGGGCCTTGGAACATTCATACACCTATTTGAAAAGCTGAACAAATCAAATTACTACAGTACAGTATAGATCTTTATGTACAAACTGCATGTTAACAGAACACCTGACCTAAGTCACACACTCACATCGACCCTCACCAAGTATTGAATAAGTAACCACAATCTAAAGTAAAAATAAAAATATGTAGACAAAATTTAAACTGAAACCCCAAGAAGCCAGAGTCCACATGCAGTGCAACATCAGATAAATAAGAGATGAAATTCCCCAATACTGTGTAAAATATAAAAATAGCACAAAGTCCAATCACTAAAATTAAATAAAATTATTTTTTTTTCTACCTTTGTTGTCTGACCTTTTTATTCTCTGATCATGCTGGTCCCGATCTGAGGCTTCTGCTTTCCTGTCTTCTCTTAGCTCTCTTTCTGTGGTCTATGGTTCATGGTCCATCTGCCATTTATTATCTCTTCTTTTGTTTTCTTCACGTCCTTCCAACAGTCCATTTCCAGTTCCAGTAACCCTCCCCAGTACCAACACCCTTTCCAGTCCTCCTCTTCCAATGTCAACCACCTTGCATTCCCATGACTGCCACTGGTGTCCATTCCCTTCCAGTCCCGGTCCTTCCCCACTGTCCATCCCCTTCTAGTCCAAATACCATCCCAGATATCAGATCATACCCACTCTCAGTGCCACCCCCCCAGTCAGCTCCCTTCCAGTGGCCCTTTCTTCTGTCCACCCCCCTTCCAGTGCCATTCGCATGTCAACTCCCTTCCAGCCTCCTCCCCATTACCCAACCACCTACCACTCCCATCCCCAAGTGTCAACTCCCTTCCAGTCCCCCATTCAGTACATCACAGGTGTCAAACTCCTTTCCAGCCCTCTTCTTCCCTCGGTCAGCTCCCTCCCTTCCTGCCCCCTCCTTTCCCTGGCAGACCCTCTCAGTATCCGCTCCCATCCTGTCCTATTCTACCATCCCAAGCATCAGCCCATTTGTAGCCCTAGCCCCTAGTTTTCTTCCTGGGTCAGCAGCACTCTCCTCCCCTCCCCCATTAGCCCATTCCAGTCCTAGCCCATTTCCAGTCCTATCCCCCTTATCAGCCCACTCCAGTCGTAGCCCCCACCCCAATCAGCCCATTTTGGGTTCTAAACCCCCCCCCCCAATCAGCACATTTCACATGCAAGGGAGGAGTGGCCTAGTGGTTGGGACAAGTTACCTCAGGCCAGAAGGTCAGGGATTCAAATCCCACTAGAGGACAGCAACCTTGGGCTGGAAGGACTGGGGTTTCTAGTCCCACAGGTGCTCCTTGTGGCTTTGGGCAAGCCACTTAACCCTCCATTGCCCATGTTCCCTGTAAGTATTAGTGTACAGTATGCGTCTCATATCCCCTTGTGTTAAATGTATCCCCCAATTGTGTTGTGACCACTTTGAATGAAGGATAGGTGGTATACAAAACTGTCTAAATAAATAAATGTCCAGTCCTAGCCACCCCCAATAACCCATTACCAATCCTAACCCCCACATAGCCCATTTCCAGTCCTAGCCCTCCCCCCATCAGCTCATTAATATTTCCTATACCAGCGTTTTTCAACCACTGTGCCGCGGCACACTAGTGTGCCGTGAGATATTGTCTGGTGTGCCGTGGGAAAAATTCCAATTTCATCCGTAACATGTGGCCTCGGCTCACAATTTAGGGTTGCCAACCGGCCGGTTTTCAGTCGGCCTGGCCGGTTTTTCCATGGCCAGGCCGGCTGCCAGCACAGTTGTAAAACCGGCCATTTAAAAGCCGGTTTTTTGCTCTGGCCGCAAGATCGGGAGTGGCCAGAGCAAAAAACCGGCTTTTGTGCCGAAGTCCGCGGCGCGAACGCAATCGCGATTCCCTATAGCAGTGCAGCCGCTGGGTCTGCTTTGTACAGAGCAGCGGCTGCACTACACTTACATTGAAAAGTAAAGAGAAACTGTGTCAGGAGCCCTCCGATCATGCAGAGCCCGAGGACGTGATGTCATGGGGGCAGGCTCCTCACAGGCTGTCTTTCCTTTTCAAATTAACTTTAGCTGCAATAAAGTTAATTTTAAAAGTAAAGACAGTCGGGGAGGAGCCCGCCCCCATGACATCACTTCCTCAGGCTCTGCGATGACCAGAGGGCTCCTGACACAGTTTCTCTTTACTTTTCAATGTAAGTGTAGTGCAGCCGCTGCTCTGTACAAAGCAGAAGCAGCGGCTTGGGCAGAGGGTGTGTGTGTGTGTGTGTGAGTGAACCAGCAAGGGGGGGGGGGTGTGAGTGAACCAGCAAGGGGGGGGGTGTGAGTGAACCTTCAAGGGGAGGGGGCGATGGTGTGAGTGAACCAGCAGGGGAGGGGGGGTAAGTGAGTGAGTGACCCAGCAGGAGGGGTGAGTAAGTGACAGGGGGGTGGGTGAGTGAACCAGCAGTGGAGGGGGGGGTGGTGTGAGTGAACCAGCAGGGGAGGGGGGTTGGTGTGAGTGTTTGATTCCTATTCAAGAGAATTACTTTATATATAGTCAATATAGGCACAGAGGTAAATTTTTTTAACATTTTCTAATGGTGGTGTGCCTCGTGATTTTTTTCATGAAAAAAGTGTGCCTTTGCACAAAAAAGGTTGAAAAACACTGTCCTATACTACCACCCCCTCCCAGCCCAGGAAAACAAAAACAATCAGAGGAGCTGCTGCTGCTGCAGCAGCAGCAGCAGAATGAAGTGTCCCATGGCCCCCCACTTCCCCAGCAGAGCCCTCCTTGTATTTTCCTTAGCACTGGCTGCTTTTCAGAGCCGTGAATGGAGAGTTTCCCCTTTCTCATAGCTCTGTTAAAGCTGAGCCTATCGGCACCGATGGTAAACAGGCATTTCCTGTTTCCCATCAACACCAGTGGGCTCAACTAACAGAGCCTTGGGAAAGGGAAATTCTCTCTTTCTGGCTCTGAAAAGCAGCTGGCGCTGAAGAAAATACAAGGAGGGCTCTGCTGGGGAGGTGAGGGGGCCGTGGGGCACTTCATTCTGTTGCTGCTGCGGCGGCAGCAGCAGGGGCTCCAGTAGCGGCTTCTCTGATCTTTTTTTATTTTTTTTATTTTTTTTTAAGACCGAGTGAGGCGGTCTTTTGGGGGCAATATTTGCTGCCCCCAAAAAGTTGTCATCTGAGGCCACCACCTCACTCGGCCTCAATATGGAGCCGCCCCTGACTAAGAACATAAGATATGCCATACTGGGTCAGACCAAGGTCCATCAAGCCCAGTATTCTGTTTCCAACAGTGGCCAATCTAGGTCATTTGTACTGTCAGATGGCTGCCTGGGTGAGAATCTTCACAGTCTTGGCAAGTGCATATATCTATATGATTTGCAAGGGATTGTGGGCAATGCAGTTCATTCACACCAGACACAGCTGCTTACAATAATTAGTTGTGCTTTTGGGTAAAGCCAATAAGATATTTATTTATGGGGTTATTTCTCCCAACACAGATATGTTTGGTAGCACATAAATCAGGTTACGTGCTTTCAGTGTTAAACTTGAAAAAAACAAAACCAGGAAAACAACATTTTAACTTATCAGGCAATCAAAGCAAAAGAAATAAGACCTGGTTGATAACAAACTGGTCTTTTCTGTAGGCTTAGCTAATATTTTCTTAGCATGTATCAAACAACAAACCAAAAGCTACAAAGGAAAAAAACTGTTCTATTCAGGTTAACTTCTTATATCTTCCCACATAGATTCAGAAGTGATTCTCTCCTAGCTCACAAGCAATTAGGTAAGGCTCAATTGCTAGCAGTTATCCAGCTGAAACCCCTTAGCTGGCTTGCTTTCTACTGCGTGGCTAGAAATCTTACTCAGGAACTTTTCTGAGTAGATTAAAGAACAAGTTTGTATTTCTTTGTGATGGTTGCTGTATTTTATAACAGAAAATCACCAAAGGAGTTTAGACAGAGAGCAGTCCATGTAAACAGATTCTTCATCTGCTATCACCCCCTCTTCTTCAACAAGCATGGGTTCAATATCATGGATTGGCACAGAGGAAACTCCCAATGGAGCACTTTCAGGAGAATACTTGTTTCCCGGCTGTCTTTCAAGGTTATAGCTAGGGCATAGATCAGTGTTCATACCTGAGCTTCCATTGCTGTTAGAGTTCCCCTCTATATAGCCTGGCCAGTATGTAGTCCAGTTCTTATGTCCAGCCTTCCAATCCAGATCCCTGGACACTGGATCTCTCTTCACATACCTTCTGGCACGGGTCCTAGGGTCCCTTCCACGTGCAGCCGTCTCCCTCACAGGTACCCTCTGGAGATTCCTAGCTCTGCAGCACCATTCCTCTGGCTTTCCCCAGTCCAATGGTGTATGCTGGCCCTTGGAATGCCTCCCAGTATACGTACTGCTCTGGACTCTTCTAGACCTCTCAAAGGCTTTTCTCCTCTTTCTTCCAAAGGGTTTCTTTCCCTCTCTGTCCGTCCGGTTTGGCTTCTGCTTCTGATGATACTCCTGATGATGAAGATGATCAAACTCAAGCTGTCCAAGATACTGATTCTCTGTAGAATAAACTCTACCTTAATTCTGCTTAGATGAGTGTTCCTCCCTAACACAGCGCAGCTGTGCTGAATCAGGCCCTGCCCTTTGAGATGAGTGCTTAGGGATTACCTCATAGCCCTCCTGATTGAACACACGTTTCCCCACTTCAGCTCCTCTAATGGCTGTTGGAAACCTGGTGCATTCTGGGACTGGTAGTCTTTTATGGGAAAATTCTGTTTTCTCATTTCTACCAGAACTGACAGGTTGCTTGTTCAGAGTCACTTCACCTTTTCTATAGCTCCTTCCTGAGCTATGATAAGCTTCCTTATCACAGTACCTAGCAGTTTCCCAAGGGACAAAGGATCCACAATTCTTGTATTGGTTCAAGCATTGATATCCTGGGTCCCTTCTTAATAATGGTTTATGGACCTTTCCTCCAGGAACTTGTCCAAACCTTTTTTAAACCCAGCTACACTAACAGCCTTTACTACATCCTCCGGTAACAAATTCCAGAGTTTGATTACACGTTGAGTGAAAAAATATTTTCTTTTATTAATCTTAATAGTTTACCCTGTAGCTTCATTGCATGTCCCCTAGTCTTTCTATATTCTGTTAAGGTAAACAATCGATCTACGTTTACCCATTCAACTCCGTTCATTAATTTATAGACTTCTATCATATCTCCCCTCAGCTGTCTCTTTTCCAGGTTAAAGAGCCCTAACCTTTTTAGCCTTTCTTCATAGGAGTATCCTTCCATCCCCTTTACCATTTTGGTGGCTCTTCTCTGAACCTTTTCTAATAACACTATATCCTTTTCAAGATACGGCGACCAGAATTGCACACAATATTAAAGGTGCGGTCTCACCATGGAACGATATAGAGGCATTATAATATCTTTTGTTTTATTTTCCATTCCTTTCCTTATCATACCTAGCATTCTATTTGCTCTCTTGGCCGCTGCTGCACACTGGGCCGAGGGTTTTAACATGGTATCCACAATGACGCCTAAATCTTTTTCCTGGGTGGTAGTTCCTAATGTGGAACCTTGCATCGTGTAACCATAGTTTGAGTTGTTCTTCCCTAGGTGCATAACCTTGCACTTTTCCACATTAAATTTCATCTGCCATTTTGATGCCCAGTCTTCCAATTTATCAAGATACTCTTGCAATTTTCCACAATCCTCTTGGGTTTTAACAACTTTAAATAGTTTTGTGTCATCTGCAAATTTGATGACCTCACTCGTTATTCCACTTTCCAGGTCATTTATGAATATGTCAAAAAGCAGCGGACCCAGCACAGATCCCTGGGGTACACCACTATTCACCTTTCTCCATTGGGAAAATTGGCCATTTAGCCCTACCCTCTGCTTTCTATCTTTTAACCAGTTCCTGATCCACAATAGTACACTGCCTCCTATCCCATGACTCTTTAGTTTTGCCAAAAGTCTCTCATGAGGGACCTTGTCAAAGGCTTTCTGAAAGTCCAGATACACAATATCAACCGACTCACCTTTGTCCACCTGATTATTCACTCCTTCAAAAAAACATAACAGATTAGTAAGACAAGTTCTTCCTTGTCTAAAGCCATGTTGTCTGTCTCCCATTAGGTCATGACTATCTACATGCTGAGTAATTTTATTATTTATGATGGTTTCTACCATTTTTCCCGGTACTGATGTCAGGCTCACCGGTCTTTAGTTTACCGGATCACCCCTGGAACCCTTTTTAAAAATTGGTGTTACATTGGCGAGCCTCCAATCTTCAGGTGTTAGAGATGATTTTAATGATAGTTCACAGATTACTAATAGCAGGTCTGCAATCTCATATTTCAGTTCTTTCAACACCCTTGGATGTATACCATCTGGCCCAGGTGATTTGCTACTCTTCAGTTTATCTAATAGTTGTAATACATCTTCCCGATGTATCGATATTTCCTTCAATTCTTCCGCACCTTTAAATACCACTTCAGTCATGGGTAATATCCCTACCTCTTCCTCAGTAAAGACTGAAGCAAAGAATTCATTCAGTCTCTCCGCTATTGCCTTGTCGCCTCTTAGTGCTCCTTTAACCCCTTTATCATCTAATGGACCAACTGACTCTCTCACAGGTTTTTTGCTACGAATGTACTTGAAAAGGTCTTTACTTCTTGTTTTTGCTTCCACAGCAAGCTTCTTCTGAAATTCTCCATTTGCCTGCCTTATCAATACCTTGCATTTGACTTGCCAGTGCTTGTGCTGTTTCCAGGTTTTGTCGTTTGGCTCTTTTTTCCATTTCCTGAAAGATGCTTTTTTGGCAACAACAGCCTCTCTGACCTCACCTTTAAAGCATGCTGGCAGTTTTTTGGACTTCCTTCCACTTTTCTTAAAGTGTGGAATACAGTTGGTCTGGGCTTCCAAGATAGTATTTTTCAACAACAGCCAAACCTGATGTACGTCTTTAACCTTTGCATCTGTTCCTTTTAGTTTTTTCTTAACTGTTTTCCTTATTTTATCATAGTCTCCCTTTCGAAAGTTAAAAAGTAGTACTGTGGATTTCCTTACTATCCCTCCTCCACTAATTAAATCAAAGGCGATCATGCTATGATCACTATTGCCAAGTGGCCTCAACAATCTCATCTCTTGCACTAGATCTGGTGTTCCACTAAGGACTAGGTCTAATATGGCTTCCCCTCTGGTCGGTTCATGAACCAGTTGCTCCAAGAAGCAGTCATTTATTTCATCTAGGAACTTTATTTTATTTTATTTTATTTATTTATTTAACAGTTCTTCTATACCGCTCTATTTTAGATCAGAGCGGTTTACATTTAACATCAACTATACAACACAAGGAACTTTGAGTTGTATTTACAATAAACAGGGAGATCAACTTGGAAGTAACTGGGGGAAACTATGTACATTCTTAACTCTATACATTGTATCACACTGGTACCTGATTTCAGGCAGAACATATCTACATTTTATTTACACTGGGGTACATTCTGAGCGATCAGTTGATTATCCTTTTTCATGCTGAGTCTGATTGTTTACTTGTAATGAGAGATTGTCTGGGGGGCCATATGTATGGTTACTAAGGCTAGATTCAGGGTAGTATGTAGTGAACAGGTGCTGCTTTATTGCCTTCCTGAAGTGGGTTAGGTAAGTGATGTTTCGAATATAGGTAGGGAGAGCATTCCATGCTCTGGGAGCGTAAATCGTAAAGGCCCTATTTGTTGTTGTTCTTATGCATTTTGTTATTACTTTTGGGACCTCTAGGGTGTTTTGCATCATGGGTCTTCTATTTCTGTTCTGTGGTACTTTATGTATCATCTTGCTGAGGGCTGTGGGGGTCAGAGTGTTTGAGGCTTTGAAAGTTAAGGTTAGAACTTTGTGGAGGGTTCTTGCTTGAACCGGTAACCAATGGAGGTTCATCAGTACTGGCGTTATGTGCTCTCTCCGTGAAGCCCCTGTTAGTACTCTTGCAGCAGTGTTCATTGCAAGCTGGAGGGGAGCTAGCGTTGCTTGAGGGAGACCGTGTAGAATTACGTTGGCATAGTCGAAATGAGGTAATATTAATGCCTGATAGATCGATCGGTAGTCGCTGAAGTCGAGTAGCGGTCGGAGATGTTTTAAGGTCTTTATTTTCATGTATACTGTTTTTACTGTGTTTTTTATGTGAGTTTTCAGATCCAGGTGTTGATCCAGTGTAACGCCAAGGTAGCGGATTGTGGGTTTGGTTTTCAGTTCTGTGTTGCCGATTTTTAAAGAGAGTGGAGGGGTGAAGTCCTGGTTCCTTGAGATGAAAAGGACATCTGTTTTACTGTAGTTGATTCTCATGTTTTGTGTGCTGAACCATTCTGCTACTGCCTCAAAACATCTTGTTAGAGGGGAGAGGTCCGGTTGGTTAGTCCTGAATGGGATGTATAGGAGGATGTCATCTGCGTAGGCTAAACAGTTGACCTTGAATGAACGTGCTAGGGCACATATGGGCTGCATGTAGATGTTAAACATCAATGCAGATAGTGACGAGCCCTGTGGTACACCCTGGTTTTGTAAAAATGGTTCGGAGGTTGTGGAGCCTGACCTTACATGTTGCCATCTATTAGTCAGGTATGACTTGCACCACTTTAGGGCTGTTCCCTGAATTCCTTTCTCGCTGAGGCGTTGTATGAGTATCTTGTGACTCACCGAGTCGAAAGCCGCCGCAATGTCGAGGAATATGAGGGCGAATCCTTGATGAATTTTGTCGGTTCCAGAGACTAGATGGTCAAATAGGTTGGTGAGGAGGGTTTCAACCCCATGTGCTTCTCTGAAACCATGCTGGGAAGGATCCAGTGGGGCTTCAGTATCAATATGCTGTTGGATTTGGCGCTGTACTAACTTTTCGATTACTTTGGCAAGCATGGGGATACTTGAAATTGGTCTGTATGATTCCACTTTCGATGGGTCCAGCTTGTTATTTTTTAGCAGTGGTCTGATGGATGTTTGTTTCAGACTTTGTGGAAACGATCCGGTTGTAAGAGATTGGTTTATTAATTCGCTCAGATATTGGCTTAAGTCACATCGTAACTCCTTTATCCATAAAGCAGGGCATGGGTCATTGGGTGCGGTAGTAGGGTTGATTGCAGCGATAGTGTCTTCAATCTCTCTGCGTGATATTTTTTCAAATTTGTATAGTGGTGATGGTTGGGGCAAGGTATGCTGAGAGCTGTTTTCCGCGGAGTTCGAGGTTGTACCAGCCTGGGTCACTTCAGGTTGAAGGTAGTTGGTTGCAAATGTAGTAGTCTGGACCATTTTTGACTGTAAATAGTTGGAGTATGCCTGGGGGTGTGGCATCTGTGACTGGTCTGCAGGAGGTTCTCTTATGAGAGATTTCACTATATTGAAGAGGTCGTGGGGCTTGTTTAGTGACCGCTTCAAGATGTCGGAATGATATTGTTTCCGCTTTTTTGTTAATTCATCACGGTGTACTCTTAGGTGAGCGATGTAAGTATCTTGTGCAACCGTAGAGTGAGACCGATGCCATCTTCTCTCTAGCCTGCGCAGGCACTTGAGTGAGTCTCGGAGGTCTTTGGTATACCATGGTGCGTGGTCTCGTTTCTTTGTTGTTTTATTTGTGGCTGGTATGCATGCAATGGTCTTGAGGCTCTCGTCCCAGGTGGACACCAATGCATCTAGGTGGTGTGGTATGTTGTTGAGGAGTGGGAGGATCTTCTCTCGAAGCTCTTCTTTATTAAAGGGGCGGAAGCGCTTCAAAGAGGGTTCGTGGGCAGTGTTGGTTTTGTTGGAGTTTTTATTGTGTGTGTTAATAGGTATCTCCCTAGCATGTCCTGATGTGACACTGACTCAGTCGATATCTGGGTAAGGAGTGAATAACTGTCTTAATAGTGTGTTCAGAAAGGAATGGTGAATTTTGTGGATGTTATAAAGAAAGAAATGGCAGGTTTTAGCTATCAGTTGAATGTGTGTGGAGGAGGAGAGAGAGCAATAAAATACAGTCCCAAGGTTGTGGGTTGAGGAAACAGTGAGAAGGAGAGTGTTATCCACAGAAAATGAAAAAGGAGGAAGGGGAGAGGAGGGTTTAGGAGAAAAAATAAGAGGCTCAGTTTTGGTCATGTTCAATTTTAGGTGATGGTGAGACATCCAAGCAGACATGTCAGAAAGACAGGCAAAGAAATGGAGTGGACCCCAGAAAGATCCTTGGGGTACACTAACTGAGAGCAGGATAGCAGCAGAGGAGGATTCACCAGAACAAACATTGAAAGAGAGATGGGAGAGATAAGAAGTAATCAGGGTAGCACAGAGCTCTTAAAATCAAGCGAGGACAAGGTATCGAGGAGAAGGTTGTGGTCAGTGTCAAAAGTAGCAGAAAGGTCAGAAAAGCTGGAGATCAAGTAAAGGCCCTTGAATTTTGCCAGGAACTGGTCACTTAGACTTTGGCAGGAACCATTTCAGTGGATGAAAGCCATATTGTAACGGATCCAGGAGGGCTTGAGAGGAGAGAAAGTCGAAGTGGTGGTGAACCACACATTCATATAGTTTGGAAATGAAGGGGAGGAGGAAGATGGGTCAGTAGATAGATGCGCAGTCAGGGTCTAGTGAGAGTTTCTTGAGGAGGGACAGGTAGTGTCTGGTGAGGGTCCTGGGGTACCTCAGGGCCAGGCCTAGAATTGGTTCATGGTGTTATTGACATTCAGGCTTGACACCCCTCTCACTGTCACTATCATTTTTCTTTACATGCCCTGCTTTTGCTGCCCTCTACAAATTGCTGCCCTAGGCGAGCACCTAGTTTGGCAAATGTTTGGGCTAGCCCTTCTCAGCAAACCTAGAACATAAGAATATACAATATGTCATATTGGATCAGACCAAGGTCCATCAAGCCCAGTATCCTGTTTCCAACAGTAGCCAATCTAGGTCACAAGTACCTAGCAGTTTCCCCAAAGGACACAGGTTCCTAAATGCTTGTACTGGGGCAAACAGTGGATTTCCCGGGTCCCCTTTAATAATGGTTTATTGACCTTTCCTCCAGGTACACTAATAGCTTTTACTGCTGGTTCCGGTAATGAAATCCAGAGTTTGAATACGCCTTGAGTGAAAAAATATTTTCTCTTATTAGTCTTAAATAGATTACAGTATAGCTTCTTTGTATGTCCCCAAGTCTTTCTATATTTTGATGGCGTAAACAATCGATCAATATTTACCCATTCCACTCCATTCTTTAATTTATAGACATTTATCTTATCCCCCCTCAGTCTTCTCTTTTCCAAGTTGAAGAGCCTTAACCTTTTTAGCTTCTCCTCATAGGGGTATCCTTCCATTCCCTTTGCTATTTTGGTGACTCTTCTCTGTACTTTTTCTAATAATGCTATATTCTTTTTTTTTTTTTATTTATGCAAATTTTTCAATTTATATCCAAGCAACATGCTTGTACGGATAAAGATACAACTTGTAGCAAAAATAATCACAAATCAAATACAGAAACATTTTTCTTTTTTTTTTCCAAGAGTATCATTAGTCCACCATAATGGAGGGAGCAGCGCAAGAAACATAAGAGGGACAGGCACTCCCAATTATGAATGTTACAGGAAACAAAGCAGAAAGAATAAACAAGGAGGGTCAGATAACCGAGCATTCTACATATTAATGGGGAAACACTCAGGAAGGAGAGGAAGTAACAATATGGGAACTGATAAAGGAAGACAGGTCCTCAGGCTGAAGAAATATATACTTATGAGACTGAAATACAATTATACATTTACAAGGAAATCTAAGCAAAAATAAGCACATATCTGAGTCACCCCAGGATGAAGTAATAGAAAGGCTTTATGCCTTTTTTGAGGCTCTCTGGCCACATCTGGGAAGATCGAAATTTTCTTACCCATGAACAAGTTGGTCCACTTCTTAAAGTATAGCTTGAGAATTCAATCCCTATCAGATGGAATAGCAAATATCACTAACATAGTAGAAACATTTAACTCATCTTCCTTAGGCATTTGAAGAAGAGCTGATACATCAAGAAAGTCCATATCCAATGTCCCAACTGCCATCTTTCCGTCTTTTTTACAAACTGGCAAAAGATACGCTTTAACAACTGCAGGGATTAAATCAGATGGCACTAATAAAACTTCTTGAATATATTTTTTGAACAGTTCCAAAGGAACAACCGCAGGTACTATAGGAAAATTAAGTAGACAGATGTTGGAAGCTCTAGCAGAATTCTCTAAGGATTCCAGCTTCAGCCTTATGGCCATATTATCTTTAATTAAGGAATCAGCTACATTAGAAACCTGCAACAGTTTCTGATCCCCAGATTCCATTTTCATTTTAACATCCAGCATTTCTGACTTAATTTCAGAGTAAAGGACCTCAAGCTTTTCAACCCTAGAGGTAGATAAAGCCAACTGTTGACTTACAACACTGGAAAGTTGAGAAATCGCTTCCCCAAATGTTCTCCAAAGAGATCACATTCGGACATACAAAAGTAATAAACTTGGGTGGCTCAGACAGCGTAATTACAGTTAGAGGAACTTTCCTTCCATCAGCCCCACTCACTTCATGAGTGGAAACAGCCACCTTCAGAAGTTGGAACTCCTCCACACCTGTAGCCTCAGATGTACTCGGTTGCTTGGTTGCTATATTCTTTTTAAGATTCGACAAACAGAATTGCACATAATATTCAAGGTCCGGTTGCACCATGGAACGATTCAGAGGCATTTTGATATCCTTTGTTTTATTCTCCATTTCTTTCTTATGATTCCTAGCATTCTATTTGCTTTCTTGGCCGCCACTACACACTGGCGGAGGGTTTCAATATGTTATCCGTAATGATTCATAAATCTTTTTCCTGGGTTGTGATCCTAATATGGAACCTTGCATCATGTAACCATAGTTTGGGTTGTTCTTTCCTAGGTGCATAAAACTTTGTACTTCTTCACATTAAACTTCATCTGCCATTTGAACATCCAGTCTTCCAATTTATCAATGTCCTCTTGCAAATTTTTACAATCTTCTTGGGTTTTAACAAGTTTTTGTAAAATCTAAATAATTTTGTGTCATTTGCAAATTTGATTACCTCACTCATTATTCCCATTTCCAGGTCATTTACGAATATGTTAAAAAGCAGCAGACCCAGCACAGACCCCTGGGGTAGTCCACTATTCACCTTTCTCCATTGGGAAAACTGGCCATTTAACCCTACCCTCTGTTTTCGTTTAACCAGTTCCTGATTCACAATACTACACTGCCTCCTATTTATTTATTTTTATTTATTTATTTACATTTTCTTATATACTGTGCTATTCTGCATCAGTGTGGTTTACATTGAACAAACTGAAATTACATTGAACAGGGCATTATAACTTGGAGATAACTATTTTACAGGGAACATGGGCTATGGAGGGTTAAGTGGCTTGCCCAAGACCACAAGGAGCACCTGTGGGACTAGAAACCCCAGTCCTTCCAGCCCAAGGTTGCTGTCCTCTAGTGGGATTTGAACCCCTGACCTTCTGGCCTGAAGTACCTTGCCCCAACCACTAGGCCACTCCCATGACTATCCCATGACTTTCTAATTTCACCAAGAGTCTCTGATGAGGGACCATGTCAAAGGCTTCCTGAAAATCCAGATATACTATATCAACCAACTCACCTTTGTCTACCTTTATTCACACCTTCAAAAAAAGCAACAGATTAGTCAAGGAAGGTCTTGTCTTACTAAAATCATGTTGACTTTCTCCCATCAAGCCATGACTATCTACATGTTCAATAATTTTGTTCTTTATAATTGTTTCTACCATTTTTCCTGGTACTGACATCAGGCTCACCAGTCTGTAGTTTCCCAGATCATCCCGGAACCCTTTTTAAAAATTGACGTTATATTGGCCATCCTCCAGTCTTCAGGTATTACAGATTATTTTAATGATAATTCACAGATTACTAATAGTAGGTTTGCAATCTCATATTTTAGTTCTTTCAACACCCTTTGATGTATACTATCCTGTCCAGGTGATATGCTACTTTCCTGTTTATCAAATAATTGTAATATATCTTCCTGGTGTATCGATATTTCTTTCAATTCTTCTGTGGCATCACATTTAAATACCATTTCAGTCATGGGTAACATCTCTACATCTTCCTCAGTAAAGACTGAAGCAAAGAATTCATTCAGTCTTTCCACTATGGCATGGTCCCCTCTTAGTGCCCCTTTTAGCCCTCTATCATCTAATGGTCCAACTGACTCTCTCTGTTTTTTTTTTGCTACAAATGTACTTGAAAGAGTCTTTATTATGTGTTTTTGCTTCCACAGTAAGCTTCTTCTCAAATTCCCTCTTTGCCTGCTTTATCACTTTCTTGCATCTAACTTGCCAGTGCTTATGTTGTTTCCAGTTTTCATCATTTGGCTCCTTTTTACATGTCCTGAAAAATGCTTTCTTGACAACAGCAGCCTCTCTAACCTCACCTTTAAACCATGCTGGCAGTTTTTTTGGACTTCGTTCCACTTTTCTTAAAGCATGGAATACAGCTGGTCTGGGCTTCCAAGATAGGATTTTTAAATGACACCCAAGCTTGATGTAAGTCTTTAACCTTTGCAACTCTTCCTTTTAGTTTTTTCTTAACTATTTTTCTCATTTTATCATAGTCTCCCTTTTGAAAGTTAAAAGATAGTACTGTAGATTTCCTTAATGTCCTTTGTCCATTTATTAAATCAAACACAATCATGCTATGGTCACTATTGCCAAGTGGCCCTAACACCCTTATATCTTGCACCAGATCTTGTGTTCCACTAAGGACTAAGTCCAAAATGGTTTCTCCTCTTGTCAGTTCATGAACCAGCTGCTCCAAGAAGCAATAATTTTTTTTCATCTAGAAACTTTATCTCCCTAGCATGTCCTGCCATGACACTGACCCACTTGATAACCCGGGTAATTCAAATCACCCATTATTATTACTGTGCTGTAACTTTTGCTAGCTTCTCTGATTTCTTTGAGCATTTCATCATCCATTTGCTCATTTTGGCCAGGCGGATGATAGTACATCCTCACTGCCATCTCTTTCCCCTTCCCCGTTTTACGTGGAATTTCAATCCATAGTGATTCTACAGCATATTTTTTTTCCTGCAAAACTAATTCTTTGTGACTCAATGCCCTCTCTAGCAGAGTGCAACCCCTCCACCTATTTGATCTGTTCTATCATTACGCTATAGTTTGTACCCGGGTATCACAGTGTCCCACTGGTTGTCCTCCTTCCTCCATGTCTCTAAGATACCAACAATATCTAACCTCTTATTTAGTTCTATGTATTCTAACTCTCCCATCTGATTTTTTAGACTTTTAGCGTTTGCAGTCAAGCATTTTAGAGGCTGTGTTTTATTTGTATTAATCTGATTATCAGTAGGCAAGGGTAATTTGGAATATTTAAGCTCTGTCTGCTCTGTATCTAAGAGCATTTGGGTTACTTCTGTCTTTATTGTAACCTCTCTGTCGATATGTCCTAAATTCAATCTTTTGCTAGCATCTGTCGAGGATACATTGTTCTGAACCATGCGCTCTTAAGCGACTGCCAATTTTCCCCTATTATCTAGTTTAAAAGCTGCTCTATCTCCTTTTAAAGGTTAATGTCAGCAGCATGCTTCCATCCTGGTTAAGGTGGACCCTATCCCTTCAGAAAAGACCACCCCTTCCCCAGAATGTTGCCTAGTTCCTAACAAATAAATAATATTATTTTTGCTCATCAAGATTTGCTCAGTAGAAAGGTCTCTAAGGGGCTTCGTAACCCCTGCAGCCCATAAAGGACTTTTAGAAGCTTCAACAATAAAGAAGAGAAAATACTGGATTTTCGGTCTCCATATTGTATCCAAGATATATTACAACTATTAGATAAACTAAAGAGTAACAAATCACCTGGGCCGGATAGTATACATCCAAGGGTGTTGAAAGAACTGAAATATGAGATTGCAGACCTGCTATTAGTAATCTGTGAACTATCATTAAAATCATCTCTAATACCTGAAGATTGGAGGCTCGCCAATGTAACACCAATTTTTAAAAAGGGTTCTAGGGGTGATCCAGGAAACTACAGACCGGTGAGCCTGATGTCAGTACCGGGAAACATGGTAGAAACCATCATAAAGAATAAAATTACTCAGCATGTAGATAGTTATGGCCTAATGGGAGACAGCCAACATGGCTTTAGACAAGGAAGATCTTGTTTTACTAATCTGTTATGTTTTTTTGAAGGTGCGAATAAACAGGTGGACAAAGGTGAGTCAGTTGATATAGTGTATCTGGACTTTCAGAAAGCCTTTGACAAGGTCCCTCATCAGAGACTTTTGGCAAAACTAAAGAGTCATGGGATAGGAGGCAGTGTACTACTGTGGAACAGGAACTGGTTAAAAGATAGAAAGCAGAGGGTAGGGCTAAATGGCCAATTTTTCCAATGGAGAAAGGTGAATAGTGGTGTACCCCAGGGATCTCTGCTGGGTCTGCTGCTTTTTGACATATTCATAAATGACCTAAAAAGTGGAATAACGAGTGAGGTTATCAAATTTGCAGATGACACAAAACTATTTAAAGTTGTTAAAACCCATAGGAGTGTGGAAAATTGCAAGAGGACCTTGATAAATTGGAAGACTGGGCATCAAAATGGAAGACGAAATTTAATGTGGACAAGTGCAAAGTTATGCACCAAGAGAAGAACAACCCAAACTATGGTTACATGATGCAAGGTTCCACATTAGGAACCACCACCCAGGAAAAAGATTTAGGCGTCATCGTGGATAACATGTTAAAACCCTCCACCCACTGTGCAGCGGTGGCCAAGAGAGCAAATAGAATGCTAGGTATCATAAGGAAAGGAATGGAAAATAAAACAAAAGGTATTATAATGCCTCTATATCGTTCCATGGTGAGACTACACCTTGGATATTGTGTGCAATTCTGGTCGCTGTATCTTAAAAAGGATATAGTGTTATTAGAAAAGGTTCAGAGAAGAGCCACCAAAATGGTAAAGGGGATGGAAGGATACTCTTATGAAGAAAGGCTAAAAAGGTTAGGGCTCTTTAACCTGGAAAAGAGACGCCTGAAGGGAGATATGATAGAAGTCTATAAATTAATGAACGGAGTGGAACGGGTAAATGTAGATCAATTGTTTACGTTATCAGAATATAGAAAGACTAGGGGACATGCAATGAAGCTACAGGGTAAACTATTTAAGACTAATAAAAGAAAATATTTTTTCACTCAACGTGTAATCAAACTCTGGAATTTGTTACCGGAGGATGTAGAAAAGGCTGTTAGTGTAGCTGGGTTTAAAAAAGGTTTGGATAAGTTCCTGGAGAAAAGGTCCATATACCATTATTAAGAAGGGACCCAGGATATCAATGCTTGATCCAGTACAAGCATTGTGGAAGCTGTTTCTTTTGGAGAAATTGTTAGGTACGTATGACCTAGATTGGCCATTGTTAGAAACAGGATACTGGGCTTGATGGACCTTGGTCTGACCCAGTATGGCATATCTTATGTTCTTATGTCCTTATATTTGTCCATAACAGAAAATAGTCTACAAAGTCAGCATGGAAAGCATCTTGGCTGGAAGCAGGTTTCCAGGATACATGGATACACTAGATTCGGAGACATCTGAAGAACAGAGAAAATAGCTTACCAAAAGACAAAGAGTTTGTCTCCAAGTAAGGCAATTTCTTCCCCTTTCTTTTACCCATGATTTAGAACAGGGAAAAAATAAACAGAAGGCAGTTTAATATGATCTGCAGAAGTACTTCCCAGCACAACGTTTGAAAGAGGCATCTAAACATAAAGCACATTTGTCTTGGATGTAGATGCACAGCTCTAAGCATAAAGTTGTATCTAAGCCATTCTCAAAGTGTTCGAAAAACACTGTCACCTCGATGAGGCACAAAATTCAGCAAGCCGATGTTGCAAAATCTGTGCTGAACAAGAAATCTCTCTGAGGGAGAGCACAGAAGTTCATTCTTCATCTTCTGTGTAGAGAGTTTGTCATTTGTCACCCTCAAGTGCTTCTATGCAGTTATGTGGTTCGCATTCAGCCTATTTTACAATGCAATATATCCAGGATTGAGCCCACACAGATATTTTCTTGCTCATCTGTCAAACTACAGAATGTTTTGTACTCCTTGTCTATGCATTAACAATATGGAAGGGTGGATCTGCCTACTTCTACTCCAGCATTAGTCATCGTAGCAGATGAGTCTTCACCAGCAGCTTTGCAATCTCTGTCTGACCAACCTAATTTTTTCTTGCAAATAATGTTCATTGAGTTTGTTAACAGTTACAATAAAATATTTTTGGGATTTAAATATCAAGAACTTGACATATTACAGTTCTCTCAGTCCATGGGGTAAGGCTTGTGCAAAAAGATATATCCATCTCGCAGGATCCCTCACCCTTCTCAGATTTAAAATCGCAAGGGTGACTTATCACCATCTTCTTCCCCTAGATCTAAGGCTGTTCAAAGTAAGATGAAGGCTTCCCAGACTTGGATATAGATTACATCGGAGGACAGTCATCTCCAGATGAAGAGGTCTCTTTATTTATTTAGCCAGTTTTCTATACTGCCTTATCCTTCAATCAAAGTGGTTTACATTATGTAATCACTACAAACAGGTACTGGATACATTCCCTTGTCCCCAAAGGGCTCACAATCTATGTGTACCTGAGGCATTAGGAGGGTTAAGTGGCTTGCTCAAGGCCACAAGGAGTGCCTATAAGACTAGAAACTAGTTCAACAAAATCTAGATTTTAAAAAAGTGCAGCTGTCCTACACTCCTTTATTGTGGTTGAGCTGGCAATAAAAAAAGGCAGAATATGTAAAATTTTCTAACACATCATCTGGGAAGGAATGTTCCAAAGGGAAATGGTGTGTGTTAGAATTTCAGCTTACTAATTCTACATGGTGCAATGTATACATATCTTCCTTCACCAAGTATAAGCATTTTCGCCTCACCTACCTACTCAGTGTCAATCTGAGCTCAGTGGTGTACTTTAAAATGCAGATTAATCTCGCATAGATTTTATCCATTTTGTTTAGGGTGTATTTGACACTTCATCCAGATTTTTGGCATTTGCCATAGTTACAGCACTTTGCATGGCTGTGGGTCTCTGGTTTGCATGAGAATGTCCACACTAAATTGGCAGATATACCCTGGTTGAGTAACATGCTTTTTGGTGACAAAGTTAAAAAGAATTTAGATACTATTAAAGATCATTATATTATGTTACAGTATCTGAAGAGTACCCAAAGTCTACAGGATAATTTTAAAAGCCTTAGTAGTGATTCAGACATCTCAAAACATTCATGCAGATGTCCAAATAATGGAGACTTCCCTAGAGCCCTTTCATAAATTGCTTTTAAAGACGTCTCCAGTGCAGGGATGTATATGAGATGGTGCAATGGTCTTAGATGTCATGGCTTGATTTTAGAAATGTCTGGGACATCTGCAACCCCATGCAAGTTTATATCTGCTTCAGGTACAAAGAGGCATCAGGGAAGTGCTCGTTTTGGCCATAAAACAACCAAAGGGAGTACAGAAGATGGCACTCCACCACCACCATAGTCTGCACAATCACAAACCTAGCAGCAGTGGGTTGTGAACACTGCCTTCCCTGTCCTAGCCTACAGCTCTAACCATTGGGCTAGTACTAGATTTCCAGAGTCTAGAATACTATTCCAGGTATGTCTATGCAGATTCCCCCACAGACATCTATATCGGGCACATTCATATTTGTGAAATCATGCATAGAACTTGGATGTGCCTTCATTTTTTTTTTTCAAATATTCTAGCTTGGACATCTCAGATTGCACTTAAAAGTACACTGAACAAGCGATGTCCATTTTCTTCTAGATGACCCACCACCACTCAATATATAAGACTCTTCTACTACAGGAAAAGTTCTTTCATACCCTTCTCCAGATAACCACGAACAGCTCAGCATCAGCATCATATAAGGCCTCATCAAAAAGAGAAGAGGTAAGCAAAACCAATAACCTCTGTGCAACTTAAATAGCCTTGACGTTTTTGATTCTGTTGTGCAAACACATCTAGTTCCATTCAAAATGCACATCCTACACTGCTGGATAGTGCTATGGTGGAGTGAGGTAGAGTGTGAGCATTCCGCTTAACCCAATGGATAGTCAGCGATATTCAGTTACTATCCATACAGCTTTGCCATTTAATTCAGGACAACAAAAAGGCCACTCTAAATTAAAATGCGTAACTAAAATGTTTAGCAGCTGAATATCATCACTATTCATAGAGCAGTGGTAGTCACTGATCTCCACATTTATTCAGCACCACTCGCTATCTAAATAGTGCTGAATATATGTGGATTGTTCAAATGTTGCAGCTTGCATTTTTTTAAAGAATCGCTGTCTGCTGTGTTTCAGTATTGACCTAGTTGCTTTCTGTCAACTTCCCTTAAAACCTCTATTTTGGTCTTGAGTATTACAGATTCTTCCCTATCTCACCAAAGGAAATTGGACATGTTCATTGAATCTCAAAGATGCTTATACGGATATTCCAATTTATCCCAGCTGTAGAAAGTATCTTCACTTCAGGCTTCAATGAAGTCATTATTAGAAAAGATTACTTCCTTTTGACCTTGATCTGACCCCCAGGGACAATGCCTAGCACTAAATGCCTAGCAGTTACAGTACCTCACCTCCTCAAGCATGGCCTTGGTGTTTCCATATCTCAATAACCAACTGCTGGCAGCTTCTATAATAGAATCAACTGAGACGGAACAATTTGCCTCCTTCAAACTTTGAGATTACCTGTTCAACTTTGAAACATCTATTTGTCAACTCACAAAGAAGCTTTCATTCATAAGGGAGCTCTTCGGAATCTGGATCAGAATGGCAAAGCTAATATTCTGTGTTTATTTATTTATTTATTTTTCTTATATACCGTGCTATTATAATCAGTGCGGTTTACATTTGAAACAGAACATACAAGAATATAACAAGTTACATCGAGTTTTTTACATTGAACAGGGAATGTAAACATGGAGAAAAAATGAGGAAAAAAAACTATGTACACATTATATATCAAAATTTTAATTAATTCTCATGGTCTCAGACCGAACCTTCTTACACATATGAGCCCACAGGGCCACTGCAGTACATATAATTACTTTTGCTCGACTCCAAAGGAGAAAGCCATAATGGGACTTCAAGTTCCATGGAACCAGTATACCCAGTCTCTCATTTCTATAATTAATCTGCTACTGTCCCGTCAGGTAATACTGAACTAGTGGATTTCTGAAATAAACATTAAAAAAGAAGCATCCACTTTGCATCATGGCACATTCTTGTGTCTTGGGGAGCTCATCTCAGTTTTGACTCATTCAGGTCAGAAGCTAAAAGGATGTCGTTATGCAGTCTTCCAGAAATTAGAGCAGTATTTTACCCTATGAGAGTTTGCCCAACTGCTATACAACCAATAGGTGTTGATCCAAACGGACAATCAAGAAGCCATATTCACAAAATGAAAGCTTCCTTCTGCATCTAAATTATAAACCTTTAGCTCCAACAGCATGAAAATTGAGCAGTGTGTAAGTCCCTCATAGTCCTTCTGCCTCCCATTTGGGACATATTGGTAGCAGCAGAAAAACCTTCCAGAATAAGTTCATATGTCTTCAAAAGCTAAAGAGTTTCCTTATGGCACATGACAAATAGTCAAGGCCCTTTTCGTTGTCCTCCTACTGCCATATTATAATACTTGTATTATCTCCATGGCCTAGAACTGCAAACTTCCTCTATCAGAGTTCATTCATCTAGTGCACTCTCAGTCTATAGTTTTTTTCATAGACAAGGCTACAACTTCTCATTATCCCATTTTTTGAGGTCCATGATGAAGCTTCTTTGTTACAAACCACTAGTTCAGAGGTCTTCTGTGCCATGGGACCTTAATGCCATCCTTTCATCTCTCATGCAACCACTATTCAAACCTGGATAGAATCATTCTCATTGAGGAATCTAATCAAGAAGGCCCTTGTTCTAATAGCAATTACTTTGGCTAGAAGTGAACTTTAAGTCTTAATCACCTATGATTGTTATATCCAGCTTCATCATAATAAGACAGTCATCTATGCTACCTTAAATTCCCCCCAAAAGGCGATCACACCCTTTCATGTCAGTTAAATATAGTGCTACCTAAAATACACAGTCATCCACAAGAGAAGTCCTTAAACTCACTGAAAAGAACAGAATATATAAAAAAATCTCTGCAGTGGTTTGTCTCCTTTAAAACCAACTGACTTGGCATTGTGGAAGCAAAATAGACCCTAGTTAATTGGCTAGATAAATGCCTGCATCCACCTCCGAGATAAACAAATTGCAACTCTTCTAACTAGTCCAGCCATGCATCATCAAATCAGAGCCACTGCAACAACTGTAGGTGGTTTGAAATCTGTTTCACTGCAGAGTTTCTGCAAAGCAGCTAATTCATTTTAGTCCATACTTTCACATCACATGCTGCCTAGACCAGTCAACAATCACATTGTGCTTTTGGTCAGGCAGTATAGAGCAACCTGTCTTTGTGAACTGTGCAATTGTCACAGCCACTTGTCAAAATGGGTTCACTCCCCACAATGGGCAAATAATCTAGACAACAGAGTGACTCCGAGCTTGAAAATCACTCACTTGTGTGCTTAATTATACCCTGCTTGTCAAGGGAAAGGCTAAGTTAGCTGGGTGTTTTCTCTAAAAAGCAGAATTAATCTGGTACACAATGTTTCCCACCTCCACAAGAAGTGTATTCCTCTTTGAGCTATGAAGCTAATTGGGGAAATGAGGATATCCCTGTAAATGGGAAGGTCCATACATGCTCAGAACTTCATGTTAGTTCTGGTAAAGCTGTTTTGTGGTGCCACCATGTGCTGATGTCACCCTTTTAAGTGCCTGATTAATCCTGTTGTCCATGGAAAACACCTGCTACTAGTAAACAACTTAGCTGAATGGCTTAACATCTCATTTTTCATACTTTTTTGGATTTGGCCAGAAAATATGCACACATTTATATACAAAAGCATATTGCAAAATTTAACACTGATATCTTTGTTTCATTTAATTGCATGTGAATTGCTAAGAAAATCTACAAAAGA
The DNA here is from genome assembly GCA_033557465.1 of Ichthyophis bannanicus. Lineage (NCBI taxonomy): Eukaryota > Metazoa > Chordata > Amphibia > Gymnophiona > Ichthyophiidae > Ichthyophis > Ichthyophis bannanicus. The sequence continues at coordinate 165,168,237 of CM066036.1, read as the reverse complement.
GCTGGCAACAAATAGAGCACCATACAGTAGAATAAGTTATAAATGAACGTGTTATTTTCTTACTTTTCAGAATCTGAAGGAACAATAATATGTTTTTATGACTTACAAATTAATAGTCATCCAACAATACAGTCTGGTAATAACTAATCTAAAGTAAACATGGTATATAATCAACAAAATTGAACAATAAGATCAGAAGATCAGCTAAGATAAACCGATGACAGTGCTAATAACCGTGATTGTATTCATTTTGCTTTGGAAAGAAAAATGTAATTTCGATATAAAACCAGATGGCAGAGTAAGACCATTTGAAAGACCAAAGTTGCAGAAGGCAGCTCCTTATTATGTGCATTAGAATAGACATCCTCAAATTTATTTGAATGGAAAAACAAGCAGCAAGCTTGCCATGAAAGAAAAAAATAAAAAATAGCAAAGCTTGAAAAAAATCTGAAGCAACATTAAAAACAACAGCCTAAACAATACTGACTTACTGAAGATTTCATGGCAAAGGCCAGCTTTAAAAAAAGAGATCAAGAAAAGATGATAACACAGTGTAATTTATTTGTGCTCTTCTAATAACAGATTTTATGTTGTGAAAAGTTTCTCTTGAAAATATTATTTTTGAAAGAACAGTGCAATAGCTACCACACATAAATTAGAGAAGTAAAAGGTCAAAGAGTCTCCGGAATGTTCATGCTTAGCTGTAAAATAAACAACATGCAGAGAGTAAACTAGCATTCATATTAAGTATCACTGATGCCACAAGAAACTGATAGCAAAGAGTACTATCTGCAGTTAATGCCATCCCACTTTGCCGTTCTACCTGGAGTGCTTATTCATCTTCTTAAATGCATAAACAGTCTACAAGAAAGAAAAATGGTATTTAAGTAACATTTCATCTTATTTATTTAGACAAATTTGTATGTCACCTTATCCTTCAATCAAGGTGGTCACGTCACATTACAATTGGAGGGTTACATTTAACATTAGGGTACGTGTAAACATTTAGACAGTACAGTTACTTATTAGCATTTAGACAGTACAATTGAAGGTAACATTTAACATGAGGGTATGTGTAAACATTTAACATTAGGGTACATGTAAACATTTAGACAGTACAGTTACTTATCGGCATTTGGACAGTACAATTTAAGATAGCATTTAACATGTATGATAAACTTGTGTGTGTGGATCTTATAGTAAGATTCTAAATTTAAATGAAACTTCAACTTGACAAGATCTGTAGTAATGCTTTTGAAACATTAGGGCTGTAACATGGGTAGATATTTTATTTATTTATTTATGCTTTTCTTCTATACCGCTTTTTCCCAAGATCAAAGGCGGTTTACAAGTAACACAATGAACAGTTTACAATTAACATAATGAACATGGTTTTACATGGAACATCTTGTTTTTTCAAGTTGGCTTGACCATAGCCCTTAACCATAGTAATAGCATAATATATAGCCTTTGAGAAGCAACACGGAGTGTGCTGCAGTGCTTGAGGCTACCATAAGCAGCTGTTGAAAACAAAATATCCATATTTTGCCATAGCTATAAGCTTCCGAGCCCACTACAACCCGTGTTCTTTTGAAGAAAAAAGAAAGCAAGTGTTGAGGCTTAGATGCAGAATAATGTTCACAGAAATGAGAGTTGAGCATTCCAAAGAAAGCAAGAATTGTTTTAGGATATAGTGGAAGATACATGAGGAGTTTAGAAAATATCGTAACCTAATCAGCAAATGATCACACTCTAGAACTAAATAGTCCGACTTAAGAATTCACATATCCTTAATAAAATAAATATTGAAAAAAAATATCTGAAGAGACACCTAGTGGCCAAAGTTTGACCTATATGCTAGCCTAGTTGTGAAGGGCACTGCTTTAAGATCATCAGTGTGATGGCTGGAATGAGTTGGGAGAGTAATGTAAAAAAAACAACAACATAGGGATAAATTCTCCCTAGGTAGTTGAACATGATGACTCCCGGTGCTGTAGCCTGAGGCCAGTTCAACTGAGCTGGAAACCCAAAAGAGCAAGAGATACTGAATCAGAAATAAAAAAAAACAAACACCAAGAAATATTTATCAAAATGGAATAACATAAGGTCACACCTGACAAAGGTACTCTTCATATCACTCCTCCCCCCCATTAATGGAGTGAGAAGATGACAACACAGGGCAGTCTGAGGTCTGAGCTGAAGGCCCACAACAGCTAAGCATGATTTTAGTCCTCCTAGATCAGTGGCTCCCAACCCAGTCCTCGGGTATCCACAGGCCAGTTAGGTGGTCAGAGTATCCACAATTAATATGCATGAGATAGATCTGCATACAATGGAAGCAGTGCATGCAGATCTATCTCATGCATATTCATTGTGCATACCCTGAAAACCTGACTGGCCTGGGGGTACCCGAAGACTGGGTTGGGAACCACAATCTGTTCATGCCATGCTATCAATATGCAGTTAGCCATACTCAAAAAAGGACTCCAGCACAGAGCAACAGACTACCACTGTACTGGGGGTCAACCAGGCTTCTACCTCATGGAGCAAAGCTGGCCTGGTGATAATAGCGAGGCCGCGAGCCACGTGCTCGCGGCCGGCATTAACCGGGGGGGGGGGCGGCCTCACGTCACCCCGTCGGAGTATGCCGGCATGGGGGGGGGCAGGGTGTCGGGTAGGAGTGCTCCCATTGGCCCCGTGAGTTGTTGTGGGGTGCGGGAGCCAATGGGAGGGTGAGAGCGAGAGGTTAGTGGTGGGGAGAGGCGTGGCTCCAGCCTCTTTATGCTGGATGCCGGGGACGCCGGACGCGTGTCGGAGCAGCGGTGAGAGTGTGGTGGGCCTAATTTGGCGGTTACCAGGTCGGGTGGGATTTCCTCGGTTATTCCGGCGTTGGTGGGAACGGGCTTAATCGGGATTAGGTGATCGGGGGGTTTTGAGCTCCGTGCGCTGAGCGTTTGGTTCCTCCAGTTGCAGGAGCAGGGAGCGGGTTCAGGGGTTTACTGCAGCGGTGCCGACAGCCCACGAACATATTTAAACCCTAATTGGGACAGTGGGACCGGCTTATCAGGGCACTCGTCTTTTGTGCGGCTGCCTTGAATTGGAGGCTCTGGCGAGACGGCTCTGTGCTGGGGGGTTTGAGTCGGCCCGGGTGAACCTGATAAAATTAAAAAATAAATAAATAAATAAATAAAGGCAAAGATGGATACCTTCATTCTAATAGGAATAACCAGTATTATTTCCTGAACAGCGCCATTCCGTGGGGGGTCCACGTCGTGGTAAGGCAAAAGGAGTGGGGTCCCGCAAGGGTAAGGGGCCTGTTAGGGTGAGGGGGGAGGAGGGGCCACCTGGGGATGTGGAGATGCTGGGGCCTGATCTTGGAGCTGTGCAAGGGGGTGGCACTGCCCTGGCACAAGGGGAGGGGTCCCGAGGTATGCATGGGAAGAGGGGAAAAGGGGGGACGAAGGCCTCCGCTGGTGGCAAAGGGGGTCGGGGGAAAAGGGGCAGTGGGCTTTCTGCGGTTACTGGGGGGCGGGGTGGCTGCGGTTCCAGAAGGGGACAGACTCAGGGCTGCGGGTCGGGAGGGGGACAGACACAGGGGCCAGTTGTGGGTGCTGTTGCGGTGCCGAGTGGGGTGCTACCGGGCGACCGTCAGTCCCATAGAGGCGGTAGGGACGGCTTGACGGGGCAGGGCTTAGACAGTGTAGAACAGCCGGATAGGGGACAGGAGTCCATTAGCTACTCGGGCCCTATCCCGATGCCCGGGGAAGGGAGGGTAGGCTCTGTCGGGAACGGTGAGGTGGGGGGGTTCCCCGGCTCGTACAGTTGGCAAGGGGCGGTTGGCGGGGGGCCTCCGGACGCTTGGGAGCACTGGCAAGGCGGTGGACAGGGCTCCTCCCGAGCGGCTAGGAGCTTGGCAGCCACCTTGGGCTATGGCAGGTGTCTCTCCACCCTTTCCTGTTTTTTCTCCACAGGTTCAACAAGCTTGGCCGTATGCGGGGAGCCCTTGGTGGGATACGTCACGGCCAGGTGATGGTTCCGAGGGACATCGGGTGCCGGGACGAGTGTCCGGAGCTGAGGACCCAGCCGTGCAGACAGAGGCGGAGCGTCCAGTGAATGATCCTTCTAGAGAACCGGTGGAGATCGCTTCAGGTGAGTTGTTTGTTGCCCAAACTACGGGGGTTTGGGAAGCAGCGGGTACGAGGGGCATTTGTCGGAAAAAACGAAGCCGGAAGCGTAGACATTTGTGTTATAGGCGTAGATGGTCGGAGTCTTCCTCTTCGTCCTTGTCCCTATCGTCGTCGGGTTCGTGCTCCGATGAGGGTGGTTCGACAGCAAGCCAAGGAGCGCCGCCCGAGGGGCTTAAAAAAGGCACGGTCCAGCCCACTGTAGTGGCGTTTTCGGAGTTGTGGGAGGGCGTGCCTAGGCGGTTGCGGCGTAAAATACAAAAGCGGAGATACATAGACATTTTCCGATTATTGGAGGGTCAGAAGCGGTCAGGGGATAGTAGGAAGAAGAGGAAGGCGGACGAAAAAGCAGGGAGGGTGCGGAGAGTTGGGAGGAACGTGGTCAATTGGACGCGAGCAGTTCTGCGGTTAGCTAGTGTTTGGGGTCAGGTGCACCCAGAGCAGTACGGTATGATGTTGGCTTACGCTGATTCCATCTTAGAGGCGTCGCAGACGCATGACAGTTGGGCATGGCTCAACTATGATGAGAAATTCCGCGATAAGATGGAAGAAAATCAGGGGTTGTCCTGGGGGACTCAAGATATCAATTTGTGGCTAACACAGATGGCGGTTCGGCAGAGCGTCGGGGGGGCTGGGGGACAAAAATGGGGGTTGGTTGCAGCAGTGGGCTCGGCGAAGCCCTTTCGTGGGGGCGTGCGCGCGGTTGGACAGAGAACTGCAGGGGGGGGGGAGGCACTGGGGATGTCTGTTGGCGATTCAATAAGTCTTCATGCCCCTTTCCGGACTGTAAATTCCGGCACGCCTGCTCTGTCTGTGGCGGAGGACATTCGGCCCTCAAATGTGTGCGAAAAGGTGTTGCGGGAGCCCCCCCCTCCGCTAAGCAGTAGGTGTGGGGAGGGCATTGCCCCCACTCCTATCAAGCTACAAGCTTTGCAACCATGGCTGCGCCGGTATCCAAAACAGAAAGACAGTTTTATTTTGGAAGAAGGGTTCCGCTGTGGGTTTCGAATTCCTGTGGTGGGTAAGGTAGCGGAGATTCAGGGCAGGAATTCGTCATCACTTCGGCGGTTAAGCGACATTGTACGGGCTAAGGTGGCGGGAGAGAGGCAGTTGGGACGGATCACTGGCCCCGTTATAGAGCCGCCATTTGAGGGCTTTGTGGTCTCCCCTTTGGGTATAATTCCAAAGAAGGAGCCGGGAAAGTATCATTTGATCCATAATTTGTCCTCACCCGTTGGTGCGTCGGTTAATGACCGCATCCCGCGGGAATTGTGCGCCGTGCGATATGCATCTTTTGATGAAACTTTGGCTTTAGTCAAAAAATGTGGCCCGGGGTGCTACATGGCAAAGGCGGATATTGAGTCCGCTTTCCGGTTATTGCCGGTGCATCCATCGGCTTTTCCTTTATTGGGATTTCGCTTTGAAGGGCAATTTTATTTTGACAAGTGTATGCCCATGGGTTGCGCGATATCCTGTGCTTATTTTGAACGATTTAGTTCCTTCATGCATTGGGCTTTAGTGGCGCAGATGGGTTGTAGCCAGATCGTCCATTATTTGGATGATTTCTTTTTCGTGGGGACGGCTCAGTCTGAGCAGTGTCGCGCCTTGTTGGATGGCTTTAGATTGCTGGCACGGGAGTGGGGGGTGCCGTTGGCGACTGGTAAGACGAAGGGCCCCGTGACTCGTATTACCTTTTTAGGGGTGGAGCTCGATTCTGAGTTGATGGTAGCCCGTTTGCCTGCAGATAAGGTGCTCCGACTGCAAATATTGGTAGCCAACGTGCTTGCCTCCTCAAAAATGACGTTGCGGGAAATGCAGTCCCTTATCGGTTCTCTTAATTTTGCTTGTAGAGTCATTCCTATGGGCAGGGTCTTCTTGCGGCGTCTCTCATCGGCTACAGCGGGAGTGCGTAAACCTCACCATCGGATCAGGGTGTCTCAGAGCATGCGTGCGGACCTACGAGTCTGGGATGAATTTTTGAGCGGTTTTAACGGTGTCACGGTTATGCGTGAGGCGGCGATATCCAGTGCGGCTTTACAATTATATATGGATGCGGCTGGTGGGGCGGGCTTGGGGGTGTATTTTGGGGGCGCTTGGTGTGCGGCGGAGTGGCCGCAGTCCTGGCACGCGGCTGGCCTCACTAGGAACATAACCTTTTTAGAGTTGTTCCTGATTGTGGTAGTGCTGTCTTTGTGGCCGGATCGGTTACGGAATCGACAGGTCGTCTGGTGGTGCGACAATACGGCGGTGGTCAGTGTGATTAATAATTACGCCCCGCGGTGCAGACCGGTAGCAGATTTAATGCATCAGGTGGTTTTAGCTTGTTTGCGCTTGAATTTAGTGCACAGAGCGCGTCACATTCCAGGGCATACTAATTTAATTGCGGATGCTCTTTCCCGTTTTAAGTGGGAGCGTTTTCGGGCATTGGCGCCGGATGCCGAAGAGGAAGGGGCTGTGATCCCAGAGCACCTATGACAGATTGGCCTGGGGACTTTACAGACTTGCTGAAGAAGTCCGTATCGGCTGCGACTTGGGAGGTGTACCAGCGGGGATGCAGCAGCGTGGTGGCATTCCTGCAGAACCAGGGATGGAGTCCAGGCCCCGCTTCAGATTTTCTGCTTGGTCAGTATGTGCTGGCAGCGAAAGCGGCGGGTTTTTCGCGATCCTCGGTGCGGAGGAATTTGGCTGGATTTTCATTTTTTATGCAGGCGGTTGGGTGGGGCGCTGCCGGGGGGGGGGGGGCTTTCTAACTCGCAGGCTGCTACAAGGCTGGGAGCGGTCTTGTCCATCTTTGGGTGATGGGCGTCAGCCAATAACGCATGACCTTTTAGGCCGGTTATGTGGCGTATTAATGTGGGTGGTCTCATCCACCTATGAAGGCCTTCTTTTTCGGGCAGTGTTCTCTGTGGCCTTTTTTGGTGCCTTCAGGGTTGGGGAATTTGTGGAAGAGTCAGGTCGCCGCTTCAGAGGCGGGGGCTTACAGGTGCAGCACGTATTTGTGGGGGAGGGATGGATTCGCATTCTTTTGGCGCGTTCCAAAACGGATCAGCGGGGAAAAGGGGCCTGTGTAGTATTGCGGGCGGTGTCGGGTTCTCCCACGTGTCCGGTCACCTTGCTGACGGAGTATTTGCGGGTCCGGCCGGCCGGTGAAGGCTGTTTGTTTGTGCACGAGGATGCGCTGGTGCTTACCCGGTTTCAGTTTACGGCGGTATTGCGGTTGGCGCTTCAGCGTATAGGGGAGGACCCACGTCGTTATGCCCCGCACACCTTCCGGATTGGTTCGGCTACCAGTGCGGCGGTGGAAGGGCTATCGGAGAGGGAGATCCAGCGGCTTGGTCGTTGGAAGTCCCAGGCCTTCCGCGGTTATGTGCGGTTATAAAGGGGGGGGACTAACTTTTTCTATTTATGTTACAGATCTAGCGCCAGGACTGTGTCGCTGTTGGGTGATTGGCCACTCCTTCGTTTACTGGGCTGGTCGGCGAGCAGCAACACGGCCGGTGGGAGCGAATCTTGGCTTGGAAGCTTCTCAGGTGACCGTCTCATGGCTGTGTGAGCACGGATTGCGTTGGATTCAGCTCTTACCTTTGCTACGGCACCACGAACACCTGCTGCGGATGCAACCGGATATCTTGTTGATTCACCTTGGAGGCAACAACTTGAGTTCCTGGACTTGCCAACAATTGATTCGGGCGGTGATCAAGGACTTGGGGGTGGTTATGGCTATGCTCCCGGGCATAGTGGTGGTATGGTCTGACATCATTCCAAGGCCTGCTTGCCGGGCGCAGCGACGTTGGTCCAGAGGGCTGGCTAAGATTAATCGCCAAATTGGCAGATGGGTGGGGGAGCACGGGGGTGCCAAATCTTGCACCCGTGGGTAGAGGTCGACTGTGCTGGCCTCTTTCGGTCGGATGGAGTACATCTGTCTCCGGTGGGGATGGATTTGCTCCTCAACGATTGGCAGGAGGCCTTGGAGTGTATCATAGCGGGGATGCGTGCTGGTCGCAGCTTGGACTTTGGGGGGCGGCTCAGTGCCAGGGTGGCCTGAGCCGGTGGCGGGATCCCGGAGGTTTCCGGGGTCCGGAGCCGGATGCAAGCATTTAGGGCGGTGGTGGGGTACCCCCGACCCGGACAATCCCTCAGGTTTTTGCTAATAATATGGCGAAGCCGGATGAGGGAGGGGGAAGCAATTTACTCGGGACTTGTACCCGCTTGAGGCAGAAGCGGCGTCACCTTGCTAATAATATGGCTGGTGATGGCTCGCTCTGCTGGTGGGGGGGGGGGTTTAAGTTATGTGTTTGAGTTTGTAAATTGTTATTGTTTTGAAGTAATAAAGCTGTGACCAGTTTGAGTCCAAAATGTGTATTGGTCTGTTTTGTGATGGATTAGGTAAAGGGGGCGGATGGGGGAAAGGGATAAGAGGTTATGGGTGGAAAGCGTGGGACCGCCGTACCCGGTTATAGCGAGGCCGCGAGCCACGTGCTCACGGCCGGCATTAACCGGGGGGGCGGCCTCGCGTCACCCCGTCGGAGTATGCCGGCATGGGGGGGGGGCAGGGTGTCAGGTAGGAGTGCTCCCATTGGCCCCGCGAGTTGTTGTGGGGTGCGGGAGCCAATGGGAGGGTGAGAGCGAGAGGTTAGTGGTGGGGAGCGGCATGGCTCCGGCCTCTTTCTGCTGGATGCCGGGGACGCCGGACGCCCACCCGCCCTCCCACGCTGACTAGGGTTCCTGGTTAGGGTTGTTGGGGTGTTGCAGCTGGAGGGGGTTGGCGGGATCCCGGAGGTTTCCGGGGTTCGGAGCCGGATGCAAGCATTTAGGGCGGGGGTGGGGTACCCCCGACCCGGACAATCCCTCAGGTTTTTGCTAATAATATGGAGAAGCCGGATGAGGGAGGGGGAAGCGATTTACTCAGGACTTGTACCCGCTTGAGGCAGAAGCGGCGTCACCTTGCTAATAATACGGCTGGTGATGGCTCGCTCTGCTGGTGGGGGGGGGGGTTAAATTATGTGTTTGAGTTTGTAAATTGTTATTGTTTTGAAGTAATAAAGCTGCGACCAGTTTGAGTCCAAAATGTGTATTGGTCTGTTTTGTGATGGATTAGGTAAAGGGGGCGGATGGGTGAAAGGGGTAAGAGGTTATGGGCGGAAAGCGTGGGTCCGCCGTACCCGGTTAACAAAACATAGCTGTAACTCTTGATCAGCGGTCCTAATGAAGTCAGCCCTTTCTTTTTTTTTTTTTTTAAACGTTTATTTAAGCTTTTTTAGAAAAAACACACTACAAACATAAGAAATCCAAATTATCAAATAATACACCTAAAACCACAACATAAACCCTCCCTCCACCCCCCCCCCCCCTCCGATTCTCTGAGGAAGTTCCTAACACTCTACAATACAACAGAGAACCGCCGGATCTGACATAAAGTAAAAACTAACCCACTGCCATCTAAAAATCAGAGTCCCCCCTCAACTAACAGACGAGCGGGCACAATATTGGTCGAGAAGTGCCCATCTCTGTACATTGAGGATCACCTGGTGCGGAGAATGGAGCTTACTATACAGTTTTTCCAAATTAGCATAATAACATACTAAATTCCACCAGCGATCAAAATGTACCATACTAAACTGTTTCCAATGAGTAAGGATAAGTTTCAGTGCAATGGCGATCATGAAGTTTAATAAAAAAGCCTGCTCATTAGAACAGACCAAGGAGGGTGCAACAGAGCGAAGCAGGATCATTATCCTTGACGAAACAAAAGGAATACCTAACACACTCCGTATCCGAGCACCGACCTTCTGCCAAAAAACTTGAAGCAGAGGACAATCAAAAAACATGTGCCGAAAAGTGCCCAACTCCTGCTGACAGGACCAACAGCTGCCAGATGACATCCTGTCCCATTTAGAAATCTTGACAGGGGTAAGGTAAGCCCTATGTAAAAAGAAATATATAGATTGAGTAAGTGCTGCTGAGCGTGAAGCCCTCGTGATGGGGCCCCACAAGACCTTCCAGGAAGTATAGGGGATCACATCCATCAAGTCCCCCTCCCAGGTTTTACTTAATCCCCTTAAGGACATGGGAGTCAGATCCCTAATAGATCTGTAAATGAAGGACATAGCGCCCCGTTGATCAAGAGCCCCCTGAAGAAGACTGAGGGGAACCGCAACAGCAGCCAGATTCCCTCCACGCACACCCTTAGCGGCCAAGCAATGTTTAAGTTGCAGCCATTGAAAATAACAGGACCGGGGAAGAGCAAACTCCTTTTGCAAGGCTGAGAAATCTCGCCAACCAGTCCCATCGGCCACCTGTCCAACCACCCAAATACCGCAAATTCATCCACGTGCGCCAAGCGAACACTTGATTCCGAATCTTAAACAGAGGATTACACCATAAAGGAGTATGCCAAGAGAGAGTAACCCTGTCACCCACAAGTCTTACCAGTTGCAAAAAAGCCTCTTGCGTAGCCCGAATAACCCCCCCGGCCGCAGAATCCCTGGGAAATTGCATGCCCAGCAAGTACTGCAAGGGATAAGGAGCCGCCAATTGCTCTTCAACCGCAAGCCAGATTGGCCTGTGCCCCAAGTCCGCAGCATCCTTCCACAAGGCCCCCTGCCTTAATAAGAGAGCCAGATGATAACGCCGGAAATCGGGGAATTGGACGCCCCCGTCCTCCTTGGAAGCCTTGAGCTTTTTAGTAGCAATCCTTGGGCATTTCCCATTCCACAAAAAGCTTAACAACGCACGCTCGAGTTCCCCGTATGCACCCGTCGGGAGTTCGAAAGGTAGCATTCCCAACAGGTAATTTATTTTGGGAGTAAGAGACATTTTTATGGTCTCCAATCTGCCCCACCAAGAGAGGTGAAGAGGGGACCAATTTAAGGTCCGCTTACGAATCCATAATAGAAGGCCCGCCAGATTAGAAGTAATGGTATCATCTCGAGAAGCACAATACTGGGTACCTAAGTATGTGATGCTATCCGATACCCACCGAAAGGGAAACTCCGCCATTAATCTCGAATTGGAGACCTTGTTCATTGGGAATGCTACCGACTTGGACCAGTTAATTTTATACCCTGAGATTGAAGAATAGCTCTCAATTAAAGTCAGGATTAACGGGACCTCTTCTGGCTGGGTGAAGAGCAGGAGATCGTCCGCATAAGCAGAAAGTTTCACCTGTAGATCACCCAGTCCGAAGCCAGAGATCCCCTCATGCTGCCTAATAGCTATAGCCAACGGTTCCAACGCAAGATTAAACAAAAGAGGAGAAAGGGGGCATCCCTGTCTAGTACCCCTATGCAGGGGAAAGAGCTAGACAGAATTCCGTTGGCGAAGATGCGGGCACTAGGATTCGCATAGAGCACTTTAACCATACTGATGAACTCGTCTCCTAAACCAAACCAGTGGAGTACCTGTAAAAGAAAGGACCACTCTAGCCTATCAAACGCTTTCTCCGCGTCGAGCGAGAGGCCAATATAAGGTAAAGAACTAATAGAGGCACTTTCCAGTAAATTACAAAGCAACCGCGCGTTGTCTGAGGTAGCTCTCCCAGGGACAAAGCCACATTGGTCTGGGTGGATAAGGTCCCCAATAACCTTAGTAAGCCTTTGGGCTAAGATACTTGCATAAATTTTATAATCGGAATTTAGTAACGAAATCGGGCGATAATTTGTCACAAGCTCTGGGTCCTTACCAGGCTTCTCCAGAACCACGATTGTGGCTTCAGAGAAGTTACCAGTGGGTTCTTGTCCCTTTACCAACTCGGTATAATAAATCAGGAGATAGGGAAGCAGGTCCTCACAAAAAACCAAATAAAATTCCGCTGGAATGCCATCTGGTCCAGTGGCCTTGCCCCTAGGCATATCCCTAACAACTGCGCGGATTTCCTTACTGGTAAAAGGAGCCCCAAGGTCGCCCATCTGTCGAGGCGACGCTGAAGGGTGCGAGAGATTTCCCAGAAAGGTTGAATACGCATTCAGATCAGGTGTAATATCCGAGGAATATAACTTTCCATAATATTTTGAGAATTCTGCCAGTATTAGTTCGCTCTTTGTTTGCCGCTTTAAATTGTCATCTAGAAGGGCAACTATTCTTTTCCTTTCCTGTTGTCCCCGGAGAGAGCTAGCCAGAGTTTTACTCGCCCTGTTCTGCTCAATATGAAATCTGGCTGATTGTTTAAGGAGAATTTGCTCCACCTCTGCAGACGCTATCTCATTATACTGAAACCTTAACCTTTGGAGGCGGAGCAAAATACTGGGATCAGGGCATTTCACCCACAACCGTTCCCCCGCTTTAATCTGCTTTTCAAGCGCCGTAAGACGGGCCCTTTGCTTTTTGCGTTCCCGAATCGCATAACTGGTAATAGCGGCCCGTAGGGTGGCTTTAAAAGCCTCCCACCAGGCCCATATCGTAGTTTCGCCCACCATGTTAGACGCGAAGTAAGAGCTAATGACTCCCCGAATTTCTGTGTGGAATACGGGGTCTGCTAGCCAAGATCTGTTAAAAGACCAAGATGATGCGGGCCGCTCTAACCCAGAGAGATCAAGCTCCAAAATTACTGCAGCATGATCAGAGATACACATACTTTCAATGCTCGCCGCACAGCCCGAGGAGATCAAAGATTTGGACACCAGAAAATAATCGATGCGCGAGGAGGATTTATGCGAGGGGGAGAAGTAAGTGAAATCTTTCCCCTTAGGGTAGAGCATTCTCCACACATCTGCCAACCCGTTAGACTCAGACAGGGCTTGAATAGCTAACATGGCTTTAGAAGGTTTCTCAACTTTCCCGGGGTTACGATCCACCAACGGGTCACTTACCACATTAAAGTCACCCCCCATAATAATGGGGGCCGGGATCTCCAGCTGCAGCCGACCCGAGAGAGAACAAAAAAACAAGGGGTCATCACAGTTAGGGCCATAGACATTCGAAATAAGGAGAGAGATATTCCCAACCTGGATCAAGGAGTTTGCCCATCTGCCCACCTCATCGTGAGAGGAACTTACAACTGTAGCCCCCAAGGCAGTCCGGATTAGCGTGGCAACCCCATTTTTCTTGCGGCATGCCGGGGAGGAGCCTATCACACTAAAGAATTTGTTACCCAGTTTGCATGTTTCCCCAGGCGTGAGGTGTGTTTCTTGCAGCAAAATGATATCGGCCTTTTGCCTCCTACAATAGGCCAAGATTTTCTGGCGTTTGACCGGGGATTTGATGCCTTTAACATTAAGGGACAAGAGCTTCAATCTGGCAGCCATGATACCTGAGGGGCAAAAATACATGCAGCATCCAGCACATAAGAGATTCCATTGCACACACTTTTACAACCAAACTTCCCCATTTTCCTCAGAGAACCCACATATAGAACCCAATCCCACAACCCCTCATATGGGTGAGACAGCTTAACCAAAAACATGGCTGACCCAGGACCCCACAGCCCATCATACATAAATTAATGACATTATAACAATACTCCAACATCACACATTCAAACATAAATACAAACCGTCGACCGCCCCAACCGACTCTCATGAAGGCTAAAGAAGCCTCCCGATCGCTCAGCATTTACATGGGCAGGCCTCACCCCACTTTCCGCCAAGACAGACTGGGGCCTCCAGCCTGGGAGACAAAGCCGGTGGTCGGGCAGGAAGCCACCCCCTTACCAATGGCCCACCCCGCTCCACCAAGAATCTGTGAACAGAACCGAGGCCACGGTCAACTAGTTCTGGTGCATCATGAGGGCCTCCTGCTCTTCAATGAAACTCTTGAGAGCCGTCGGATCCTCAAAGGTCCTGGTCGCGTTGTTCAGAGTTACTTTAAACCTTGCAGGGTTAAAAAGGCCAAATCTGGCTTGCAAGTGATGCAGACGCGGTCTGAGCGCGAGAAAAAGCTTTCGTTTCTCCACCGTAGCCTTACTGTAGTCCGGAAAGAAGAGAATTTTTTGCCCAGCAGACAACAAAAGTTGCTTCCCCTTGACCGCAGCCAGGATCTGGATAGCATGTTGATGGCGTAACACGCAAAAGATCAGCGGCCGCGGCCTGCTACTTTGTGAGCTGGGAAAGGATGGAATCCGGTGTGCCCTTTCTATCTCCAGGGGCCGGGCAAAATCAAGATGTAGAAACTCCGGTAACCAAGACTCCAAGTACCGGATCGGGTCGCCCCCCTCCAGGCCCTCCGGTAAGCCTATAATTCGAAGATTGTTACGTCTGGCCCTATTGTTCATGTCCTCTAAGGACTTCTCCAAATGATCCACTCTCCGAGCCGTCTTTACAAAATTGAGGGCACCCGTCTCACATTTGGCTATTGCCGCCTCAGCTGTTTCCAATCGGAGGGATAGGGTTTGCATTTGCGACCGCATCTCCTTCATATCAGACTGCAGGTCAGCCAAAGTATCCCCATTTAGCTCAACACGCGTTCGAATGGCCCGCACCTCTTGCAGAAGCTCGGATATGCCTTCCGACTTGTCTTGTGAAGAGGCCTGCTTCTGCGGGGACAGCGGATCCGTCTTGGACCGTTTTGAGCCTGCTGCCGGTGGATTGCCGAACTCCAAGCGAGTTTGTTTGCTCCCGGCCATTGTTAGGAACCCCCAAACAAGATGCACCAATATTGACAACGAATGTCAGCAAGGATGTAGGAGAATAGCAGGTGGGGTCCGTGGGAGAAAAATCTCAAGCAGCCATGTTGGAGTCTTGCTGGCTCCGCCTCCAAGTCAGCCCTTTCTTGGGAACAGTTCAGAATCTCCTTCATTCCCTCTTGGGCTTGTATAATCTTGGATAAGACATTGAATAGCCATTGGCAGGCTTGCCCATGCCCTCTATCCTACTACTAAAAGCTTTAGGCTACCAGTGTATTTGAAAATCAAGCATTCTAAAATGCATTGCATTAATTTAAGCAAACAGTTCAAGCACATTCTTCATCAGATCACCAATTTAATAAATTGTAGTACTTGCAGATATGATGCCATATAAACTTATTTCTATCAACTACCAACAAAATGCTTAAGGATATCCGCCCCTGCTCCTTCCTCAGTATACCCCAATGCTAGCCATTTAGCATTGGGGCATTCAGGTGGCTTTGTTGGTATGTGCCGCAGAATATCTTGTTCAACGGGATTAACATGGCTTGCAGGTCTGAAAACCACATTACACCTTTTGAATAATGCCTTAACTATTTCTATGCAAACTGTATTTTAACCATCCTAGTAAAATGTTTTATGTTTTTACATATCTACAGTGTTACATAAATCTTTCTTCAGTAGAGGGAAATACTGCTCAAAGAAAGGATGGTGTCATATCTGAAATCCAGTGGGTTACAAAAGCTGAAGCCATCTATTTTTAACCAAAGGAAGATCATGCCAAATGAATCTGATTGATTTCTTTGATTGGGTGACCAGAGTACTTGTTCAAAGGTATGCACTGGACATGATCTATTTAGATTTCAGCAAAGCCTTTGATACTGTTTCTTATAGAAAGCTTACACAAACTGAGAAACCTGAAATTGGTTGACCGAGAGATAGAGTGGTGGTAAGGAAAGGTTTTATTTATTGTGGATAACACAAGGATTTGCAACAGAGTAGACATCTCAGAGGGAGTAGAGAACATGAGAAGTGATCTACATGGGCTAATGCTTCACAGTTAAGCTTTAATTTAAAACGGTGCAGAGAGGTACAATTTGGGTGCAGAAATCCAAAGCTGCTCTTTGCCATAGGAGGCAAGAGGCTGATGTGCATGGACCAGGAAAGGGACTTTGTGGTGCTAGTGTCTCACCACCTTGAGATTCTTGGACAATGTGACAAGGCAGTGGCCAAAGCCAGAAGGATGCTAGGTTGTATACAGAAAGACGTGGAGCCCGATTCTGAAAGGGGCACATCCGGACTGCCCCGAGGAGGATGGGCTCATTAGGACCCGATTCTGTACTGTGGGGACAAAACATTCCTGCAGCATATAGAATGGGGATCGAGAATGGGGCCCTGCAGGCCTATGGGGACATTCTCCCTGCTGAATCCCCGGTTTCTGCGGTGCAGACCTCCCCTCTTCCCCACTGCCTGACCCACGGCTGGCCAGCCAGGGTCTGGATCGAGCAGCAGGAACCCCCCTGCACCCAGCCCTGGGGGGCGGGGAGATCTCCGGCCCTGATCGCACCATTTGTGCTGCTTATTCCACCTTCAAGGTGGAATAAGCAGCATATCCTCCATGACCCCGGAGGAAGTACAGGGCCGTGACCGGAATCAGCCCTGTACGTCCTGCTCCTCGGACCTCCCCCACTCCGCTCAGACCCTGCCACCTCCTTCCCTGCCAGCCCTCCCCATCCTGCTGCTTTAGCCATGCAGGGAGAGCTAGAGGAGGAATAGGGGCAGGACGGCCTGCGGGGCTATGACTGGAAGTAGATTGCCAGGCCTTTTCTTCCAAGGCACTGGAAGGTAAAGTGACTTACCCAAGGCCAGCTCAGAATTGGGCCCATAGCCAGCAGAAAGGAGGAAATAATAATGCCCCTGCACAAGTTTTTAGTGAGGCCTTATGGAGTATTGAGTTGAGTTTTGGAGACCATACCTCACTAAGGATATAGAAAGATTTGAAGGGGGTCAGAGGAAGATTACAAAAATGATATGAAGTCTTCACCAGAAGACATATGAGTAGAGACTTGAAGACCTGAATATGTTTACCTTAGAGATAAGGGAAGATATGATACAGACATTTAAATTCCTGAAAGATATTAATGAACAAACAAGCCTTTTAAAAATGGAGAAGCTATAGAACTAGAGAACGTGAAATGAAATTGAAAGGAGGTGCCCTTAAAAGCAATAGCAGGAATTAATTTTTAATGGGAAAGGTGATGGATGCCCTTCTAGAGGAACTGGTGGGGACAAAAACAGTGATGAAATTCAAAAAGGCATATGGTAAACCTAAAGGATCCCTATATAGCAAGAGGATGGAATCAAAGAAAATGGCTAAATGATCTTTCCCTACAAAACTAGAGTGGGTAAGCTGCACCGGACAGCATCTACAAACCTAAACAAATGTACAGAAAGGGGTGACCTGCAAGGAACAGCAGATATAACTACAGCTCTAGCCACCTTACTGGGCAGACTACATAGATGGACTATACTGGTCTTTATCAGCCAGCATTTACAATGTCACCATTTTTTTTTGTTGTTTTAAGTGCCACCAAGTCAATGCTGACTCCTGACAACCCAGCAGTCCTAGGTTTTCTTGGCAAGGTATGACGGAAGTAGATTGCCAGGCCTTTTCTTCCAAGGCATTGGAGGGTAAAGTGATTTACCCAAGGCCATAAGGAGTGCCGGTGGGAATCAAACCCAGAATTCTTGGGTTGTAGGCTGTTGCTTTAACAACTAGGCTACTTTTCTACTCTGTCATCTAAAATATGTGCCCAATTAGCCCAACATCCACACCAGCAAGTTATGGATCACACACAAAAAAAAATCTTCTCCCATATCAGATTGCTGGATACTATCTCATCTGTATAACTCCGCACAGTTTATAGCAAGGTTGCAAGACTCCTGTCTGTTAACCTTAGCAAAGTCCCGTCTCTCTAATCATGACTGTTCCACCACCAACAGAGAGGGGCAATGTCTGAAAGGCATGAGGGTTCCAGGCAGAGAGAATGAGGAAACAATGTCATTCTTGAGTGTATTATCCCTCTAATCATCCGATGATGAACCAAGGTTGTTGCTCTCAAAGTGAAGCACTAGACTACAACTGGCACAGAAGGGGGAGGAACTGGGTCCAGTGCATGCCTCCTTTGTCAGTTCATCACATCCAAATTCCCATGGTTCCCTTATCAAGTAGTCAAACTTGGAGAACCTTTCTGTCTTTCAATCCAAAAGATAAACATTTGCCATCACTAGCTCTTGCTTACAAAGTAGAACAAGTGGAAGCAAGTTAACCAGGTAGACAATTTGGCACACCATCAATCTGCTGACAGCATGCATAGATTGCTGAGCTGCCATTACTAACATGCTATATGCTGCTACTCAGAATGTCAGAGGCAGTTATGCTTAAGGCTGGTCTAATTTAAAATGAATGCAAGGAATGAGTGGAGGAGTGGCCTAGTGGTTGGGGCAAGGTACTTCAAGCTAGAAGGTCAGGGGTTCAAATCCCAGTAGAGGACAGCAACCTTGGGCTGGAAGGACTGGGGTTTTTAGTCCCACAGGTTCTCCTTGTGGTCTTGGGCAAGCCATTTAACTCTCCATAGCCCATGTTCCCCGTAAAATAGTTATCTACAAGTTATAATGCCCTGTTCAATGTAATTTCAGTTTAGACGATCTGTAACAGAGAACATGCTAACAGTCCCAAAAGACATTACAAAACTCACTCAGACAACCACTATAAGAGCGTTCTCATCCTTCGCCCCTAGATGCTGGAACGCTCTACCACCTAGTATTAGATCACAAAAAGACCTGTCCCAATTCAGAAAATCCCTAAAAACACACCACTTCTCACAATGTACTGACTCCCCACCCCCTCCCCCTCCTGTACAAATCATCAATCATGGCTAGTCAAATAAGCTCCCAATACTTCATTACTCATTTTAGATCAAACCTCACAAACCCTATCTTTAGAGCTCGAGTATTTAAGAATCTATTGTAAATAGTTGAAAATATCTGTTATTTATTCAACCCCTGTTATCCATGTTTTTATTTCCTGTTACTTGTAAACTTAACATTTGTTCTATGTTCAAGTACGAAGTTGTTAAAATGTATACCGCGCTGATGTCAAAAGTGCGGTATTTAAAGCTGTTAAATAAATAAATAAATAAATAAATAAACTGATGCAGAATAGCACAGTATATAAAAGAATTAAAATAAATAAATGCATCTTGAACTAATTAGCTTACATTCCCATCATTTTAACAAACCACTTAAATACTACAGGGACCAAAATTCTGTGGCAGTGGATAGTTCTTTTAAAGCACCTAGCCACTGCTTTAAATAAACCTGGATTATTCAGCACTGGATATCGGGGTTCACCGGAAAGTGGTGTTGATGTCCAGTTAGTGGAAATATTCAGCCACTAACTGGATAGTGAAAACCAGTTAAAGAAAGGACAGCTATCAAGATGACTCAACTTTAACTGGTTTAGCAATGTGGTTAGTGACTGCATAGGAACCAGAAACACCCTTATTTATTTATACATACATTTCTTATATACCAACCCTTCCATCGATTAGGGGCAGTTTACATTGAACAACATTCCAGAGTTCTGGTTACAAATAACATTTCAACTATAATGCAATAAACTACTTACATGTCAGCTAGGCACTAATACCGAAGTATCGTGGAAGCTGTGTCTAAACTATATACATGCTATATTGACAACAGAGCAGAAAATATAGGGTTTATTTATACCTGGGGGGTGGGGGGGTCATAGATAGTGGAGGGATAGGACAGAGGGGAGGTTGATGAGGTGTAGTATTCTGAGAAGAGTAGGGTTTTAAGTAGTTTGCGAAAGTCCTGTAGGTCTTTAGTTGATCTGATAGAGTTGGGTAGAGAGTTCCACAGAGAAGGAGCAAAATATCTGAAGGCCCTATTGCTTGTGGCTTTCTTGGTTTTCCTTACTGAGGCTGGTATGGCTAGGAGGTCTTTTGTACATTTTATTCTGTTGCTGATGTCAGCTTGTGGATGGACCAGTGTGGCAAAGTAGGAGAGTGAGATATTATTATGCGGTTTAAAGGTTGTGACTAACATTTTGTAGTTTACTCTGAACACTATGGAGATTGTAGAGTATCGTGGTGATGTGGTCGGTAAGACTTGCTTAAGTAATGATTCTAACGGTTACATTTTGTGCAAGTTGGAGTGTGTGAAGTGTTGTTTTAGGTAGGCCATTTAGTAGACTTTTGCAGTAGTCCAATTGAGGAGTAAATCAAGGCTTGAACTACCATTCTGAAGTCATGCGGTTCAAGGACTGGTCTGAGGTATTGTATGGTTTTTAGTTTGAAGAATATTGCCCTCACAGTATGTTTGACTTGTGCAGTCATAGTAAGTGCCCTGTCTATAATGACACATAGATACTTTACTTCCTGTTTGACTGGAAGTTCAATATCCTGAATTTTGAAGGTAGAGAGGGGCGTAAAGTTCTGGTTTCTAGTCATGAATATTTCTGTTTTCTTGAGATTAAATTTGCAGGTTATTTGCATTTAGCCATGATCTTGCTTCAATTCACTGGTCAACATTGAAATCATTACTGACTTTAAAAGGCCCTAATCTCTAGTATCTTGGTGAGCTGAAAACAAATATAACATTAACATTTTTTTATTGTCTCTCGTTTTGAAGATATTGCATGTAGTTCATTTTTGACGTTTCACAGTGTACATTTATCCAGTAGGACATCAACAACATTCCAAATAAGCCTTGAATGATGTAATATTGCATCACATTGCATAATACCAGCATGCACACATCATCCAGAGTTGATTTCATAATTTTCTGATGCAATGCAATACTACTGCCAAACGGCTGCTGAAGCCATCTGACGTCAGCAGTGTACTATCCCGAGGCCGCGGGCAGGGTCCCAGCGGCCGATGTTAACCGGGTGCGCGGCCCGGCGCGGGGACCCTGTGCGCGGCCTGGGCAGGGAGCGCGCGCGCGGCCCTGGTTGGGCGCGCGCGCGTCTTTTAAATTGATTGGCTCCCGTGGGTCGCGGCCGCACGGGAGCCAATTAGTGCAGCGGGGTTGGGGAGCGGGGGGGGGGATTAAGGGCTGAGCAGCCTCCGCGTGGTCAGTCGGGCGGAGGCTGCGTTCGGGGCCGGCGTGGAGACTGTGGGGTGCTGCCAGCTGTCCAGGATCCAGGTCGGGAGCTCGGCGGTGTTCTGCGGTGCATCGGGCTGAGTGAGTGTGGGGGCATTTTGTCGGCGCCGTTTAGGAAGCGCGGCTGATCCCGGGTGTTTCGGGTGGCAGCACGTGGGGGGCCTAGCTGCTGGAAGTCCGGTTGCTGAAAGCAGCAGGTCCTGCAGCTGTGCTGGTTACCTGCAGGGGATGCCTGGAAAAGCTAAGGCAGGGGGTTTGGCCCCTGCTAAAGCTGGGGCAAGGGGGAGGGGGTCGAGGTCTAGGGGGGCACGGGGAGGCCTGGGCCGGTCTACGGGGGTGGGGGGGTTGTGGTAAGGGGTGGGGGGGGGCAAAAGGGGCCGGGGAGATGCAGTGCGGGGCCACAACGGCGGAAGGGGTTCCTACCCTCACGGGGGATCCCAGGGGGTGGGGGAGGGGCTGCAGGGCGGGGCTGGAGCGGCGGGGCGCGTACAGGCGGGGGATGTGGGGGATGGGGTAGGGGTGGGGGATGTGGGGGGGGGGCAGGGGGTGAATTCGGGGCACCGGGCCAAGGGGGAGGGCTGCAGCCCGATGCGGCTCCGTGGGTTCCTAGCTGTGGCGGGGCCGCAGGGTGGTTCCCGGCCCCCGGTGTTTTTGGCACGCCGGGGGGTGCTTCCTCTTGGGAGCAGTGGATGTCTGGGGGGCAGGGTACATCTAGGGTGGGGTGGGGAGGTCCTTGGTCTCCGGCCTGGCCGGTGTCGGTTTCCCCCCCTGTTTTCCCCTTTTTGTCTCCGCAGGGGCAGTTTATGGCGCAGCCCTCGTGGCCTGTGGGCGCGGCTGGCGGAGAGAGCTGGATGAGTCCTTCGGCTGGGGCTGAGACGCAGCATGGAGCGGCAGCGGAGTCGGCCCAAGGGCGACCGAGGGATGTCGCGCACGCTGATGGCGAGGACCTTGCGGTGGCTGGTGAGCTGGCTGCTGCGCCAGGTGAGTTAATGGCGGAAGGGGGAGAGTCGCGAAGGGAAAGGGGGGGGCTTCGCGCAAAAGCAGCGGCGGTCGTGTCGGCGGCGTCGCAGCTCGGACTCGTCCTCGTCCTCTTCCTCCTCGAGTGGTTCGTCAAGGGGGTCGGGAGGGGGGGGGTTCGGCAGATTCCAGATGTCGGGGGGGGGGTAAGTGTGGGTGGGGGGCGCTTCTTCGGTGGTTTTCCTTGCCGGAATTGTGGGTGGGGGGTGCCGCGAAAGCTGCGGCGTAAAATTGGGAAGCGGCGCTACATTGATATCTTCCGTTTGTTAGAGGGGAGGAAGCGCTCGGGCGAGAGTCAGAAGAAGAGAAAGAACGATGAGAAGGCTGGTCGGGTTAGGAAGGTGGCGCGTAATGTGGTTGACTGGATGCGTTCCTTTTTGCGGTTGGCCAGTGTTTGGGGCCGGCGCGATCCGGCGCAGTATGGGATGTTGTTAGCGTACGCCAATTCCATCCTCGAGGTGTCTCAGACGCACGTCGGCTGGTCTTGGCTGAACTACGATGAGAAGTTCAGGGACAGCATGGAGGAGAGCCGTTTGCTTTCGTGGGGTACGCAGGACATTAACCTGTGGTTGACCCAGCTGTCGGCGAGGTCCGGCGCCGGTGCGGGGGGCGGGGGAAAGGGTGGTGTCGGGGCAGTGGGGGGGGGGCGGCGCGGCCCTTTCAAGGGGGGGTGGCTGGGGTGCCCTCAAAGGCAGTCTCGTCCGGGAGCGGTGGCGTGTGCTGGCATTTCAACCGCTCCACCTGCCCTTTTCCTGATTGCAAATTCCAGCACGCCTGTTCCTTGTGTGGAGGTCCCCATTCCGCTGTCAAGTGCATTAAGAGAGGCACCTCCGGCATGGCCGGTCCCGCCCCAACAGGGCAGTGAGTGGCGCGGGCGCGCCCCTTCCCCGGTTCGGGTGGAGGCCTTTTTAGGGTGGCTAAGTCGTTATCCCCGGAGGCGTGAGGCAGCGATTCTGGGGTTTGGGTTTAGGAATGGCTTCGTTATCCCTGTGCGGGGGGTGGTGTCGGCGCCGTCTGCTAGGAACTCCCCTTCAGTACGTCGTTGGGCGGAGGTGGTCCAGGGCAAATGGTTGAGCAGATTGCAGTTGGGGAGGGTGGCGGGCCCCTTCTTGGAGCCTCCTTTTTCTAACATGGTGATTTCGCCTTTGGGTGTTGTGCCCAAGAAGGAGCCGGGCAAATTCCGGTTGATTCATAATTTGTCCTGTCCGATCGGGGCTGCCGTGAACGATTCTATCCCGCGTCAATGTTGTACGGTTCGCTACGCGTCCTTTGATAAGGCTGCTTTGTTGGTGCGCGAGGCCGGTCGGTCAGCCTTGCTGGCAAAGGTGGACATTGAATCGGCTTTTCGTTTGCTACCCGTCCACCCGTCTTCCTTCCCCTTATTGGGGTTCTGCTTTCAAGGGGGGTATTATTTCGACAAGTGCATGCCGACGGGCTGTTCTATCTCTTGCGCTTACTTTGAGATGTTTAGTACCTTCTTGGAGTGGGTGCTGGTTCGCGCATCTGGCCTGTCTTCCGTGGTGCATTTCCTGGACGATTTTTGTTGTAGGAGCAGTGCACTCCGGGGACTGTCAGGGGATGTTATCTGTGTTTGTGTGGCTGGCACAGGAGTTTGGGGTCCCCTTGGCGGATGGGAAGACCGAAGGTCCGACGACACGGTGGACCTTTTTGGGTGTGGATTTGGATTTGGTGGACATGGTGGCGCGTTTGCCTCAAAGACAAAGTCGCTCGCTTGCGGATTTCGGTGGCCAACGTGTTGTCGGCCCGCAAGGTTTCTTTGCGGGAGTTGCAGTCCTTGTTGGGGTCCTTAAATTTTGCCTGTCGGACGATTCCAATGGGTCGGGTGTTTTCCAGGAGGTTGGCATGTGCGACGGTCGGGGTGCGGAAACCACATCATCGGATCCGGGTGACGACAGCGATGCTGGCAGATTTGCGGGTGTGGGATCGTTTTTTGGGGGACTTCAAGGGGACTTCTGTTTTTGCTGGAGCCCGAGGTATCCAGTGATGATTTGCAGTTGTACACTGATGCGGCAGGGGAGGCGGGCTTGGGTGTGTATTTCGGAAGGGCCTGGTGTGAGGATCGGTGGCCGGAGTCTTGGCGTGCGGCAGGCCTGACTAGGAATATCACATTTCTGGAGCTCTTTCCGATTCGGGTAGTTTTGGCGCTCTGGCCTGAATGCCTTCGGAACCGGAGGGTGCTTTGGTGGTGTGATAATGCGGCGGTCGTAAGTGTGATTAACAGATGCACTCCAAGGTGCGTGATGGTAGCTGGCTTGATGCGGGAAGTCGTCTTAGCATGTTTACAGTTGAATGTGGCGGTGCGGGCTCGACATATACCAGGGTGCACTAACGAGATTGCCGATGCTCTTTCTCATTTTCAGTGGGAGCGGTTCCGGGCGCTGGCCCCCGAAGCGGACAAGGACGGATCTGTGGTCCCAGAGAACTTGTGGAGCATTGGCCTCGAGAGATGTTAGATCTGCTGAGGAACTCAGTGTCAGCAGGGACCTGGTCTTCGTACCGGCGGGGGTGCGACAGGGTGGTCGCCTTCTTGTTAACTTGCGGGAGGCAGGCGGGGGGGTCCCGGAGGGCTTGAGGGTTCCATATATTGTGGCGGCCAAGGGCGCCGGGTTTTCACGGTCGGCGGTGCGCGCGCATTTGGCGGGGTTTAACTTTTTTGCGGCGCGGTGGGTTGGGGTCCTCCTCCTGGGGGGTTTTTAACGCGACGGCTTCTGCAGGGCTAGGAGCGGGTGCAGCCGACGCCACGTGATTCGCGGTTGCCAATCACGCATGGGCTCCTGGTGCGGGTCTGTGGGGCCTTAAGGCAGGTGGCTTCATCTGAGTACGAGGCTTCCTTGTTCCGGGCGGTGTTTTGCCTAGCCTTTTTTGGGGCATTTCGTATCGGGGAACTGGTTGCGGGCTCTAGCCGGGGGGTGTTGGGGGACTGCTGGCGCGGCATGTTCGGGTGGCAGCGGGGGGGGGGTGCGGATCCTTTTGGCTAAGTCCAAAACAGATCCGCTTGGAAAAGGTTTGTGGGTGTGTCTGGGTGAGAGCGCAGAGCCGCGGACTTGCCCAGTGCGGGCATTGCGGCAGTATTTTGCCGTGCATCCGGTGGGCGCAATCTGTTTTTTCGTGCATGCAGATTCTCGGGTTTTAACCCATTTCCAGGTTTCTGCGGTGTTGCGGCTGGTGCTGTCCGCGGTGGGGGAGGATCCGCTGCATTTTGCTCCGCACTCCTTTCGTATTGGGGCTGCCACTAGTGCGGCAGCGGCGGGGCTACCGGGACTTGTCATTCAAGGCATCGTGAGGTGGCGTTCTTCAGTTTTTAAAGGGTACGTTTGGCTGTAGGGACCGGGATGCTGTTGGTTGGGGTTTTACCTTTCTATTTCTTTTTCAGATGGGGGTGTCGGACCTGGTGGATGTTGGTGCATCTGGGTGGCAATGACCTGGTGTCCTGGTCCTGCCTGCAGCTGATCCGGGCGGTGCAAGATGATTTGGGACTGGTGTTGCGGATGTTTCCCGGTGTTATTGTTCTGTGGTCAGACATCATTACAAGGCCTGCCTGCCGGGAGCAGCGTCGTTGGTCGCGGGGGTTGTGCACAGGGTGGGTATCAGATCTTGCACGACTGGGTGGATGTTGGGTGTTCGGGCCTATATCGGGCTGATGGGGTTTATTTGTCGCCAGTTGGCATGGACCTGCTCCTTAATGACTGGCAGGAGGCCTTGGAATATATGTCTGGCAATGATGCATGCTGGTCGCAGCTTGGGGCCAGGGGGGGCGGCACATGAACGGTGTTATGTGCCGGTGGCGGGATCCAGGAGGTTTCCGGGGTCCGGAGCAGCAGGCTTCATTTGGGCGGGGGCGGGGTGCCCCTGACCTGGTCAAACCCTCGGCCGACTTTTGCTTAGCATGGCGAAGTCGGGGAGAGGGGTATGGTAACTTGCCGGGTGGCGAGTTATGGCATTAGCGGTGGCAGGCGCTTTGCTGAGGTAGGGCTGGTGCAGCCGGGTGCCGCTAATTGAGGGGTTGGAAAGTTTTATTGTTGGTTTGTTAAATTGTTATGGCTAATAAAAGCTGCGACCAGTTGTGTTCCATCAAATTATGGTGTTATGTCTTTTGTGGGGGCAGGGTAGGGGCGGGGTTGTTGTGGGGGGGGGGGTGCGAGAGGTAGGGGCCTGGAGTGCCGGGTCCGCCTGCCTCGGTTATACGCAGTCGGAAAGGTTGAGCATTTAAAATATTTCAGACTGTGTGCGAGACAGTTTAAGCTACTGTTACATGTAACTTTTATTAATCATATAATTTTAGCCATTTAGGTACAATACAGAACAGTAATGCCGCAAAAGTGCGTTAATACCGTTGACAATTTCTGCTACATTTGTGGGGAAGTGACATTTGCAAACCAGAAGAAAAGTATCACTTCTCAACTGAAGAAGGCATATCATCTTTACTTCGGTTGCAAGATTGGTGACCAAGACAAGCCTTGGGCCCCGCATATATGCTGCGCTACATGTACAACACAACTTTCACAGTAGTTGAATTGCAAAAGACCATCAATGCCGTTTGCAGTTCCCATGGTGTGGAGAGAGCCAAGCAGCCACATAAATGACTGTTACTTCTGCTTGGTTCCTCCTCTTTCCAGCGGAATGACGAAGCAAAATAAGTCGAGCATAGTCTACCCAAACATTCCGTCTGCATTGAGAGCAGTTCCACATGGTGAGGGACTTCCTATTCCAGAACCTCCATCAGAATATTCTTCTGATTCATCTGATGAGGACAAGGGTGAGCCAACCTGTTCTTCTCCTGGTCCGTCAGCATGCAGTGACCCAGATTTTCACTGGGATGCATTTTCAACTCCACACAGAATAAACAGGAAGAACTAAATGACCTGATTTGTGATTTGGACTTATCCAAGAACAAGGCAGAATTGCTAGGATCAAGACTCCAACAATGGAATCTTCTAGAAGAAGATGTCAACGTTACTCCATATCGAAAGTGCCACCAGCAGTTGGAGCCTTTCTTCAGAAAGGAAAGTAATCTGGTATTCTGTTCTGATATTGAAAACCTCATGAATGCCTTAAAAATCACTCATGACCCACAAGACTGGAGACTATTTATAGACTCTTCGAAACTGAGACTGAAGGCTGTGCTTTTGAACAATGGAAACCGTCTTCCATCTATTCCAGTAGCGCATGCTGTCCACATGAAAAAGAGACATACGATAACTTAAAGCATCTACTGACTTCCATTAACTATAACAAGTACAGCTGGTACCTCTGTGGTGACTTGAAGGTAGTTGCCCTTTTAATGGGACTGCAGCAGGGATATATAAAATACATGTGTTTCTTATGTGAGTGGGATAGCTGAGCAAGGGATTCACACTACTTGCGGAAGGAATGGAATCGCAGACAAAATGTAACAGTTGGAGAGAAGAATATCCAGCACCCAGCTCTGGTGGAGGCTCACAAAATCCTGCTACCACCCCTTCACATCAAACTAGGTTTGATGAAAAACTTTGTGAAAGCCATGGACCGCACTTCGCCTGCTTTCCGATACGTGCATGAAAAATTCCCTCGACTCAGCGACGCAAAGATTAAAGAGGGAGTTTTTGTGGATCCTCAGATTTGAGAGCTCTTCAAAGATGACTGGTTCAACAACTTGCTGCAGGGTGATGTGAAACAAGCATTGAATGCTTTTCGCCTAGTGTCAACAAACTTTCTCGGGAATGTTAGTGCAGAAAACTACAAGGAACTAGTAGAAGACATGCTGATGCAGTATCACAAACTTGGCTACAATATGTCTCTAAAGATCCATTTCCTGACAACTGTGGTATGGTTAGTGATGAACAGGGCTAATGTTTTCACCAGGATATCGCAACGATGGAGCAAAGATACCGGGGAAAATGGCCCACTACAATGCTGGCTGACTACTGCTGGACACTCCCCAGAGAAGCTCCCGAACAGCTGTACAAGAGACAGGCAAAAAAATCTAAGAAGTAGTCTATGACTTGGTTTTTACAGGTATTAACCGAAGGCCTATTATATTTACTATTGACATGCATTTTGTGATGTAAACATTAATTCTTGTAGATTACAAAAAACCTAGAACCAACTTTGCAATTTCATATCCGTGTTCAGCATATAAAAATTGATAAGAAATGACTATTTTTATTTCAGTAACATGACTTTTTTTTTAAATTTGTTGACCAGTGCTATGAAATCAGCAATGTTGTTGTAATATCATCAGCATAGATGTAATATTTGATATTGTATTTTTTAAATATTGTACAAATTGGCTAGATGTATAGATGAACTTGATCTGCCTACTGACTGCTTCAGATTTCACGGGCACATGTAATCTGTGGCAATATGCAGTGATACTATCCAGAAAGTGTCACTGAATATCGGGATAAGCATGCTTCAGCAGTTTAGCAGATCTGATATCTGGCTAAAATGCTTTGAATATGCTCTTCTACAGTGGCCAGAATATGTTCCAGAGGGAAAGATCCTGGAGGAAAAGGAAATGATACCTGCATTTGGGTCTCATCTAGATCTATAATATGCTAATACTAGTGTCTGTCAGTTGGTGACCAGCAAGATGCACATTCTCACCCTAACATGCAAGTGTTCCCCACCGAGGAGTTTCCTCACCTGGTTCTTGAGTCACCTCATCAAAGAGCACTGACATGACATTTTTCTATCTGACCCATCTTAAACTGCTGTAGATTAACCATTAAGACAGAGAGTTACTGCAGTGGCTACCAGATTGGATGCTTTCTCAGCACTGCTCATGAGCACAGCTAGATAAGCACAATGGATTAGGCCCTTTTAAAGAGAGCTACTTAGAATGTGCATGCTGTGCAACGGCTGTCAGAATCCATCACAAGTCAGGCAGGTGTTCCTAAGTAATGGCTCTCCAGGCATGTCCAAACCACAATGACCTGATTGGGCAAACCCAACACTTTTATTCCTGTCAGAAAATAAGTAAATAATCTCTAGTCGCCCATGGAAAAGACCCTGGAGTGACTCATATCTAATCAGGAAACTTATTATACAGTAGTTTTTTGAGACATAAGCTATCCAAGTAGATGAGGTGATAGATTTATGCAAGTCCTATGATAATGAGCTATAAAACCTTATAGTTGTGCTGACAAGGGAGCAATTGTGCCCATTCCTGGGTTCAGTTTCCTGACTATGAGGCATTTGCATGGAGACAGTGAATGAGTGAACTCATGCAGAATCTTGTAGCATACCTTGTTCATGGAGCAGTATTAAACAGGAGGAACCTAGGAAAAAATTTCAATTTCCTGAATTACACAAACAGGGGTAAGAGTCTGTCCATATCTGGGCAGCACTGGACAGCCTCTTTCACTCAAAAGGAATCACATGTGCAGGCCATGATTACACTGGGAATCAATTGGGCCACTACCCGATCAGAAAAAAGCAGGCTCTACTAGTAACCAAACTAGTTACTAGGCCCTAATCTATAAAAGGGTTATACAAGGAAAAATATTTTTTGTGTAGTTCCTTGTATCATTTGTTGTTTTTTTTTCCCCATTTAATTTTGTTTTGTTTGTTAAATTTTCTTTTGGGAGACAATTTTATTAATAGTACACACTATTTCTCATTTGTAGGCACCATTGATAGATAACATACACTAAACGATCAATAGGGACACTATTCTTCCATAGTATGCGCCTTCCACCAATGGAATGTGCTACTGAAAAATAGTGCACATTATTAACAACATGGGGAAAAAAAAGTTTTCCTCTTGTTTCTAATAGATTAATAGACTGAGGGCCAGTGTTTTTTGAGAAACCCACTGTCCTTCATGAATATGAAAAGTCTTGGCCCACTTAGGAAATCTATCCAGGTCTGGGCATGACAAATCAAAGCTATAAGGCAAAATTCTCAGGGCACAAATACACCAGCAATTAACCTGGATATTGATAACTTTGACTGATCAAGATCTGGCAGCAGCCAAACCTCTGTCCACCATGCCTATCCCATCATGGCAATATTTACCATGAAACCTGAAACCAGATTTACTAAGGCACAAGTCTAGCCCAATGATTCAGGTGAGGGTGTACCATTCATCCTGTGATATCTGAATACCTGGATTATGTACTGGATCATTCTGCTGTTCCTTGCTAAATCAAAAATAAAAAGGTAAGACTTATACAAAAATCAAAGCTCTTAACCTAATACTTCAATTGTCGGAACATTTGCCTTGAGGACAAAGCCCCCCTGTAACAAACGTTCATTTTAATTGTTTTGAAAATAGTGTACCAAACACCACTAAAGTGTATCTAAGCATAAACTTATCAGTGTGAAACACTATAAAAAAACATAAAATATATTCAGTATGCAAACTTGCGATTCAATTCTGCTGATGTCCAATCCCATAGCAAAGACAAGGACCATATAACTTCAACTTTTGATAGAGAAATTATAGCCGCCCGTTCTGTGAAGAGTTGTGTGTAGAATATTGTGACATCCAATGGGACGGGGAGGCTATAATTTCCCCAGCAGAAGTTGAAGTTATAGGTTCCTCGTCTTTGCTATGGGATTGGACATCAGCAGATGTTTTTATAGTGTTTCACACAGATAAGTTTGTGTTTGGATACACTTTAGTGGAGTTTGGTACACTATTTTCAAAACAATTAAAAGGAAAGTTTCTTACAGGAGGACTTTGTCCTCAAGGCAAACATTACGACAATTGATGTATTGGTTTAGGAGCTCTGGTTTTTGAAAGAAAGTCACACCTTTTTATTTTTGAGTTTATTATTGGTGGACTTTTATTGGGTCTAAATTTGTTTGGGAACTAATTCCTTGCTATCTGGTAAATGCCTTACATGATTCAATTCCCAGTTGTGCAGTCTGATCTCCAAGTAGCAGAGGCAACATATCTATGCAGCAAGTTCCAGGCTGATGGGCTCCAGAAGATCACACGTGTCTTGGAGCTTTGCATCTGTTCCTGGTGCTAGCTTTCTGAAAACAGGCCACTTCCTTAACTTATGTTGGTAAGTTTGCTATCATGCTGCTTTGCTCTAAGTAAGAGATGCCTCTGAGGTCTGAAAAGTTGACTACTCTGGGTCAATGTTCCCTCTAATTTTCTGTAGGCTGTGTGCGCATAAAATATCAGCTGTGTGCAGCTTTTGAAGGAAGGTTAAATTTTTGTGCGCCACATAATGACACTCGGAGTTATATACTTTAAAATTTGACTACACGTCAGAATACAGTATGTACACCACATTGATTTTAATCAAATTAAATGAAAATAGACGATTATTAAATGAAGTGGGAAATTTCTAGTAATTACAATCATAACTTTTAAATTTTAAGACATCTGTGTTGTTTTCTATCAGAATCAGAGCCGTAATTTTTATGCGCTCTGTTGTAAAGTATGTGCGCTCGCTTGGCGAGGTGTGTGCGCGCGCACACGCGCACAGCTTAGAGGGAACAGTGCTCTGGGTGCTGAGCAGTCTGACCCTCCTTTGTCAGGCACAAGTCCCAGGATTCTTGTGTGCAAAGAAAACTCTCATTGTTATTAAACCATTGCCTGTGTGTAGCCCAAATAGCTGACAATAACACAGGTTAACAAATCCCTACAAAAGTCAAGTTACTGAAATAAAAATAGTCATTTATTATCAATTTTTATATGTTGAACACGAATATGAAAGTGAAATTGCAAAGTTGGCTCTAGTTTCTCTGTCATCTACAAGAATTAATGTTTACATCACGAAATGCATGTCAATAGTAAATATAATAGGCCTTCGGTTAATACCTGTAAAAAAACCAAGTCATAGACTACTTCTTAGATTTCCTCGCCTGTCTCTTGTACAGCCATTCGGGAGCTTCTCTGGGGAGTATCCAGCAGTAGTCAGCCAGCATTGTAATGGACCATTTTCCCTGGTATCTTTGCTCCATCATTGCAATATCCTGGTGAAAACGCTCGCCCTGTTCATCACTAACCATACCACAGTTGTCAGGAAAGAAATTGAAAAGGGAATCGAAGAAATGGATCTTTAGAGACATATTGTAGCCAAGTGTCTGATACTGCATCAGCATGTTTTCTACTAGTTCCTTGTAGTTTTCTGTCCTAACATTTCCGAGAAAGTTTGTTGACACTAGGCGAAAAGCATTCCATGCTTGTTCCGCATCACCCTGCAGCAAGTTGTTGAAACGGTCATCTTTGAAGAGCTCTCGAATCTGAGGACCCACAAAACCCCCTCTTTAATCTTTGCTTCGCTGAGTCGAGGGAACCTTTCATGCAGGTATCGGAAAGCTGGCAAAGTGCGGTCCATGGCCTTTGCAAAGTTTTTCATCAAACCTAGTTTGATGTGAAGGGGTGGTAGCAGGATTTTGTGAGCTGGTTGCTGGATATGCTTCTCTCCATCTGTTACATTTTGTCTGCGATTCCATTCCTTCCGCAAGTAGTGCCAATCCCTTGCTCGGCTATCCCACTCACATATGAAACACATGTATTTTATATATCCCTGCTGCAGTCCCATTAAAAGGGCAACAACCTTCAAGTCACCATAGAGGTGCCAGCTGTACTTGTCATAGTTCAAAAGCACAGCCTTCAGACTCAGTTTCGAAGAATCTATAAATAGTCTCCAGTCTTGTGGGTCATTAGTGACCTTTAAGGCATTCATGAGGCTTTCAATATCGGAACAGAATACCAGATTACTTTCCTTTCCAACTGCGTATAGTACACTGCTGACGTCAGATGGCTTCAGCAACTGTCTGGCAGTAGTATGGCATTGCATCAGAAAATGATGCAATCAACTCTGGATGATGTGTGCATGCTGGTATAATGCAATGTGATGCAATATTACATCATTCACGGCATATTTGGGATGTTGTTGATGCCCTATTGGATAAATTTACACGGTGAAATGTCAAAATGAACTACATGAAATATCTTCAGAACGAGAGCCAATACAATTCTTTTAATATTATATTTGTGTTCAGCTCACCAAGATACTACAGATTAGGGCCTTTTAAAGTTAGTGACGATTTCAATGTTGACCAGTGTAATGCATGCCCTACATTAACTGGTTACAGCGTGTCATAGTATGGCTGTTTCATGCTTGTTGCATCTTGGTTTACTTTATTGAAATGAGACCCCTTTGAATGGAATAGAATGAGCCAGGTGTTTGCAATTGCTGGGAGCCTCTGAGCTTATTAAAGTCAGTCATTTAAGTACTGAACTATATATATGGACCCCTAGACTCTGACTGCAACTATAATAAAAATGCATTATTTACAAGTCTCAAAATGAGCACGGAGAACAGAATCTCTGCACATGAAACACGGGCACTATAACAGAATTAAAACATGCCCGAGAGAGATAAAGACGAAAGTGTCAGGGACAAGATTAGGAGATTACACCATTGCAAACAACCTACTGCAATATTCACTGCCTAAAGAGCAAATATTAAGAGAAGAGTTGATAAAGAGAAAAACAAAAACACAGAAAAAAAAAAAAGAGCCAGCAACTGTCTGCCATACAAACTACTCTGGTGAGAGCGACCTGTCCACTAGAGGGTTCAACGAGCAGCAATGAAGAAAACATGGCTCAAACACATCAGGGAAGACTTAAGGAACCAGCGACTGACCATTGACGAGGCCAGAAATATTACCACCAATCGCCAAGTTGGAAGCATATTGTGAACACCACACAAAATCCAGCGGCACCTACAGCAATATATTGGCTGAGAGGACGACCTGTTCTCCAAATGCCAGCTAAGGATTAA
Organism: Ichthyophis bannanicus; assembly: GCA_033557465.1. Classification (NCBI taxonomy): domain Eukaryota; kingdom Metazoa; phylum Chordata; class Amphibia; order Gymnophiona; family Ichthyophiidae; genus Ichthyophis; species Ichthyophis bannanicus. The sequence goes on along the minus strand of CM066036.1, from coordinate 165,134,533 downwards.
AGAAGAAGAAGAACAACAACAACACTGCTGGACAAAACTAATTGGGTTGATGGAAGCAAGTTGGTGTTGACCAGGTGCCATCCAACAAAGACACAAAGATGTAAGCAACTGGATTGCCATGCATCAATCTCAGTTTTAGTAGCTGTTGCCATTACCACAAAGTCCAGTGGTAAAACATAGCATATCAGAAAACAATAATATTGGATCATGCAAAAGAACTTGCAACTTTATCTATCCAAGATGGGAAGGCAACATTTGACATGGAGAAGGAACAACAACTGATTTAGATAAGCGCATTCTGGGTGCATAAAACTAGTCTCCTGGTAATAAAAGTACCCTCCATGTGGCAGACATGGTAGGGCTTGGGGGAAAAAAAATCTAAGGCCATATTTCTTTATTTGGGGGGGGGGGGGGGTAAAGCATTTTGATATTCCAAAAATGTCTGTAATAAAAATGTATACAGGCTCGTTGGAAAGATGTGCCTACTTTTATGCAAGTTCTGTTTAGGTTCTCCTGGGGGGGGGGGGGCTTAGTTTGGACAGAGCTAAGGTGAATTTGTGACATTTATGTGTACTTTATAAAATGAACATGCGCATGTATAGACTTTATGCATATATTTACACCTTCTTGGTATTACCTTCTTTGTGAAAGTGAATTTATGGGCTACTGAGAGTCCTTGTTCGAGTCTATTTTATAAAGACACACAGGATCTTGTGTTGCCTTTATAAAATTTGGAAAGCTTTTGGACATTTCACATTGGTACCCTGTAAGGAAATGATCCCTCTCTTTATTTATATGAGTCAAAGGCTTAACACACTGGTCCAAGTCTATGAACTGGGAAATCCACTAGAGAGAAGTCGGAAAATTATTTTAAGATTTAGGGGTCCTTTACTAAAAGTGTGTTAGTTTTTTGCACTTAATGAGCATTTAGCACAAAAGCTAATGCATTTTCTGTGTGAAGCGTCCATGGTAACTGTTGGGAGCATGGTCAGCATGTTCCTGGCATCCAATGTGCAGCTCAGTACCTCAATGCACAATGCTCAGCGGGTGCATTTAACTCCACCCAATGAGATGACATTAGCGGCAACTGTGATTTTTGCAACATTGACCGCATGCGATATATACCCCACACTAACAGCAATGTTCTCACCATGTCCACTCCTAACCTACCCATTCACCACCCCAATGCATGACTGGTAATTAGTGCATGAATGAGCATGCTGTAAGTGCCATGCCCCCATGATATCAGTTACCACGGGCCCTGGTGCACAGTTACTATGCACAAAAATTTGCGTTAACTGCTTAGCACACTTTAGTAAAAGGGTCCTGTAGTTTTTTTGATTTTACAGTTAACCGTGCTTTCATTCATCAGAAACCATAAGACGTCCCAAATGTATATTAATATTTCCAATAAGGATATCATCTCTTTGTCTATGAAAATAATATGATAGCACCGAGGTAAACATCCACTTCTTTGGGTCTCCAGAGCCACTTCTGTATAAAGCAGAGAGATGGAACACTGTGTCAAGAAATCCTCATTTCTTATTCCTGCCTGCTTCTCTCTCAATCACTATTATTTAGTGACTGTTGCTACTCTTTGATATTTTTCACCCTGTCGGTTTCTCACTTTCCTTTAAATGAAAGCGAGTGGGAGAAGGTGCTGAGAAATTATTTCCTGATACTAAGAGAAGGGTTTTGTTTTATTTAAAGCAGCTGAGCTGTAATAATTACCTAACTTAGAGACCAGTACTTTTTAGCACATGTATTAAATATATATAAAGGTGTATGCCAAGGAAAATAAAATAAAAGCAACATTTAGAAAACAATTTTAAATAAGCTGGCTAGGTGCAAAGTACCTACCAGGGCAGTTGCTCATAGAAAATTAGCTACAAATCTCCAGGTAAAAATGTAGATGTGTGTGTCTAGGGGAAGGCTACATATTGAACAAGTTGAATAGTGCATACTTGCAGAGACACAATGGTATATTTACCCCATTCACAGAATTAAGTATATCTGTGTGAGAGATTTGTTTGAAATTGCCATGGTAAAGTGTGTTTTAATAGAGATGTGCGAGTCAATATGTGCACATAGTGAGAGTAGTGATTGATGATATACTGTATGTGAGCTGGTTATATGTGTTTATATCAGTGGTACGAAGTGTATATCTCCATGGGCATAGTTTAGCTATTTATATGTTGGGATGTGAAGTTGGGAGTCAAAGACTGGGGGAATGTGTTTGCTTGTGCATCTTGACTATTGGTGGATGTAGGCAGTGTGTGTCAGGAACCATGTATGTGTCTGTCATGAGTGCTTCTTGGGCTAATACACATATGTCAGTGTGTGGTGTGTGTGCTGCCAGTGTGTGTCATGCGATGTCTGTTGGTGGGGTGTATCTGTGCATGCGTGTCTCATGGAGGGATATAATGGGGCATGTCAGGGGAGTGGGTTTTGGGGCTGCTGAAGGGGTGGGGGTAGTCTTGATGTTGATTTGTGCATGATTCTGGGGTGAAGTAGGGGGTAATTGTCATAACTTTGGAAGGGCAGAACTTAAATATGGGTGACCTCACCCTATTGTTAATTTGATCCCCAAAAGGGTAGGGAGGAGACAGAGGATGGGATGTTTGGGGCTTCCCACATGGGCGTCACTTCTATGTGTGGTCCCAGTCACAATAAGGCTCCCACAGTTGGAATTAAGCCTCAACCTGGCATCAGCAAAGGCTGAGGGGTTTGGGGTGGGGGAGGAGAGTCCTGAGGCATGGGTTAGTGCTGGGCTAGGGCGACACCGTCTAGTCTGACCATTTTGATGGAACTTTGCTATTAGTTGTTGTTATATGTTAACTTTAATGTTTGAATAATTGTATTAAAGCTGCAGCCAATTGTTTTGCCAAGTACTTCTCCATTGGATTTATTTTGTGTTGCTATTTGTGTGGCAAATGGATGGTGATGGGTATGAATGCCAATGTTATCAAACTCTAGAATTCATTACCGGAGGATGTAGTAAAAGCTGTTAGTGTAGCTGGGTTTAAAAAGGTTTGGACAAGTTCCTGGAGGAAAAGTCCATAAACCATTATTAAAATGGACCAGCGGAATCCACTGCTTACCTCGGGATAAACAGCATGGAATCTATCTACTCTGTGGGAACCTGAGAGGTACTTGTGACCTGGAATGGCCACTGTTGGAGACAGGCTACAGGAATGATGGACCTTTGGCCTGACCCAGTATGGCATATTTTATGTGTGAAGAGAAGTGATTAAGAAAATTATCACATAAATGCCTTATTGACTGGGCAAGAGCTGCAAAGCAGAATTGTGGGTATAGCTTGGGCCCCCCAATTTCACATTTTACACACAAAATCACATTTTTAATAGGACATGGAGATCAGAATTGAGAAGCTGGGGCTCACTATGTTTACAGATGTGCCGGTATTTTAGAAAACAGCTCTGCTAAAAGATGGTGCCGGTTCTATAATATGAATGAGGAGGTGCAGGGATGTGCAGGAATGTCTATTGACATGCAACAGGAGGAGCCATTTCACAAATGTACATGTGGGAAAAATTGACATCGAAGTTCAGCAATTTACACATGCAACTGAGTCTTTTAATTATTATTATTATTATTGAAGACTTATAAAGCACCACAACATACGAAGTGCTGTACAAACATAGAAGAGAGACAGTCCCCGCTCATCAGAGCTCACAATCTAATAAGACAGAAAACAAAATAAGTTACATATTACAAATAACAAAAATTTACAGGACAAAGTAAGCAAATGTTGATAGATCAAGATAGGGTAAGACAGGAACGGAAAGCAATTGTGAAGAGGTGGGATTTTAGTTTGGACTTGAAAATGGCCAGGGAGGACGCCTGGCGCATAGAGATAGGAAGACTATTCCAAGCAAGGGGTGCTGCCAATTGGAAGGAGCACAGTCTGGAATTGGCAGTATGAGTAAAAGGCACAGATAAACGAAGACTGTTAGAAGAGCGAAGCAACCGAGAGGGGGTGTAAGGAGAGATGAGAGATGAAAGATACGGGGGGGCAGAAGAGTGAATAAATTTATAGGTCAGGAGGAGAAGTTTAAATTGGATATGGAGG